>CM067543.1:15498405-16737132 GCA_034509755.1 Anisodus tanguticus | reverse complement strand
CAAAAAGATTGCAAAGGATGATAAAAAAGAGGGTCCTTGAAAAGAGGAAACACCTCTAGCTACAAAGAATATGACAGAGGCAATTCATATGAATATTAAAGGTGTGGAGGTCCTCTTCACTCTATAAGGAATTGCACCAAAAGATAGAGCAAACTAAGAAAGACCTTGTCTAGAAAAACAAAGCAATGAACAAGTTCCTTAAAATAGATTACCCCCAAGAGAGTAAACCAAGCAATCAAAAGGGCAGCTATGAGAGACTCCTTAGAAGAAGATGATAGTGATAGAGTTAAAGAGAAGACCAGTCCTTAATGACAAAAAAAAACATCTACCTTAGATAAAGAAATTACAATAATGGACACTTATAAATCTGACTATGAAAAGGATAACACATAGGAAAAGATGAATAATAATAGTATCATACGGTATGTATGTAGTGCATGCTCTAGAAATATGATATGAGATAAAGAAAATTTCCTCTCACTAGAACCCTATCAAGGCGGAGGTGTGGAGCTTGGAAATGGAAATAAAGGAGACTTAATTTTAATTAGAAAAATTGAAAGATCCAACTCCCATGCAATTGAAAATGTGTACTATGTCAGAGGTCTAAGACACAATCTACTAAATATTTCTCAGATGTGTGATAAACGGAATATGTTCATCTTTTCATTAGAGGATTGCTCATTCACAAACACAAAAATATGGAAACTGGTTCTTAGAGGAAATAGACAACTTTATACACCACAGACATCATGGGTTCCTCCTAACATCAAATTGTAGGTCTTACTGCACACAAAATAGACGCAATGATATGGTACAAAAGACTTGCACATGCCAGTTTTTTACTACTCAACAAGTTGATAACAAAGGAAGTAGTTCTTGGACTACATATTTTTATGAATTCTCTAGGAAGGGAGCTCGAGGTAGAAACAAATAATCTATTATCTCTCCGTGAAAAACCCTAAATTTTGAGCATAAACCCTCCCCATGGCCACGCCGGCCAACCTACTAAGGCGACTGTCCAGACTCTCGGTGGTCATTGGGATCAATTCCTATCTTTGGCAGAATTTGCATACAACATCAGTTATCACTCCAGCATTGATATGGCACCATTTGAGGCTTTCTATGGTAGGAGATGTTGTTCTTCGATTGGGTCATTTTATGCGTTCGAGTTAAGGCCCTAGGGTACCAATTTTTCGAGAGAATCCTTAGAGAGGGTGAAGGTGATTTAGTTTAAGCTCCTGGCACCTTAGAGCATACAAAAGGAGTATGCGGACTGGAAGGTCCGGGATATAGAGTTTATGGTTGGTGACATGGTTCTATTAAAGGTCTTACCCATGAAGGGTGTGATGATATTTAGCATGAGAAGGAAGTTGAGTCCAAGGTATATCAGACCTTTTGAGATTCTTTAGAGGGTTGGAGAGGTGGTGTATGAGCTGGATATTCCACTAGGTCTTTCAAGCGTCCATCCGATTTTCCATGCTTCTATGTTGAAGAAGTACCATTCCAATGTGTACATTATGTGGGACTCCATATTGCTTGATCAAAACTTAGAGTTTGAAAAGGAGTCTGTGGCCATTTTGGGCAGGCAAGTGAGAAAGTTGAGGTCTAAAGATATTGTGTTTGTGAATGTGCAATAGAAGCATCATCTTATTAAGGAGGCGACTTGGGAGATGGAGGTTGATATGCGGAGCTGATACCCTCATTTATTTACTACTTCCAGTACAGTTCCACTTTTCATTTTTCCCCGTTTGAGGATGAACATTTTCTTAATTGGCATATGATGTAATGACATGTCTGGTCGTTTTTAACTAAAGACCCTTCTTTGACTAAATTACCATTATCGTAGACTCTATGTGTGGTTTGTGATATGCAGGGATAGGTGACATGGATTCTAAGGCACCTTTATGTGATTTTCGGAAGGGAAACCTAAATTGAAGAGCTTAGAAATGATAAGTTTGACCCAAAGTTGACTTTCGAGTATATGGATTTATTTCCGAGTTTCGTCCCTTCCAATAATTTCGGAGGGGAAATTGTGACTTAGTCGAGTCATTAGTTCAATAGTGAGACATTCAGATGTACTTTGAGGTTATATTTTTAAAATTATGATTTTTGGATGTTTTTGTAGATTTCATAGAAAAGTACGTCTTAGCTTGATCATATGAGAAAGCCCAGGGCGCGAGCAAGTTTGTACCACTTTTTACCTTGGGTAGCATGTTTAGTTTGTATGTTGGGGGTCCAGTGAGTATTTCAGGTGTTTGGTGGAGGATTGATTAGTTTCCATCTTGTTGGTCTCTAGAGTACGCAAAATCGGTTGTCCATTCGCTTCTGCGTACCCGCCTCTGTGGAGGTTGGCTCGCAGATGTAGGTCCTGTGAATAGTTGAGTTTTTCGCTTCTGTGGATACTTTTCTCGTAGAGGCAATGATGCCTCTGCAGAGTCATTTTCTCCCCAGCGATCCTCTGATATTTTTAAGTGACTCCACCTCAACGGCCCTTTTTTCGCTGAAGCGTGACCACCTTAGCGATGTCGATTCTCCTGAAGCGGAATTGATGTTTCAATCAGATTATTAAATGTCCTAAAACGATCCCTTTTCCCTAAAATATTTTTTTGGATTAGAGCTCGGCTAAGAAGGGATTTCATGAGGATTTCACTTTGGTATTGGAGGTATAATTTCATCCATTTTTATTATTCCTTATATTTTAAGTCTTCTAATCCTAGTGCAATCTCTAATTGGGGAGGAAGATGGCATAGTTTTCATGCTAAGATGGGAGTAAGAATCTTGATTTGTGGAATGATTATTGACTAGATGATTATAATATTGTGAACTAGTGTTGATTAATGTTAGTTGATGATGTTTTAATGGTTAATTTGGTATTAAAATACCCTTTTGAAATTTGGGGAAAATCTAGGGTTTGGAATTGGGTTTTTTTGTAATATTGCAATTGAGGATCCAATTGGGTTTAGTTTTCAAATTATCTTAAGGATATGATTATTTCATAAGTTATTATATTTTTGGGTGGTGATCGGATCTGTATCTACATAAAGGAAAGATGCAACAAGTGTATCATGAGTACACATCGTACCCCTGTAGACATCATAGGCCGACAATGATGAAAGTACATAATCAGAGATAAATACCAAGTTGACACAAAATAACCCTATGCTACACAGTCCAATATTCCAAATAAAGACACATAGCCCACATAAAGGTTTCCAGAGTTCGCATGCTTCGTTGCTCCATAACCTATTCACACTATTCTCCTTTTAAAAGTTCTACCATAACTCATGTATCAAAAAAATTATAATTCTACCATGTCTAGACATAGTCGAATCATCAACAATCACTTCAAATACAAGCTCAACTGTAACTAATCAATAATATGGAAAATATATGAATGATATGTATGCAATGCATATGCAAAATACCTTTCCATCAACCGGTATACACACTGTACAGAGGTATGTCATATGAAAGTGACTCATGGGAGACTCGCAAAGTCTATATACCTCTCAGCTCCAGAATAAATCGTCAGATCATGGAGCCCAGCTCTTGGCGTAATAATATCATGTTGCGGGCATTTAACTCCAAACCAGCCCCGCATATCAATATCATGTCAGTGTTGCCATAATCTCAACAGTGTTCTTTCCTTTTCTAATCCCTTGGATCCATAGCATAATCATACTACTCCAATATATTATCATCAGAACAATGAGTGTGTGAATGCAAATGACATATATAAGGCAAGAATAATGATATAATGAGATGCAACCAAATAATAGATGAAAAATCATATGCTTCAAAGAATTCATACGCATACATAGTTCAAGTACAATCCAAGAAATCATATCGAAAGCATGTGTGATGAGTAAACATATCAAGTAAATATGGTGACAATCCTAAATAATTAGTAGTCAGAAATAGCACGAGGTTGATTCCCTAAATCTTATCATCATAGTTCAACACCGGTACCCACTTAAATGTTCATCACAACCGCTTGAGTGGGAACCCCAAACACGCCCAATAACCCTCAATATTTATAACTAATTATATACTTTTATTGATGTCTCGAAAAACTAAACCATATCCTACCTCACAACCGAGCAGGTGTGCTACTCTATCAAGCCTCAGTGACAGCCTTGCCTCTTCTCTATTCCTCGTAACGGTCCCTGGCCCACGTCTCCAAGACTCAAACTCTAATACTCAAAAACCATTATTACATACTAAGTAATCATATCCTTAAATTAATTGAAAATTTGTTGACATTTTAACCCTTAATTGAACAATAATCAAAAAGCCCCAATATACAACCCTAGAATTTCCCCCTTTTGAAAGAAAGCTTCTATAATCAAATTAAACTTAGAAACATGATTATCTATCATTACCCAATACTAATTCACACTAATATCACTTTTGAATCCATAAACCTCTATTAAAAACAACCATATAACTCTCTTATTCTCATAAACACATGGAATCATTTTTTCCAACCTAATAATATGTTAAACCACCATTAAAGATCTTATAAACATCACTTAAACCGTAAAAAGGGAAAGAATCTAATACCTCAAGGCCAAAGTGCTCCTAGGGTTCAGATTTTCCTCCAAGGGCGGCACTGGTTTCGAGATTTCTAATTTGGGTAAAGAATATTCTAACATAGGGATTATATAGGGACCTGGTAAATTATTTCCACCCAAGCTGAATCGACTCTATTGGAGTGGACACGCTGGGGTGAGAGTCACTTGACACCTCACCCCTCGCCATGGCGGGCCAGATTCTGCGGTGGTAGAAACCCCTAACTCTCCAATCTCCGCTTTAGTGAGACAACCTCCCATTGAGGCGGACCTGCGGGAGTGGATACTAGTATTTCTATGGCAGACACCAGACACCAGCAGTAGGAAACCCAGCCAACCCTTCTCTCAAACATCTGAAACACTCCCGAGACCCTTTGGTCACAAACCAAATATGCGCGTCAAAGGTAAATAGTGCTACTAACTCACTCATACCCTCAGATTTCTCAAATAACCAAGTTAAGTTGTACTTTTCTAAAGAATTGCTCAGGAAAACCAATTAACCAAATTTTACAAATAAAGCCATAAAGCACATCTGATTCCTTCGAAAGCGAACCAATAACTCGACTGAGTCATAAATGACCCTCCGGAACTACCGGAGGTGATGGAACTCGAAAACAAACTCATCTAGTTACAAGTCAACTTTGAGTAAACTAACCAACTCTAAATTTCCAGCTTTGGGCTTTTTCATCCAAAACTCATACAAATAGAACTCGGGATCTCAGCCACCCATCCCCATACATGACAAACCACACATATAGACTACGGGAAGGCTCAAATATGTAACTAAGTATTTGTATCCAAAAATGACCGGACGGGTCATTACATCGCTTTGAGGTGGGTTACAATTTATCTTTTGTAGATTTTGATAGAAGTGCATATTAGTTATAAATGTTGAGGGTTATTGGGCGTGTTTGGTGGTCTCACCTTAGTGGTTTTGATGAACACTAGGGTTGGTACCAGTTTTGAACTGTGATAAAAGGTGATTTGGTGAATTAGCCTTAAGCTGATTCCGATTATTGTTGTTTGGGCTTGTTGATATTGTTGTGTTTATTCATCACATTGCTTTCATTATGATATCCTAATTTATGAGGATTATGTGATAATAGCTTTCTGAAAGCATGTGATACTCATCTCTTATACTTGATTGCATCTCATACATCTTTATTTCTTATCTTATATTATCATTTGCATTCATACACTCATAGTTCTGATGATATTGAAATGAGAGTGGAATGAAAATGGTATGGGTCCAAAATACCGGAAAGGTAAGAATACATTATGAGATGGTTGGCAATACTGAGATGATGATGATATTATATAGGGCTCGGGGTTCACACCTGCAACAGATGTTATTATAGCCAAGAGTTGGGATCCATTGTGAAATTCCAAATGAGTATATGGATGGTGCAAGTCCCCTATGGATGGCAGTTCATAGAATTCGAACGCATGTATACTAGAAATGAACTATACCTACTATATGCATTACATTCATATCATACATGCATTATTACATTGATTACATGTTGATTGGTAAAGTGGTTGGAATGGTTAATGAAACTTGGATAACGTCTTGATAAATTATCTTGTTAATTGATCTCTTGATACTCGGATTATTGGTTATTGAACTCCTTCGTAAATAAGGTGACTTATTTTATTTAGTGAAATCTTATGTGAACAAGGTGACTTATTTGATTCAGTGAAATCTTATGTGGACAAGATGACTTATATGATTTATCGAACTGCTTAGTATAGAATTACTTGAGAGTCAATTTGATATTTATCTCTGTTATATATCTTCCGTCATTGTCGTCCTATGAAGCCTGTGGGGGTAATTTATGTACTCATGAAGTAAATCAAACCCCGAACATAATTCCTCAATTCAAGACAAGAAGTAGAGCTCCAAGAATGCCAATGGTGAACCATAAACACACAACCAAAAGCTTGAAAATGTATGGAGTGTGGAATCGCTTAGGAGACAACACTTGATTGTCTTAGAGAGAGTTGTATTTTTTTCGGCCTTAAGTGTTGGTCTTGGTCGAGGCCTTGCTTTAAAATTATTGTCTTTAAATTCTTAGATAAACTGGTAGTTAGTTAGGACATATTAAGAACCCTTAGCTTCACCTATGACACATTTAAGACACTATGTAAGGGGGAAATATGACTAGGCCAAAGTAAGCTTCATTCAAGAGTGACACGTCTAAGAATTCACACGGCAACAAAGGTTAAATGCACCATCTAGAAGGTGTGTACCTCAAGAGGATAAACCATGTATGTACTTCCTAAATTTGACGACATCAAGATGAAGTTGAGGAAGCCAAGGAGTTGCTCGAATTACTCCAACCGGTAGGTTAAGTATACATTTCAAGGGAGATGTCTCTCACCACTCTCCAAGAAGATTATTTAAATAGTTGACTAGATCACATGTGAAAGCTATCAAGGGAAGTTCTAGAACACATTGGAGTTTGGGATTCACTCCCCTCAGCCGAGGAACATACCCCTCCCCCGTTCCCACCTTAGTCGAATTAATTAGTAGTTTGTGTCTTTATATTTTCCTTCTAGAATAGTCCATTCTCTACTATAAAATGGACCATTAGGCTATTGTAAAAATCATTTGTTGTTGAATGAAAAACTTGAGTGTTAACTCAATTTAGCTAAGCATTTCAACCCGGGATTGTTATACTTAGTTGATCCTCCGTGAGGGTCGCTTGGTTCTCTGGGAGAACCACCCTTGTGTTGAAGGTTTCGATCACCCTTACTAGGTTAGTCTTGAGTATTTCGGGCAGAAAACCTCATGCTAGTACTTGTGAAATTGATCAAAACATCTTGGAGCCCACACGAGCAATTAACTCCTCGTGTTACCATCCAAGGACTCATATCGACCGAATTGTGACTTAGTTTGTGTCTCAGATTGTTTCCAACAACCGGTATACAATTCATGCTCCAATTACTTGTTCCTCCACATTTCTACCTCCCATAATACCTCAATACCATCTCCACTAAAAGGCCTCCATCCAAAACCAAATGCAACTCCACGCAAATACCACCAAACACACCAACGTTCCCATCAAATGTCTCTACCGGACCCTCACTGCCTCAGGTTGTTTTCGAAACCTTAGCTCCACTAAAATACCAAACCACCACCACCACCCTCTCCCGCAAGACTCTTGTGATCATCTCCTAAAATTCCAATTCACGCTTTTAAGACAAGCCATCTGAAACATCCTTCAATCACCATACTGCCTACCTTGCCGATAAATCGAGAACTCAATTTTCCTCGCCTACTTTTGGGTCAACCCGAATCTCACCAACACCCGAATCACTTACCAACTCAATTCCCTCCGTACTTACATCAACTCATGATATACTTGTTGCATTCTTTTTAGATACAGATACAATGCCTTCTACCAGTTTAGGACATCGTGGCTGAGTCTGAGCAGGAGGATTTCCTGTGTTCATGGTAAGGATGCTTCCATTCAGCATACCCTATATGTTCTTATCTCTATTTTTTCTTTTACTTATTTCGGGAGACATTATTAGACTTTTTAGACTTTTGTATTATTGACCAGATTTTAAGGGTTGTGTTAACTATTATCAAACTTATTTCTGCATTTATATTATGACTAGACAATTTTGTTAAGTATTTTGTTGATTCCGCCTTTTTTACTATATTGTGTTGGTAAATTGGGAAGTGGTTCACCTACCGATGGGAAAAGTGTAGGTGCCATTACGATGCCTAAAATGGGTCATGACATAAGGAGTGTGGGATATATCAGTTTTCAAAATCCCACTCCCCATTGCATATAAGGGAAGCATGAAGACCATTTGTATAAACATAACTGAGTAAGAGGCAACAATCAAATGTTCCAATGAGCAAAAACCTCTAAATGCCGACAATAACATCAAGTTTGATAGGCGTAGAAGTGAAGAAACATGGTCCTTTAAAAAGGCAACAAATGGACTAATTGAAAGAACCAACATCATATTGAGTGGCCAAGAAGACTTAATCAGGGCCTAACCTTCAAATTTAAGGAATGAGTACATGGTTCTGAAAAGGGAGGTATATAATAATTTCTTGAGCAGACCACAAGACATCAAAAAAAGAACTTGTTAGAAGAAGCCCTATGGACATTCAAGTCATGGAAAGGAACAAGAAAATTAAAACTAGAGGATGAGCCAAAGAAAAGGAGTTGGAAACTGCGCAATATCCACGCCCATATAGAAAAAGGAGATAAAGCAGAAGGATGAGTAATGAAGAGGAAACCATAAAGTCACATCTGTGTGTTTGGGAAGAAGGTGAAATTTTCAACAAACAAGAAGCAGAGCATACATACTTATGGTTATCAAACACTCCCAGAGAAACCAAATGAAAGAATTGATTGTTTGAAGAATACTGAAAGTATACAAGCCATGACAATCTATCAAAAGAACACTTATAATGAAGCTGGCCAAAAAGAAAAGGATGTTGAAGAAGCAGGGGGAAAAACAAACATGCATTGATAGAAGAAGCAGAGGAAGAGCAAAAATTAAAGATGAACTAAGTACAACAGTCCTATTGGCTATGAAAAGAAAGTGCTTGAGACAAATCTCAGTGTAACAATGTCTACTCAGTATTAAACCATTGATGGTATGCAAGTACATATCTATTTGTCAGTAGATACCTAAACCCAAATCAAATGATCACCAATAAGAAAACTCGCAAAGTCACATATGCTAAAAATTTAAATGTTTGTTGCTATAGAACACAAGAATTGACCTAGGGGGAAGGATAAAACTAAGAGTTTGGAAAAAAAGAGGGAGACACTAAACATGGAGAAACATTGAAAGAGTTAGTGTGTAGAGGGTAAATGGATTGATAAGAGGGGAGTTTCCAATGAGAAGTATAAAAAAGGTTGACTCCAAATAAAATAAGTAGGTATGAAGAAAAAAGATAATGAGGATGATTGAGAGGGGGAACTACAATGAACAAAAAGAGTACCAAAAACATATATATATACTCACCTACATAGTGACTTACTAACCAAATTGAACTTATACAATGAACCTCGGCCCTATCTCCTCCCAGTTTATTCCAATCCTGAATCCTACTAAACACTGACTTAAATCCCATATCTTTCCTCGCATTGTAGAATGATATGCAGTAATGTTTTGATTTTCGGTCTTATGACTTAAAGTGGTGAATGTGAATACTCTGCTTCAGGTTTTAACTAGATTAAGTAGTTGGGGCTCTTAAGTCATGTTCTTGATTGTGCAACCCGAGTGGAAATGAGTTTGATATTGATCAAATACACTTAATATTATAAACACACTTATTTTTATGATGTCAAAAGGGGAAAGCTTCAGTTCATATATATATCATGTGCCAAACATCAGATATATAAGGGACAAAAAACACATTGACCATATGAAGATGAGGTAAGTTCCTAGCCTCTATTTTTTGTGTTTCTCCATGAATCTTGAGGCTTATTTGTCTCACGATCCAATTTTATTAGTCATGAGAGCACCTACGATTTACCACCTCGGTAGGTGAACCCTTCCCCTAATCCTTAAACCTGCAATCATACTCAATAATTAGAAGAAATCAAAATCTATTTCATAAATAATCATGAGTGAGGAAATACAAATACTACTCAAGGGTCTGGTCTAAAAGAATGCAACAAGGTAGTATCAGTACAAACACTATGTACTGGTAGATATCATAGACCATCAATAGTTAGCTAACATATGCATAGAAAGAAATGAAAGATAGACATGCTCACAATCAAATATAGTAATTTCCTAGTCCAAGAACAACTATCCAATTACAGAAGATCAATAATCGAGTCATGACCTAAGTGAAGCACCTAAACCCAAATCAGTCAAGTTTTCCTAGATTTTTCAAGATAATCGCAAACACAAGTACAATTAACATCACAATCCAAGCTAACCAACCAATTGTAACAAGGCAAGTCAGGATCCAAGTATATGAATGAATGATGAATAAAGATTCATATACAATGTAATGCACTAGCCAAATATAGTATCCATACATACATGCTCCGGGCGAAATATATCATCATCCCAACAGTCATGACTTATGGGGACCCATGAAGATTTCCTTCCTTCTACATGATTATAACAAGATAGGTGAGATACAACGACATCATAATAGAACATGGTATTTCATATAAATACTATAACCATAAAAAGCGTTGAATCATACTTAGTCTCAGTAACCGACCTGAGTATTCCATCCTAGCTCCATACCGAAAGGCTTACATGCTTTTTCCAACAGAATCTAACAACACATACGCTTCACTAACCGAAATCTAACCAGAAGGTAAGCCGCAACCTACTTGGATGCTGAGCGGAAGTCATATCAATCACACTTGAGCTCTGCCTCACCAAATATCACGGTAGTACTCGAGGTCTAGACAACACCCATACATTTAGACTACCCCTTGATTTTAACCCGACTATGGTAAAGGGGTAAAACGATCATTTAAAAGGTGAATTATGAATTTTGATGTATTAGGAGTCCCATCCTACTAACCAATTTTCTAAATAAACTCAACATAAGTCCAAAATCATCTTATAAACAAAACCTCCAATCTTGGGTATGAACCCTAGTTTCCAAAATTCAATTTATCAACATTAATGGAAGGCTCAAGCCTCAAAGGTTAATTTCTAGGTGATATAACCGACTATGGTAAAAAGGGAAAAATTATCATTTAAAAGGTGAACTATGAATTTCGATGTGTTAGGAGTCACATCTTACTAACCAATTTGCTATATTACCTCAACATATGTCCAATATCATCTTATAAACAAAAAATCCAAACTTAGGTATGAACCCTAGTTTCCAAAATACAATTTATCAACATTAATGGAAGACTCAAGCCAAGGTTAATGTCAAGGTGATTTCCAAGCTTACATTAGTCCAACCTAATCATAGTATCCATTTTTAACCATTAAATGACAAGTAGTGAGCTAAACACTTAAATCATTTTTGCTACATCTAGTCTTCTAGGTTCGTAGCCTTTAGGTCCCTTAATTTTAACAAGTCATTAGCATCCTCATTCCCAAACCCTTAGGCACAAGACTCCACCATCTACTCCTATTTATGGTCTACCAATTTAAGAACTCCCCATATTTAGTAACCCAAAAACCAAACTCTATTAATAGGAGAAATTAATTTAAGGAAAAGAAATGGTTGAGGTTACTTTCCCAAAACCCCATGAAACTTCTCATCATCTTAGCTCAAAAGTCGGATGGAAAAGTGTGTTCGGTGAAAAATGAGACCTAGTCCCAAAAATGAGCTTTAAGTACTAGGTTTGCCCACCACATTATCGTTGGGGCGGACCATGTCCGTTGTGGCGGACACCGCTGCAACGCGATTCTGCCCACAAGTGCGGACTCTAGGAAATTCCCTTTCTTCACTCTGGTGGATGGAGGCTCGCTGGGGCGAACGCACGGGCGTGGCCCATCGTGCGCTAGGGTGAGATTTGAATTTATTTCACCCGATAAATTACTAATCACTTTGCAACTCGACTAAAGGTCCACTTAATAGATATTTCCCCGCATATGACTATCGGGTACAACTGGTCTTGGGCAATTTGGTCACGCGGTGAATGTATTTTTTATGACGGCCAAATGGGTTATCATATCAAATATCAATTAAACAATCTTTCATCCTTGAATGACAGAGAATGGGAAATGACATACACCCAGGGTGATACAACTCACAATATGAGACCTTCATGGTCTACACCTCATTTCGTATTGGATTTTAACGACACCAATCTATGTTTACCTATCACATCTTGTATACTAAAGAAAAGGAACCGTTCATTTCAGGATGAGATTTGGCAGTATGTTCAATTAGGATACCGACACATAGATTTTACTCGACTTAACAGAATCGTATTGTATCACCTCCTCAAGGACCCACAAGATTCATTAGAAAAGTATTGAGTAGGAAATACGCTCAAATTACACTGGAATGGAATATTTAATTAGAAAGTTTAAATGATGGCACAAATACACTCCACACCGGAGGAAGGTCAACCGTTGTGGCGAGATATGCAAGCACTGATAGAATTGCTATGGCGAATCCTAAAAAGAAAAAAATAGGTCCACTAGGGTGGTAGTCTTACCCGCTACAGCATGTTGGCTATGACAGAACCCTCCACGAGAACGGGACCTTAAAATTTCAGAGGGTATAGTAAAGGGAGGGCTAACCCCCCCCCCCCACTTCCCACACTTATTCACTCACGCTCAACATCCAAAAATTTCTCCCATTTTCCCCCTCTACAACACTTCCAACTCCCCTAATTACTCAAAACTCATTCCCTCTTTCTCCAAATCACCTCACTACCGACACCCGCCTCCAAACCTCTCACACCTTCTAGCAAGGTCTAAGGCATAGAGGATCCCTTTTTCACCATAAATCTTCACCAAAACTTCAAATCAAGGTACAAAATCTTCTCATACCCACTCTAGAGCGTTCATAATGTAACCAATATGAAATTTTCATGCCTAATTTCATCTACTAGACGGTAAAAGTTGAAATTCCTCCTTTGGGATATTTGGTAGGTGGTGAGGAGAAATCTAGTATTGGTTAGTATATTGGTCATAAAAATAGTCTTATCATGAATCAACACCCTAGAAACCCTCGGATTTGGGGTGGAGAACTTTTGAAATAGTGGGTGGTAGTTCATAGTGGTAAGTTTAAATTTCATGCAATTTTAGGGCGTATTGTTTCTTGAAATCGTGTTTAATGAAGATTAAGGGTCATGCATGCTAGAATATTACACTATTTGAGAGAAATACATTGATTTAAGTAAAAAGGGAGAAATCCCTCAAATATTTTGGGGTTGATTTGCTGAAGACGATGGGTCCGCCCCTGCGGAAACTTCCACAGGCGCGACCCCTCCGCAGTGATGTAAGATGCGCGGACACACACACTATAGGGTATGGATCTTGCATGTTGACCCGTATACTAATGCTCACTGTTGTGAAACTATCTTCCCAGTGGGCCCTTGTTCACAGCAGCGGACCCGCTGCAGCGATTCTCCCTCTGCTGCAGCGGACCCTACCAAAATAGTGATGAACCAGTACCTTGCACTAGTTTATTCAGGGTTGTTTTCATAGATTTCTTTGGTTTAAACATTTTGTAAATAATTCCCAAACTTAGTAAAATGGTTGGAACTAACTTACGTGATTCTTGTAGGTGCGATTCTTGAAATTATGGCTCATAATGAAGGTGGTGGAGGCGTTCAGAATTATACCCGCCTCATAAATCCGGATTGTCAGCGTCATTTCATGGAGTTCATAGGTAAGGGCATGTTGTTTGAGTGAGGGCTCAAAATGAAAAATATGGAGAAATAGCTTCTGGATTTCTTTGCAAGGCTTTATAGAATGGGTGGAACTACTTTATTGAGGACCTTGGCAAAGAGAACGAGAGTTGCATTAGAGAGTTTTATGCTCATATTCAGACGGTAGACTTGTCCGTCCCTGATCCGAAAATCATAATTCGGGGCAAATAGGTGAAAATTGGGGTTGAGGCAATCAATGCACAATACGGTCTACCCAACCACCTAGTGAGTGCTATGAAGGAGAAGAATGTTTGCGGTAACGGGGCTTGGATAGTGTCAAAGCTGATCATTGAGGAGGACAAGGCATCTATTGATTGGGTCAATAAGAAATCTGGTATTTAAAGTAATTACTTCATTGCGAAGGCTAGGCGATGGTTGCACGTCGTCCCTCGATGAGTACGCCCTTCGAGTAACATTACTGTTATTACACACACTCGGGCCCTCATAATAGCCTGAATTTTTGATAATATTCTGGTGAATACGGGTCACCATGTCATTAGGGAGTGGGCAGAATTTGTGGTCGAAACGGGTCCGAGTTTGATGTTTCCTTGCCTCATTACCTCCTTATGTAAGAAGGCAAAAGTGCCACAGAGGGGTATTGATAAGTAGGTTGAGTCTAATGTTAGCTTCAACCCTCTGAAGGTAAAGGAGCATGGCACTGCAGTTTAGAGTAAGAAAAGGAAGATTCATGTGGACATTGGGGTAGATGTGAGTCAGGGAGAGGGTGGGAGTGGTACTACACCTACACGGCCTATAGGGACCTTTGAGATACTGGGTTCCTAGATGAATGAGATGTGGGAACTGATTATGGGACTTCCTAAGCCTCCCACTAAGGCCGATCCATCTGGTATTGCTATGGGCTTCTGCTCCAAGAAAGATATGGAGAATTACCTGAAGGAGTAGGGAGAGATCAAAACCACAATCGCCTCACTGGAGACTGTCTATGCCACCATGGCTAAGGCTCAAGGTCAGTTAATTACCGCCTTCAACATAGAAAAGAAGAAGAACAAATCTCTGGGCAAGCTGTTATTAAAGGTCTGGAGGGGTTTCAAGAGTATGTTTAAGAAGATGTACCCGAATGACAAGCTTCTAGTTGAGCACAAAGACGACACAAAGCAGTATTCAATCTTGACCGAGCTCGACACTGTCGGTGATACTAGCAGTTCTGACGAGGGAGGTGATGAGGTGACTAGAAAGAAGCTACAATAGTGGTTTCCCCTTTCCCTTTACTAATCATGGTTATCAGCCCTTGTAGGGATTGTTATGTCTAGACAATGTTTTGGTTGGTCTTGGTGACATGTAGATAATTTGTTTTTCTTGTTTTTGTTTTTCATTGGTTTATTTTTTATGGACAATTTCTTTGTTTAGTAGGTAAATTGTGCCCTTAACGAGCTTTGGATTTTATGTGCTTGGATTTTGGGTTTTCAAAATGTTATTTGTATGAATTTCTAGGCTTGGGATAGGTTCTGAAAACATGAGAATAGCTCACTAGTTCTGATCTGCGCATTCGCTCTAGTGGAATGAGCTTCCGCTGAGGCGGACACGCCATGATAGAAAATTGATCGTTGTTGTAGACAATGAACAATGTACAGGGTTCGCTCTCACAACCGACCCTTCACTGTGGCGGGCTCACCCCTGCGGATCAGGTTTCGCAAGTGCTATCCTGGGCACAACATGAGTATACTTCTATGGTCCTCACCTCGCGGGTGTGGGACCGCAGGCACGAGGTATACTCCCTATAGTGGGACTCCCTGAAGCCAGGGGGAGTTGCTGCAACTAAGAAAAATTGATGCCTTCCAAAATCGCTTAGCCATAGTACTCGTCAATCGTTCTTTACATATGAATTCAACCCATACGACACCATGATGGCGACATCGAAAGATACCAATTGAGATCACCCAGATACCAATTGAACATATCCAGATACAAAATTGACCGAAGTGGCACGATAAGAGGAATGAAATAAGGGAATCTCCTTAAGTGACCTATAACCTCTCGCGGATGGGTACAAACATCTACGTACCATTCCGCGATACTCTACTAGACATTGCTCCTGTACTTTATAGATCGGGTAACCTAGTGCTCTGATACCAACTTGTCACGATCCAATTTCGCTAGTCGTTAGAGCACCTACCATTTTACACCTTAGTAGGTGAACCCTTCCTCTAATCCTTAAACCAACAATGATACCCAATAATTATGAGAAGTAAAAATCTATATCATAAATAATCACGAGTGCGGAAAAACAAATACTACTCAAGGATCTAGTCTAAGGCAGTACAAAAGCCACTATTTACAAGATTAAAGTTTAATAGATAAAAGAAAATAAATGTATAGGTACAACACTGTCTCATAAACAAATGAGACCGGTAACAAAATGGGACACCCATCCTAGGTATTTGCCCATGAACTCACTTTGGACGCTTCGTAGCAAACCACCGGAATCAACCAAGGGAATGTGAAGTAGACACCGCCATGAACTATGCACTCATAAAAGAATGCAGCAAGGTAGTATCAGTATAAACACTATGTACCGGTAGATATCATAGGTCGTCAACAGTTAGCTAACATATGCATAGAAAGAACTGCAAGATAGACATGCACGCAATCAAATATAGTAATCCCCTAGTCTAAGAACAATAACCCAATTATAGAAGATCAATAATAGAGTCATGAGCTAAGTGAAACATCTAATCACAAATCTATCATGTTTTCGTAGATTTCTCAAGATAATCGCAAACACAAGTACAATTAACATCACAATCCAAACTAACCAATAAATTGTAACAAGTCAAGTCAGGATCCATGTATATGAACGAATGATGAAGAAATATGCATATGCAATGCACTAGAAAAATATAATATTCGTACATACATGCTCCGTGTGGATTATATCATTGTCCCAACAATCATCATCCATGGGGGACCATCGACGTTCATGTACCGGTCATTCAGTATCACACAGCCTAGAATGACTCTTGCACCAAACTCCCCACCAGCCACTCAGTATCACTCAGCATAGAGATAGTTACGCGATATAGTAATGTCATATGAATCATAAATACTCCCCTTCTCATTTATTACCGTCACGCCAATAGCAAGATCACAATCAATAAATCATGAAATGAGAGTGTAATCAATTCAATGATAACATTAGGTATATCATGTCAATTTCTAGTTGCACCACACAAAGACACTTATCATAATATTAGTATCACGTCAATTTTCTTCCTTCTATATAAGCATGCCATGATAGGTGTGATACACCTACATCACAATACAACATGGTATTTCATATAAGTCTGATAACCATAAGAAGCATCAAATCATACTTAGTCTCAGTAACCGACCTAAGTATTCCATCCCAATACCATACCCGAAGGCATATATGCTTTCTCCAACAGAATATAACTACACACACGCTTCGCTAACTGAAATCTAACTAGAAGTAAGTCATAACCTACCTGAATGTCGAGCGAAAGTCACATCCATCACACTTGAGATCTGTCTAACCAAATATCATGGTAGTACTCAAGGTCAAAAAATGATAATGTCTAGCTTAGGACGGAAACAACAAGACCCATACATTTAGACTACCCTTTGATTTTAACCCGAGTATGGTAAAAAGGTAAAATGATCATTTAAAAGGTGAAATATGAATTTTGATGTGTTAGGAGTCCCATCTTACTAAGCAATTTGATAAATTACCTCAACATATGTCCAAAATCATCTTATAAACAAAACATGCAATCTTGGGTATGAACCCTAGTTTCCAAAATACAATTTATCAACATTAATGGAAGACTCAAGCGTCAAAGGTTAATGTCTAGCTGATTTCCAAGCTTACATTAGTCCAACCTAATCATAGTATCCATTTTAACCATTAAATGACAGGTAGTGAGCTAAACATTTAAATCATTTTTCCTACATATAGTCTCCTAGGTTTCCCCCATTGATGAATATCCTAGCCTTAAGGACCCTTAATTTCAACAGGTCATTATCATCCTCATTCCCAAAGCCTTAGGCTCAAGACTCCACCATCTACTCCTTTTTATGGTCTCCCAATTTAAGAACTCCCCATAATTAGTAACCCAAAAAGCAAACTATTAATAGAAGAAATTAATTAAAGCCAAAGAAGTGGTTGAGGTTTTTGAGGTTACCTTTCCCAAGACCCTATGAAACTTCTCCTCATCTTAGCTCAAAAGTCGGCTAGAAAAGTGTGTTGGGTGAAATATGAAACCTAATCCCGAAAATGAGCTTTAAATACGAGGTTTGCCTACCACTTTCTCGGTGGGGCAGACCATGTCCACTGCGGCAAACACCGATGCGGCATGATTCTGCCTACAGGCACGGATTGTAGGAAATTCCCTTTCCTTCGCTCCGGTGGATGGAGGCTCGCTGGGGCGGACATGCACGCATAGCCCACCCTGCGATACGATGAGATTTGAATTTAATTTGCCTGATCGATTTCTAATCACTTCATAAATTGACTAAAGGTATACTTAATTGATATTACTACGCGTACTACTATCGGGTACAACTGGTCTAGGGTAATTTTGTCACACAGTAATGAATTTTCTGTAATGGCCAAATGGGTTATCACATCAGATACCAATTAAACAATCATTCATCCTCGAATGACAAAGAATGGGAAAGGAGATACACCCAGGGTGATACAACTCATGACGTAAGACCTTTATGGTTTACACCTCTTTTCATATTAGATTTTAGTCACACCAATCTTTGTTTACCTAGCACATCTTGTATATGGAAGAAAAGGACCATTCATGTCTAGATGAGATTTGGTAGTACGTGAAGTCATATCAAATCATACTTAGTCTCAGTAACTGACCCAATATTCCATCCCAACTCCATACTGAAGGCTTTCATGATTTCTCAAATAGAATCTAACTATACATACACTTCGATAACCTATCTGGATGCTGAACGGAAATCAGATCGATTACACTCGAGATCTTCCTTACCGAATATCGCGGTAGTACTCGAGGTCTAGCCAATAATAAAGTCTAGGTTAGAATCAACACAACAAGACCCATACAGTTAGACTACCTTTTGAGTTTAACCCGACTATGGTAAAAAGGGTAAAACTATCATTTATAAGGTAAACTATGAATATCGATGTGTTAGGAGTCCCATCTTAGTAACAAATTTTCTAAATTAACTCAACATATGTCCAAAATCATCTTATAAACAAAAACTCCAATCTTGGGTATAAACCTTATTTTCCAAAATTCAATTTATCAACATTAATGGAAGACTCAAGCCTCAAATGTTAATGTCTAGCTGATGTCCAAGCTTACATTAGTCCAACCTAATCATAGTATCCATTTTTAACTATTAAATGACAAGTAGTGAGCTAAACACTTAAACCCTTTATCCTACATATAGTCTACTAGGTTTTTCCCATGGATGAATATCCTAGCCTTAAAGACCCTTAATATCAACAGGCCATTATTATCCTCATTCCCAAACCCTAAGGCTCAAGACTCCACCATCTACTCCTATTTATGGTCTCCGAATTTAAGAACTCCCCATATTTACTAATCCAAAAAGCAAACTCTATTAATAGAAGAAATTAATTAAAGGCAAAGAAGTGGTTCAGGTTTTTGAGGTTACCTTTCCCAAGACCCCATGGAACTTCTCCTCATCTTAGCTCAAAAGTCGGCTGGAAAAGTATGTTGGCTGAAATATGAGACCTAATCCCAAAAATGAGTTTTAAATACGAGGTCTACCCACCACTTTCTTAATGGGGCGGACTATGTCCGCTGCGGCGAACACCGCGGCGACACGATTCTGCCCACAGGCGCGGACTCTAGGAAATTCCATTTCATTCGCTCCGGTGGATGGAGGCTCGCTGGGGCGGACATACAGGCATAGCCACCCTGCGATACGATGAGATTTGAATTTATTTTGCCAGATCAATTTCTAATCACTTCGCAAATCGACTAAAGGTGTACTTAATTGATATTACTACGTGTACGACTATCGGGTACAACTGGTCTAGGTTAATTTTGTCACGCAGTGAATGTATTTTCTATGACAGCCAAATGGGTTATCACATCATATACCAATTAAACAATCATTCATCCTTGAACGACAAAGAATGGGAAAGGAGATACACCCAGAGTGATACAACTCATGACATAAGACCTTCATGGTCTACACCTTATTTCATATTTGATTTTCGTGACACCAATCTTTGTTTACCTAGCAGATCCTGTATATGGAAGAAAAGGACCGTTCATGTCTAGATGAGATTTGGTAGTACGTGAAGTCATATCAAATCATACTTAGTCTCAGTAACTGACCCAATATTCCATCCCAACTCCATATTGAAGGCTTTCATGATTTCTCAAATAGAATCTAACTATACATACACTTCGATAACCTATCTGGATGCTGAACGGAAATCAGATCGATTAAACTTAAGATCTTCCTTACCGAATATCGCGGTAGTACTCGAGGTCTAGCCAATAATAAAGTCTAGGTTAGAATCAACACAACAAGACCCATACATTTAGACTACCCTTTGATTTTAACCCGACTATGGTAAAAAGGTAAAATGATCATTTAAAAGGTGAAATATGAATTTTGATGTGTTAGGAGTCCCATCTTACTAAGCAATTTGATAAATTACCTCAACATATGTCCAAAATCATCTTATAAACAAAACATGCAATCTTGGGTATGAACCCTAGTTTCCAAAATACAATTTATCAACATTAATGGAAGACTCAAGCCTCAAAGGTTAAGGTCTAGGTGATTTCCAATCTTACATTAGTTCAACCTAATCACAGTATCCATTTTAAGCATTAAATTACAAGTAGTGAGCTAAAACCTTAAACCTTTTTTCCTACATCTAGTCTTCTAGGTTTCTCCCATTGATGAATATCCTAGATTTAAGGTCCCTTAATTCAACAAGCCATTATCATCCTCATTCCCAAAACCTTAGGCTCAAGACTCCACCATCTACTCCTATTTATGGTCTCCGAATTTAAGAACTCCCCATATTTAGTAACCTAAAAACCAAACTCTATTAATAGAAGAAATTAATTAAAGCCAAAGAAGTGGTTGAGGTTTTTTAGGTTACCTTTCCCAAGACCCCATGAAACTTATCCTTATCCTAGCTCAAAAGTCGGCTGGAAAACTGTGTTTGGTGAAAAATGAGACCTAATCCCGAAAATAAGCTTTAAATACTAGGTCTTTCCAGCACTTTCTTGTTGGGGTGGACCATGTCAACTGCGGAGAACATCACCCGTAGGCGCAGACTCTAGGAAATTCCCTTCCTTCGCTCCGGCAGATAGAGGCTCGCTCGGGCAGACATGCATGCGTAGCCTACCCTGCAATATGGTGAGATTTGAATTTATTTCACCCGATCGATGTCTAATCACTTCGTAACTCGACTAAAGGTATACTTAATGGATATTTCTACGTGTACCACTACCGGGTACAACTGGTCTAGGGTGATTTGGTCATGCAGTAAAGGAATTTTCTGTGACGGCTAAATGGGTCATCACATCAGATACTAATTAAACAATTATTTATCCCCGAACGACAGAGGATGGGAAAGGAGATACACCCAGGGTGATACAACTCACGACGTGAGACCTTCATGGTCTACACCTCATTTCATATTAGATTTTAGTCACACCAATATTTGTTTACCTAGCACATCTTGTATATGGAAGAAAAGGACCATTCATGTCTAGATGAGATTTGGTAGTACGTGAAGTCATATCAAATCATACTTAGTCTCAGTAACTGACCCAATATTCCATCCCAACTCCATATTGAAGGCTTTCATGATTTCTCAAATAGAATCTAACTATACATACACTTCGATAACCTATCTGGATGCCGAACGAAAATCACATCGATTACACTCGAGATCTTCCTTACCGAATATTGCTGTAGTACCTGATGTCTATCCAATAATAATGTCTATGTTAAAATGGACAAAACAAGACCCATACATTTAGACTACCCTTTGATTGTAACCCGACTATGGTAAAAAGGGTAAAACAATCATTTATAAGGTGAACTATGAATTTCGATGTGTTAGGAGTCCCATCTTACTAACCAATTTGCTAAATTACTTCAGCATATGTCCAAAATCATCTTATAAACAAGAACTCCAATCTTGGGTATGAACCCTAATTTCCAAAATTCAATTTAACAACATTAATGGAAGACTCAAGCCTCAAAGGTTAATGTCTACGTGATTTCCAAGCTTACATTAGTCCAACCTAATCATAGTATCCAATTTAACCATTAAATGACAAGTAGTGAGCTAAAAACTTAAACCCTTTTTCCTACATCTAGTCTTCTAGGTTTCCCCCATTGATGAATATCCTAGCCTTAAGGTCCCTCAATTCAACAAGCCATTATCATCCTCATTCCAAAACCCTTAGGCTCAAGACTCCACCATCTACTCCTATTTATGGTCTCCGAATTTAAGATCCCCCCATATTTAGTAACCCAAAAACCAAACTCTATTAATTGTAGAAATTAATTAAAGGCAAAGAAGTGGTTGAGGTTTTTGAGGTTACCTTTCCGAAGTCCCCATGAAACTTCTCCTTATCTTAGCTCAAAAGTCGGCTTGAAAAGTGTGTTTGGTGAAAATGAGACCAAATCCCGAAAATAGGCTTTAAATACTAGGTCTACCCACTACTTTCTCGATGGGGCGGACTATGTCCGCTGCGGAGAACATCTCCCGCAGGCGCAGACTCTAGGAAATTCCCTTCCTTCACTCTAGCGGACAAAGACTCGCTGGGGCGGACGTGCAAGCGTAACCCACCCTGCGATAGGGCGAGATTTCAATTTATTTTTCCCGATCAAATTCTAATCACTTCATAACTTGACTAAAGGTATAGTTAATGGATATTTCTACACGTTCAAATACCGGGTACAACTGGGCTAGGGTGATTTGGTCACACAGTGAAGGAATTTTCCGTGATGGCCAAATGGGTCATCACATCATACACCAATTAAACAATCATTTGTCCTCGAACGACAGAGGATGGGAAAGGAGATACACCCAGGGTGATACAACACATGATGTGACACCTTAATAGTCTACACCTCATTTCATATTACATTTTAGTGACACCAATCTTTGTTTGCCTATCACATCTTGTATATGGAAGAAAAGGGATCATTTATTTCGGGATGAGATTTGGCAGTAAGTGAAGTCACATCAAATCATACTTAGTCTCAGTAATCGACCTAAATATTCCATCCCAACTCCATACTGAAGGCTTTCATGATTTCTCCAATAGAATCTAACTACACATATGCTTCTATAACCTACCTGGATGCCGAACGAAAGTTACATCGATCACACTTGAGATCTGCCTCACCGAATATCGCGGTAGTACTCGAGGTCTATCCAATAATAAAGTCTAGGTTAGAATGGACACAACAAGACCCATATTTAGACTACCACTTGATTTTAACCCGACTATGGTAAAAAAGGTAAAACGATCATTTAAAAGGTGAACTATGAATTTTGATATGTTAGGAGTCCCATCCTGCTAAACAATTTCCTAAATTAACTCAATAAGCTCAAAATGATCTTATAAACAAAACCTCCAATCTTGGGTTAGAACTCTAGTTTCCAAAATTAAATTTATCAACATTAATGGAAGGCTCAAGCCTCAAAGGTTAATGTCTAAGTGATTTCCAAGCTTACATTAGTCCAACCTAGTCATAGTATCCATTTTAACAATAAAATGACAAGTAGTGAGCTAAACACTTAGATCCTCTTTCCTACATCTAGTCATCTAGGTTTTTCCCATTGAAAAATATCCTAGCCTTAAGGTCCCTTAATTTTAATGAGCCATTATCATCCTCATTCCCAAACCCTTAAGCTCAAGACTCCACCATCTACTCCTATTTATGGTCTCCGAATTTAAGAACTCCCCATATTTAGTAACTCTAAAACCAAACTCTATTAATAGAAGAAATTAAGTAAAAGAAAAGAAGTGGTTGAGGTTTTTGAAGTTACCTTTCCCAAGACCCCATTAAATTTCTCCTCTTCTTGAAGTTACCCTTCCGAAAATGAGCATTAAATACTAGTTCTACCCAGCATTTTCTCGCTGGGGCAGACCATATCCGCTGCGGCGCAATTTTTCCCATAGGAGAAGACTCTAGGAATTTCCATTCCTTCACCATAGCATATGGAGGCTCACTGGGGCGAACACACAAGCGTGGCCTACCCTGCGTTGAGGCGAGATTTGAATTTATTTTACCCGATATATTTCTAATCACTTTGCAAATTGACCAATGGTCCACTTAATGGAAATTTACATGCATACAACTACTGAGTACAAATGGTCTAAGGTGATTCGGTCCCAAGGTGAAGGAATTTTTTGTGACGTCCAAGCGGGTCATCATAATTTGCGTTTTAATCTTGATTTTGGTTGGGGAAAATTGGGGTTTTGAACCCAAAAGCTAAAAAGTGGTATATCATAAATTTGAGGATCAAGATGATGATTTTTAAGGGGTTTTCTGGAGTCATACTAGTTAAGATATGAATAAACAAATTTGGAAATAAAATTCCAGTTTTACTCTTGGGGGCTCAGGTTACATTTTTTGGTTCCAAATTAAATAATAGCAATATGAGTATCATCAGAATCATTTAACCTCATAAAATATTATTTTTACTATACTAAACCAAATTTTGATATATGGGGCTCGAGATTGACTTTCAGGTGACTTCTTAGACCCGAATTATTATCATAGCAATATGGGTGTCTACTGACTTGTTTTCTTACAAATAATGCGTACGTGATAGATTGGGATCTTTCTGAAGCTTGAAGCTTTACAATAAGGAAAGGCAAAATCTTGAGGTTTATGACGTGTTTTCTCGGCTTCGAGGTTGGTTATGACTTACCTTTTTAGATTTTGATTAGAGGTACGCGTTGAGAATATAAATGTTGTCAGGGTATGCCTTTGAGCCTTCAGGCATTGGAAGTGGTGCATAAATCCACTTAGGTTGGTATGGTTATTGTTTATGTGGGCTATGATAGCCATGTTTTACTAGTGTTTTCTATGATTGATCTACTTTACTTCATCGATCTATATGTCGTATAAATTATTGAAATAGGAAAAATTTGAATACATGAGTTGATACATGAAATTATTAGTATCAAACATCCATATCTTAAATACATGATATAGTTGGGATGAGTTATTACACATGTTGTATTCATTCGATACTTTATGAACTTGTGAATGGTTCATTGAAAGAGGACATACTAGATGATGTAATATTGACATAAAGGTAAGGTTGATGTCCTCACAGTTCGACAGTAAAGTCAGATAGTACAGTGACGTTCCCACAGTTCAGCTGTAAAGTCAGGCGGTGTAGTGAGTGGTCACAGTCCGAAGGAATGGTACCTCAGGCGGTACAGTGGTAGGTATGTGCACCTTGTTAATCCCCCATGGGTCATGACTACCTCGCAAAGCCCTTAGCATGTATATATCGGGTTTGATTCTGGCCAGTTGCATTGCATATCACATGCATCCATATCATCCTTATTTGACTGCATTGACCGATGATACATTCTTATGATTAAATAAAAGGCTTAATGTTTATGCTTTTAATTGACAAAAACTTGATCCTTAAGACTAGTTGGAGTCGGATGGGCTTAAAGGTGATTTTAAGAAGAAAGAATTAAGCTTTATGACATGAATTGGATATGAACTTGGTATTCACGTAATCTAAATCACTTTATTCACAATGTGTGGTCGGTCAATATTATATTTTCTATGTGTATTTCATCGTTGTCGGCCTATAATACTTACAAGGTACTAGTGTTGCACTCATACTATACTTGTTGCACCTTCGTACATATAAAGATCCAGGTTCCAGTTCGAGACCTCATGAGTGATCCTAAGGCACTACTTTCTAGACTTTCAGGGTGAGTTACATGGCCGACCCATGGCCCCTAAATTTCTCCTCTTTATTTACTTTATTTACATGGCTTCTACAGACAGTTCTATTTCATCCTACGAGACTTGAATCAGACATATTTAGTACTCTTGTATGACTTAGATCCAGTTTTTGGAGATGTATTGTACCTATGACTTTTCCAGTATTTATGTTATAAAGATTTGAAGAAAATTGTATTTACTTATCTTTTCTGCTTTACTTGCAAATTTGTATTTCTTGATTTGAGGATGGTTCGCCTATTGGTGGGATAGTGTAGGTGTCATCATGATCCGTAATTTGGGTCGTGACAATCTTCGTCAATGTTTGTGCCTGATCATCTGATGTAACTCAGTTGTAATAATGGCACGTGAATTGTATCGTGAACTGTATGAGCTGATGTAATATTTTATTCCCCTTTTGACATCATTAAATAGCAAGTGTACCAGTAGAGTCACGTGTACTTTATTAATATCAAACTCATGGCCACTGCGGCTACAGTATCAAAACACAATACAAATGCTTAA
Organism: Anisodus tanguticus; assembly: GCA_034509755.1. Lineage (NCBI taxonomy): Eukaryota > Viridiplantae > Streptophyta > Magnoliopsida > Solanales > Solanaceae > Anisodus > Anisodus tanguticus. The sequence goes on along the minus strand of CM067543.1, from coordinate 16,710,728 downwards.
CTTGTCTAGTTAAAATTTTAGGATTTTTTGTGCAACACATTAAGTCATAAGACCCAGACCAAATAGATTACTACATAACATTATAATACTGTCAAAGATAGTATATTGAAATCAGGTTGGTAAGTAAAAGGATTAAGTTTTGGTTTTCCCTAGGAAGGGATACAAACCAGGTTCTTTGTTTCTGCTCAAATGGTTTATATGAGTCCCCATAATCTTGTTCGAGGTGAATATTGACATTATGCTTAAGTCTTTATCTGTATATTTCCCCCTTGAAAATCATGTGTTTTCCTTCTCAGCCATCCTCATCTACTTCTTTCTTCAAACCACTAAATTTGTAGAAGTCGGTCTTCTACTTCATCGAACTTCAATTATCTAGCATTACCACATGGAAGATGTGGATCATATTGTTTTAATATTAGGTTCATGATATTCCATTCTTGATTGAGATTTTTTTCTTGTCAATTCCTTTAGTCATTAGCAGCTAAGTAAATAGGTTATGAAGATCAAATTCCCTCTATCAGAAGTTCCTTCTATGTATCTTTATGACAAACTTCCTCCTCTTCTTTTTCAAAACATCACTGCATCTTTACCCTTAAATCCCTGCTTGTGTTCTTTTGACATTGATTAAGCCTTATATAATAGGGATTTACAACTTAAGTTGTTGAGCAGATTTATGACTCTGGGAGACTCATATTGGTGAGCTTCTAAGGTAGTAGAGGTATTTATAAATCAGGTTATATATTAGGAGGTGATTTATAAGATTGGGTATTTTTTTCAAGGCTAGTGACATATATGGTTCTGAATTAAGATGGTTTTATCAAGAAAGAATTATATAACTATCATATGTGGTATAGTAGTATAGAGAATTATCCAACTAAGTATTGGAAGGAGATTCATACTTGATTATCGTAAAAAACAGGTTCTTTGATTAATTTCCTTACTGTATTTTTCACTTAAGCTCACTTGGTTATGCCATGGTGCATACCAATTAAGGTATAAGACTAAGTTTGACATTGTTCTACTTTGATCTGCCTAATATACATATCAAACATTGCCAAGTTCTGACAAATATGTTATGTTCAATTCATCTTAAAAAATTTTCCTTCAAGCAACTAATCATCTGCTTATAGTTGTGGAAGATCAGTTCCTTTCCTGCTTCTCAATCACTCTTTTTATCTTTCTTTCTAGTGAATTTTACCTCAAATCATATTATTCTCCTTGATTCTGCTGAGGTACTAGTTGTACTACTACTTTTCTTCTTGATCTATTTTCCTTTTTCTTAATGAAACCACCTAAGAGGTGAGAATTTATTAATCAAAAAAGGTTTGTACAGAATCTAACCAAATGGTTAGCAAAAGAAACAACAAATGCAACAGTAAACAGACGAACAATTATAGTAACTAATGAACATAAGAAGAACTAAAACTCCTAGAAACTTGATTGTCTTCCATCTGTCACATTTCCAAACACTCACAAAGTGGTATGGATTCCAGTTTGTGAATTTTATCAGTATTCCAGGTTTGTAGTCTTCTTTCATGCCATCTACTACTACCACTGACTCATTAAGTAAGGAATCCTTGTGCCATATTCTGCAAATGCCTCAGTATCATGTCTAAGTAGTTAATGTCATCCTAATAGGGAATGAGTATGGACCACACATATACCACCCTATCAAGAGTAAATCACCTAGTTAGACATTCCTGTTATCCAATTATGGCATGGCAATTCCTCAGATGCATCATTCCAATTCTATTACTATCTCTATGGCCTTCTTTCTCTAATATATCTGATTTTCAGATTAAGAATCTATTGTCTTATTATCTGCCCACTCTCTTTATTTTTCAGATAACCAATTCCTTCATCTAGTTTCTCAAAAAGTTTCTTTAGTTAGGTTGATAGCCATATGTGTGAATCTTCGCTTGATCATTGTCATTTGCAGGTTCTCCTTTCGTTCCACTTTTTATGAACATATGGTCCTTCATTAACTTTTATCCTATCAATTCTTCTTCAATTTACCTAGATTATAAATAGTTAAAGAACACGAATTTTTTTGTCTCCTTATTCATTTTTGTTTTTCCTATTCTTATGTGTATACTTAGTGCATGACATCTAGACAAGAATTTTTTTGTCTCTTTCTTCAATTTTGCTTTTCCTTCTTCAATCTTTTTCGTTGTATCAGGATCGCAAATCTGGAATCCAAACTCTTAATATAGCATTGATAGTTTCTCGCTTAATATTCTGAATTCAATTTATGTGAGTGTGTAACGTTTATGGACCTGGTTCATTCACTTTGTCATCAGTTTTGTTTTGGAAACCTTTTATCAATCTGTGTCATTCACTTCTAGGATCTAATTCATATGTTTACAAGCCTACATCCATCCTTTTAATAGAACATTTCTTTAGACTCGTTCTATTTACCCTGTGCGTTCTTGCACTTTCAGACACTTATTGTATTTGGAGCTTATGTTTCTTCACTTATGACATGTAGCTTCGCTTGTTTAATGCATATTGCATATTCATTTTTGTCAATCATCAAAACTAATTAGCATAACTCAGATGTGTTAAACAGTGGTGAATGTTTCCATCAATTCTCCAAATCCTCCCAAGGCATGGTTTTATAAGTTGTACAAAAACCTATCCTTATTTGATATGGATTTTCTTCTTTCCTTATTTACGTTCATATGGTTTCCTTCTCCTATTTATAAGCTAATTCCATGTGTCCAATTTTATGATAATAGTTTCATAATTTGAACTCTAGTTCCTTGTCTAATAGGAATGAGTCAAAACTTCCGATTCTCCAAGTCGACATGTAACAACTTCTTCTTGACAATCTCTAGTTCCTCCTTCTAAGGAGTAGTTCCTCTTCTATCGTGACTGATTCACTAGTTCCTTTAGAGATCTATTTGATAACTGGTTCTTCAACATCTTCTTCATTATTCCTTGTACTTAATTATCATATGTACATGGTTTAGTAAATCATAAAAACTTCATTTAAGCTCTGAACTATTATTATGACAGCAACATCTCAATAATTTCCCCCTTTTGATGATGGAAAACCAATAGTAGCTCCATACTTTTTCATGTGCATTTGATCAGCTCCATCAATCCTTAGCAACTCTTAATCAATATCTTCCCCCTTAGGCATATCTCCTATATTGACAATCATTCCGTTAGAACCAGCTCCATATTGCTCCACACTATAGTTCATTTTGATACAATCCAATCTAATCAAACTTCAGCAAGATGTTAAACTCTCTTTAGTTCACCCTCAAAACAACAAGTTTTGTAATCTTACTGAATCAACATCTAGGACTAACCTTTTATTCATTGCATCCCGGAAGATGACTAGGTTGCTTGACTAAGTAATATTGTAGACTCACTTGATCATGCAAAGTACTTACCTCCCACTCTTTGCAACCCTATAGATGGATAGGTTAAGAGAACCTAAACATGTCCATATGTCTTCTAAAAGAGACCTTCTCATGTATGTCCTTTTCAAAAATATTTTCTCAGTGATAAGCATAGGGACCAAGTTATTTTCAATTTAATCTGGACAACTTCTTCTTTCCCCTTGTTTCTAGTGTTTTCTAAGTAGGATTGAGTTCTTTTATAAGTAAGTACCAGTTCCTTTACAATGCATACTAAGAAGAAACTAGATATGTGCAGTTTTCTTCATCGTCTCATCATTGTTCACTTTCTTTCTTTGAATGTGATCATCCTCTTCCTTCCAATCCTTCCGAGCATGCCTGATTCTTTACATTGTATGTGCCTGATAAATCTAATGTGGCACATGAACAATATGAATATGAATAAAATCTTCCCCGTTTTGGCATCATCGAAAAACAAATGTATCAACAAGATCAAGTGTAATTCATCAATATCAAACTCATCGCCACTGAGAATACACGTTTATGAACATAAGTTCTAAAATCACTTTATCAAGTTAAAACCTTAATAGGATTTTTGCATGCACTCCATTAAGTCATAAGATCCAAACCAAAAGATTGCTACACGTCATTCTAATAATGTCAAGGATAATATATGGAAATTAGATTAGTATGTAGAAGGATTAAGTTTTTGGTTTGTCTAGAAAGGGATAGAGCCTAGGTTCTCTGTTTCAGCTTAATTGGTTAATATGAGTCCTTATAGTCTTGTCAAGGTGAGTTGTATTTATCTGAATTATTTTTCTGCATATTCTCGTCCTTGAGGATCATGTGTTCACCCCTTCAACATCCAAATCTACTTCCTTTCTACATACCTACTAACTCTTGTAGAAGTTAGTCTTGTTTTTCATCACATTCTTGCTTGAGAATTTCTTTCTTGAAAATTCCTTAGTTATCAACAACTAAGAAAACAAATTCCTTTACAAGATTAGACCCCTTTATCACAAACTCCTCCAATGTATCTCCATGTTTATCATATTCCTCTTATTTTTTAAAATCATAGTGTATCATTCCCCCTTAAATCACTGCTTGTATTTTTTTGTAATAGATTCTTCAGTTTTTTAACATATGTGTGACTTTGTGAGACTTATATTGTTGATCTTTTGAGGTATGTTAGGTGTTTGCAAATCAACTTATATGGACTTACAAAAATGGAAGGAAATTTATAATTTTTGGTATTTGGTTCGAGGCTAATGGCATGGCATATATGGACTAACTTAAATTAGTTTTTATCAATAAAGGGATTATAAGACTGGTTTGGGTGGTTTATCAGTATAGACATATTATGCAATTTTCTATTAGAAGAAGGTGCATACCTTATTGTCATAAGAATTAGATTCTTTTATCATTTGAGGTTAATTTGTCATGTCATGAGTGCATAGCAGTCAAGGTATAAGACTGAGTCAGCCATTGTTTCTTTTTTATCATTCTTTAACACTTCCTTTTCATAGTCAAAATTGTGGAGAAATCTGATGTGCTCAGTTCATCTTTTAATTTAGCTCCTTCAAGATGCTTACATAACAATGGTAGGTCTGTCTCTCTCTTGATTCTTCAACACGTTTCTCATCCTTTCTTCTACTGAACTGTACCTCAAAAATCTCTTCTTTGCTTGAGCTATTATTTTTATTGTTGCTGCTCTAGTTATCCTATTTTATGCACTTATTCTTTATCTTCTACAAAACCAGTCTCTTCATTTGGCCTCTCTAGGGGTTCTTGATTCAAATATGTTGACATACGTTTATGTGGACCTACTCCTTGACCTTTCTTCTTGTAGGTTCTCTCTTATTCCACACATTAGTTCTAACCATATGGCCATTCCCTTTTATTCTTCATTTTATCTAGTTCCGTATTAGTTTAAGAATTGGATATCTACTATCTCCTTATTCAGTTGTGTATGTCCTATTTTTCTGAATGGGTTTCAGGTCTTCTTTTGATGATTATTCGATTGAGGTTTTGATATTTGCTTTGATAATATTGTGTCCCTCTTTTCTTTCAAGAACCGAGTTTTCAGTAATGACACTTAGAAAACAGCTCCTGATTTTCATTCAGTATTCTTCTCAAAACATCCTCTTTGTCTGGACTTTTAGTGAGAGGAATTTTTCTCCTTATACATTACTATATGTGCAGATCAATCACACATGCTACTGCTTCCTATTACTTTTTCCATTCAATCGGACTATTAGTTGTTATAATAATTCAAACCTTATTGTGTTCTTTTCTTCTGAAACAAATAGGGGTTGGATATCCTTCAATTAAGTCCTAGCCTTGATGTGTTTCTTGGTGAAGGACCATGTCCCTTGATTCCTTCCTTTATGTTGTTGTCTATTTTTTTATCAGTTCTGAGTGTGATTATACATACATCTTCAATGTAAGCCACTAGAGACTTTGTGTCTTAGTACCTCAAGTCCTTTCTTTCAACTATGGTCTACTTTAGCATGTGATCTTTTTGTCTTTTTATACACTGGGAGTAGGATTCTTTTCAGAGTTCCTTGGTACAACCCATGCTCCATCTTTATAGGTTTTTAGTGGGAGATGTGTTTACTTTATTCTTTGTCATGTTCTAAGACCTTTTCACATGCTCTAGCTTCCTCCTACTCTAGCCTTTCATGTTTTCTTAGAGACAAGACTCAAGAAAACAGACTGAATTGCATTCCTTTCGGTGAGAATGTGCTTGTTTTTGTGCATAATGTGAGGGGCTAGATTTTTCTATTCTATCCTTCTCCATATTGTGTCTGTTTATTTGAGTTGACCACATCTTGATTTTACATGTTCTTTTGTGTATGCCTATAGTCTTCGCAGTAAAAGCATTGGATTTTGGATAGATCTTTTTTGTTTCTTGTTTTTACTTCTTTGAACTTCAAGCCTGGTTTGCCACTGTTTTGATTTGTAAGCAGGGAAGTTATCATTCTTGGCGACCTATTCATTCCATATAGATCGGCCTAGATGTCTTCCATTCTTTCCTTCAACTCTTTCATAGTCTTTCTGGCATGACTTTTGTCCTTGGGAGGTGTGACTAGAATTTTTTGAATCTCTAGTCCAGCCTTTTCATTATTCAATGTAAGAATCTAGTTCATAAGATTTTTACTTTGCAGGTTCTCTTACTTCTTCCACGCTTGTATAACTCATTTGAAGGATAGTGTATTATTGTATCAATTCATTTCTTTCAATGTAGATATTTTCAAGAATGTTAAGCATAGTTTGAGTTACACAATTTAGTTTGTTCCTAGAGTAAGTAACAATCTCTTATCTGACATCTGAGAAGTACTTCTTGCTGATGTTTTCTTCCAGTTCTGAATTAGAATCATTCTTGATAAATAAGGAGTTGTCCTTATCTTCTTCTGAATTGTCTATGGATGTAGCTTCCTTGTTATCTTCCAAGGCCTGATCATTCTTTTCTTCATGACTTCTTGGTGCCTCTCCATAATTTTCTTAAAGAGTATTCCATATTTTTTTTCCAGTCTCGCATGGGAGGATTTGATCGTGTATGGCTGTCACAATACTCTAGAGAAGAATTTCTTCACCTGTGGCATTTAGCTAAGTATCCTCCATGTCTTTCTCGTTGCATTGCTCACAAATTTTGGAATCAGTTTTTTTACCTTCATTGACATGTGCTGAAGGAATCCTTGGACCATCTTGAATGATGTTCCAAATATTTATATCCATTGCCATTATATAGTGATGCATTTTTTATTTTCACCATTAGTAATAAAATCCAATGAAGTATGGTGGTCTTGTTATTGATAGACCTTCTTGAGGTGCATCTATCTTTACTCTTTAAAAGTGCTAGCCTTTATAAAAAGATCTAGCTCTTACACCAATTGTTAAATCGGTTGCTCCCTATACACTCAATGAACCAGGTTCTTTGAGAAATACACAAGAGAAATTAACATAAAAAACTCCTTGCTCAAGGGAGGAAAACCACGACATACCTTTGTAGGAATTTACAAGACTTCCACTAAACTCAAGCAACTTTTTTTTCTTTACAATGAGTTGTATACTTAAGGAATTGTTCAAAACTATTCCTTCCCCACTCTCGCATTTACTCAACACTTCCAAACTATTGATTGTCTCTTTTCTCTCTTCAATGACTCTACCTAGTTAGAGATGGCCCTTACAACCCGATAACTACCTATTATACTTACTAAGAAAATAAAATAGATGGAACTAGACTAAGAACCTAATTATTACAATTCAAGAACTAAATTATAAATCTTGATATAAAGAGGTTCTTTGTTGCTACTATAGTTGGCTCCCTTTAGATTTTGGTGTTGACTCTCAATTCACTTTGGATGTCTCTCTCTTTGGTTGTGGTCAAGCTCCAAAAGCTTTTTAAGGTGCTGCATTTATAGTGGTGAATGTTGTCATCAATGCATCAAATCTATCCAAGGCTTTGTTTCATAAGTTGCATGAAACCCAAATCATATTTGATATTGGATTTTATTCTTTCCTTGATTATGCACATACGATTTTCTTCTCCTATATCCAAGTAAATTTCATGTGTTCAATTTTATGGTAACTTTTCAATAATTTGAACTCTAGTTCCTAGTCAAATATGAATGAGCCAAAACTTTCAATATCTCAAAGTCGCACGAAATAACTTATTCTCGATAATCTCCATCTCTTCCTTCTGAGGACATGTTCCTCTAAGCAGTTCCTCTTCTACTGTGAATGCTTCACTAGTTTCTTTGGAGATCTGTTTGATATTTGGTTCTTCAACATCTTCATTCATTCTTCCTTGTACTTGATTGTCATATGTACATGGTTTATTACTTATCAAAAAATTATTTAAGATTTGAACTATTATTGAGGCAGCAACATCTTTACAATAATCAACTAAGAAAGTAATTAAGATCTTATTTTTGAACCACAAAAACCTAACTATTATAACTCCAGAGCATTATAGATAAATTTTGGATAGGAATAGGCGTTTTAGCGCTGTTGTAGTTGGTTCCCTCGAGACTCTTTGTGTTGATTTTGCTCTGACTCAGACGTCTCTTTCATTGGATATGATTAAGCTTCAAAGCATTTGTCGTGTTGTATTTATACTAGTAAATAGTCACCTTCAATTCTCCAAATTCACCCAAGACTTGATTTCATTAATTGTACGAAACCAATTGTTGTTGTATATAAATTTCCTTTTTCACGTTCACACTGTTTATTTCTCCCATTTCCAAGATTATTTCATGCGAATTTATGGTAATATTTCATATCTCGAACTCCAATTCTTTGTAGAATTTTATTGAGTCATAATTCTAATTCACCAAGTCTTCACGAAATAACTTCTTCAATGGTCTCCAGCTCTTAATCTAAAGGACTAGTTCCTTTCAATAGTTCATCTTCAGTGATGACTGCTTCACCAGTTCTCCTTTTGGAGGTCTGATAAGGAAATATCAGTTCCAGATCTTTCTTGCATGTTGATTGTCAGTTGTACATAGTTTGTCAATCATCAAAATACTATAATCTCTTCAACTATTATTGAGATCACAACATCTAAACAATATAGTTTTAATTGGGTTGAATTTATACGGAGACACTTATAGTTAACACTATTTTTTATTAGGAGTGTTCCTATTGAGACCTTACAATATCCAATATTTGTTCCAATGTGGCACTTTTCGCTGAGTTGGCATATAGACTGAGTTTCACCTAATATAGGCGCGTGAAGAGCCTGAAAGCAGATTTCTCATTTTTTTTCTTTTTACTTGCTTTGTTTTCTCTCTCCACTTCAACCATGGCTTACCCCACTTTCACCATTTTCGTGCCTCCATCCCTTTTATAGATCTGGAAGTTCAATTTCACTAGTTAAATATTGATTAAAACGAACGGTAATTGTGTTTTTGTGCTGAAAATTATGATTAAAATATTATTTCGACACTTTTGATTGAAGAAGTTGAGCCGAAATTTCAAAACTCCATTAAAGCCTCTTATAGCTTCCACGATTTTTTTTTAATGTTTTTTCTAGAAAAGGATAACAGCTACGAATTTTATTTTTCAATGTCTCCTTCTGTTTTCTTTTTTGTTTATAATGTGTCCTTTTTTAATTGGGTGTATTAATTTTTTTTTAGAATTTTTATTTTAGTTGTTTATTGAATAGATTTTAAAATAATTTTTCCTTTTTTCAACTCAAAATGACATGTGTCCTCATTTTATTCGTCATTTGTCACGTCAGCAGCAAGTGTATTGCACATACTTCATAAGTTTGTCTAATTCAGCAAAAAGTGTGATTTGCACACATATTGAATATTGTAAGTGCTCAATAGGAACACACCTGAGTTTAGTTGCCTAAATAAAAACTCATGTTAACTTTAAGTGTCTCCGTAGATGTTCAGCTTTTTAATTGGTGTAACATGTCATTTACCATACTTTGCATATAACTGATCCTTATTTGCTACGAACTCTTATTTGTTATTGATTTTTAAGTGACATGTCAATTTGAAAAATCTTTATATTATTAGTGTATAGAAATTGAACTATTTTAACAAAAGAAAACCAAAATACTCGCACTTACGTCGGACCCAAGAATCTTATTGAATTAGACCATTGAAAATAAGCAACTGGATCGTATTTCTGTACCACGTAACGGAGACTACACTTCACCCACAAAGGTCAAGCCTAGGGCTGTCAATTTCATCCTAACCCGATGGATATCCGATCCACCCGACCCGATTATATGGATTTAAATCCAACAAAACATGGATTTTAATCGGGTGACGGATGGATCGGGTCGGATTCGGGTGGACATACATCCAACCCGCCACCCGACCCACCCATCCACCCGTTATAAATTAATTATTTTTAATCCACCCCTCTTGTAGATCTTTTAATAGTTGATATAAATAATTGATAAATATGATTGCTAATTATATCTACCAATTTATGGATCTATTTTTACAAAATATAAACTTGTGGTCAACTTTTACATTTAAAATTTGAAATCTCAAACTTGAGTAAAGAAATATGTGGGTCACTAACTCGTCCAAATTTAAACAGGTTGAACAAATTATATTTTCATCTGCTAATTATACCACTCTAAGTTTGATCAAGTAAAACATACATTGAACAACATAAGAAAGGGAAAAACAAATGTTGATCATTTTCACATAAAAATATGAACTCACAGTAGGATTGATGATATTTATTTTATCTTAACAGTTGATATAATCAAATGCAACTTTGTGGGTTTACCAGACCCTTCTTTTTACGTTTCTTAGAAATAGATTTGACAGAGTAATTGCTTCATTTTTTATTGATACATATATGTTGCTTCGTGGTAAGGAGCGAAATTAGGACATCTTACTTGAAAATCAACAGTAGCAATGAAGTCTATAAATATTCTACCCAATTGTAACAAATTAAAGTTTGTAAATCCACTCTGCATTGCATACAAATTAGATTTTGTAAATCTACTACCCAACTACACCGAGTGGGAAACAAAAATAGAAGTTCTGTCATTCTTGAATTAATCCGTACAATTCTCTACTTCCAATAAAATGAAAAAACTAAAGTTCATTTTTGTGAAATTTGAACTGACATATTTATTAACTGTCATAAATTACCTACAAAACTTGATTATCGATCAATTTTCATAAGTCTTCGTCGCTTCCATCCCCGAAGCACCCAAATCCACCTGATTCACCCGTGGATGATGGGTGGATCGGATGTGGATTAAAAAAAATAGGGTGATGGATGGGTCGGGTGATGGATGTGTCGTTGGCGGGTGGAGGCGGATTAAGCTCCACCCGATCCACCTCCGATCCATTGCCAGCCCTAGTCAAGCCTCATATATTTTTTGTTTTTCTTGGAAGAATCCTAAAAAGAAGTCTTCGTTGCTTTTTTTCTTTTTAAAAATAATAAAAAGTCAAATTTAATATGTTTGAATTTTTTTGTTCAAGACAGAGCGTGTGGATGCAACAGTCCAGCCGCATTGTAGAAAAAGACATAGATTGCTTTATATATTTTTTTTCTTCTGCTTTAATGTATTTTTAGAACAAACAAATAATTAAAGGTTCTAGCAAATGTTTGTTTAATTTCTCTCTAGTATCTTGACATGTTGTAAAAGTATACATCGTTTAACCATTTTTCAAAAAAAAAAGGCCAAAGGAAATGTGTCTGAATTTCGCGTTCTTCTTGCATAGATTTGGAAGGCTATTTGTTTGATTTCTAATCACTATACTGGAATGACAAATTCACAATGTAAAACTAAATTTTATTTAGGCAAATATATTTTTGATAATGTAAACAGAGAAAAAAGTAATTATATGCTTGAAATAAATGAATCACAAAATCGCCATCGTGGTCAGCTAGAGAAAATAATAATTTGAAATGTCCAAAATAAAATGGATAAACAAACGTGAAAGGACACCAAAATAAATAAAAATAATAGAATCACTTTTTTCTTTAGGAGGAGAATAGAATATGATCTCAGATGTGATGAAGGGTTTCCCACGTTGTTAGGGTGATGTAATAAAATGTGGTCGACATGACGCAATGATTCAATTAAGTATGAATATTGCGGTTTTAATTGACAATGTAAAGTGTATAATTTGTTCACATTTGAATCACCTATAGGAAAATAGTACCTTAACTTTTGTAACACGGAAGAGATTAATAGACCTTTACTTAAATACACAAAGAGCCAACTATTTGATTAATATACCTTTACTTAATATCATTAATGTAACTGGAGCCACGAATTAACCTAATTAACTTCTTACTAATAATAAAAGAGCCAACTATGCCCTTAAATAATGCGAAATTGAGCAGATATGCCTTTCGTTAATAATATACTCATGAATGATACTCAATCAATTATGATTTTCTCATATTTAACCAAGTTTAAAAGATTAATTATATGACTGACAACCCCTTTTCAATTCCACTAACTTTATAACGGTGTTTATCCACTAAGACAATCAACTCTTGAGAATTGTTGTTATTCCGAAAATTAATAATTTAGGCACTATAATTAAACTTTTATCACAAGCTCCACTTTTTATGTATCATAAAATGATGAAAATTATCTCGTTCTTAATTTCATACATAAGTGTAGTATAGAGAATACATGAATCAATTGTACCTCGGAAAACTAAAGAATAAAAATGAGTATATTTTATTAATTATAATTTTCATCACTGAATGTATAAACATCTGTTACATCCATATGTTACTTACATGTTAGTATGTAAAAATAATAACAATATTAACTTAAGCTAAACTATTTAAATGGAGAATTAGAAATTATTTCTTGCCTTTGGTTATTACATAAACACAATTTGAAAAGAAATGTTTAATTTGTACATATGTTAAGAAAATGTTAAACTATTAAGGAAGGCTATATCTGCTTAATTTCACATTATCTAAGGATAAATTTTGTCCTTTTCGCTTAATAATCAACTAATTAGGTTAATTGAAGACACCGATTAAATTAAGAATATATTTAGACCAACTATTGATAAAAATGACATGTATGAGCTAAATTATTAATAAAGGACATATATGGTGACTTTCAAATACTTTAAAAGCATATTTAACCATTACCCCTTTTACGCTTTCACAATGGAAATTTGATCAAATGGCTAATGATATGGTTAAAGTACTTTCACTATAAGAAAATTGACTATTGGTGACGACTTTTCATAGATAGCCTTCAGGGTATTTTTGTGGCGATTTGACAAGTTGCCATTTTTTGAACCAGCCAAAATAAAAAGTTTGGAAGCCAAAGGTTTTCGTGGTGACGGGTTTAAGGTCGTTAATATAAGTATTTGTGGCGATCCAATCACAAATATTGGATCTTCATCATCACCACTGATATTGCTATTTTTACCAATTTTAATAGTTGACATATTACAATGGGTTTTTCGATTAGATCCGTTGAGGCATCAAATAGTTGTATTCCGTATATACCTTGTCTAAAAGATTCCATCATTGCTTGAGCAGATTCTATTGTAATACTAGGTAGCTTAGAAATATTATAAAAAGTATCATCTACTATTATTTTATCAATAAAACCATATGTAAATAATTTTGACAGTATATCAGGGTTAGCATTTTCACTACATAAAAATCTAGGATATTTGCTTAGTTTTGAACTTCTTAAAATATGTGGGTTAGATTTATAATCATAAAATTTATTTATCTTTTCATATGCAGTAATGAAATCAGGTGAAAATTTCATCTTATCACATATTGACACTGTTCTTGATATCTGGGAAGAGGATGTTATTCAAGATGGTATAGTGGATGGCATGGTTGCAAGCTTGGATGTAAAAGTTTTTGGGAGTGTAGGAATGCTTGGTTTTTCTGTAGTAGGTTGAGGTGATTTTAAGGCTTGTAATTTTTTAATGTCTTGGAAAGCTTCCGTAAGCTGGTTTACCAGATGTGTATTTTCTTGTAATTTGATTGTAATGATTTCATGGTTTTATTTGATGATTTCTACAACATTAGTAATATGTTCTTCAAAATTGTCACTAGCGGCTGACATTGTTGTACTTGCTAAGAAAATCAATGAAAACATTCTTAGTTCCAGAGATATTTTTAACAATAAAATCATAACAACAAAAGATTGATTGTCATTTTTTCCTTTTATTTAATTCTGATAAAAGATCTATTTTATTAGTAATAAAAGCTCTTACTTGGGTATTATCAGTTCTAATAACGAATTTTACTGGTAATAGGTGATAATGAAATTTTTTTATTCCAAATTTTACAACTGATAGTTCTTTTTCATTAATATGGTATTTTTTCTCATTAGGCTTCCATGTTCAACCTCCATATCCACAAATTAGTGATTTTTCTTTATCTATATCATTTTTATCATAAGCTATGAGGACTGCTCCCCATCCTATATCACTAGCATCAGTAAAAAGTTCTTGTTAGTCTTGTTCTGTTGGTATTCTATGTTTTGGCAAGATCTTTACTTTTTCCTTGATTTCATTCATAGCTTTAGTATGTTGTTCTTTCCATTCAAATGTTATATTTTTCTTGGTAATTCTTGTAATGGTTTTCTTAATAGTGGTAAATTTTTTATATGGTATGAAGCATAATTTACTATTACTAGAAATTGTTGTACTTTTTTTTTATTTTCTATTTTTTCTTTAAAATTCTTTATTTTTGTTACAACATGTTCTTGTAATTGCAATCATTCTTTATCTATTATATATCCTAAATATTCTATGTGATTTTTGAAGATTTCGTATTGTTTCTCAGATAATAATATTTCATGTTGTTCCACAATTTTTATAAATTCTTCTAGGTGTTTTATATGGTCTTCCAAATTATCACTGTATATTAATATGTCATCAACATATACTATACAAAATTATTTTAATTTTCTGAACACTTGGTCCATTCTTCTTTTGAAATATTTGTGGTGCATTTTTTAATCCAAAGGGTAGTATATTTCATTCATATTGTCATTGAGGGGCACTAAAGGTTGTTAAAGGTTTTAATTCATTTGTTAATTTTATTTTCTAAAATACACTTTTACAATCAAATTTACTAAACCATATTTTATTTCTTAATCTGTTACTAAGGTTTCTTTTATATGATAAAAAATATCCATCAAATATTATCTTTTTATTTAGTTCTCTATAGTCTATTACCATCCTAGCCTTTCCTCGTTTCTTTTCACTATATTTTCTTACTAAAAAGGCTGGGCTGCTATGTGGACTTTTAGTTTCTTGTATTATTTTTAGATTTAATAATTCTTTTATATGGGTTTCAAATTCTTTCTGGTCTGTTGGGCTATATCTCATAGGTTTACATCTAATTGTGTCATTGAGATTTATTAATTTGATCTCAGCATTTATTTATTCTTTCTCCCATAATTGTACTAGATTTTCTCCAAAATAATTTTTTAATATATTAAGATATTTTTCTTTTAATAGTTCTAGGTTATTAACCTTATACTACACAATCTTAATATTTGTAATGGTAATATTCTTTTTAGTATTATCCATTTATTACAAGGTGTTTGTAAAGTTAAAGTATAATTATTTATAACTTGAGTTTTAAAGTAGTCTAAGAAATTGTTTCCTAATAACACTTGTTGTTTCATATGATCTAATTGATATATTATTGGTAGTCGAAATATTGTTTTATCCAACACTATTCTCATATTTTCTGCTATTATATCTAACTCTTTCAGTTGCTTATTAAATCTTGATACTCTTGTTCTATGCGTTTTAGATCTTTTCCATATGTGTGATTCTAATACTTCTTTTGTTGCCAGACATAAGTCTGCTCCACTATCTATAAATATCTTTTGGTTTATCATTTTATTAGGCTTATATTCTATATGAGCTTCAATATAGATTGCTACCATTAGATTGTACTGTTCTCGATTCCTTGTCTTATTATTTCTAATTGCCTTTTTCTTATCTTACAAAGATTTTAGCTGCTTTTTTATATCTATCATGGTAGTATTTATATCTTGTTTCATTAGTAACTGTGTTAAGTTTATATGCATAGTCTCTTTCACATTTTTTCCAATATGTTTTTTCTTCTTCTAATTTATTTATTTCTTCCATTTTATTCTGAATTATATTCACTATCTGAGTAAATATCAATAAAATTAATATTTCCTGATTCTGTTTCACTTTTATCCTCAGTTTGGCTGACATAAAAATCTTCATAATCATACCATTTATTATCTCTTTCTTTTATATGTTTTAGATTCATAATAAATTGTGTTGTATTTATATATTTTACACATTTTTTCTTCAGTTTTGGGCATTTATTATCATACTGTCATTTTTCATTACAATTCCAACATTTACATTCTTTAGGGTTCTCTTCCAAAGGTTTTATATCCTTTCTTTTTCTAAATTTTCTTTTATTTCTAAATTTTTTTCTGGTCTCAAGAGTATTTCTATATCTTTTAAATCTCTTTTTCCTATAAAGTTTGTAGTATTGTTTATTGTAATTATTATATTTTTAATATCTTTTTCGTTGGTATTTTTTATTTTTATGACCTTTCTTATATCTCATTTATTTTCTTTTATCATCACATCCAAATACTAGTCTTCTTTCTGTAAATACACATATTTCTCTTAATCCTAATTTCTTATCCTTTTTAATTTTTTGTTACACTCTATATTCTTCGCATTTTCGCATTAAGTATGATCTTAGTACTCTTATCCTTTCTCATAGAGTATTTCCTCTTGGTTCTAAGTTACTATATTCTTTTCATACTTCAGTATTAAATGGTGTTGCTAAATGATCATAATAAAGTTGATATATTAAACCTTCTTGTGTAAAAATCTTGCTTCATAAAAGAATTTACTAAAGCTTATTGTATATTCTGGTAATTTATTAATTTTACAGCATTTCATGTTATTCAAATTCATTATAATTTCAGCTTTTCTTTCTGCAAATACATTTTCTCGTGCTACTAACCATTTTTCTCCTAAAAAATCTCTTTTTAATACTATATAAAATATCATTAGCATAGATTTCCAATCTTTTGCATGACTAAATATTTTTCCTCTTAATTAGTATGCTATAGATTCCATCCAATATGCTACTTTTTCAATTAATGTTTTAGATATTAAATCATAAATATAATTTAGGTTATTAGTATGTGTAAAATTTATTACTGCTATATACATTCCAAGATTCTAATCATTTATTCTTCTACCTATTTCTTGTTCATCATAAACATTATCTAAATCTAGGAAGTATCCATTAAAGTTTACTCCTTGTGACATTGATCCTATAAATTCTTTGAATTCAGCTTGTCTTACTGGTATATGCTTTGGTAAATTATTAAGTCGTCTCGTTATTACTTCTAGATTAGGGTATATTAATTCTTCTTCAGGATAGTCATTAGTATCTTCATTTATTATATCGTCCGTTTCTAATTTTGTTTCTATAGGTTTATTAAATTCATTTTCTACATCGCTTTCAGGTTCTTCTTCTATAATTACATTTACGTTTTTCAAAATTTTCAAGGCTTCCATTATTTGATCATTTTCTTTCACTAATTCCGAGTTAACTGTTTCTTCTATAAAATTTGCTACTTCTATTTCTTGATTAGTTAACTCATTTTCTGTATTACTGTCTATATTTTTATTAGTTTTTTCACTATTAGTAGTACTTTCATCACTTGTTTTATATGTTTTCTTTACTTTCTTTTTCCCTTTTAAACTTGTCATTTGTTCTTTTAGGATATGTAATTCTTCTCTTGTTTGCTTTAATTCTACATTTGTTTCTTTTAGTATTTTCTTTGTATCCTTAAACTTATGTTTATATTTCTTATATTTAATGTACTATTCTTCATTATTATGTCATTTTAATTTTGTATTTTCTGTCTTTAATTCGCATATTTGTTGTTCTTGTTTATCTAATTTTAAGTATAAGTATTCAGCTTTTTCTGTGTCATTTAAGTAGGTGTTTTCGTCTTTTTAAGTGTTATTATTATTATTTGGTGTGTTTTTAAGGTCTTTCTTTCTTATTGGTTCATATTTGTATCTTTCTTTTTCTATTATGTCTTTTCCATGATTTTTAAGAAATGTTATTACACTATGTTCTTGATTTTCCATTAAAATTGTCCCTTTTTATTTAATATTGCTAGGTTATCTAATGTTTTTCTACTGATTCTAATAATTTTGGTTTTATTTCGCTTATATCTACCACTATAGGTTCTTTACTTCTACTTCAAGCATCTATTGGTACAATTTCTGGTTGTTTAGGGTTTATTCTATTAATTATTCCTCCTGAATTCATACTGGTTCCTTCTTCTATTGCTTGTTTACCTTTATTTATATCTGCTACTAATATGTTAAGTTTTTCTAGTATTATTTTAAATGTTGGTACTTCATATACATTCCATAATTTTGTTAATTCTTCTCGTATCAATTGTTGCATTTGTGTCTGATTCTCTTTTATTTCATCCATTATTACTAGGGTATTCTTTATCTGTTCTTTACTATTACTTCTTTCCACATTGCATCAATTTTTTCGTTAGGGTTACTCAGGGTTATTTTTTTTTCCATCCATTTCTCATATCTATCCATATTTTATCAAATCTACTACATTGTTGTTCTAATTATTTTATTTTATTTTCTAATTATCGTTCTTTTGCATTGTATTCTAGGTATTTGAGTTGGGATATCCAATTTCTTCTGATAAAACTGTTTTTATTATTTTTAATTTTTATTTTTTCTTTTGTATTTTTTCATGAATATTTATATCTTATTTATAAATCTTGTTTGCCTATGGTCATTTATTTCAATTTCTTCGTTATTAATCTTGTAATCTATAATGGTTAAAAAGTCACTTCCTAATAGTAATTCATTAAAACTATCATATTCTATCACTCTATATTTATTTTATATTCTAGATCTTG
The DNA here is from genome assembly GCA_034509755.1 of Anisodus tanguticus. Lineage (NCBI taxonomy): Eukaryota > Viridiplantae > Streptophyta > Magnoliopsida > Solanales > Solanaceae > Anisodus > Anisodus tanguticus. Next base: position 16,691,939 of record CM067543.1, on the reverse strand, counting down.
AATCTTGAATTTTAAATTAATAGTTTTGGTTATTATTATTTCTCTTTCATTTTCAGGATAGTTGTAAGTTTGTGGTTCTATTAGATTACAATCTTTTTTGTTAATTTTGCTTATATGTATAAAACTTTTAATAGCTCCTGTATTTATTTCAGCTATACTATAAGTTATTATCATTCCATTGAATATTGTTACTTTAATTCTCAATCTATTACTGGGTATATTTATTAGATCTATTATTCTGGGTTGCATAAATCTTAGGCTAGTTTGTCTTGTTATTATTGGTTCCTTTTTAATACTTAGTCTGCATCCTTCTATCAGAAGATCTCTTTTTTTATGGTGTTATCATTCTAGTACTAAAATCCATATATATTTCTTCTGGTATGGTTATTTTGGAATTTTCTTTGTGTTCTATTTGTTCTAATATTTCTTGGTACATCTTTGGTACTAGGATATTCATTTCATGTTGTTTCTTTACGTGATGGTTTCATGTTAAGGCATATATCATCTGTGAAGAGCCAAAAGCTCTTGACGTAGGGAGGTTCGGTCCAGTCTATTCTCCTTTCCTTGTAGTCAAGTGGCTTTCAGTTTCAATACTTATAACTTTACTTGGTGGCATATTTATTCCATCTAGTTTATAATATAGTGTTAAGGCTAGGTCTTTATGTTCGTCTTTTAAAGAAATACTAAAATCTGGTTGTACTGTGAATTTTAGTTTTTGATATGTTAAATTTCCTTTTATTACTGATATTAAAGCATCTTGTAGATTTTTTAATATCCTATCATCCAATATGTATATTTGTATAGGTGTATCTATATTTTTCTGAAAATATGTTTTTATAGTAAATTATACTCCTTCAAAGTATATATTTCTATATTTTTTGCTTCTTTAGTAGATAATTTTGATAATTCTCTTTTTATCATTTCATCTGTTATTAAATTTACTTTTGCTCTACCATTTATACTGACTGTGTCTATTATATTCCCATGTTTTTGTGCTAAATATCTTACTTCTTTATTTCTTTCAAACCATTTAGTTTAAAATATTTTTTTAGTTGATAATTCTTTCTTTTCATCTTGTATTTTTTTTATATATTTCTGGCTTAAAGCTTAGAGTTTGTGTTATTATTCCTTCATATGCATTCATTTGGTAATATATTTCATTTGATTTATCTACCATTTCTTTTCCTTTATCAATTTCTTAACCTGTTAATATATTTATATTGTTCTACGATAACATCTTTTTGGTCTTTTATTTCGTTGTCTCTTCTGATTATTTCTCTTAATTTTTCTTCTCTTAGTTTCATATTTTCTTCCTCTTTTTGGCTTAAACTTTCATATTTTAGTGCTATCATATTTCTTAAGGTCATAATAGTTTTTTCTTGTTCATATATATGTTGAGAATTTTCTTGTATACATTGATCTCTTTCTTTTATAAGATCTATACTTATTCTGCAACTTACTATATGTTGGTTTATATCTCTATTATATGTAAACGGTTTTTCAGCTATTATTTGAAGTTCTCTTATCTTGTTTTCATCCATATTGATCTGTGTACATCCATCAATCTATGTTTAAGTCTGCTATTAAATGGTCTTGCATGTATATTTAACTGTTTAAATGTAGCCATTCTCTATAAGCTCTTAAGTTATCATTTACCAAGTCATTTAATTCTTCTAACGATAATGATTCTTTTTTTAATAGTAATTCTTCTTGATATTTTATTATTAATTTATTTTGGTTTTTATGTTTTATCAAGAGATGCCTTAACTCTTTACATAACCATTTTTTTTGGACGGATCCTTTCATCATCTAATACCAATTTGTGCGAGCAATGTTTTAGCATTGTTTACCTTGGGGTAGCATGTTTGGTTTGTATTCAGGGGGTCCCGGGAGAATTTCGGGTGTTTTGTGAAGGATTGATTAGTTTCCATATTTCTAGTGTCTTGTGTCCGCACTAGTGGTTGTCCGCCTCAACGGAGGTTGCTCGCAGATGCGGGTCATGTGCATGGTTGAGTTTTTCACTTCTGCAGACGCTTTTCTTACAGAGGCGTAGTCATTTCTGCCCCCAATGATCCTCCAGGATTTTTATATGACTCTGCCTTGGCGACACTTTTCTACTGAAGCATGACCTCCTTAGAGAAGTTGATTCTGCTGAAGTAGAATTATTATTTAAGTCAGATTATTAAATGCCCTAAAAATGATCCCATTTCTCCAAAATTATTCTATTGGGTTTAGATCTCGGCTAAGAGGGGATTTCTTGAGTATTTCACATTGGTTCTTCTTTGGAGGTATAATTTCTTCATTTTTTATTATTGTGTATCTTTTAAGTCTTCTAATCCTAGTGTAATCTCTAATTGTGGAGGAAGAAGGCATGGTTTTCATGTTAAGATAAGAGAGTAAGAATCTTGATTTGAGGATTGAATATTGAGAAGATGATTATAATATTGTGAACTAGTGTTGATTAATGTTAGTTGATGATATTTGAATAGTTAATTTGGAGTTAGAAACCCTTTTGACATTGGGGGAAAATTTAGTGTTTGGAATTAGGACTTTTTGCCCAATCTTGTATTTGAGGATCCAATTGGGTTTTTATTTAGTATGTTATTATACGTTTTGGGGCATAATGTTCAGATTTTCCTACCGTTGGCCCAGGGTCACTTTTGGGACGAACCTTGTATTATTCGAAAGGACAAAGTCCTTGTATTTGTATTAGAATACTTTGAACGTAGTCTCTATATGTTAAACTATGAGTATTGTGGGTGTTCCAAATGGGCAAGGCCTATATTTAGGGTTGATGGTTCATGGTCCTACTCGGCTTCGAGGTAGGCTACGATTTATCTTTTATAGACTTCGATAGAAGTGCGTAATAGTTATAAATGTTGAGGGGTATTGGTCATATTTGGGGTCTCACCTTAGCAGTTGTGATGATGCTTGGGTGGTACCGGTGTTGAACTGTGATGATGGGTGATTTGGAGAATCAACCTTAAGTTGATTCTGATTGTTGTTGTTTGGGCTTGTCCCCATTATGTGGGCTTGTCGCCATTGTTGATATATATGTGTTTAATCATCACATTAATTTCAATATGATATCCTGATTTACGTTGATTATGTATTAATGGCTTTCTAAAATCATGTGATACTCATCTCTTATACTTGTTGCATCTCATACATCCTGATTTCTTACCTTGTATTATCATTTTCATTCATACAATCATGGTTCTAATGATATTGAAATGAGAGTGGTATGAAAATGTTGTGCGTTTAAGAGATTGGAAAAGTAAGAATACTTTATGAGAAGGTTGGCAATACCGAGATGATGATGATATTATTGAGGACCGGGGTTGCACGCTTGCAACGAATGTTATTACAACTAAGAGCTGGGATTCGTTGAAAAATTATGGATGAGTATATGGACGGCCCGGGTCCTCCATGTGTGGTAGATTCATAGAATTTGAATGCATATATTCAATAAATGAAAGGTACCTGGCATATGCATTGCATTCATATCATACGTATATTATTACATTGATTACCTATTGATTGGTAAAGTGGTCGGAATGGTTAATGAAACATGGATGACTTCTTGATAAAAGATCTCTTGATACTTGAATTATTGGTTATTGTATCCTTCCGAAATAAGGTGACTTATTTTATTCAGTAAAATCTTATGTGAACAAGGAGACTTATTTGATTCAGTGAAATCTTATGTGGACAAGGTGACTTGTATGACCTATTGAACTACGTAGTGTAGGATTACTTGAGAGTCAAGTTGATATTTATCTATGTTATGTATCTTCCATCGTTGTCGGCCTGTGATGCCTATAGGGGTACGTTGTGTACTCATGCTACACTTGTTGCATATTTTTCTAATTTTGGGGGTTGTATTAACTATTAGCAGACAGACATATTTCGTATTTATATTTTGACTAGAAAGTTTTATTGAGTATTTTGTCGATTCCTCCTTTCTTACTATACTGTGTTGGTAAATTGAGAAGTGGTTCACCTACTGGTGGGAAATGCGTAGGTGCCACCAAGATGTCTAAAAGGTGTTGTGATGAAGTTGGTATTAGATCTTTAGGTTAAACAATCTTAAATAGAAGAGCAATGTCTGGTAAAGTCTTGTAGATGGGTATGGACACGTCCATACTTATCTTCGATAGGCTATGGGATATTTAGGAAACTTTACTTTCTTCATTCCTTTCATGCTAAGATTGACTGAATTGGTATCTAACCTTTGTTTCATATTCTCTCATATATGGTGAGGACTCATGGCCACGCGGTAAGAGAGGAGGCACCAACAAATGTACTTGCAGTGCGCGGTCGTGGTAGAGGTCATGTTCGGGGCTGAGGTAGAGCTCAATGAACTCCACCGGGATGGGGTAGTGCATAGGGAGCTGGTCAGGCTCATGCTAGATCAGTGTCCCTAAGACATATATTGAGCCTCAAGAAAAGAAGTATGCTGAAGAGGTAGGGCCAGCCCAGGATCATCTCGGATTTATAGCTACTTTTGTTCTTTAGGACACTTTGGTCAGGTTGTTAAGTTTTCTTGATGGTTTTGCCCAGGAAGGCATTTATCTAACTACTCCAGGTGGGTCATAGACCCGAGTGGGAGAGGGATAGACTCTAGATTTTCGTACTCCAAGGGTTTAGCCAACTATTATTTTAGCATCCCGTATTGACGAGATTCCTACACCAGAGTTTGGTCCCCAGCCGGTTACAAGAATTGCTATGACCCGCGATGAGCGGAAGAAATGGAAGCATTTCTCCAACATAAAGCCTACCGTATTCTATGGCCAGTCTGAGGAGGATGCGTATGAGTTTATAGTGAGCAGTCATAAGATGGATGTAAAGCAATGGCGGAGGGCTTATGTTTATTGTCCACTAGAGGGATCACCTCCACTATCTTGGACCAAGTTTTATATGATCTTTCTGGAGAAGTATGTGACCCTGAGCTTGTGTGTAAGCAAGCATGAGAAGTTCTCCTAGCTGGAGCAAAGGGATTTGTAGTTGCAGATTACGAGACTCATTTTCATGCCTTGTTGCACTATGCAATGCTATTGCTACCTAAAAATGTTGAACGAGTTAGATGTTTTATGAGAGGATTTATTATTCCCCTTTAGTTAGCTACATTACAGTTGGTGGCCTCTGGGCTTTCTGTGAGTCAGTGGCAGAGTATGCCAGGATGGTTGAGTTTGTGAGGGGCAAGCTGCCTTGATATGAGTTCGACAAGAGGATGCGGCGATATAGGAATTACAGTTGATATACTTCTCATGGGTAGGTGCAGCAGGGTAGATTCCAGCATTCGCAGTCAAGTCGACCGATTCATACAGCCTTTTAGATTACAGATGGTACTTCTATAGGGCAGAGTAGTTATATTAGGGGCTAGTCTTCTAGAGGTTCTCAATCTCAGTACTCTAACTATGGTCGTCATTCAGGATCTTTTGTGGCTATCTAGCAATCCAAAGTGCGACCATAGCATGTTACAATTGTAAAGAGGTTGAGTATCTTAGGAGAGATTGTCCCATGCTTGTAATAGGTGGATCCCATGCACCAGGAGCCCAGCACAGCCATCCAAGGGTGGAACTTAGTCTAGCAAAGGGGGTTACCAGTCAGGGTGATTCACAAATGAGTAGAGATGGGGCTTGTTTTGGATAATGTGGCTATCATTGTTCTCAATATGATAGAGGACACACTTACTGTTATGCTTTCCCTGGTAGGCTAGAGGCTTAGGCATAAGATGTTGTTATCACATGTATCATATTAGTTTGTCATCGGTCTGCTTCAGTGCTATATGATATGGGGTCTACTTTCTTTTATGTGTCTACCTACTTTTCTCTTTATTTGGATGTGTGTTGCGATATTCTAGAGGTCCCATTCGTGAATCTACACCAATTGGTGTTTATGTGGTTGTAAATTGAGTCTATTGACCTTGTGTGCTTACTTTTATAGGTTATGATACATGGAGAGACTCAGTTATTTTAGACATGGTTGATGTTGATATTATTTTGGGCATGGACTGGCAACACTATACCATGCGATTTTGAAATATCATGCCAAGACAGTCACTCCAGCGATACTTGGTATTCCGAGGTTGGAGTAGAAGGGCACTCCCAGCCCTACTCCTAAGATGATTATTTCTTTCACCTAGGCTAGGAAGTTAGTAGACAAAGGTTGTCTGGCATACCTAGCTCATATTTTAGATATGAGTATAGAGACTCATTTTCTTGAGTCAGTTCTAGTAGTAAGTGAGTTCACCGATGGTTTTTGACGGAATTTGCTGTGTATGCCACCGGATAGAGATATTGACTTCTGCATTGATCTAGAGCTAGGTACTTGACCCATTTCTATTTCTCTACACCATATGGCTTTATTAGAGCTAAGAGAGTTAAATGAGCAACTTCTGAATTTGTTGAGTAAGGGTTTCATTCGACCTAATATGTCTTGTAGGGGTGGTCATGTGTTGTTTGTGAAGAACATGGATGGCACCATGCGTATGTGCATTTACTATAGACAGTTGAAAAAGGTCACCATTAGAAACAAGTATCTGATTCCTCATATTGATGATCTGTTCGACCAGCTTCGGGGTGCTTCTGTATTTTTGAAGATTGATTTGAGGTCCGAGTATGAATAGTTGAAGATCCGGGTAGAGGATGTTCCCAAGATGGCTTTCAAGAATTGATATGGTCACTACAAGTTCTTAGTGATGTCCTTTAGGCTTACCAATGCCCATGCATCATTTGTAAACTTGATGAATGGGACATTACTTTGATTCTTTTATGATTGTGTTTATTGCTAATATTCTTGTCTATTCAAAGAGTAAGGAGGACTACGAGCAGCATTTGAGAGTGGTTCTTGGTTTGCTGAAAGATAACAAATTGTACGCTAAGTTCTCAAAGTGAGAGTTTTGTCTTAGTTCAACAGCGTTTTATGGACATGTGGTGTCCAATGATGGGATTATGGTTGACCCGAAGAATATAGAGGCAATCAAGGACTGGCCTAGACCTACTCCGGTGAAAACGATTTGGAGCTTTACGGGTCTCGCTAGCTATTATCATCAGTTTGTCAAGGGATTTTTTTCTATTGCTTCTCATTTGACGTGGTTGATTCAGAAGGAGGTGCCTTTCCTATGGTCCGACGAGTGTAGGAGAGCTTTTAAAAGCTCAAGTCACTTTTGACCACAACCTCGATTTTGGCACTTCTAGTGGAGGGGAAAGACTTTACTGTATATTATGATACTTTGAGGATTGGGTTGGGCTGTGTGTTGATGTAGGAGGGTAAAACTATAGCTTATGGATCAAGGCAGTTGAGGGTGCATGAGACGAATTACCATCTTCATGATATAAAGTTTGCAGCTATTGTTTTTGTTTTGAAGATTTGGAGGCATTACCTTTATGGAATTCATTGTGAGGTGTATACCGATCACCGCAACCTTCAGTAGATGTTTAATCATAGAGATTTAAATTCTAGACAGTGTCAGTGGATGGAGTTTCTTAAGGACTATGATATGACTATTTTGTACCATCCGAGCAAGGCTAATATGATGGTAGATGCTTTGAGCCAAAAGGCGGTTAGTATGGGGAGTTTGGCGCGTCTGATTGTTGATGAGCGTCCCTTGGCATTGGAGGTTCAGTCCATAGCAAATAATTTTGTTAGGCTAGATATTTTGAATCAAAGTAGGATTTTGGCTTGTGTTGAGGTGAGGTCGTCTCTTTTGGAGCAGCTCAAGACCCATCAGTATGATGATGTGAAGTTGTGAAAAATCAGAGATAAGGTTATACATGGTGAAGCCAAGGAGGCTGTGATTGATTGTTAGGGGGTCTTGAGGATCAAAGGGAGAGTGTGTGTTCCTTGTGTTGAAGAATTTACAAGATTGATTATAGAGGAGGCTCACAACTCTAGGTATTCGATCTAGGTTCTATAATGATGTACCATGACGTCAAGTAGCACTACTGGTGGGGTAGGGTGAAGAGAAATATTATTGAGTTTGTCTCGGTGTTAGAATTGTCAATAGGTTAAGTATGAGCACCAGCAATTCAATGGTTTGTCTCAAATGATGCCCATTCTCTAGTTGAAGGGGAGGGGATTGCTATGGATTTTGTCATTGGGTTTTCCAAGACTTTGGGCAAGTTTGATGTTATTTGGGTCATTGTTGATAGGTTGACCAAGTTCACATATTCATTTGGATCCAAATGACTTACAATTCTGAGTAGTTGGCTAAGATTTATATTCGTGAGATTGTTCGTCTGTATGGGGTACCTATTTCTATCATTTTGGACTGGGGTACTCAGTTTACCTCTCATTTTTTGTGGATTTTTCATCATTTCGGACCAGGGTACTCATTTAACTTCTCATTTTTGGCGGATTTTGCAAAAGGAGTTGGGTACTCGCTTGGATCTCAGTACAATATTTCACCCCATCTGACGGTCAGTTTGAGTGGACTATTCAGGTCTTGAAAGATATATTACGAGCCTGTATGATTAATTTCGGTGGTCATTGGGATCAATTTTTACCCATATAGGGTTCTATTAAAGGTGTCGCCTATGAAGGGTGTGATGAGATTTAATAAGAGAGGGAAGTTGAGTCCAAGGTATATCAGACCTTTTGAGATTCTTTAGAGGGTTGGAGAGGTGGTGTATGAGTTGGCTCTGCCACTAGGTCTTTCTGGCGTCCATCTGGTTTTACATGTTTCTATACTAAAGAAGTACCATGCAAATAGGTCCTACATTATGTCGAACTCGGTATTGCTTGAGCAGAACTTTGAGTCCGAAGAGGAGTTTGTGGCCATTTTGGACAGGCACGTGAGAAAGCTGAGGTCTAAGGAGAATGTGTTCGTGAATGTGCAATGGAAGCATCGTCCTATTGAGGAGGTAACGTGGGAGACGGAGGTTGATATGCGGATCTGATACCCTCATTTATTTACTACTTCTAGTATGTTTCCCCTTTTCATTTCTCCCCATTCGAGGATGAATGTTTGCTTAATTGAAATCTAATGTAATGCCTGTCTGTTCATTTTTAACTAAAGACCCTTCTTTGACTAATTACCCTTCTCGTAGACTCTATGTGGGGTTTGTGATCTGCGGGGATAGGTGACACGGATTTTGAGGCACCTTTATGTGATTTTCGGAAGGGAAACCCAAATTGAATAGAATAGAAATGATATGTTTGACCCAAAGTTGACTTTTGGATATATTCGTTTGTTTTCGACTTCTGTCGCTTTTAATAGTTCCGGAGGGTCAGTTGGGACTTAGTCGAGTCATTAGTTCAATTATCGAGGCATTCAGATGTACTTTGTGGCTTTATTTGTAAAATTTTGATATTTGGATATTTTTAGGGATTTCATAGAAAAGTATGCCTTAGATCGATCTTATGAGAAATCCGAGGGCGCGAGCTTGTTTGTACCACTATTGACCTTAGGGTAGCATGTTTGGTTTGTATATCGAGGGTCTACGGAGCATATTGGGTGTTTGGTGGAGGATTGATTAGTTTCCATATTGTTTGTCTCAGGTGTCCGCACCAGCGGCTGCCCGTTCACTTCTGCATGTCCGTCTGTGTGGAGGTTGGCTCGTAGATGTAGGTCCTGTGCATGGTTGAGTTTTTTGCTTCTGCGGGTGCTTTTCTCGTAGAGGCGATGGCGCTTCTGCGGAGTCATTTTCTCCACAGCGATCCTCCGGAATTTTTAAGTGACTCCACCTCAGCTTCCCTTTTTCCGCTGAAGAATGACCGCCCTAGCGAAGTTGATTCTCCTGAAGAGGAATTGTTGTTTCAATCAGATTATTAAATGCCCTAAAAACGATCCAGTTTCCCCAAAATTATTTTTATTTAGATTAGAGCTCAGCTAAGAAGGTATTTCATAAAGATTTCACTTTGGTTCTTCACTGGAGTTATAATTTCATCCTTTTTATTATTATTTATATTTTAAGTCTTCTAATCCCAGTGTAATCTCTGATTGGGGAGGAATATGGCATAGTTTTCATGCTAAGATGAGAGTAAGAATCTTGATTTGTGGATTGATTATTGAGTGGATGATTATAATATTTGAACTAGTGTTGATTAATGTTAGTTAATAATGTTTAAATAGTTAATTTGGTATTAGAAAATCCTTTTGAAATTGGGGGATAATCTCGGGTTTGGAATTGGAGTTTTTGCCTAATATTGCAATTGAGGATCCAATTGAGTTTAGTTTCCAAATTAACTTAAGGATATGATTATTTAATAAGTTATTATACTTTTCGGGTAATAAAGTTTAGATTTTGCTATCGTGGCTCGGGGTCACTGTTGGGATGAACCTTGTATTATTTGAAAGGACTAAGTCCTTTTTTTTTACTAGAATAATTTAAATGTACCCTCTATATGTTATACTACGATTTCTACGAGGCGGTCCAAAAGGGAAAGACCTTTGCTGAGGGTTGATGGTTCAAGGCTACTGCTCCGCTGTCACGACCCCTTTTTCATGAATCGTGGTGGCACCTACATAATCCAACCACGTAGGCGAACCACTCTCAAATATCATTAACATGATAAGATATGAATAAAAGCGGAAGAAACATAGTTCTGCATAAGCTTCTGAAAATATATAATATGGAAGAAAATATGTATGTCACAACCAAACACCCCCAATGATCTAGTATGTAGGTACGAAAGCACTAACAATCTGATACAAGCCTGAGAAATGGGCACGCAAGCCAAAACCAAATACATAGTGTGAAACAAGTCTCTCAAGTGCAATAAAAATACTGTGATAAAGAAGGAGCATCCATGGGTATGCCGAAAATAACATCCTCACCCTTAATACCGAGGATCAACTGCTCGAACTAAGCCACATTATCTCGAGTATGTGGTCGGATATGTATCTGCATTATGGAAAGATGCAACAATTGTAGCATCAGTACATATCATACCCCCGTAGAAATCATAGGCCGACAATGACGAAAGTACATAATCAGAGATAAATACCAAATTGACTCCAAATAACCCTATGCTACAAAGTTTAATAATACAAATAGTCGCATAGCCCAGATGAAGATTTACAAAGTTCGCATGTTTCCTTGTATCATAAAGGTCAAACCTATTAACAATATTCCGCTTTCAAGAGTTATACCATTACTCAAGTATCAAAACAATTATAATCCTACCATATCCAAACTTAGTTGAATCATGAACAATCACTTCAAGTACAAGTTCAACTGTAAATAATCAATGATATGGAAAATATATGTACGATATGTATGCAATGCATATGCAAGGTACCTTTCCCTCTATCGAAGTCTAAAAAACTAAATCGTAGCCTATCTCACAGTCGAGCAGGTGCGCTATCCGATCAATCCTCGGTGACATCCTTGCCTCTCCTCTGCGCCTTGCGATGGTTGAAGACTATTCACGCATATACTACTCGTTAATACAAGTTTTCACAACATACGAGGATAAAGACCTTACAAACATGACTTTAAAGTACCAACCCAGGCCCACGTCACCACGACTCAAACTTTAATACTGAAAAACCATTATTACATACTAAGTAATCATATCCTTCATTTAATTGGAAATCCATTCACATTTGAACCCTCAAATGAACAATAATAAAAAAGCCCCAATTTGGAACCCTAGAATTTTTCACCTTTGAAAGAAAGCTTCTATAATCAAATTAATCTTAGAAAAATGATTATCTATCATTACATAATCCTAATCACACTAATATAGCTTTTAAATCCACAAACCTCCATTAAAATCAACCATATAACTCTCTTATTCTCATAAACACATTAAATCTATTTTCCCCAACATAATAATATGGTAAACTACCATTAAAGAGCTTATAAACATCACTTAAACCATAAAAAGGGAAATAATTTATTACCTCAAGGACAAAATGCTCCTAGGGTTCTGATTTTCCTCCAAGAGTGGCGCTAGTTTCGAGATTTCTAATTTGGGTAATGAATTTACAGTATTTTTGCCGCAGGGAAATCGACTCCACTGGAACAACAGAAACCCCCAACTCTCCAGTCTCTGCTTCGGTGAGCCAACCTCTTGCAGAGGCGGACATGTCGGAGCGGATACTGGCGCCGTTGTGGCGGACACTAGAGACCAGCAATAGAAAAATCATCCAACACTTCTCTCAAACATCTAGCATACTCTCGGGACCCCCCGTACACAAACCAGATATACTCGTTTAAGGTAAACAATGCTTGAAACTCACTCGTACCATTGGATTTCACAAATAACCGAGTTAAGGCATACTTTTCTAGAGCATCTCCCGGGAATTTACCAAATTTTAAAAATAAAGCCACAAAACACTTTCATACCTCGGGAAATGAACTAATGACTCGACTAAGTCCTTAATGACCCTCCGGAACTACCGAAAGCAACAGAACCCTAAAACTAACTAATCTAGCCAGAAGTCAACTTTGAGTCAAACTAACCAACTTTAAGTTTCAAGACTTGGCCTTTTTCATCCGAAACTCATACAAATAGACATCGGGATCCGTTCCACCCATCCCCGCACATCAAAACCCCATATAGAGACTACGGGAAGGGTCAAACAAGCAAATAAGAGTTTTTAGCTAAAAGAATTGGGCAGGTCATTACATCAGATACTAATTAAACAACCGTTCATCCTCGAACAAAGAGAAATGAACAACGGGAACGTACTGGTAGATGTGAACAAGCTAGGATATCTGCTCAGCATATCGGACTCGGTCTCCCAAGTCACCTGATCGACTAGACAATGCCTCCACTGAACCTTCACTGTAGCTATCTCCTTCGATCTCAACTTTCTCACCTTCCTGTTTTAAATAGCCATAGGCTCCTCCTCAATCTTTAGATTCTAATCAAGTAATACAGAGTCCCACTGGATAACATAAAAACCATCGGCATGATACTTCTTCAGCATAGACACATGGAAGACTTAATGAATGTCTGAAAGACCATGTGGTAGAGCCAACTCATATGCCACCTCTCCCACTCTCTGAAGAACCTCAAATGATCTGATAACCTCGGACTCAGCTTCCCCCTCTTTCTGAATCTCATCACACCCTTCATAGGTGAAATATTCAGAAGGACCTTGTCACCAACCATGAACTCTAAATCTCGGACTTTTAGGTCTGCATACTCCTTCTGCCACCTCTTCGCTACTAGGAGCTTGTCCTGGATCACTTTCACTTTCTCCAAAGAGTCTCTCAACAGATTGGTACACCAATGATGGACCTCCAACGCATCAAACCAACTAATCGGAGATCGACATCTCCTACTATACAAGGCCTTGAATGGTGCAATATCGATACTAGAGTGATAGCTTTTGTTGTATGCAAACTCTACCAAAGGTAGGTGTTGGTCCCAATGACCCCCAATATAAATCACGCAGGCTCGTAACATGTCCTTCAATACCACAATAGTATGCTCAGACTGTGCATCGGTCTAAGGGTGAAATGTTATATTGAGTATCCACTTCGCAACTCGACTGATGGTCCACTTAATGGAAATTTACCTGTATACAACTACCGGGTACAACTGGTCTAGGGAGATTTGGTCATAAGGCGAAGGAATTTTCCATGACATCCAAACGGGTCATCATAATTTGTGTATTAATCTTGATTTTGATTGAGAAAAATTGGGGTTTTGAACCCAAAAGTTGAAAAGTTGTATATCATGAATTTAAGGATCAAGATGATTATTTTTAAGGGATTTTCTGGATTCAGACTAGTTAAGCTATGAATAAACAAATTTGGAAATAAAATTCCAGTTTTACCCTTTGGGGCTCGGGGTTACATTTTTTGGTTCCAAATTAAATAGTAGCAATATGAGTATCATCAAACTCATTTAACCTCATAAAATTTATTTTTACTATACTAAACACAATTTGATATAAAATTACAGTTTTGACCTTCAGGACTCGAGATTGACTTTTGGGTGACTTCTAAGACTCGAAATATTATCATAGAAATATGGGTGTCTACTGACTCATTTTCTTACGAATAATGCATACGTGATATATTGGGATCTTTATGAAGCTTTAAAATAAGGAAAGATAAATTCTTTAGGTTTATGGAGCATTTTCTCGGCTCCGAGGTAGGTTATGACTTATCTTTGCATCCCGTGTGCATTCCTTGTCTAAACCACTTCATTATTTTTACCACCATATCCCACAAGACTACATATAAATTCCCACCAAATTTCACCACCCGAAACAGTCCACAAATACCCGTCCAATCTGGACAACACCAAACACTCCGCATAACACACGTTACCGAGAACCTCACTGTTTCAGTTCTGCTCCGTCGTCTTGCCATCATCAAACCACCAAAGACAGACCATCAAACCAACCCTTAACGTGTCCAAAATATCTCCATTAAACTTCCTGACCCAACTCCCCTTGAATCCACTCGAAACGGCCTCCAAATACCCACTGCCCGGCAATAGCCGAGAACCGAGACCCCCACTTTGTGTCTTGTTTCCGCGTGAACTTGTTCCCTGCCGAACTCAGCCCCACTTACCCTCACTCACCCCTGTGTACATACATCAAATTGGTATCAGATCAAGGCGCTCCCGTCCCACGCCTTGACGCGATGGCCACCATAAACAAAAAAGAACTAAGAAGGCTCGTAAGAGATGTAGTTGCATTGCATGCGTCAATCATGAGGGAAGAACTTTTCGGGCATGCCTTGAATAAAAATGCCAAGTCAAGCATTGGAAAAAACAACCCAAGACATGAAAGTAAAGGTACCCCAAGGCCTTATATCAAATCCACGAATGTTGAAACAAAGGGCGATACCTCTTTTACTAACCATTTGTATAGCCGTGGATGTGTAAAGAAGGATACGAGGGTAGAAGAGTGTAGTACCTCTTTTACTAACCCGTTTTATAATCAAGGAGTTGAAGAATGAAATACGGGGAAGAAAATAGAGGTCACAAAAGGGGAAGATAAAAAAAGAAAGAAGTACTTTCAATGCCTAGAAATAGGGCACTTTGCTAATGTATGTTCCAATCCCCAAGTCATGACTATAGTAGAAGATGTCGATCTTGTAGAATAATACCGAGAGTGTAGGTTCTCCCTTGCTATTAAGGAACTCATACCACTTGAAGAAGAAGAGGAAACCGAGATCCCATTACTTGATGCACAAGAGATAGAGGACGAATCTAAGAAGGGGTGTACTATAGGTGTCGACACAAATGAGCCTTTGGGGGTTGCATGTGCGGATGAGTTTACAACAAGACCATCCTTGATAATGAGTAGTGAACACTCTCTTGTTTTATTTCCAAGAAGATTATTACACAACCCTCAAGAATATGCACACAATCCTGCCAAGGAGATGAGCTTGATGAAGGCAAACGAAAATGAGTCTTGGCACACGTATGTCGAAAGCCGTAAGGTCGACAACTTCATCGTGTAGATTAAACTTCATATGTTGTGGTTGAAAGATCTTTTTGAGAAATTAAATGGGGCCAAATTGTTCATCAAGATAGAACTGAAAAGTGGTTACCATCAAGTGGAAATCCGAAGAGAAGGCGAATGGAAGACGGTCTTAAAGATAAACTATGGTTTGATGCCATTCAGGTTATACAATGTTCCAAGTCCCTTCGTGAGTTCCATACACAAGGTACTACAACCATCTACGGGATTCATCACATCTTCCAACAACATGTATGATGTTCCACCCATGGAAAGTGTAGCAAAAGGGTTGCCGTGTTTCGGTTTCCTTCCCTCGTCAATTCACTCAAACATTTTGGGCCCCTACTGTCCTTATTCCGAATCTTGGAAGTGGAAGTGATGTTGGGATCATCTTACTTCAAAGAAAAGAATTTGTGGCATCCTTTAGTGGAAGATCGGGTGACACATGACTTTCTTGTTCTATTCACAACGCAGAATTTTATGTGTTGCAAGGAAAATTGAACACGATGCTTGCTAGTTGGGTAACATACTTACAAGATCCTTCTGTTGGTCAACCATCCATAGGATCTATGATCCAATACAGACAACATTTTGAATCAAAAACATTTGTCTCGTATTCGGATCCATATTTGTCAAGAATTGAGAAAACCACCTACAAGATAAAACTTCCAAATTTATCTAATGATGGAAGTAATGGAAATTTCTTTGCGAAAGAAGCATTTTTTTCCCTTGCAGCTGCAGTTAAAAATCCCCTTACAATGGATCTAGCAACAACTAACATAACCAGACCCAGCTATGCAAAAGTGAAGGTGGAGTTAGATTTAATGGAAACACATCAAAGTAGAATTAATATTGTCGAGGAAGATAAAGAAATAGTCAAAATTAAATCTAAATGGATAACCATAAATTATGATTATGTGCAAAAATACTGTAAACATTATAAACTGCAAGAACATACTGAAAATGAATGAAGATCTCTAAATCCAGACTTGGAAAAGAAGTTTAAGGAAGAATTTAGAAAGGAGAGAAAGGAGAATGAAGAGGTTGTTAAAGGAAATTATAAGGGAAAAACGAGTTGGAACTATCAAGGTAAGAAGGAATGGATGCTAAGGAGAAATAAATATAACAAAGATAAGACATGAATAATTGTTTATGATGAGGGGAAAACAAAGATAAGGAAGGGGAAACAATGGCAATAAGTAATGCCTTTGATGTGCTGAATGAAGAAGAGGAAGACAAGCAGAAGAAAGGAGAAGAACAAATGAGCACTAAAGAATGGATTGAAAACAGTTTTCCTTGCACAACAACCAAATTAATAGAGCAGCCAGACCAAAGGGAAGATGATAAGATAGGGGAGAATGATACACAAAATATTTTGGAATCTCAATCAGAAGTTCTCAAAGAAACCTTATAGGGGAAGACGTCACTAATATGATGAGAGTTTTTTTCTATGAAGCTAAATTACCTAAATTCATAACTCATACTAATTTGGTCTTGTTACCAAAAAGGATATAATCAATACCTTTTCTGATATGAGACCAATAAGTTTAAGTAATTTTGTGAATAAGGTTTGCTCAAGGTGGATTCATGATAGACTGGCTGGGGTCCTGAATGATTTGATTTCCTTAAATCATGCTGGTTTTGTGAAAGGAAGAAGTATTATGGAGAATATTCTATTAAATCAAGAGATAGTGATAGATATTAGATTGAGGACAAAGACAAAAATGTGGTTATGAAGCTAGCTATGGAAAAGGCATATGATAGGGTAGCTTGGTTGTTTTTTACTAAGGTACTAAGGAAAATGAGAATTGGAGAAAGGTTGATTAATATGGTCTTCAGAATCATTAGTAACAATTGGTATTTAGTTATGGTATGGGCAATAACGTGGATTCTTTCAATCTTCTAAGGGTGTGAATCAGGGAGATCCGCTATCACCTACTTTGTTTATATTGGCTGCAGAAGTTTTGTCTAGAAATTTAAACCAATTGCATCGGGTACCACAATTTAAGGGATGGTCTGCCTAAGTGGAGCCCTAAGTTGAATCATCTTGCATATGCAGATTATATGATCATTTTTTATATAGTAGTGATGTGTATTTGCATCATAATGTACCAGGAGATATAAAGATTATTATGGAAGTAGCTACAAGAATAGGAAGAAACGGATTTCCTTTCACATACATAGGATTCCCAATTTTGTATAGCAGAAGGAAGAAGGAAGAAGGATTACTACAATACAAATTTAGTGAAGATCATGAATACATTATAGTCTTGGAAAGGTAAAATGCTATCTTTTAGGGTAGGACAGTACTGATCAAAAATATGCTCCATGGTATGCCCATACATCTTCTATCAGCCCTAAACTCGTCTGATTGTATGATTAGACAGATGCATAGAATGTTACTCAATTCTTTTGGAGCTATACAATAGGGGAAAGAGCAGACATCATGAACTCATTTTTGTGTACTAGAGAAGGAAGGAGGACTTGGTTTTAGATACTTACATGATGTTTCCATGGCCTTATACTGTAAGATTTGGTGGAATTTCAGAACAACCCCATCCTTAGGGAGTGCTTTCATGAGTAGCAAGTATTGTAAGAAGAGTAATTCAGTTATTGTTCAGTGGATGTATGGGTCTCAGAATTGGAAGAAGATTCTTCAATCTAGAGACATTATAGAATAACATATATGGTGGCAAACTAAAATGGGTAATTCACTATTTTGGTATGATAGTTGGACAGGTTTGGGTGCTCTATATTTTTTTTCTCAGCATGATTATTATGATGACATCATTGAAAATGTAAAGTAATTGGTGGTGAATGAGAATTGGGATATCAATAGGTTGGAAGGAATACTAGCAAGTGACATTGTCCAACATATAGTGGATACTGTTAAGCCTCCTAGTAATGACACAGAGATAGATTCGCCCTGCTGGGTTCTAAGTAATTGAGGAGAGTTCACAGTTAAATCTGCCTCGGAGTATCTAAGGCTGAGAGGGTAGGAAAATAAAGTGTACAAGTACATGTGGATTAAGGGGTTACCTTTTAAGATATATTTATTTATGTGGAGGTGCTAGAAGTTTAAATTACCATTGGATGAGTTGTTGAAAAGGATAAATATTAACTTAGCATCTAGGTGTTGGTGTTGTTCAAGTCCAAGGGAAGAGACAAGCGAACACTTCTTTGCTAAGTCTTTTTCTGCTAACAGGACATGGTCCTACTTTGCTTCTTTTGCAGGTATTAACATTGAAGGATTACAATTATAGCAGATTATAGTTAAATAGTGGAAACAACCTATTAATGATAAGTTGAAACCACTATTCAGGCTATACTTGATATAGTCATATGAGAGCTATGGAAAAGGAGAAATGCATATAAATATGGGGGGGAAAATCTATTAGAAGATGCATTTAGTAGATATATGCTACTATTCAAAGGATGGTAAAGATCAGGAATCCAGCAATACAACACATACCTAATAGCTGGAGAGAGTTGATACAAGTTATGGAAGGATATAGACCAAGGGTGAAATTCAGAAAGGTGATATGGCATCCTCCTCCTGAAGGTTGGATATTGTGCAACACAGATAGAGCATCAAGAGGCAACTCGGGAAGAGGAGCATGGTTTTTCTTCTAGGAATGAAGATGATAATTTAATACATGCTCAGACAAAGGAGATAAAATGTGTTACAAATATAGAAGTTGAGGTAGTTGCAATTTAAGAAGCTATCAAATGGTGTACAAGTAAACACTTTGATAAGATCATTATACAAACTGACTCACAATTGATACATAAAATATTATCGGAGGAGTGGAAGCCACCATGGGTCATTGTGAGATGGATAGATGAAATTAAGTAGCTGATGGAAGGGAAACATGTTCTATATACTTATATCCTAAGGGAAGGGAACAAATTAGCTGACTCAATGGCTAATTTAGACAAATGTGGTACAATCAACTATGATCAGTTCAAGGATATAGAGGTAGGGTTAAATAGGATCTTGAATAGTGATAAAACTCAGATACCATGCATAATATTTCAAACATGTTAAATTATTCACAGTAGGACACAAGCAACAACAACACATAGGAGGATAGTAAGAATATAATTTCTTGGCTTCAATGGAATGATTTATAACCTAAAAGCAGTGAGGAGCATAGATATCAACCCAAATTTTCATCAACGCAAAAGGAGGGCTCAGTCAATCAGATTTGGTACATACAACAAAAGAAAACAGCAGATGATTACAAAATATGGGCAAAGGGATCAGAAATGTACAAAAGCACACTCACAGTGAAAAGAGACCACAAAATGACGATGATGGAGCTCAAATCTTCATTCCATAGTGCGAATCAGCTTCAGCTCACTTGGAAAACTCCAAAACGCAACTGAAATCATCATCTTCGCAGCGTGAAATGACAAATTCTAGAGAGAGATGCTCTGAAGATAGAGAGAGAAACAAGCAAAGTTCTAGGGCACAAAACAAAGACAACATTTGTTGTCTGATCTTTTTCTTTTGTTTTATTTAATTTCATTTTATTGTTTTTTATTTTTATTTTATGATTGGGACAACTTTGGGCCTGAATCATGGACATTGTTTGCTTTTTTTATTTAATAAAAGGCATGTATGAGCATAGTTTAATTAAAAATTGACCACGGTCAATATCTAGTCAAGATGACCTTTTTCAGGTGTTTCGCGTGCACAAGCAGGATTTAAGCGTGTTTTATAATTGAAATTCATACTTGGTTTGTGTACTAGAGTTCCAAATAAGTTTTGGGTGGTGATTCCATGTTTGGGAAATCTAGTGTTTCAGTTGCTGGTTTTGGCCTTCGCGTTTGCGAAGGGTCGCCTTGTCGACAACCATTCTATATTCGCGTAGGAGAACCAGTGGACCGGGTCACCGTGTTGTATTTGCGTTCGTGATAGCCCACTCACGTTCGCGAATACGGATTCTCCTGGGCAGATTATTTATTCCAACTTCGAACCTCATTGTTCATATTTCATTTTTGGGACCTTGGGAACTCAGATTTGGATGATTTCAAGGGAGTTCTGCATATTTCTTTATGAGGGTAAGTTTATAACATCCCTTTTACCATTCTACGTTCGATTATTACAGAATTTCATCATAGAAATCATGATTTTTAATCGTAGAAATTGGTATTTTCCATGAAAATGAGTTTTCAAGTAATTCAGCAGATTGGAGGTCGATTTATGGATGGATTTCAATTTTTTTTGATATTCTTACTAATTATACTGTGGTTAAATAGATTTCTCAATAAAATTCCCGTTTTACCCTTGTGGGCCCGGGGTTTCCTTTTTAGATCCATTTTTAGATTCCGAAATAAAGTATGACAATATGGATATTATTGAACTCGTCTAACTCCATAGAGTTCTATTGTGACTAGATTGAACTTATTCGGTGAGTTTGGACATGATGGAGCTTCTAGGAGGCTTAATCTTCACGCGGATCAAGCTTGGAGTTGTTCGTGATCTATGGGAATTCATAATAAAGTAAGTTGAGACTTACTAGATCTTAATATAGTGTTTATGTGTTGGTTTATTAACTAAGGGGAGTAACGGAGAATTGGGCGTCCCATACTAGTGAGGTTTTGAGTACTTATACGGGTACCGATGTACTTAAAAGGGGAATTAATGTAATGTAGTATGTTGTACATGACGGAGATTATGTGTTTAGCCTTTGGGCCGTGAGTGTGGTGCTTAAATCCACTTAGGTTCATATGTCTGCTGATTATTTGGGCTCGTAGCCATAATTGATAGCTTATTGTGATTTCACTTGTATACATTCATCACTCTACATCTCGTCTAAATACTTGAAAAAGATTTGATAATACTGATTGTATTGTTTTTCTTTTCCATGGTGTATACATATCCATATCATTCATACACATTATTATTTTCATTTGAACTGTTGAGATACTGATGAAAGGGGCTTGAAAGCCAGTTACTGGATATGGTACATGGTACGAGGGTGATGCTTGATGATGATACTACAGCCATAGTGTTGGGATCCGATGAGAGATTCCGGATGATGATGATATTACATCCACGGAGCTGGGATCCGATGGGAAATTCTGGATGGGTATATGAACCCCATGAGTCCTCCATGGGTCATGTGATAGCTACTGCAATAGCATGTGTATACGAGAGACATATGGACATTGCATTACATACATATCATTTGCATTGCATTTCATTCATACTTCTTGATATGTAATTTATGCTATGTGTACCAGCGGTGATGTAAAGATGTAGACTCTATGATCATGTTGTTTTTAGCGAAAGAAAATACTAGAACTTTGTAACTTATTTTTTATATTAGACAGAAATATGAGGCTACAGAAATAATATAAAGAGGGAATCTTTATGACCTTGATTGCTAGAAATGATATAAAGATGGGATCTTTATGACCTTGATTGTTAGAGTTGATATAGAGATGTGATCTTTATGACTTAATTTTCTTAGAAAGAAAGAAAGATGAGATCTTTATGTGTTCCTTAGTATAAGAAGTAAAAGATTGAATCTTTAATGATAATCTTGTTTATTTGGAGAAAACATTGAATCTTGATAGTGATTGTGCCTTGATTCGTGAAAGGGCTGAACCTTTATGAGTAGAACTTATTTAACTAATGAAAAGATATAATCTTTGAGGACTCAAATGCTGATTTGGAAAAGGTTGGAACTTTATTACTATATCTATCCTACTTGAGGTAAAACTTGAAACTTTATAATGTTGTATGAAGCGCAATGGACTTTATGACTTGGTGTGGTTGTAGCATCTTTACTTTAATGGTTCGATTATTATAATCTGTAAAATTAACTAACCAATAAATAACAGAAGTATTGGGAGTACCAACCCTCGCCACCGCTATAGTTAGGGTCGATCGATGATGCTGTTGGGCACAGGTGCTTCCCGTACTCACTATACACTTGTTGCACTCTATGTGCAAGTATTGAGCCAGACGACAGCGGAGGAGCTTGACACAGAGCTTGGAGATTCTTCTTGGGAGTTCATGGTGAGCCGTAGATTCCATTCCGGCACTGGAACTCCTCATGTTGTTATTTTACTTTATGTTCTATAATTCAGACTGTGGGTTGTACTTAACTTTCAGACTTGTATTCCAATTAGTAAGTTCTATACTCATGAGAACCAGGTTTTGTAAGGTTTATGTATTAAGTTCTTGAGACTTTGACAGTATTTTCTATGTCCTTTACTTCCCCGTATTTATTATCACTATTTTTGTCTTATATGAAATGGGTTCGCCTACTGGTTCAGGATAGGTGCCCTCACGGCACAAATAGGATTTCAGGTCGTGACAGGGCCCAAATAAGCAATTTGAAGGGATAAGGTGAAATTGAACAAATTTTACAAATGTGACCACCTGAACATTTCAATTTTGGCCGGATTTAAGAATTAACACTTTATTGCAAATCAATTTAAAACAAACTTTTAAATAATACCCAAAAGGTGCAAAATTCTTTAAAAATTAAATCAAATTGAAAAAATAAAATTGAGGTGCTATTTGACACTCTATTTAGTTAATCAATTTTCCTAATTTTACGGAGTAGAATATTTATCAGTTAAATGAAAATTAATTTAGATAATTAATTAGATAAATGTCTTCATCAATTTATAAAATTGATAAATATGTTTCAAAAATATATAAATATGCAAGTGATGTACAATAATATACTTGATGATATTTTGTTAATTAAAATGGTAAAATGTCACCGGGATAATATTGTAAAATCATTTTTGTCTTAGAAAATGCACTCCATTCATGACTCGAGAACTTTGAATAATTAAATAAAAGTATTAGAGGGTAAAAATTAGGTGTCAACATGAACTATTCGGAGGCATTATGAAAGGGAAAAGCTACATCATGACTATGAGACTTTTATTCCGGGCAAGTTGGGATCTTGTACCTTATTTAAAGCATCGTGGTTGGTCAAATAACTAAAAATGACGGCTTAATGGGGATAATAAGGGTTCTTGATACTTGTGAGGTGACGAGCACTTGTATTGGTTACCGGTGACATTTTATGGGTACTTGCATCTTTTAAATTATGTAGTGAATGTTATTCTTTGGGCACTAGCTGATAGATAGTATGATCCTATGGATCTGTGATTGGGGTATGAAGCCCGCACTTTTCAGTCTTTGTGTGAATATACCTATCTTACTTGATATTGTGCTACTCATCACGCCTAAATACTCATTGAACGATGAACAAAGCTAAAGATGATAACTTTACTGTGAAATTGATTGAAGATCGGATCTTTATGGCTTTTGTTGATGAATGATTGAGTCTTCATTGCATATCTAAGCTTCTTATTGTTGCGCAGGACATATTCATGCTTCATATGGTATGTCATGCATTATATATTTGAGGATACATATGTGGATACGACGGAAAATTGTTCCGGACGGGATCATAAGCCTGAGTGCCTAGAGACAGGTGTTGTGAGCCTAGAAATGGCTAGGGAACCCGAAGGAAAATAATTCTGGGTGGTATATGGAACTCGTGAGTCCCTCATGGGTAACGATTCATTAATGTTTGAATGTGTGTGTACCAATGATGAAAAGGCCTTGCCTTGCATAGCATTTGCATATAATTCATTTTATTATTCCTTGTTGCTTTACTTGCCTAAAATGTGTATTTACCCATTTTATCACGCTACTTGACTAATTGAGTTGATTCTGAATAGTTAGAGGTTTCTTACACTTAGGTTTGAGCCTTTGATTGATTAGCTTTGTTGATATTTTGGAATGATTGCGGTTTAGTGTAGAAATGGTATTCGTACGACCAGCCCTCGTCTCTGTTTTATCTAGGGTCGATCAACGATACTACTGAGTACCCATTATTTTTGTACTCACACTATACTAGCTGCAACTTTTGTGTGCATGTTCTATTCCTATTTCTAGTGCACCTCACAATTATCTAGCCTGATGAGGCGTTAATTCAAAGCGCCCGGAGTGAGCTACCGGATGGTCCGTACCACCAGATTCTCCTTCTACTTTACTTTTCTTCCTTTCCTCATTTCTAGACAGTATTCGGGTGTTTTACCCAGACTTTGTATTTACTTATCTTAGAAAGTTCTTGTACTAAGTGACACTGCTCTTGGGAAATTTCCAGTATTTTCATATTATTTATATTATGAGATCTTATTTACTTAAATTGATTTTCTTTACTATTTCCCCACTTCATTTTTCTAATTAGATCATTTTAAATGGTTGTAGTTGTCTTACTGACTCTTGTGGTTAGTGTCATCACAACTTAGTAAATTGGGTCATATTAAAGAAACTTATTTGAAAAATTGGCATGACTGGTGCAAAGGCATTGGGAACACCAATGGGTCCAACATGTTCTCTTGACAAAGATGATAAAGGAAAACATGTATATGAAACTAAATGTCGTGGTATGATTGGTTCTTTATTGTATTTAACTGCCAATCGATCAGATATTATGTTCAATGTTTGCAGGTGTGTCTGTTTTCAATCAGTACCCAAGGATTCTAACCTTACAATCATTAAAAGAATTATTAGGTATCTTGGCACAACTACTCATGGCTTCTGCCGTCCAAATTCTAACAATTTTGTTCTATAAGGTTTTTCAGATGTTGACTTTGCATGTGACAAGAAATGTAGAAAAATTACTAGTTCCTATCAATTTCTTGAAAACTCCTTGATTTCTTGGAGTAACAAGAAATAAGGATCTATATATCTATCTACTACAGAAGCTGAATAGATTGTCAAAGGACAATGTTGTGCTCAATTGCTATGGATGTCTCATCAGTTCAGTGATTATGATCTATCTTGTAAACCCATCAAACACTATGTGATAATTCTAGTCCTATTTGTTTATCCAAAAATCTTGTGAATTATTCTAGATCTAAACATATACATATTAAACACCATTTCATCAAAGATAATGTTATTAAGGGAGATATTAAAATTGGTTTTGCATGTGCGAGAAGATCAACCTGCTGATATTTTTACAAATCCTCTTCTTGAAGAAAGATTTAGTTTCTCACCAACATCAATTGGTCTTATTACCAATCCTAAGTTAGGTTAATTTTTGAAAGATCCTAAAAGATCTGCTATAAAAGCATGTGTTTTTCCATATTAGTTTAAAATTATTTTTTATGTTTTACTTGCTTACCTTATTTATCTGTAAGAAGTGAACAATTTTATTATGTGTGTTAGTTATTAATTTTCTTAGTCTATTCTCAAAAGTCCCTTCACGCTATTTTTCACGCCATTGACTCTCCCTATAACTTTTTCCCCGCCTTCTCCACTTCTAAGTGTCATTATATATCCTTGTTCTTCCCTTCTTCCTTCACCTGTCTTTTTTCATCTCTCATTTCTCTTGACGAAACCCTTTCCATGTGTAAAAGTGAAAATTTCCTATCATACCTATACTCACCATAGTAGTCGTATCAAGGGCAAAGGGAAGCCCTCATCAATTCTAAGCACTTTGCTCACTCTTTCTTTTATGATGCTTCATATTTCATTCCCATTAAAAATCTTGGAAAAAGACAAGTTGATCATGATGATTATTCTGATTCACTCAAGAAAATCAAACCTGACACTAAAAATTTCTTTAAATGAAAGAAAATTTATGAGATACTCCAAATCAAGTCTTTTCAATATCTTTTAAAGAGTAACTTCTTGTTCATGGTCGCATTGTGGATCTTGACCTCCTGCATTCTCAATGTAAAATTTCTTTTTAAGTTTCAAGGTTGGGAATATTTTTCAATAACCCCCTCGAGTCTATGAAACCCTTGTTCGTATGTTTTATGCAAATCTCAGATCTTTAAACCCAATGAACTTGAATCTTTTGTTCTTGAAACAAGGATTTCGATTGTGATGTTTTTCACTCTACATTTTACAGTCACTGCTCTGGTTTATGCAATCTTCCCAAAAACTCTTGGCATGACTCACAAAGTGTCATATGAACAAGCCAAGAAAATTCTTACTGATTCCTCTGATGTCCCTGCTCGGTTAGGATCTTATGATATTTCTTTTGAACTCCGAGTTCTTGTCCATATGGTTTTTACCACCATTCTTCCTCGTGTTGGTTCTTTCTCGAATTTCACTCAGCTAATCACCATTCTTACCTATTATTTGCTCACCAAAAATAAAATTAAGCGTTCCTCCATTATGATAAACTACTTGATTGAGTTCTCCACTAATCCCTTCAGCATTCCTTATGGTATGATTATTACTCATTTGCTTAAAGCTAATCATATCAACCTCAAAAACTATTCCAGCATTTGTCATATAATGTTATCACTCGAGAGCTTTTGACAATGTGGGATATGCTCTCTCTAGTGATACCTGGATCAAAAAGGATGTTCCTAAAGATGTCCGGCAATTAACTCTTTCCAAGCCTAAATCTTCTACCTCTCGTTTATCCCCTCCTCCTGCTCAATTAGACTGCTCTCCGAAATTTCTATCCAAACTCATAGATATGGATGCCAAGCTTGAGTCTCTCTAAGACTTAATGGAGTATGCTATATACATTATGGAGAAGGTTCGAGGCACAAGCAAGTGATGATGTTGCTCGTCTCAGGTTGACACTGGATCGAAGAAGCAGTAAAGCTATCCATCAAGCTGCAGACAAGTGTTGAGGATCTTCCAACCATAATGTCTAACTAGTTTGAAGAAGTCTCAATTGTTATCACTACAAAGCTTGATGAAATTAAGGATACTATTGTTAACACCCTGACCTGTTTTTTTCACCCCTCTAGTTATGTTTGGATGTTTTTGTGATAGTTATTTTACATGATGTAAAAAAGACCATGAGCTCTAAGTTCCAATTTTGTCCTCAAGGTAATATGCTTGGAGTTCCAAAGATTATCGATCGACCTATGGTAACATGCCTAATGTGGCATGGAAAATGGAGTGGAGTTGGAGTTGTCACGTGAAGATCCGAGAAGCATGTTTATTTTCGCCTTATTGTTGGTCTTGGCCGAGAGCGTGTTGTTTTCTTTTAGCTTACTTTAATTCCTAGATTAGTTAATAGTTTCCTTAGGACACAATAAACTATGTAATAACCCCTAGTTCCCCTTAGGACACAATCAATGCATCATGTAAGAGAAAGGGTGACAAGGTTAAAAACTTCCTCCAAATGTGACTTGGCCGAGAATGGATAAGGTGACAGGGATGAGGAATCATCTAGAGAGTGTGGTTTCCAAATTGACAAATCGTTCATGAACTTGGCTACTTGGGAGACATCAATATTTGCTTAGGGAAGGTGAAGACTTGGCTGAATATACTCACCAAGGCACCCCAAAATCAAGACGCTTCCACAAGTGCTTCAAGGAAATGATTCATGAACTAACTAGTTCATGCATTGCTATACAATGAAGATACAAAGGAAAGGCCTAGAGAACATAAAGGGGTGGTCAAATTCCCCTTCCCATTCAGTCAACACACAAGAGTGGTCTAGGAAGCATGCATCCTTATTCCCCAAGTTAACCCAAACCATATTCCACTTGTCCACACTTGGCCGAGAGGTTCAAGTAGTTTTTGTCCTTTAATTTGTCTTCTAGAAAGGTCCATGTATTACAATAATAGGACCCTTAAGATGTTGTAAAAAGGAAGAGTTGATGAATTGAAAAACTTGAGTTTTACTCAAACACTAATGTATTCAACTCGTGTGTTGTCTACCTTAGTTGGTCCTTGTGTGGGCCTTTGTTTCTTGTGTGAACCAACCCCTTAGTGTAAGTTGAATCTAGGACTTATGTAACCTAGTTAAACCCAAGCTAAGGTCCCTTCAGTGTAAGTTTGGTTAGGACTTGTGTGACCTAGCTAAGCCAAAGTTTAAGGAACCCCCTTAGTGCAAGTGGACGTTGGAACTTGTGTGATCCAACCAAAAGCAAAACTAGGGTCTATCAAAATATTACCGGCCACCTTCACATGGTTAGTACTCGAGCTTGTACTTAGCAACCTCAGTCTAGTCCTAGTCCAATTTTCCAAATTCATCTTGGTGTCGACTCAAGCATTTAAAACCTCGTGTCATTATCCTTGCTATATCGACCGTCCTATACTTGGTTTGTACTTGGGTTCGCACCAAGCATCCCATGTTCATTCCTTGTTCAAACCACCATCTCTTTTCTACCACCATATTCCATAAGACTTCTCAAACACCAACACTCAAAGCCACCAACCGAAACTGTCCACAATCACCCGTGTCATTCCGACAACACTAAACAACCCACAACACACCCCAACCGAGAACATAACTATTTCAGTAAACTTCCGACATCCTCCATCACTAAACAAACAAAGCTCAATGACCAGAACAACCCTCAACGTTTCTACAATAAACCCATAAAACACCTAAACCCAACTCTCCCTATAACTACTCGAAACAACCACCAAATACCACATTGCCGGCAGAATCCGAGAAACCTAAGAACCCCATTTCCGTCCCATTTTCGTGTCGACCCATATTCAACCAAACTATGACCCACTTACCCACTTACACCTCTCATTACTTACATCAAGATTGGTATCAGAGCGAGGTCATCCTGTCCCACGCTTTGACGCTATAGCTCACATAAACAAAAAAGAAAAACTAAAGAGGATCATCAATGACATTCTTGCGGAACGTGCACAAGCCTTGAGAAAGGAACTTGCGGAGCATGCTGCGAGGAATAAATTTGAATCCAAGGTTGTGAAAAACAGCCCAACACATGAAAGGGAAACCAAAATCGAGGAGATCCTAGAGGAAAAACAAGGTTGTACCCTTTTCACTAATCCATTGTATCTTGTTGAAGAAAAAGGCAGTAGGTCCTTCATTAATCGATTGTATAATTAAGAAAATGTGGGGGAAGGTAATGATCTTATGGAGGTGTGTGAAAATTTAGTGCTCCAACATGTGTTGAATGTTCAACTTTAAGAACACGAGGAGACACAAAGTGAACAATTCTTTTACACCGATGCAAAGTAAAAGACAAAGTGTGCAACATAATCATTGACGGAAGAAATTGTATCAACGCGGTTTCCGTAGAGATGGTGAAAACTTGGACCTACCTTCCCGCAACAATCCTACCCCATATACTCTCCAATGACTAAACCAAGATGAAAGGCTAAGAGTAGAAGAACAAACTCTTGTTAGCTTTTGAATTGGCAAGTATGAAGATAAAATATGGTGTGACATCCACCCTATGGATGTGTGTCATATTTTATTGGGATGACATTGGCAACTTGATCGGAATGTGAAACATGATAAACAAAAGAATACCGATTCTTTTTTAAAGGATGACAACAATATCCAATTGGTTCCATTGTCACCGAGTAAGGTGAAAGAAATAAAAATCCGAAGTGCCGAGAAGCGCAAGACCGAGGCTCTCTTACTTAATGCACAAAAGATAGAAGAATAATTTAAAAAGGGGAGTCCTCTAGTTCCATTGGTACGCAAGGAAAGCCTCGTGGAGAACACGGTTGGAAATGCCGGCCCTAAGGAACCCGTGAAGAAACTTGAAGATATGTTGCCGGGTGATCTTACAACTGAGTATCTATCGACGGAGGGTATTGGACATGCTCTTGGTTTATTTCAAACAAGTTCATTCCCTAACCACCATTCCTATCGACACCATCCGGAAAGGGAGACATCATCTACCTTGTTAGTGCAAAAGAGAAATGAGTCTTGTCAATCATGTGATCTCATCCAAGCGATCGGCAATAACATGAAATGCATGTTTTCTATGACGAGGTGGAAAATTTATAATGAGGAGTCAAATGGAGCCAAATGGTTCTACAAGATAGACTCAACGAGAAGATACCATCAAAGGGGAACCTGAGAAGGAGATACATGGGGGATGGCTACCAAGGTCAAGCATGATGTGTACGAGGAGCGTGTGATGTCATTTAGAGAATGTAACGCTCCAATTTCTTCCGAAAGTTTCATGCACGAGATAACACAAGAATCCATGGATTATATGGCATCAACCGAATGAGTGCATGAGAGCCCCTCCACGGTAGGAACTGCATGGAATTGTTCCAAGAATGTAAATGGAAGTGTGGTAGGAAACTTCCATGGCTTACCTGTTTTTACCGGCGTTTCATCAGAGATAATGGTTCCCTTATTTCCCCTATTCCGACCATGGAGTTATTAATTGAAGTTGAGCATGATGCTAGAGGAATCGGTGTTGGTCTCATCTTAATTCAAGACCAAAGGTCCATTGCTTTCATACAAGGAATTTTGCATCACGGGACCCTTGGTCTTTTTGGAACATTTAACTTGGCTTATTTTTGGATCATTGGGCTTGACTACACTTAAGGAAGAAAGGGAAATCGAATGCCAAGGACGGATGGACCTTGCAAGATATTGGCCTTCAAGGTAGAGCACGATTTGTACGAAAGGGGTGCAATGTCATTCGAACTATGTGACTCCCCAAGATTTTCCATACACAAGGTATTACGACCATCCATGGGATACTTAACATCATCCAAGGATATTCATAACAATCCATCCAAGGAAGGAGCCACACGACGTTGGCCCGAGTATGCCATTGTAAGGGCGGTAAGAGGCTTACATGACTGGGTTCCTTTTGTCATCATTTCATTCAAGGTTGTAACACCATTGCTGCATATAGTCCGAATAATGAGGTGTTATTAGAGGGTAAGAGTGAGGTTGGTGAAATTGGTTCCATCTTAACTCAAGAATAGGAACCCATGGACCCCTTTAGTGAAGAATTTGGTAGCCACAACTCCCTTCTTCTACCTATGATTCCTTACTCTAGTGGGAAAATTATTTGAAGTGTGGGCCCTTCAAGATATTGGATAGGATCCGAGAAAGCTCATACAAGGAAGAAATTACGGACAATGATAGGAGTTCAACATTGCATATTGTAAACTTATCAATGCACTTAAACGATGAGAATTTGAGGACAAATTCTTTTGAAGAAGGGGAGTATGATGTAAATAAGACCGTGAGCTCTAAGTTCCAAATTGGTCCTCAGGTAATAAGCTCGGAGTTCCAAAGATTATCGATCGTCCTATGGTAACATGCCTAATGTTTCATGGAAAATGAGTGGAGTTGGAGTTGTCACGTGAAGATCTGAGAAGCGTGTTTATTTTTGACCTTCTTGTTGTTCTTGGCCGAGACCGTGTTGTTTTATTTTAGCTTAATTTAATTCCTAGATTAGTTAATATTTTCCTTAGGACACAATAAACTATGTAATAACCCCTAGTTCCCTTTAGGAAACAATCAATGCATCATGTAAGAGAAAGGGTGATAAGGCCGAGAGCTTCCTCCAAATGTGACTTGGCCGAGAATGGATAAGGTGACAAGGATGAGGAATTATCTAGAAAGTGTGCATTCCAAATGGACAAATCGTTCATGAACTCGGCTACCTGGGAGACATCAAGATTGGCTAAGGGAAGGTTAAGAGTTGGCCGAAACTACTCACCAAGGCACTCCAAAATCAAGAAGCTTTCACACGTGCTCTAAGAAAATGATTCATCAACTAACTAGTTCATGCATTGTTATACAATGAAGATACAAAGGAAAGGCTTAGAGAACACGAAGGAGCGGTCGAATTCCCCTTCCCATTTGGTCAACACACAAAAGTGGTCTAGGAAGCATGCATCCTTGGTCCACAAGTTAACCCAAACCCTCTTCCACTTGTCCACACTTGGCCGAGAGGTTCAAGTAGTTTTTGTCCTTTAATTTGTCTTCTAGAAAGGTCCATGTATTACCATAAATATGACCCTTAGGATGTTGTAAAAAGGCAGAGATGATGAATAGAAAAACTTGAGTTTTACTCAAACATTAAAGTATTCAACTCGTGTATTGTCTATCTTAGTTGGTCCTTGTGTGGGCCTTTGGTATTTGTGTGAACCAACCCCTTAGTGTAAGTTGAAGCTAGGACTTGTGTGACCTAGTTAAACCCAAGCTAAGGTCCCTTCAGTGTAAGTTTGGTTAGGACTTGTGTGACCTAGCTAAGCCCAAGCTTAAGGAACCCCTTGGTGCAAGTGGAGTTGGAACTTGTGTAATCTAACCAAACCAAGCCTAGGGTCTATCATAAGGTTACCGGCCACCCTCACTTGGTTAGTACTCAAGCTTGTACTTTGCAATCTCAGTCTAGTCCTTGTCCAGTTTTCCAAATTCATCTTGATGTAGACTCAAGCATTTAAACCCTCGTCTCATTATCCTTGCTATATCGACCGTCCTATATTTGGTTTGTACTTGGGTTCGCACCTAACATCCCATGTTCATTCCTTGTTCAAACCACCATCTCCTTTCTATCATCACATCCCATAATACCTTCCAAACACCCACACTCAAAGCCATCTACCGAAACAGTCCACAATCACCCGTGTCATTCCGACAACACCAAACAACCACTACACACCCCAACTGAGAACCTAACTATTTCACTAAACAGTTTGTAAGAAATATATGATTACTAGAAGTGATAATACATCTTAATCCGTTATGATTAAATTCATTTATGGCTGTGATTACCAGAAGAGGTTATATTTTCATATGCTTGTTATGGCTACAATAGAATATATGTTAAAATTCTTTACATTATATATATGCGTCTCTGAAGTAGCAATATCTTAAAAGAGGTTCTAAACTATCATAATTTGATATGCTTAAGGTACGTTCCGATAATTATGTTTCATTCCTGAATAATGAGAACTATTGATAAATATTACATATACATATCCATTCACTTCTTCCGACATCCTCCAACACTAAACTAACAAAGCTCGATCACCAGAACAACCCTCAATGTTTCTACAATAACCCCATAAAAAGCCTAAACCCAACTCTCTCTGGAACTACCCGAAACAACCACCAAGTACCACACTGCCGACAGAATCCGGTAAACCTAAGAACCCCATTTCCGTCCCATTTGCATGTCGACCCGTACTCAACCAAACTCCGACCCACTTACCAACTTACAACTCTCCTTACTTACATCAAATTGGTATCATATCAAGGTCATCCCGTCCCACGCTTTGACAGTATCGCTCACAAAAACAAAAAAGAAAAACTAAGGAGGATCATCAATGACATTTTTGCGGAACATGCACAAGCCTTGAGAAAGGAACTTGTGGAGCATGCTGCAAGGAATAAAGCTGAATCCAGGGTTGAAAAACAGCCCAAGACATGAAAGGGAAACCGAAATCAAGGAGATCTAGAGGAAAAACAAGGTTGTACCCTTTTCACTAATACATTATATCATGTTGAAGAAAAAGGCAGTACCTCCTTCATTAGTCCATTGTAATAATCTAGAAAATGTGGGGGAGGGTAATGATCTTGTGGAGGTGTGTGAAAATTTAGTGCTCCAACATGTGTTTAGTGTTCAACTTTAAGAACACAAGGAGACACAAAGTGAACAATTCTTTTACACCTGATGCAAAGTAAAAGACAAAGTGTGCAACATAATCATTGACGGAAGAAATTGTATCAACGCAGCTTCCGTAGAGATGGTAAAAAAATTGGACCTACCTTCCCGCAACAATCCTACACCATATACTCTCCAACGACTAAACCAAGATGAAAGGCTAAGAGTAGAAAAACAAACTCTTGTTAGCTTTTGAATTGGAAAGTATGAAGATAAAATATGGTGTGACATTCACCCTATGTATATCTGTCATATTTTATTGGGATGACCTTGGCAACTTGATCGGAAGGTGAAACATGATAAATAAAAGAATACCTATTGTTTTTTAAAGGATGACAACAATGTTCGATAGGTGTCATTGTCACCGAGTAAGGTGAAAGAAATAAAAATCCAAAGTGCCGAGAAGCGCAAGACCGAGGCTCTCTTACTTAATGCACAAAAGATAGAAGAAGAATTTAAGAAGGGGAGTCCTCTAGTTCCATTGGTGCGCAAGGAAAGCCTCGTGGAGGACACGGTTGGAAATGCCGTCCCTAAGGAACCCGTGAAGAAACTTGAAGATATGTTGCCGGGTGATCTTACAACCGAGTATCTATCGACGGAGGGTATTGGACATGCTTTTGGTTTATTTCAAAGAAGTTCATTTCCCAACCACCATTCTTATCGACACCATCCGGAAAGGGAGACATCATGCACCTTGTTAGTGCAAAAGAGAAATGAGTTTTGTCACACATGTGATCTCATCCAAGCGATCGGCAACAACATGAAATGCATGTTTTCTATGACGAGGTGGAAATTTTATTTTTAGGAGTCAAATGGAGCCAAATGGTTCAACAAGATAGACTCAATGAGAGGATACCATCAAATGGGAACCTGAGAAGGAGATACATGGGGGATGGCTACCAAGGTCAAGCATGATGTGTACGAGGAGCGTGTGATGTCATTTAGAGAATGTAACACTCCAATTTCTTCCGAATGTTTCATGCACGAGATAACACAAGAATCCATGGATTACACGACATCAACCAAATGAGTGCATGAGAGCCCCTTCACGGTAAGAACTGCCTGGAATTGTTCCAAGAATGTAAATGGAAGTGTGGTAGGAAACTTTCATGGCTTGCCTTTTTTTTACCAGCGTTTCGTCTGAGATAATGGTTCCCTTATTTCCCCTATTCCGACCATGGAGTTATTAATTGAAGTTGAGCATGATGCTAGAGGAATCGGTGTTGGTCTCATCTTAATTCAAGACCAAAGGTCCATTGCTTTCATACAAGGAATTTTGCATCACGGGACCCTTGGTCTTTTGGGAACGTTTAACTTGGCTTATTTTCGGATCATTGGGCTTGACTACACTTAAGGAAGAAAGGGACAATCGAATGCCAAGGATGGATGGACCTTGCAAGATATTGGCCTTCAAGGTCGAGCACGATTTGTACGAAAGGGGTGCAATGCCATTCGAACTATGTGAGTCCCCAAGCTCTTCCATACACAAGGCATTACGACCGTACTTGCGATACTTAGCATCATCCAAGGATATTCATAACAATCTATCCAAAGAAGGAGCCACACGACGTTGGCCCGAGTATGCCATTGTAAGGGCGGTAAGAGGCTTACATGACTTGGGTTCCTTTTGTCATCAGTTCATTCAAGGTTGTAACACCCTTGCTGCCTATAGTCCGAATGATGAGGTGTTATTAGAGGTTAAGAGTGAGGTTGGTGAAATTTGTTCCATCTTAACTCAAGAATAGGAACCCATGGACCCCTTTAGTGAAGAATTTGGTAGCCACAATTCACTTCTTCTACCTATGATTCCTTACTCTAGTGGGAAAATTATTTGAAGTGTGGGCCCTTCAAGATATTGGATAGGTTCCAGAAAGCTCATACAAGGGAAGGAATTCGGACGACGATGGGAGTTCAACATTGCATATTGTAAACTTATCAATGCACTTAAATGATGAGAATTGGAGGACAAATTCTTTTGAAGAATGGGAGTATGATGTAAAAAAGACCGTGAGCTCTAAGTTTAAAATTGGTCCTCAAGGTAATATGCTCGGAGGTCCAAATATTATCGATCGACCTATGGTAACATGCCTAATGTTTCATGGAAAAAAGAGTGGAGTTGGAGTTGTCACGTGAAGATCTGAGAAACATGTTTATTTTTGGCCTTCTTGTTGGTCTTGGCCGAGACCGTGTTGTTTTCTTTTAGCTTAGTTTAATTCCTATATTAGTTAATATTTTCCTTAGGACACAATAAACTATGTAATAACCCCTAGTTCCCTTTAGGAAACAATCAATGCATCATGTAAGAGAAAGGGTGATAAGGCCGAGAGCTTCCTCCAAATGTGACTTGGCCGAGAATGGATAAGGTGACAAGGATGAGGAATTATCTAGAAAGTGTGCATTCCAAATGGACAAATCATTCATGAACTCGACTACCTGGGAGACATCAAGATTGGCTAAGGGAAGGTTAAGAGTTGGCCGAAACTACTCACCAAGGCACTCCAAAATCAAGAAGCTTTCACACGTGCTCTAAGAAAATGATTCATCAACTAACTAGTTCATGCATTGTTATACAATGAAGATACAAAGGAAAGGCTTAGAGAACACGAAGGAGCGGTCGAATTCCCCTTCCCATTTGGTCAACACACAAAAGTGGTCTAGGAAGCATGCATCCTTCGTCCACAAGTTAACCCAAACCCTCTTCCAGTTGTCCACACTTAGCCGAAAGGTTCAAGTAGTTTTTGTCCTTTAATTTGTCTTCTAGAAAGGTCCATGTATTACCATAAATAGGACCCTTAGGATGTTGTAAAAAGGCAGAGATGATGAATAGAAAAACTTGAGTTTTACTCAAACATTAAAGTATTCAACTCGTGTATTGTCTACCTTCGTTGGTCCTTGTATGGGCCTTCGGTTCTTGTGTGAACCAACTCCTTAGTATAAGTTGAATCTAGGACTTGTGTGACCTAGTTAAACCCAACCTAAGGTCCCTTCAATGTAAGTTTGGTTAGGACTTGTGTGACCTAGCTAAGCCCAAGCTTAAGGAACCCCCGTGGTGAAAGTGGACGTTGGAACTTGTGTGATCGAACCAAACGCAAGCCTCGGGTCTATCATAAGGTTACCGGCCACCCTCACTTGGTTAGTACTCGAGATTGTACTTAGCAACCTCAAGTCTAGTCCTTGTCTAATTTTCCAAATTCATCTTGGAGTCGACTCAAACATTTAAACCCTCGTGTCATTACCCTTGCTTATCGACCCTCCTATACTTGGTTTGTACTTGGGTTCGCACCTAGCATCCCATGTTCCTTCCTTGTTCAAACCACCATCTCCTTTCTACCACCACATCCAATAAGACTTCCCAAACACCCACACTCAAATACACCAAAAGAAAATGTCCACAATCACCAGTGTCATTCTGACAACACCAAACAACCCACTACACACCCCAATCGAGAACCTAACTGTTTTAGTAAACTTACGACATCCTCCAACACTAAACTAACAAAGATCGATCACTAGAACAACCCTCAACGTTTCTACATTAACCCCATAAAATGCCTAAACCCAACTCTCTCTAAAACTACCCAAAACAACCACCAAATACCACACTGCCGGCAGAATCCGGTAAACCTAAGAACCCTATTTCCGTCCTATTTTTCGTGTCGACCCGTACTCAACTAAACTCTGACCAACTTACCCACTTACACCTCTCCTTACTTACATCAGATTGGTATCAGAGAGTGGTCATCCCGTTCCACGCTTTGACATTATGGCTCACATAAACAAAAAATAAAAACTAAGAACGATCATCAGTGACATTCTTGCGGAACGGGAACAAGCCTTGAGAAAGGAACTTGCGGAGCATGCTGCGAGGAATAAAGCTGAATCCAGGGTTATGAAAAATATCCCAAGACATGAAAGGGAAACCGAAATCGAGGAGATCCTAGAGGAAAAACAAGGTTGTACCCTTTTCACTAAAGCATTGTATCATTTTGAAGAAAAAGGCAGTACCTCCTTCATTAATCCATTTTAATAATTAAGAAAATGTGGGGGAAGGTAATGATATTGTGGAGATGTGTGAAAATTTAGTGCTCCACCATGTGTTGACTGTTCAACTTTAAGAACACGAGGAGACATAAAGTGAACAATTCTTTTACACCCGATGCAAAGTAAAAGACAAAGTGTGCAACATAATCATTGACGGAAGAAGATGTATCAATACGGCTTCCGTAGAGATGGTGAAAAATTAGACCTACCTTCCCGCAACCATCCTACACCGTATACTCTCCAACGACTAAACCAAGATGAATGGCTAAGAGTAGAAAAACAAACTCTTATTAGCTTTTGAATTGGAAAGTATGAAGAGAAAATATGGTGTGACATCCACCCTATGGATGTGTGTCATATTTTATTGGGATGACCTTGGCAACTTCATCGGAAGGTGAAACACGATTAAAGAAAAGAATACTTATTCTTTTCGAAAGGATGACAACAATATCCGATTGGTGCCATTGTCACCGAGTAATGTAAAAGAAATAAAAAGCCAAAGTTCCGAGAAGCGCAAGACCGAGACTCTCTTACTTAATGCACAAAAGATAGAAGAAGAATTTAAGAAGGGGAGTCCTCTACAAGATAGACTCAAGGAGAGGATACCATCAAAGGGGAACCTGAGAAGGAGATACATGGGGGATGGCTACCAAGGTCAAGCATGATGTGTACGAGGAGCGTGTGATGTCATTTAGAGAATGTAACGCTCCAATTTCTTCGGAAAGTTTCATGCACGAGATAACACAAGAATCCATGGCATTTACCGAAGGCGTGCATGAGAGCCCCTCCAAGGTAGGAACTGCCTGGAATTGTTCCAAGAATGTAAATGGAAGTGTGGTAGGAAACTTCCATGGCTTGCCTTTTTTTTTACCAGCGTTTCATCTGAGATAATGGTTCCCTTATTTCCCCTATTCCGACCATGGAGTTATTAATTGAAGTTGAGCATGATGCTAGAGGAATCGGTGTTGGTCTCATCTTAATTCAAGACCAAAGGTCCATTGCTTTCATATAAGGAATTTTGCATCACGGGACCCTTGGTCTTTTTGGAACGTTTAACTTGGCTTATGTTTGGATCATTGGGCTTGACTACACTTAAGGAAGAAAGGGACAATCGAATGCCAAGGACGGATGGACCTTGCAAGATATTGGCCTTCAAGGTCGAGCACGATTTGTATGAAAGGGGTGCAATTCCATTCGAACTATGTGACTCCTCAAGCTCTTCCATAACAAGACATTACGACCGTCCTTGGGATACGTAGCATCATCCAAGGATAGTCATAACAATCCATCCAAAGAAGGAGCCACATGACGTTGGCCCGAGTATTCCATTGTAAGGGCGGTAAGAGGCTTACATGACTTGGGTTCCTTTTGTCATCAGTTCATTCAAGGTTGTAACACCCTTACTGCCCATAGTCTGAATGATGAGGTGTTATTGGAGGTTAAGCGTGAGGTTGGTGAAATTGGTTCCATCTTAACTCAAGACAAGGAACCCATGGACCCCTTTAGTGAAGAATTTGGTAGCCACAACTCATTTCTTGTACCTATGATTTCTTACTCTAGTGGGAAAATTATTTGAAGTGTGGGCCTTTCAAGATATTGGATAGGTTCCGAGAAAGCTCATACAATGAAGGAATTTCGGACAATGATGGGAGTTCAACATTGCATATTGTAAACTTATCAATGCACTTAAACAATGAGAATTTGAGGACAAATATTTTTGAAGAAGGGGAGTATGATGTAAAAAAGAACGTGAGCTCTAAGTTCTAAATTGGTCCTCAAGGTAATATGCTCGGAGTTCCAAAGATTATCGATCAACCTATGGTAAATGCCTAAGGTGGTATGGAAAATGGTGTAGAGTTGGAGTTGTCACGTGAAAATCCGAGAAACACGTCTATTTTCTGCCTTTTTGTTGGTCTTGGTCGAGACTGTGTTATTTTCTTTTAGCTTAGTTTAATTCCTAGATTAGTTAATAGTTTCCTTAGGACACAATAAACTATGTAATAACCCCTAGTTCCCCTTAGGACACAATCAATGCATCATGTAAGAGAAAGGGTGACAAGGCCGAGAATGGATAAAGTGACAAGGATGAGGAATTATCTAGAAAGTGTGGTTTCCAAATGGACAAATTGTTCATGAACTTGGCTACTTGGGAATAATCAAGATTGTCTTAGGGAAGGTGAAGAGTTGGCCGAAACTACTCACCAAGGCACTCAAAAATCAAGAAGATTCCACATGTGCTCCAAGAAAATGATTCATGAACTAACTAGTTCATGCATTTCTATACAATGAAGATACAAAGGAAAGGCCTAGAGAACATCAAGGTGTGGTCGAATTCCCCTTCCCATTAGGTCAGCACACAAGAGTTGTCTAGGAAGCATGCATCCTTGGTCCCCAAGTTAATCCTAACCCTTTTCACTTGTCCACACTTGGCCGAGAGGTTCAAGTAGTTTTTTTCCTTTAATTTGTCTTCAAGAAAGGTCGATGTATTACTATAAATAAGACTCTTAGGATGTTGTAAAAAGGTAGAATTGATGAATAGAAAAACTTGAGATTTACTCAAATACTAAAGTATTCAACTCGTGTGTTGTCTACCTTAGTTGGTCCTTGTGTGGCCCTTCGGTTCTTGTGTAACCTAGTTAAACCCAAGCTAAGGTCCCTTTAGTGTAAGTTTGGTTAGGACTTGTGTGACCTAGCTAATCCCAAGCTTAAGGAACCCCCTTGGTGCAAGTGGACGTTGGAACTTGTGTGATCCAACCAAACCCAAGCCTAGGGTCTATCATAAGGTTACCGGCCACCCTCACTTGGTTAGTACTCTAGCTTGTACTTAGAAACCTCAGTCTAGTCCTTGTCCAATTGGCCAAATACATCTTGGTGTCGACTCGAGCATTAAAATCCTCGTGTTATTATCCTTGCTATATCGACCGTCCTATACTTGGTTTGTACTTGGATTTGCACCTAGCATCCCATGATCATTCCTTGTTCAAACCACCATGTCCTTTCTACCACCACATCCCATAAGACTTCTCAAACATCCACACTCAAAGCCACCAACCGAAACCATCCACAATCACCCGTGTCATCCCGACAACACCAAACAGCCCACTACACACCCCAATCGAGAACCTAACTGTTTTAGTAAACTTCCGACATTCCAACACTAAACTAACAAATCCCGATCACCAGAACAACCCTCAACGTGTCTACAATAACCCCATAAAATGCCTAAACCCAACTCTCCCTAGAACTACCCGAAACAGCCACAAAACACCACACATTGCCGGCATAATCCGGTAAACCCGAGAACACCATTTCCGTCCCATTTTCGGGTCGACCCATACTCAACCAAACTCGACACACTTACCCACTTACACCCCTCCTTACTTACATCATTACAAATAATGTGTTATCGGGACATAAGTCGAGTTGATTACTTTTAGTTTTTTCTAACGTTCTGTTGGATGTGCTCCAGCACTCATGTTTGCTGGTTAACTGCTATATTGAGTGGTTTAGTTGCTCAGTATGTGTGTGATTATGATAACTATTTTCTTTAGTATGACTATGATTATGCTGGTACTTGTCTTGTTTGTCTATGTTTTTGTTTTTCCTCTTTTTGTTGATGAGAAAGAGGAGAAAGATTCAGAGATACAGGGGGAGCTATAGGTCGCACTTATAAGTCAACTAAGTTCTTACATTCTGGGGCAGTCAACTTACTAAGAGTCATCTCCAACGTACTTCCCTAGGGGGAGTTACATAATAGGGAAGTCAACTGCTTTTATCTTAATTCTAATATTATCATCATTAAAATG
Source organism: Anisodus tanguticus (assembly GCA_034509755.1). Lineage (NCBI taxonomy): Eukaryota > Viridiplantae > Streptophyta > Magnoliopsida > Solanales > Solanaceae > Anisodus > Anisodus tanguticus. Next base: position 16,650,320 of record CM067543.1, on the reverse strand, counting down.
AGGAAGATTGTTAGGGTAAAGTTTTAATGATGACAAAATTAATATTAGTGTTACTTTTAAATCTGCAGAACATACAAACACTCTACAAGGAAAGTCGACTTATTTACTTGAAGGTGTAAGTAATGAGAAAAAATGAGTATATATTCCAAGTACTCGTTTATAAGAAGCAATAAATCAACGTCAACGATGCTCAACAGACTGCATGATTTAAAAAGGGAATGAAGACTCTGTATGGAAAAAATCTCAATCAGCGGCGGAAACAATAAATGCTAAGTACCAGCGAAGATTGTCATGCGAACAATTAAGTAAACAAAGACTGAGCATTTATTAAAGAGTAAATCCTTTGTACCAGCGAAGATTTGAAGCCTCGTCAAAAAGGCATAAGTATCAAGAATCAAGGTATTAAGGGAAACAAGTAGTTGAAGATTGCCACGACATCGAGATTTGAAGGATTTTTCAATGGCATCATAAAGATCTAACCTCATTCTTGGAAAAGGGATCAATAAATACTTATGAATTCTCTTGGATTGTCATCTCTGTCAAAGACCCAAACAACTAGTTTTGAAAATTATATAAAGAGGCTTTGTTGAGAAGGATGATATACTTTATCTCAATCTTCTCCAGTTCGTTGTTCTACTTTTAACAAGCATTGTAATTCTTAGTGATTTATTGTGTACTCAAAAAAGAGAGGAGAGAAAAATATTGTTGGTAAGGCATTGTTTCAAAAGTAAAAAAAAAGAAAGATTGAATATAGACGTAGGAGTTACACTTGATCATCATTGTATCAAGAACAAGTTACGAAGAGCTTACATAAAACATTCTTGAAATCCAAGGGGATTGGGCGAAAATCCACACTAGATTCCAACTTGTGCGAAACATCTGGTGTCACTTTACTTTCTAAATTACTTTACATTTTCTTTATTGCTTACATTAATGGTCGACTATTCATACAGTCGGTTGACTAGAAAATCGAAAAAGAGTTCAATTCACCCCCTCCCGTTGTCGCACTTTCAATATTCGATACCATGTCCTCCACTCTCTTTAAAGAAGCAATGAACTCAATCATTTTTTACTCAAAGAAAGATTTGTATTGCTTCAATAATGTTAAATCTCTTGGTGGTTTCCTTAGCTAACGCCTTCAATTTTGGTTCCAATGATTTCAGTCCTTTGTCCATGGATGTTTCCGCCGGCGTTTCTCTCACCATTGTGTATCAAGATCTCCGCTTTGATATCAATTTGTAGCAAATGAGCTAATAAAAATTGCAATAAAATAGTAAAAGGAAAATAAATTCAGAGAAGAGAAAGTGTTTCATTTTCACAACATAAAAGACATTGAATCTGATATAGGAATATAAAGGGGACTATTACTTCGCACCCTACTAATAACTAACCTACTAATAACTAACCTATTAATTTTGGCCCCTCATGACAAATAATTTTTTCGCGAAACATAATTTTATAATATCTCACAAGTTATGTCTCGCCTGACTTTTTCCCTTAAAGAAGTTATGCCTCCTAGATATAATTTCGATTGTTAATGAAAAAATTTAAAGAATAGGAAATTAGGATAAAATAAAAGAAATAGATTGGTGTTTTACTAACAATGACCCAATCTCAAAATTTGCTCAGACTTAAATCTGGCCCAAAAGACAACAAGGCCCCATGGTGCTAACTCATTTCCTTCTTTGTTACCTGTAATAAATTAAACAAATAAGTAGTATCACATAACTCAGCATAGAGGAAGTGTGATAAAATTTGATCAAACAGAAAAATAGTTACTCCTACTATCAAATAAGTTAGGACAGAGGAAGTGTGACGAAATTCAATCAAGACACATATCATTCACTCTGCAGCATGGTTGGTAAAAAGGAAACTATTAATTACGCGCCACCCATGTTTGTAAAAATGTCACTGTCTTTACAATGCCCCACCACGCGGCCTCGTAACCTCTCTCTCACTATGTGGACGGCAGGGATAAATAAGAGCTTTCCATGAAGGATCAAAAAACAAAACTGAAAATCAAAAAATTGAAATGAAATTGATTAAAAAGCACACGTGCTCTTTTTTCTCCCGTCTCTCTCTCTATATATATATACCTACTCCCCCTTCTCTCTACTGTGTGTCCATTTTTTTGAAGCTTACACCCCTTTACCCACCCACAAAATATTTAAAGCATAATTTGTCTCCTTCTGCTTCATCCTCACTCCACCCAAAAAGATGGAGAACATCGGTGAAGAGTATAAGAATTATTGGGAAACAAACATGTTCTTACAATCGGAAGAACTCGATAGGTAAACTTTCATTTGATGCGTTTAATATATTTTTTTTAGTTGGATGCTCGAATTATTCGTATTTTTTTTCAATTATTTTGTTTTCTTCTCATGAGATTACACTGGATACGTTATTCTTGATTTCTCGGAGCACCAAGAAATGGACAAAATGATTTGAATTTTGCGTAAGTGAAATTGGTTGAATTGATGCAGTAGCTACTTCGATGAGGCAATCCCAACATACTATGATTCAAGCTCACCGGATGGGGCACAGTCATCGATGGCATCCAAGAATATTGTGTCAGAAAGGAATAGGAGGAAGAAGCTCAATGATAGGTTATTTGCACTTAGAGCTGTGGTCCCAAAAATAAGCAAGGTGACCAATTGAAGCACAAATAGTGATTAAAATTAAAGAAAGTGAATTTGTTTAATTTCCTTGGTTTCATTATTGGTCTTTCCCTATTACTTCCTCACTAGTTGGAAATACATAATTACATTAGTACTACTATTATTATTACCATGAAATTAAATACCCCACCTCACTTCCATACCCTCAACCTCTTCTTTTCTTTTGCTGACATTGTACTATTCTTCTTTTATTTTCCGTTTTTAATTAATTGGATTTTTCAGATGGATAAAGCGTCGATAATTAAAGATGCAATTGAGTATATTCAAGAATTGCACGAGCAAGAGAGAAGAATTCAAGCAGAGATATCAAAGCTTGAATCAGGAAGGTCAGAGAAGAATAGCAGTGTTGAATTTGATGGAGATGGGAGCTTTGATTCAAAGCCTAAAAGATCAAGAAGACATGAGCAACAGTATGGATATGATTCCTCAGGATCTACTACAAGATCACCACCATCCTCTTCCGCTGTTGATGTTCTTGAGGTAATTATTACTCCAAGAAAAGAATATTTTGGATCTCGACGAAACAGACTTTTCAATCATTTCATTATAATAACAATATATCAACTGTAGTTCAATAAGTGAGGTCTGAGGAGAGTAGAATATATGCAGATTTTACCTCTACTTTAGAGAGGAGGAAACTATTTTCGACAGACCTCGGCTCATAATAAAGCAAAACAACAAAGTAGATGAACAAGAAAAAAACTAATAACATTGTAAATAATAAATCTTAGGCCTAATTCAACCCCACAATCTAGCTTGTACGGTAAGTATTATCCAAATACATATAAAGAGTCCATATTTTCATTTCATATCCGATGTGAAATTCTTAACACTCCCCGCACGCCCAAACTTTGTTAACTGAAGCATGGATAATATAATTTGGGGGTCCAACATCGACGAACAAATAATTGAAATGAGTCTGACTCTGATACCATGTAAATAATGGATCTTGGGCCTAACTCAACCCCAAAAGCTAGCTTATAGGGTGAGGATTGTCCAAGTCCGTATAAGGAGTTCATGTTCTCATTCTATATCCGATATAAATTCTTAACAAACAGAAATAGAAGAATAAGTAATTACATGATGATGGTGGGGTTATATCCCAAAAAAGAAAAAGTTACTCCTTATTTTTATTTTAAATTTTAAGTTTTAAGTTTTTTATGGGTGGTGGGGTTGCAGTTGAGGGTATCTTCAATGGGAGAGAAGACAGTGGTGGTGAGCCTCACCTGCAGCAAAAGAACAGACACAATGGTAAAAGTTTGTGAGGTCTTTGAATCTTTGAATATCAAAATAATTAGTGCAAATATCACTGCTTTCTCTGGAAGGCTTCTCAAGACAGCTTTCATTGAGGTAAGAGAATCTTTTTTGTCACCCTGTTTTCTCTGTTTTTATGCTTTTTTTTATTTCTTTTTTTTCTTCCATTGTTTTTCCCATTTTAAACTGGTTATAAGAGTTTCTTCAAGCATCCAATACTTACATACATGTGCATCCATGTCAAATAAATTAAGGCTCAATCGGACTAAGGTCCAAGTTTTTTAAAAAAACATGCCAAAAGCGTGAATAATAAAATAAGTAAAAACGTACTCCATATGCATTTCCATTGCGGGAGCTTATAGTTGATATAGTTGATGATTTGAAGTGACAGTAAATAATTGTTTTGCTGATTTAAGAAAGATTTAATTTGTAAACATTGACAATTTAACTTAATGTATCACGTCACATGCATTTTTTGCAAGTTATTTAATTTTATTTGATATAGACAATTATATAGTTAATTTTTTAAATGATCTAATAGTGTGATAATATTTTACAGTATATTAATTAAACTCTCGAGGAGGCTTTCATAATTGCAAGGACTTTTTAAATCCAGAAAACTGGAAAAGGAAAAAAATCACAATAAACATCTCATGTCATGAGATTATTTAAATGAAAAAGGTGGTTGTGCAAATACAAAATATCCTGTAGAACGTGATACCCACGCTCTTACGGCTCAAGTGAACCAAGTGTAGCATAAATCTTTAGTTCCTGAAATCATGACACTCAAGGCTGGAAACTTAAAATCCAGTTGGAGACCTGCCGTGTAAGTTTGAACCCTGATGAGAGCAATTTGCTCTTTTCTGTGGTAGAACCTTATAGGTAATATCAATTGTTTTGTTCTCAAATCCCTGATTATTCTGACACATCTCGCGATTTACTGGTAGTAGTACTGAGGGACCAAGACTACTATCTCCAAAAATAATCTGACGTAAGTCGAGAAGCTGGATATCAAAATAAAAAAAGAATTACCCCTTTATAAGCACTTAAATATTTAAATTATTATACCTTTAATAAATTATTAATTACACGGTTGAGACAATACGTGGATCATTTTTTCAAGCAAACTTATATTTTATTGATGGTTAGGTCCAAAGATAATACATGGTCCAATATTTTGACAAACTAATACATGGTCCATTATTTTTGACAAGGATGTGGGGCCATGTGATAATTTAGGGCACTGTTCAGAAAATAATATTTTATGGTCCAGTTGATAAAAATTGAAGTTCGATTATGTGTAGTGCAGTACATTATTATGGGGTAAGGTGGCATTATTTTATTGTCAATGATTAGCAGTAAAATCCAGACTGTCATCTGGAAATTTCTATACTGTAGTCCGTAGATGATGGTCAAGGAGATTAAAAAAATATGATGACCTTTTACTTAATGTCATACAATTTCCTTTTATAATTTTTCTAGCGAATTTTGAAATCATTTTTCCGTTCCATGATTGGTGGAGTTTCCCCCTAAACCAAACAATTAAAAACCTGACTTTTGTGTATCAACTCAATTTGGTCTTTTGTATGTACGACATAAAGTAGTTAATGCACATTTGAATGCTGGATATACGTATCGTGTATTAGTTGTTTATTACTTATAACAGTGAGTCTTTTATTGGAACCAGAAAAGTTAGTTTGGTTAGTACTGTTTTTTCCCAAACTATTGAAAGATGTCTAACATCAAACATGACAAGTCGATCTATTGTCAAAAAGCTGTTGGAAGACCAAGATTTTATCTATTTGCTTTTATTGTTTCAGATCTAGTTATAAACAATCGAGCACGTGGTACAATACATGTAAAGCTGACTTGTAAAATGTAATTCGTTACTGGTGCTTGAGAACTTTTAAACTTTCCCCTTAATGTTACAGGGCATTCATCATTTTGAGACTTAATTAGTAGTCTTTTGCCTTGACGTACATGCCATAGACCTTCCAATAAAACCTAGTACTCTGTAGTTCTGATTAGATTAAGCTCTTTGACAATATAACTAGCCAGCATTTTATCCATAAGACAGAATACATAATTAAAGATCCATCTAAAGTTGAGACATATTATTCAAATTCTCCTTAAATTATATCTGATTCTAATTATCCCTTGTACTTGACCTTTTTTATAATCGTTACCCCCTCAAACAATAACTAGTTCTAATTACCCCATGTACTTGGCTTTTCTATAATCCAAGTGCTTTCAAATGACATTTGGCGTGTGCGAGTGTAAAAAATAACAACCATATCATATTCATCTGATGTGTAAAAAAACTAAAATATCATTTCCTTTTATATTTATCCATTCCAACAGCTATTTCCCTATCTCCTTCCATATATCTTTTCTATTCCTCCATTCAAATACAACTACCAATTCTTCTTTATTTTTCTATTTTTCTTTTGAGGGGTAACGATTAAAAAAAAGTCAAGTATAAGTGGATAATTAGAACATGTAATTGTTTGAAGGGGTAACGATTATAAAAAAAATGTCAATTACAAGAGGTAATCAGGATCAAATATAATTGAAGGCGAATCTAAATAAAACACATCGGGATTTCTTTTTAAGGTATTCTGCCTATTTATAATTAGATGGATTCCTGAAGTTATGAAGTGTACTTGTACAATGATGATTTCTTATTATGCTTCTCCAATGTGAAAAGTTCAATAATTTCTATTAGCTAAATACCTAATATCTACAGTCACTTTTGATTTCTCTTCTCTAGGCTGATGAGGAAGAGAGGGATCTTTTGAAGTTGAGGATTGAAACTGCTATAGCTACTTTAAATGATCCAGATAGCCCTATGAGCTCTTAGAACAACAATGGCTTGGATTCAACTATGTTTCTCCTTCATGATAATAAGGATGTATTTCGAGTTCTTTTTTTTTTCCACGTTCTTTCTTCCTCGTCCTTCTTCTTACAGTTTGGCCACGTCCTTTGTCTGGTTGTTTATGTAGTTTGTAGTTGGTGTTTTCACAAGAAATCCCAGTCAATGATAGTCCACCTTTCATGTCCTTTTCTAATCTCTTGTCTAAATTTACATAGCTTTATGTTGAAAAATATTTAAAATCACAGGAATTTTCGTAGCTTGAGTCGTGCCTATGACACTTTTCTTAATCACCCGATATAGGTGTATTCAATAGGATTCAACAAGCTTTACTAATATAAAATTAGGAGCTAGAATATAACAAAATTTAATAATAAAAAAGACAGCACAAATAATTATTTATCCGTAAAACAATACAGTTAAATTTATAGATATGGTTATAAATATGTGGATTGAATTGACTAGATAATATAAATGATAAGCTCAAATTACTATTGTATAACGACATAAAGCGGTCGCCGTTAAATATAGTAATCTAACAAGGTTCAGGTTGAATTTCACAGGAAATATGGTGAGAAAAGATTACTTTACATAGTGTGATGCTTGACTTCAGTCGTAATCCTTTTCCGACGAATGGTAATGGAATTTGATATTATAATAACTACTTCAATAATGTAATTAGCTATGTTGATTTAAGGTTGATAAAATTAGAGAGAGAAATCAAGGTTGTGTCCCCGCTTGATGAAATGTAATGCTACCGGTATTAATATGATATATTTCTTATGGATCGTCAAATGATATGCACTTAATCTCTAAATGATCTCATAATATTTCTCAATAGTAAGAAGGTATTTCCTCTTTACAATTTTTCCAAATATAAAAAAGTCAAAGTGAAGAACGATTAATTTTGTGCCAAGTAAATTCAACTTACTTCTAAGTGAATCTATTAAACGAGGGTTAACGCCCCGAGTCCTTGGTATACATTTCTACCAACCCTATCTTACTTTTCCAAGCAAAGTAAGAGTAATGTCTTAGATAATGTTTGCAACCATCAACCAAGAACTAAAAGCAAGAAATGAATAAATACTAACAACCCATAATACATATATTCAATGATAAACTTAGCTATTCATGATTTTTGAAAAATACAAAGCGATAAAGAAGCCATTAAAGCTTACCATGAGAAGGAAGATGACAAAAAAATAGAATATTCTTCTTGAAACCACTAAAGTTGCCTTTAATGCTCTAGAATAATGAACTAAAAGTCTGAACAAGATGACCCACAAAAACTCTGTACAGACTATATATAATGGTCCAAAAACATGGAAATAATTGTGATAAAAATACCCCGTGGTGAATTTCGATGGACCGTGAAATAGTTCTACAGTCCATCAAATCTTATGTTTCCGTCGTTAAGTAAAATCTTTATTTTTAGTATTGCATTCATGCTCACTTTGACGGACCGTAAAAATAATTTACGGTCTGTGATTTCTGTCGTGCTTTGGGTCTTCAGCTGAGTCAATTTCTGGATAAGGATTCACAGAAGAATCACAGCCCGTAGAAATATTCTAAAATTCGTGAAAGTCATCCATCAATGATGCTTCATCATATCATGGTTTTTGGATAGGAATTTGTGGTAGATCAACGGACGTTAATCTGATCGATGGTCCATTAAATCTGCTGTAAAATCTTGGCTTCCAGCAGCTGATTTTCTGAACTTCGAAACTAACCTTTTTATGCCATTTATTCTTGTTTTTGCCATTTTGGACTCACACACCTACAACAAAGTAATTAACATGAGAAATGGCACGAAACAAGCTTAAGAACGATAAAACTCCTTTGAAAAAGGCATCAAATGTGTCGTAATTTCCCGGCACATTAACACCCCACCTTAAAGTTATTGCTTGTGCTCAAGGAATTAAAATAATTCACACTACCATCACAAATGCTTAGATATCACAAAGTAAAATTGTCCACAATGATATTGGGAAATAACTACAAGCATGTATCTCTAACAAATACGACACCCTCTTCTTTCACATTTTCAAACACAATGCACTAATCAAGAATTGGTTGATATTCACAATAAATCCTCAATCAATGACATCAAATTATTGGTATGAAAAGATGTGTCAAAGAGAGGTAGTTCGGCAATTCAATCAAATTTACAAGTTTCTCAACCCATATGCCCTCAAAAAGACCAAAGAAAGTCCCACACAATATTTACGAACAGTCAAGACAAAAGGCTAAAGAAAAAGAATTACTCACACTCATAAAGAAGTCCACGTACCAAAAATCGAAATGCCATAAGCTTGTCCTTATTTTCAATTGCAATTAACCTCAGATGGTTTAGTCACGATCATATTAGGTCTTTTTGTGTCTTGTAATGTAGACTTTGGGACGGGTAAGATAGATATTTAAATTATAATGACTAAACCCTCCTTGAACACTACACTTCAATCAACTCAATTTTTTAATTCCTTTTCTTTTCTCCCTTTTTCTCTCACCACCCAGTATGGTCTATCAATTTTATTATTTCAACAACTTTTTGTCATTATTTCTAGCTGAACATGATATTTTTTTTTGTTTATTTGTTTTCTATTTAGATCACATCGGTTTATAGACTAGGCAGCTCATTCCCACCCCCAATTTAGGCTTTAAGCCTCAATTTTTACGTTTATTGTATCTAACCTCCAACTTAGGCTTTAAGCCTCTTCTTTATCATTAAAAGTGTCAAGGAGGGAACAAGTATAGAACGGGAACATTTCAAACAGAGGGTATAGGTTCATTCGCGGCTAGCAAAGAAAATGGTTAAAAGGCTCAAAATGAGAGACTACGGATTATCTACGCAACTGGATAGGCTCATGAAAGACATCAAGGTTTCAAAATCGTTCAAGGAAAGCCTAAGATCACTTCACAATCGAACTATCTTTAGAAAAATGGCACGACTAATGGAGAAAGTACTAGATTTCTAGTGAGGCATATGAATCTCATAATAACAACCCACAAACACATTGGCATATAGATTGATCACTTCATTTCAAAATGATTCCCAAATAAGTACTCGACGCACACCATATATAAATAGTTATAATGTCATAAAAATATCCATGCATGTCAATACAATAATAATTTTTGAATACATGTTACGCCTCATAGTTTCATGTCTAGTTGTACCGTCGATTGCCATCGGTGTTCTGGGAAGATATGTGACCCTACGAAAGGGTAATAAGGGTTTACAACTTATTTATAGAAGTATCAAAAATTTTAGATGTTAAACGGATTGAAGAGAATGTGTTTCAATGAAATCAACAAGTTTTCCAAAAATACGGCCCAAATGTACGGACCATACATTATTGTACAGACCGTACAATTTGGAGCTTGAACCGTAATTTTCCCTTTAGATTTTCATGTTTCGGTTCTGGTTATACGATTCAAATGTACGGACTATACATTTGTAACATACAGTAGGGCGATTCAGATTTCATTTTGTATATAAATTGTGTATCTCGACTTAGGGACTTCATTTTACATTCCTAAAGACCCTATAACACCCCTAATATCCTCTCAAAGGTTCTTCAACACCTTGAAGCTAAATCCAAAGATAAATAACGTAAATTTGACTTAAAGAATCTCGTGAATATTATTAGTTTCCTTCCTTCCTTGTTTTGCTGATTTTGAAGAAGTCTTGGTGATGAAGTAAGCTACGGGTTAGACTGTTCTTGGTATGGACTAGGGCTGGATTCTTGTTATGCTAACGTGGATTGATGGATGAAAGTCATTCGCTTTAATTTTTCTGGGTGATCCCGTTATTGAATGGAATGGAAATGTTGTAGTTCCTAACTGGAGGTTTATTTCTTACCTTAAGGGTCAGAAGATGATTTCGAAGGGATATATCTATCACTTAGTACGAGTGCAGGATGCGGAGGAAAAACCTCCAACTCTTCAGTCAGTCCATGTTGTTAATAAATTTCCTTGACGTATTTCCTGATGAACTTCTTGGTATTCCTCCAAAAAGGGAGATCGACTTTGCTATCGATAAACTTTCAGATACCCAGCCTATATCTATTCCTCTGTATAGAATGGCCCCTGATGAATTGAAAGAATTGAAAGACATTTTAGAAAAGGTCTTTATCAGGCCCAGCACTTCATCGTGGGGTGCACCAGTGTTATTCGTTCGTAAGAAAGATAGTTCATCGAGAATGTTATTGATTACCATCAACTAAACAATGTAACTATCAAGAATAAAAATAAATTTTCAGAATCGATGATTTGTTTGACCAGTACCATCAGCTGAGAGTCAATGAGAAATATATTCCGAAGATAGCTTTCTGAACAAGATATGGACACTATGAGTTTCTTGTTATGTCATTCGGTCTTACTAATGCACTGGCGACTTTTATGGATTTGATGAATCGGGTTTTCAAGTCGTTCCTTGATATCTTTATGATTGTGTTCATTGATGATATTTTGGTGTATTCTCAATCAGAAGTAGAGCATGCAAATCATTTGTGAGCGGTATTATAGACGCTGCAGGATCATAAGCTATATGCTATGTTTTTTAAATGTGATTTCTGGTTGAACTCGATGGCCATTCTCGGGCGTATAGTATCAGATGAGGGCATCAAAATTGATAATCAAAAGATCAAGATAGTGAAGAATTGGCCGATGCCCACAACTCCTACTGAGGTGCGTAGTTTCTTGGGCTTAGCTGATTATTATTGAAGGTTTGTAGAGATTTTTTGTTCTATTGCCGCTCCATTGACAAAGTTGACGCATAAGGTGACTATGTTTCAGTGGTCGGATACGTGCAAAATGATTTTTCAGGAGTTGAAGAGTAGATTAACATCAACGCCTATTCTAGAACTTCCTGAAGGATCAAAGGATTATGTTGTATATTGTGATGCCTCCAATGTCAGATTGGGTTGTGTTCTGATGCAGCACGACAAAGTTAATGCATATGCTTCAAACAAACTAAGGAGGCACGAATAGAATTACCTGAATCATGATCTTGAGTTAGCGGTTGTTATATTTTCTTTGAAGATATGGTGCCACTATTTATATGGAGTTCATGTTGACTTGTTTACAGATCATAAGAGCTTACAATATATATTTAGGCAGAAAGAATTGAATCTGAGACAGTGGAGATGTCTTGAGTTACTGAAAGACTATGATGTGGATATCTTATACCATCCTGACAAGGAAAATATTGTGTCTGACGCGTTGAGTCATAAGTCTATAGGCAGCCTGAGGCATGTGAGAGTTGATAAGTTGGAGATGACTAAAGATTTGTATCAATTGGCCAGTTTAAGTGTACGGTTTCTTGAGGTAGGTGACAGAGGTGCTATAGTCCAGAATACCGCTGAATCATCTTTAGTGATCGAGGTAAAGGCATGACAGTTCGATGATCCAGCTTTGGTAAGAATTAGAGAAGAAATACCCTTTCAAAAGAAGCAATGTTCTAGCTATCAATTGATGGGGTTCTGAAATATAAGGGTAGATTGTGTGTGCCCGATATAGGGGGCCTTCGAGGGAAAATTATGGTAGAGATTCATCAGTCCAGGTATTCTATTCATCCTAGTTCATCTAAGATGTATCATGACCTTTAGCAAATATACTGATGGAACTATATGAAGAAGAATGTTACAGAATTTGTCGCTCAGTGTCCAAATTGCCAGCAAGTTAAGGTCGAGCATAAAAAACCAAGAGAATTGCTTCAAAATATTGAGATTTCGACTTGGAAATGGGAAATCATCAACATGGACTTTATTACAGAATTACCTAGTTCTCGTCAGAAGTTTGATTCTATTTGGGTTATCGTGGATAGACTTACAAAGTTAGCTCATTTTTTACCTATTAGAACTACTTATTCAGTTGAGGATTAAGCCAGGTTATATATCAGAGAGATAGTCTGACTTCATGGAGTTCCGGCTTCTATTATATTTGACTGAGGTGCACAATTTACAGCTAATTTTTGGAGGTCCTATCAGAAAGGTTTGTGTACTCAAATTAGACTTAGTATAGCCTTACATCCGCAGACAGACGGGCAAGCCGAGCGCACTATTCCGAGGCTCAAAGAAATATTACAAGCATGTGTTTTGGACTTCAAAGTGAATTGGAAAGATCATCTGCCGCTCATTGAGTTCACCTATAATAATAAGTACTGTTTCAGTATTAAGATAATACCATATGAATCCCTTTATGGGCGGAAGTACTAGTCTTCTATCACCTGGTTCGATGTTTGTGAAACAAAGTTATTGGGGTCCTGATATGGTGTAACAAGCCATAGAGAAGGTAAAATTGATTCAGGAGCGATTGTTGACAACTCAGAGTCGATAGAAGTCCTACTCAGATAACTAGCGTCGAGACATAGAGTTTGTTATTGGTGATTGAGTGTTCCTGAAGGTATCACCTATGAAAGGTGTGATGACGTTCGGTAAAAAAGGCAAGTTTAGCCCCAGGTACGTTAGACCGTATCAGATCATACAGAGAATCGGCCAAATGTCTTACAAGCTTAAGTTTCCCTAGGAGTTAGAAGCAGTTTATCTAGTATTCCACGTAACTATGCTTCGTAATTGTTTGAGTGATCCATCCCGCATCACCCCCATTGAAGATGTCCAAATCACAAAAGATATATCATACGAGGAAGTCCTTGTTGTTATACTAGATCACCAGGTCTGTATGTTGCGAACAAAAGAAGTAGCTTCAGTTAAGGTATATTGGAGGAATGATAACGTGGAGAAAATGAAATGGGAGGCCGAGGAGGATATGAATTCTAGATACACTCATTTATTTTAGACTTCAGGTTTATATCAACACTCATGCGATACGATTCCTTTATTCTTATTCTACCCGACGAGCTAAATCTATACATCGTTTTTAGGTAATATTGTTGAGACAGATATGGCAGGTGCAACCCAGATTTCAACATATGAGAGTTGAGATGAGTTATGGCTAACCCTTTTGATTTTTTTTGCATAAATAAATGGTTTTGTGGGGGCCGATATGATGTTGTTATATTAATCTATAGCCATGTGAGGCATTGAATATGTGTTTGGGCTACTTGACATGTTTTGGATAGTCCTGTTTACAAAAGAAACTCTGCCAAAATTTTCAAAATTTTGAGAGTTAGAATATTTTCCCTACACATTCGAGGATGAATGTTTTATGGGGGGGTGGGGGTGGGTGTGGAGGAAGTTACACCCTGTATTTTTCACATTGGAAAGTGTTGTTAACTAGTCTAAGTGTTAAGAGAATATATGAGATCTCCTGTAAGGATAGTAGAGTGTTAGGATAAGTTAAAGAAGTACCGAGAAGTATAAAGGTTAAGCGAACAGGAGGAAGTAAGTTTAAATGTAACTTGGGAGACTTTCATGTTCTATGGTTGGAGTTACGACCGTAAAACTTGTGGCCCTCCACCGTAAAGCTTAATAGAATGTTGGTGGAGGAGGAAGTGTTTTACGGTGGCCTTTTATGGATGTAAAATATTTTACGGTGGGGGTTAGCCGGCGTAAAATGTTTTAGTTCCGGAACCTCCACTGTGAAAGTGAGGCGGTTCCATGCTAATCCTAGCTAAGTTCGGAAGAAAATAACTCGAATATTATGCCAAGAACCATGTAGTACTTGACTTCCTCTTATTTTTCTCCTTTACTACTATTTTGAGTGGAATCCTCCAACATCAATTTATGGTTTAAGGTGGAAATTTGGTGTCTAAGGTAAGGATTTACCCCTCCTTTGCGTATATATCTATACAAATTTTTGGAATTCCGTTATGTTAAGAAGTAAGTTGAAAGGAGGAGAAATTGTAAAGATGGTATTGAGTAGGGACTTGAACTCATCCATGGAGGTTTCATTAAAGTTTTAGGTGATGAACTTGAATAGGATGTTGATGATGTAGTTGTATTTGTCGTTGTAAGGTTGAAGGGGAAGGGGTTAGGAAGAGAATATAGTTCTTTAACCAAATAGTATGATTATGACTCGCTAAGTCTAAGATATTAACGTTGTACTATCCCTTAATATTGTAGATTGACACGTAGAAAGAGGCGAGCTTGATCTCCCTCAATAGAGCAGCAACTTTAAGGTATGTAAGGCTTATTCCTTCTTTGCATGATCTCGGTTAAAAGTAAAACAAGACGAAACATTGTTGAATGACTTCCCTTCTTAACAACTTAGTGACAATATGAATGATATAAAATAAATTGAATATTAAGATAACAAACCTAAATATTATTTTTTGTAAGAATGAATTTGGGCACATCTTTTGAGATATTACATTTATTTTTCTCAACAGTTTGCAACATATGGTGCAATGCATGTCTCATTAGTGTGTAGAATTGAAGAATTAAGAATATATTTCCTCCATTCCAATATAAATAAATTTCTAGCACTTCATTTATGATCCAAAATGAATGAATTTGTCAAAGTCCAAAGATGTAGTAATTTTTTTAATTAAAATTACCCATATCTTAATGACTATATCAAATTTTAAAAAATTGGGAAGAAATACAAGAATAACATTGATAATTATTCTTTAATTAACTTCATTAAGGAGTGTTCACACCCCCAAAAAATCATTTATTTGGGAATGGAGGGAGTATATTGTAGCGGTTAATTTTGGTCCCCGAAGTAGAACATGCTATCCAAGGGTGACTAACCCAATACGTCCGCACACACATCATTAATCAAGCATGATGTGTTGCCACCTACATCGTGTGCACAAACCTCTTTGATTAACTCAACTATAACGACTATTATGTCCACGTTTCTTCAGACTTTGAGATTTTATCAACTTCCCACAATTCAAAAGAGTCTTAGCTACAGTACTTTAGGGACCATTTTCAACCATATCAGCTAACCGTGTTAGGACCTGTAGCTTAGGGTGTGTTTGGTATGAAGGTGAAGAATAGTGTAATTCTTCTTGGTGGGAGGCTTCTCATTAATGCAATATTTATAGGTGTTTACAATTTACAAACCTAATTGGAGAAGGATCTCTATTTTACATAATTACACTAGAATATTAATTACAGAATATATGGAGAATATTAATATATTCTCTAGCACACCCCCTCAGCCGGAGCGGGAGGAGGCCGGACGCTGAGACTGGATCTGAAGTCAAGGAACAGTTGTCGAGGAAGTCCCTTAGTAAATATATCTGTGTAATGATAGGAAGAAGGAACATGTAACACCCGAACATGGCCCATGGCAACCTTCTCACGAACAAAATGAATATTCATCTCAATATGTTTGGTTCACTGATGTTGAATCGAGTTATGAGACAAGTAAATAGTAGATATGTTATCACAGTAGACAAGAGATGCCTTACGTAAGGGACAATAAAGCTCTAGAAGGAGGTTTCTAAGCCAACAATTTCGGCAACAACGTTCGCAACGCCTCTATATTCTGCTTCTGCACTCGAACGGAAAAGCGTGGCTTGCGTTTTGCACACCATGAGATGAGGTTATCACCCAAAAATACACAATAACCGAAATTAAATTGATGTGTGTCTAGACAGCCGCCCCAATCGACGTCCGTATAAGATATTAGCCTAGTCTGTGCAGATGGATAAAGATGTAATCCGTAGTGAAGAGTACCTTTGACGTATCGAATGATACGTTTAAGAGCGGTACAGTGAGGCTCCCTGGGAGCATGCATGAACAAACACACCTACTGAACGACATACGCAATATCGGCCTAGTGAAGGTAAGATACTGAAGTGCACCAGCTAGACTCCTATAAAGAGAAGGATCAAGCACCGGATCCACATCATCGGCGCTAAGCTTCAAATTTGAGTCGACTGGAGTTAGCATGATCTTGCAGTTTGTCATTTTAGCCCTGTAAACAATCTCTTCGGCATACTTATGCTGACATAAGAACATTGCATTCTTGGATCTAGACATGAAAATCACTAAGAAATAACTCAACTTACCCAAGTCTGTCATGGCAAATTTGAATTTGAGCATGGTGATTATCTCATTTTTCAGCACATCCGAGGAAGCAGTCAAGACCATGTCATCCACATAGAGCAATAGGTATGCTGTGTCATTACCTCGATGAAAAATAAAAAGTGAGTTATCAAATTTGTTGCACATAAACCCAATCTGCAAGATCTAATTCGCAAAGCGGTCATACCAAGCCCTGGGGTCGTTTTTCAAGCCATAAAGTGACTTCCGAAGCCGGCAGACATACTGAGGAGCCGAAGAATGTACAAAGCTAGGTGGTTAATGTATTTATACGGTTTCTTTCAAATTCCCATGTAATAATGCATTTTCACATCAAGATGATGAATTAACCAATTTTTTCCATAGCAATGCTCAAAATAGTGCAAATGATGGCTGGTTTAACCACTAAAGGTCTCCCCATAATCAATTCCCTCTTATTACCCCGTGCCATTTGCCACAAGTCTCGCCTTCTAGCGTTAAGCTCACCACTGTCCCTGAATTTGTGATGATATTAGCCATATACAACGAAGCACATTGACCTCCTCTGGTTTTGGGACAAGATCCCAAGTTTGTTGTGTAGTTAGCGCATCAAATTCCTCACTCATGGCCGCATTCCAATTAGGATCAATCTTGGCTTATTTTTTGTTCTTGGGCATAGGTGAGATGGTTGAGTGGATAGGTTAAAGTTGACTTTTGGTTTTAAAATCCCATGTTGGGCATGGGTTTTCATGTGGTGCATTGGAATGGGGACTGTTTGGGTGTTTTGTGGTGGGTGAGGACTCAGACAGTAGAGCGGTGATGGGACGACGAGGCTCGGGCAGTGGGTTGTGAGGAGACGATGAGACTTGTGGGCAGGGGGTTAGTTGATGAGGGCTGGGGGGTCGGTGATGGTATCGGGTGGCAGTGGGGCAGTGGGGTTGTCACGGGATCAGTGGGTAGGCCGGGGAAGATTACGGGTAGTAGTGGGGTAGTGGGGTTGTCACGGGTGGCAGTGGGGCAGTAGGAGGTAATAGAAGCAGTGGGTGTCGGGGAAGATGACTGGGGCAGTGGGTTTTGAGTCGAACTACTAGCTCCATGGATCATATTATTAAACAGGGAGGAAGTGTCCGAATCATCAAGAAAGCCATAGTCAGTGACTTGAAATTTTTGGACGTTTGCAAAAGGAAAGATGTGCTCCTCAAACGTGACATGGCGAGAGACTAAGACTTTATTTGTGGGCAAGTCATAGCATAAGTACCCCCTATGGTTTGACGGGAAACCCAGGAAGATGCAAGGAGTAGTCCTAGGTGCTAATTTGCGAGGAGCCGTGGAGGCGAGATTAGGGTAGCATAGAGTCCTAGGTGCAAATTTTGGTGGGAGTTTTATTTTGAAGGGTACGGGTAGGTAATATATTCAGAAGGTATGCTACCATTTGTAACACGTAGACCCAAAAGGGAGGGGGAGAGAATCATGAAATAGCATGGTACAAATCATATTATTAATGGTGCGAATGATTATTCAGCTTTACCATTTTTAGGTGAGGTATGGGGGCAAGAGAATCGGAATACCATGCCACTGTCCGTACAAAATTTATGAAATGGTGAATTGTTAAACTCACAACCATTGTCACATTGAAACAATTTAATGTTCTTTTCAAATTATGTTTTAACGTAGGATCGAAATTCAAGAAAGGTGGAGTAGACTTGAGACTTATATTTGAGCGAATAGATCCAAAGAAAATGAGAGAAGTCATCTAATAATACCAAATAATATTTATAGGTGTTTACAATTTACAAACCTAATTGAAGAATGATCTCTAGTTTACATAATTACAATAGAATACTAATTACAGAATAGATGAAGAATATTAATATATTCTCTATCAGAAGGAAATGTTTTCCTAGTCACCAAATTACACGACATCTCAACTTAGTGAGCTTCGCTAATATGATTACTTAAAACATAACGCTTATTACTACTTGTAATAATTCAGCTCGTTGGGAAGCTTATCAACATATTATGAATAGAATCATTGCAACTTCCATTCAAGCTTTTGAAGGTTAGATTCATGTTTGAGTTAGCTTTAAAGGCTCTTCATTCTCCCTCATTTGACCCCAAAGTTAGCTAATGATATAAAGGATACACCATGAGAAAAAGTGTAATAAAGATTGATGATCTCACAGAAGTTCAACGTCCGAAATTCACACTAGCTATTGCAGGCGTAAGATGGTTATCATGAATCTTCAAACGTAAAGCCCCTAATGACATATCAACTTATTTCATGTTTCCAAAAACGTGTGTAATTGTTTATCACATCCTATTGTTGACATATAGAAGTTGTTTACCGTGTATTACTATTGTTAAGCTTTTACTCAAATTATATTTATGAGTATAGGTTAGAGTATTATTTGTGTTCAAACATGAATTATGACTCTTTCCATATGTCCAAATTCTAAAAGTGATTAACAATTTATGACATCAGATGACGTTGTATCCTTCCCCATATATTCATAGACATGACAACATGCATTCATTGTTTTGAGGGATACCTGTTACATTATATAAATACACCTTATAAAATGAAAGGGACAAAACATTTAATACTAATGAAGAAACAAAAGAAAATGATACTGATAACTGACCAAGGAACTGACTCCTTATATTGAAATCATTAACTCTTGGGATACCATACGTAGCCTATTTACAGCTCAGTCTGTGGAACCCAAAGATATCCATAAAAATATTAAATAAAACTGAAGGGGCAGAATACGGTGCCTTTCTAATATATAAAAAATCCAAAATTAACTTCAACATTACCTTCGTATATATATAAATTAAAAGACTATAAACAAAGTGGTATGTTAAACACTAAAATAAGTTAGTATGACAATTACTGTAGCACTATTACGAGCCACTAGTAATAAAATTCTCGTGATGCGCAACAAATATTACACATATATATTTTTGTATTCCTTCTGCTTCATTTTCTCCCGGTGAGACGATGGGAACCAAAGTTAATTGCTTCTACAATACAACTTACCTACTCGGCAATTTGGAGTATATTACGTGAGCTACCTACTGGATTTTATGACCTTGACACCCTAGAAAGGTGGGATCCAAAATAGTAAAATTGCTCAAGGTAGACACATGTACCTCTGGTTGCTCCCAAATGCACACACAAGTGTAGGTGGTTTTTTTTTTAAATTTTATTACATAGGGGACAGGGGAAGGTGAATTGGGGGAAGAGATTACAATATGGGGATTCGAACCCGCACCAACAAGGTGAAAGTTCAGATAGTCAACCAACTGAGCTACTATATCCCTACAAGCAAGCGTACATAGTCGTATAAGTAATATAGTGATTTTAGAAATCAGATATGGAACCCACAGGGACTTATGATTAACTGTTAGCTAATCTAAATGATCTGAATTATCTATTTAAGAGAGGAAATTCGTAGGTTGTAATTATAAACTAACTAAAATAAAAAGAATACAACAATGAACTTCAACAGAGAAAGAGTGGGTTTTCATATTATCAATGAGAAGAAATCGATCCAGGGCTATGAGCTATGTCACACCCCAACCTAGGGGGTGGCCGACACTCGACACCTGGATAGCCCGAGTGAACCACCTGAATATCATTACACGAACGTACAACCTTCTGGGCCGACAAAGCTTCAGTATTATAACTGTGAAACAACACGACGTAAAGCCCTGCAAACAGAAGAACACAACCTATGCATACATATACATACTAACATGTTTGCCTAACCGGTCGTTGCTCGGTGGTAAATAACGCGCCTGCCCAACCGGTGGTAATTAACAATATATACGACTGCCCAACCAGTTGTAACTGCTAGATCAGTCGTAGTCCGGTGGTAAATAATGTGTCTGCCCAACTAGTGGTAAATTATTATACATAACTGCCCAACTGGTGGTAACTGCCCAACCGGCCGTTTCTCGGTGGTAAATAAAAATAAATAATCATGTCTAGTTTTTTATGAAATCAACAAGGAGTCACGAGATATCAACATAAACGAGAGGTTATAAGGTACGAAAAGTACTTTCGACCATAGAAAACAAGATTCATGGAATCCCTCTAAGAGTGAAGAAATAACATGTTTTCCATCGACCGAAATAGAGTATCTTTAGCGGACGTTTCATCACACGTAATCACTTTAGCAATCATGCCAAAAGAAGAAATAATTTAGCCTTAACATACCTTTGACGTTCCCCTTTGCAAGCTAACAAATACAATTAATCATTCACGTCAATCTACAACAACAATTAGAAACCACCACTTAGTCTATAGAGCTAGATTCCGATATGAAATGAGCGGCAAGCTCATCCTAGGCTAATTTAGAAAGAACCTCCCCAAAACCTCCATTTTCTCATACTTCAAATAACAAGTTCCATACCTCTAACATACAACTAAGCATCTATGCAACCCTACCCATCCTTATATCTATCATAACAATCTTAATAGCAGCCTAATCAAGTTACAACCACAACACAACTCCTTCAAGTGTTAATCTTGTACTATCTCCCCACATAGCTTAGTTAAGGCTTATGTGTGATCTGTTTCATAGAAAAAGAAAGGAAAACATACCTTAACCCAACAAAATAAACCTCTTCAACAACTCCTACTTTACCAAGAACAAAAATACGCATCCAAAACAACACCAACTAAGTAGTTTTACTACTTTTACTTCACTTCTAAGGGAGGAGGGGAGTGATTTGGCTTAGGATGAGTATAGGAAACCTTGTGGATGGTCAAGGGAGAGTTTAGAAGGGTCTGGGACTTGTAGAGGTCGAGAAATGAGTAAATAACATAAACTATCTCTTAAATAGCCAAAGAAAGTCAGCCACCACCTCACATATGCGAGGCCATAATCGGCCGCATTTCCTTCCTGAAATTTCCTCAACTTTTGCTTCTTTTTGTGCCCCAATCGGCGAGGCAAATCCCATCTGCAATGCATAATGCTTAGCATATCACTCTAACTTCATCGAACTTCATCGGGGGATGGTTCCTTCAATATGAAAAACTTTCTAGTATCCCTTTAAATCATAAGTGACCCTTGGAAAGGGTCTCGAGTTGCCAGAACTCAAGTGACTAACTATACATTCGATCACACATATAACTACGGGGTATAACAGACTATCTAACAATAACATTATACTCTTCAATTCATTCAACTTCTTAATTTATTTAGTTTACAGATTGACAAGGTTGATATTACAACTATGAATCTCTCGAGTCCTCTAGTCACCTATTTGTATTACTTTCACGCCTATATCTCTATGGTCATGAACCTTAACACAAATCCATTTATATTTCATGTATATCAACCAAGTAGAGCGAACTAGGTATATCTCTATCCTAGACACAAATTTGTTCCTCGATGCCCAAGGTTGAGATTCTACTCTATTTAACCATATCACTATTCTAGAATTCCACTCTCGAGTTCAAGCTAAGATTCGTAGATAGAATTCGATTGGTGGTCAAGCAACTAAATCATTAAACTCAAGAATAAATAAATAAAGTAATACTATAAGCTAATTAATTGAAATTAATATTCGAATAACAACGTTCTTGAAAGAACCATAACCCTAGAACGAGAAGTTTAGCTCCACATAGACATGGAGGAAAAATAACAAATCATCCAAAGAAAATATAAAAACTAGTATACGGAGAAGAAAAAGTAAAACTCAATAATCTCCGGCCTCTACGGCGGCTCCAAGCTCTCTCTAGGTCAAAGGTTCTGAACTCAGGGTCAAAAGTAATCTCAAAGTTGTCTAAAACCCCTGTCTTATGGAATATTTGTAGGTGTAGCTAATTTTTGGAACTTTTTTTCTCGCGGGGCGAAGTGCCCAGCGAGAACTTCCTCGCATTCTGCTTCGTTCAGCGAGGCCAAATTGGTGCTATTTTTCTATTGTATTCAAATGGTTGCCACATACTGTTATAATTTCCATCTTCAGTTGAAATAATTTACAACTCTTTTCTCTTTTCTTTGTTTGTCTTCAAATGGGGGACAAAAACATGTAAGTGTCCCCATTCCCCCCTACTTTTTGTCTTTTCTGATTCAAATCTCTTCATTTTTACAACATTTTATTCCTACATAGTGAACAATATAATATTAAGCACAAATAAATACAATAGTATCCAAAAGATGATTAAAAATACTAAAATGTGAGGCAAACAATGGGTAAATATATGCCTTTTGGCCAAACATCACCACCACATTATTAAACTATTGTTCATCCTCGAGTAAGCACTAAAAGCACTCTCAATAAGTTCAGCCTAGGAACACCACCACTTAGATTGATACCCACAATTAGGCTCATGTTACATCCCGTCCCTCCGTATGCTAATTCACGCCAGGAGTTAAGGCCATTAAACCGTAAGAGAGGAAGTGTCGTAAGAGTTCAAGTGGCAATATAACGTCCCGAACCATGGCCAAGGCAAAACATGACACTTGATGCCTTGCTGCACATGACCGAGTGAACCACATGGCTGCTGAATCAACATGGGCATCAAAACATGCTATAGTAATGATTTAAAAACATGTAATTCAAACTGCTGAATTTATAATCTGAAAGAATATTGTGGAAATAGTCTATAATTATAATAAGTCTGAGTAATTGAAAGACTGACATGACATGATAACTAGTCTAGTCTGTGAAACCTTTGACACGAGTTTGACTGAAAACTGTCTGTCAGAAGAAGGCCCTGGAATACCTGTATCATATAACATAATAATGAAATAATGGACTGACACCCCGAATGAGATGGAGCTTACCAAGAAGCTGATACTGAAGCAATCCTACTAAGCAGATCCGTCGTCCTTAAACTCCGCACCTGCACTATGATATGTATGCCTCATGCAAAGGGACGTTAGTACATTTGAATTGTACTATATGTAGAGCAACTGAAAGATTAAATAGTTGTGGGGTGCTCAGGAAAAGGCAACCCAAATCAATAAACAGACAAAATTACTGAAACTGAAAACTGAACAAGGAAGAAAAGAATTTGAATACTTCATGTACTGAAATGGAGAGTCACCTGTTTAACTAAAATAATGAATAACTGTGGCCTTAGGACCAATATGTATACACAAATCTGTGGTCTCGGGCCCAAGTATATGTATACGTAAATTGTGGCCTTAGGCCCAATATATCTGTGGCATCGGGCCCAAAAATACAGGTGCTCAACATGATCTACTGAAATATACTAATATAAAATACTAAACCTGAACTCATGAACTAATTAAGAGTTCTGAAGCTTTACCTAATTTATAAACATGCTGAGTATTCTAGACTAAGACTCGTGGATATCAAACAAAAGTCTATACTGATTACGCGTTGAGTTCACAATAATTAAAGTGATAATTATGAATAACTACGAATTTATGTTCTGGAGGATAGACATTCTAGTCTTTTCATAAACTAGGGAATAATCTCAAATTCTGAAGTAATTCGCAGTAATATCGATGAACGAGGTATGGGGATTATTAAAGATGTTCCCACACATAGATAGAAGCTCTATATACCTTGTTCGCTCCTAGCCTTGTATTAAAAATCTGAACTTTGAGGTAGAAACCTAAATATTGAACCTTGAAACCATGGATTGGATTTAACTTAAAAACCATAGATTAAGTCAATGAATTTCTATTTAGAATTTATGTATGTATTTTAGAATTCACTTGAAATACTTGGAATATGCTTACATTGATGTAGGAAGATGATATGAGAAGAGAACCTTCATACTAGGGTTTGGGAAAAGAGAAAATTGATTTTTTAGAACTAAGTCTCATATTTATACTATTTACCGTCGCAAGGATTTGACAGTCGAAATTGATGGTCCGTCAATATTTTTACGGTCTGAGTCATCAACAATTGTACGTTCTGTATAATCGAATCGTATTGTATTTTGCAAACGGTTAGAATCGACTTGCTGTAACTTTTTATACGGTCCATATAACTCAATGTATTCTATCAATTCCAAAAACATAATTGACGGTTTACTTCGAAGGACTGTCGATAATTCTACGGTCCATTTATTCCAGGCGTCAAATTGGGTCTGCAAAACTGAAACTAATTTTCAACTTTAAACTCCCCGTTTTAATTTCCTAACCCTCTTTATCATGAACATAACTTAGTTTAGAGGTATGAGATGTTACAATATCTCCCCCTTGGGATTATTCATTCTCGAATGATGAGTTCAAGTTCTGGTTCTGGTTCTGGTGATCGAACTTACATACGTTAAGAACATAACTGTACGAATACAGGATTGAATTATTATCTAATTGAAAAGAGTGCTGAACTGAATAGATACTGAATTGAATACTAAACTGGATTACCGCACTAAATACTAAACTGAAGTAATGAACTGAATACTAAACTGAAGTACTGAACTAACTACTAAACTGAAGTACAGAACCGAATAGGAGGTACGAGTGTAAAGGATAGTTACCTTCAATATTTTCTGCTTGTTCCTCACATAAGTGCAGATATTTAGACTTCATGGCTTCTTCGGCTTCCCATGTAGCCTCCTCAACACTTCGACTTCTCCACCATACTTTTATTGAGGCAATACCTTTAGTCCTTAACTTTCGAATATGACGATCCAAAATAGCCACGTGGACCTCTTCATAGGTCAGGCCTTCCTTAACTGTAAAGAAAGCGATAGGCACAACCAATGTCGGGTCTCCTACACACTTTCTCAATATGTATACATGAAACACTGGATGCACATCAATCAAATCTTGTGGCATTTCAAGTTCATAAGCCACTTAGCCAACTCTCCTCAAAATTATGTATGGTCCGATATATCTAGGATTAAGCTTCCCTTTCATTCCAAACCTCATGACACATTTCATAGATAAAACTTTAAGAAATACCCAATCATCAACTTGAAATTCTAAGTCCCTACGCCTCACATCCAATAGGACTTTTGACGACTCTAAGTTGTTCAAATGCTCCTGAATCAACTTAACTTTCTCCATAGCCTGATGGACCAAGTCTGGTCCTAACAATTCTGCTTCACCAACTTTGAACCAACCAATTGGAAATCTACACCTTCGCCCTACAGAGCTCCATCTAGATGCTAGTATGATAACTGTTATTATAAGCGAATACAACGAGAGGCAAGTGATCATCCCAATTATCTTTAAAGTCAAGGACATATTTCCTTAACATATCCTCAATAGTCTAAATAGTACGCTCTTCTTGATCATCTTTCTGAGGAGGAAAAGTTATATTGATATTTAGCTTGGTACCCAATTCCTTCTAGAAACATTTCCAAAAATGCACTATGAACTGAGCACCACGATTTGAAATAATGGACACTAAAAACCCATGAAGCCTGAGAATTTCTCAGATATATAACTTAGCATAATCTTCTACTGAATCTGTGGTCTTGACTGGCAAGAAGTGGACTTATTTCGTAAGTCGGTCCAAAATCACCCGAATCGAGTCATGCCTTCAGGATGAGCGAGACATACCTGTTATGATGTCTATGTTTATCATCTCTCATTTCCAAACAGGAATGAAAATATTCTGAGTCAACCCACCAGGCCTCTAGTGCATGACTTTTACTTGCTGACAATTTGGACACTTGACTACAAAATCTACCATATTCCTCTTCATAGCACTCCACCAATAAATCTCCTTAAGATCACGATACATCTTTGTAAAACCTGGATGAATAGAATACCTGAAATTATGCGTTTCTTCCATGATCCGCTCTCTAAGTCCGTCCACATATGGAATACATAACTTGCCTCGGTACCTTAAAGTATTGTCATATCCCCCTGATTCAAAAGTCATAGTCTGATGCTTGTGAATCCACTCTTTCAGCTGCAACAAAAAGGATCATTAAACCATTTCTCCTTCTCTTTGGCTACAAAGGAGGATTCAGACTTCTTCTGGACAACTACACCACCATCTCTGGAATCCATAAGTCAAACTCCTAGACTGGCTAGTCGATGTATTTACCTCATCATGGTTCTCTTATCATTTTCAACATGAGCTAAACTTCCCATGGATCACCGACTAAGAGCATCGGCTACCATTTTTGCTTTTCATGGGTGGTAGAGAACATCTATATCATAATTCTTTATTAATTCGATCCATCTCCTCTGCCTGATATTCAACTCCCGCTGCTTTAAAATGTACCGAAGACTCTTGTGATTTGTGAAAATATCAACATGAATGCCATACAAATAATGACGCCATATCTTGAGTGCAAAAATTACGGCTGCCAATTCTAAGTCATGAGTTGGATAATTCTTTTCATCATGTTTAAGCTGTCTGGATGCATAAGCTATAACCTTACCATTTATCCAAGTCATATTTTAACCCCATTTACCCAACCTTAACACATCAATAAACAAGTCGATACATAGATCACAACAACCCTTTTAGAATGTCTTCCCAACAGAGCATTACACTTAAACTTACCATGATCACATTAACTCCTTTTTACTTCTTAGCCTTAGATTTACTTAATCTCCATACAGTTACAGCCTGACACACATAGATCATTCAACGCCTACTTTCCAAATAACAACACTAATTACAGGTTCCTTACTAGACTCGACACCCAACAACACAGTAAATTACCGGAGAACACACAATGCACATATTTTCCCAGGACCTAGATAATAATCCTGATATATTGACACTTCCGACCACAATAGCAGTAGACATCAAAGGGTTTGACTTACAAATTATATCCACAAAACTCATGCATAAGATATCAAGCCACACATGACAACATATTCAATATTTATCTAAATGTTCACAAATCCAGGTATCCACAAAGAAAAGCACAATCATGGAAATCAATTTGATTCAATAGCATCAATCCAATTATCCAGGTAAATCAGGGTTTCACCCAAGTTCCAATAACCAACCATATCATATTACCAAACCACAATTAATCAATGAAATGACATATATAGATGTATATATGATATGAATGCAAATGTAAATTTCAGGTACCTTTATCAATCCGGTATACAGTACGTCAAGGTTTTATTATGATTCGTACATCCATGAAGGACCCACAAAGTCCTTATATCCCTCCACTCCGGAATAACTCATCGGATCACGAAGCCCAGCTCTTGGTTGTAATAATATCATATTGCAGACGTGCAACTCCGATCCCCGCATATCATCATATCCATTATGGCGTGCAACCCAAGCCATCCGTAAAATTATCATCATCTCAATATTGCCAATAATCTTATAAGTACATTGCCTTTACGGTCTCTAGGACCCAGAGCATTTTCATACCACTCTCAAATCATTATCATCAGAACCATAAGTGTATGAATGCAAATGACAATACAAGGCAAAGAATCAGAATGCATGAGATGCAACCAAGTACAGAAGATGAATAACACATGCTCTCAGAATTCAACAAAAAGCAACCCAAGTAAAATCCGAATATCATATCACAAAGTCCAACCATGACAATCCAAGTACAATCAGGATATCATATCAAACAGTAAAATCACGATAATGCTAGTAAAACTAGTATATAATATCAAAGCATGTGTGATGAATAAACATGACAATATTAAATATGGCGAAGAGCCCACATAATGGCAACAAACCTACATAATAGCAGTCGGAATCAGCTTAAGGCTAATTCCCCAAATCACCCATCAACAACGTTCAACACCGGTACCCACTCTACCATTCATCACAACCGTCTGAGTGGGACCCCCAAACACACCCAATACCCCTCAATATTTATAACTAGTACGTACTTCTATCGGAGTCTCAAAATACTAAATCATAGGCTACCTTATTGCTGAATAGGAGCACTACATGATCAAGCCTCGATAACAATTTTTCCCTTTCTTTGCACCTCGTGATGGTCGAAGTCTGTCCATGTATATACAATATTCGTTAATATAAAGCGTACACTACATACAAGGATATAAACCTTACAAACAAAGACTTTAAAATACCAACCCAGGCCCTCGTCACCAATGCTCGAACTTTATTACCTGAAAATCATGAATGCATACTAAGTAGTCATATCCGTAAGTTAATTAAAAAACTATACATATTTGAACCCTCAATTGAACAATATTTAAAAAGGCCCAAATTGAAACCTAGAAATTTACCCCAGTTGAAAATATGTTTCTATTCTTAATTTAAGTCTTACAACATGATAATATAACATATTCCAACTCTAATCTATGATATTAACACAATTTAATCCATAGAACCTCCATTAATCAATAACCTAGCTCTCTTATTCTCATAAGAACTTGTAAATCATTTCTCTCCAACTTAATAACACACTATACCACTATTAATGAATTAGAAATATGAACTTAAGTCATAAATGAAAGAAACTCTTATCCCAAGGTTTAAATTGCTCCTAAGGTTCGGAAAATTCTCCAAGGCGGTGCTGGTCTCGAGGTTTTATATTTTCGGATAGAGAATTATGACCTTAGGAATTTATAGGACACTTGATACAGTACATCTGCCGCAGCGGAATCGACTACGCTAGAGAAAACCCGTTGCAAAGGACAAAACTTTCGCTGAGGCGGTGTTACTTGACACCTTGCCTCAGCACCACGGTGAGCACGACTCCACCGGAGCTGGATCGCCCCTGCGGACAGACCCTCCACACAGTGGAATTTCACACTTTCCCAACTTCTGCTTTGGCGAGCCAACCTCTCGCCGAGGTAGACACGCCGGAGCGGAAATTGGTGCCGCCGAGGCGGATACTAGACACCAAAAATGAAAAAATAAGCCAAAACCTCTACCAAACACCCGAAATACTTTTGAGACCCCTCAGACACAAACTAGACATGTTCGTCTATAGTAAACAATGCTATGAACTCGCACGTACCCTCGAATTTCATATTTAACTGATCTAAGGCATACTTTTCTAAAGAAATGTCCAGGAGAAATCAAAATCTAAACTTTACAAATAAAGACACAAAACACATCCAATTGCCTTGAGAAGTGAACCAATGACTCGACTAAGTCATAAATGACCCTACAGAACTACCAGAAATGACGGAACCCTGTTCGAACCCATCTAGCCAAAAGTCAACTTTTAGTCAAACTAACCAACTCTAAGTTTTTAATTTTGGGTTTTCATTCAAAACCTACATGAAAGGACCTTAGGATCCATGCCACCCATATTTGTGCATCACAAACTCCATATAGAGTCTACGAGAAGAATAAAATAGTCAAGTAAGGGTATTTAGCTAAAAACGACCGGACGAGTCATTACAAAACTAGGTATATCTCTATCCTAGATACAAATTCATTCCTCAATGCCAATGGTTGAGATCCTTCTCTATTTAACCCTATCGCTATCCTAGAATTCTTCTCTCAAGTTCAAGATAAGATTCGTAGATAGTATTCGATTAGTGATCAAGCAACCAAATTATTATGCTCAGGATAAAATAAATAAACTAATACGATAAGCTAGTTAATTGAAATTAATATTCAAATAACAACGTTCATGAGAGAACCATAACCCTGGAATGAGAAGTTTATCTCCACATAGACATGGAGAAAAAATAATAAATCATTCAAAGAAAATATAAAAACTAGTATAAGGAGAAGAAAATGTAAAACCCAATAATCTTCGGCCTCCATGGTGGCTCCAAGCTCTCTCTAGGTCAAAGGTTCTGAACTCAGAGTCAAAAGTAATCCCAAAATTGTCTAAAATCCTGTCTTAAATATTTATAGGTGTAGAAAAAAAGCCAGACGAAATAATAGAGTCCGAAATAAAATATGAAAAGTAAATTTTCGAAACTCCTTTTCTCGCGGGGTGAAGTGCACAACGATAACTTCCTCGCCTTCTGCTTTGCTCAGCGAGGCCAAATTGGTGCTTTTTTCTATTGTCTTCAAATGGTTACCACGTACTGTTATAATTTCCATCTTGAATTGAAATAATGAGCAACTCTTTGCTCTTTGCTTTATTTGTCTTCAAATGGGGGACAAGAACGTGCAAGTGTCCCCCATTTCCCCCCTCCTTTTTGTCCTTTATTTTTCTTTCTCTTTTAATTCAGTTTTTGCTCCAAATCTTTCATCTTTACACCGCTTTATTCTTACATAATAAGAAAATATAATATTAAATACAAACCAATATAATAGTATTCAAAAGACGATTAAAAATACTAAAATGTGAGACAAACAATAAGTAAAATATATGCATTTTCCGTACCTCACCTCTCATACAACTAAAGGTGTTTATGCAAGAATCTATCTTGCCACTCGAAAAGCCGTTGAAAACACATGTTTTCGTAGGTAATCATAAACAAGTTATTCATTATGAAGGTCTTAATATATTGTGCATTATGTGTGGTCTCCTTAGTCACACGAACAAAACATGCACCTTTGTAACTCCCACCACCCAATTTCCAGAACCAATTTCTAGTCCTTCCATATTAGTATCGGGCTATTCCTATGCGTTTCAAGAATTAGATTCTTAGAATAGTTTGTGTACAAAGGTAATGCAGCGGAAATAAATAATCAACACAATATTTTTTTACGTGGAAAACTATTTGCTTAAGGGAGTAAAAAATCACGACCTATCTTCCTACAGGATTTCCCCAAAATCATTATTATAACTGAGTTGATAACAGGTTTACAACTTCCTTATCAAACCTAATGGACTTGTTTCTTCAATAATCTATCTATAATCTCCTAGTAACAAAATATGAAACCAACAAACACTTATCACCAATACTTGAAAAGGAAAAAAGAAGAACCACAATAGAACCTAATTATTACAACAAAAGAACCAGATTGATAGATTCTTGATACGCCCGGGGTTCTTTATTAATTGGATAACTGGGTCTCTTGAGACGAAGGTGTTGACTGTGCTCAGTCTTGTCTCTCATTGGAATCTATAGTAATTCTGTCTTTGTGGTTGAGTTCCAAATCTCCTTCATGTTGTGTATATATAGTAGTAGTCTCCGCCTTCAATGATTGTATCGAAGAAGGTTTTGGTTTCATTAATTATACCCAAAAACCAAATCTTATGTGACTTGGATCTTCCTTTCTTTTCATGTTTGCATGTCAACTTCCTTGTCCTACTACGATGCTAATTTTCATTGTCAATCAACTTATGATATATTGAGAATATTATCATAACTGAAATCAAACTCTTCATTGATTAGAAATCAGTCAAATTCTGCCTTCTATAACATCGATATGAAAAAGCATACGTCTCCAGTTGCGTGAGGACATGTTCCTTTGAGAAGTTTCTCTGAATTTAGTGACTACTTCACTAAGTCCTTTAGAGAACTTATTAGATTATTGGTTATTATAATGAATTCCTCTTTATATCTCCCTTTAATTGCCTTGGGTATATTAACTTCAATGTTAGGCTACTACAAAAAACAGGTTGAGATTACGGCGGTTTTTATATGACGATTTTATGAAACCACCATAATGTACAACATATTACGGCAATTTACCAAACACCATATTTATTTAATGATGATTTTGGGTATAATACGATGGTTTAAACTGCCGCTACACTTATATTGATTTTTAGTGGTATAATTTTACTAGTTTATTTTTAGCCAAGCCATCTCGCACAAATTAGAATCATCGTCTTACACTCTCCTACACCAATAAATCATATTCTCTACCTCTCATTAATCTAACACAAATATTTTGGAGGTTTGAACGAACTTTCCCTTTGCAAAAATTAGGGCTTGAAATCGTGATTTCTTAAATTATTACGATTTTGTGTTTTCCATTTTCAATTGAACCAATATGTCATTGCTTCGCTTCTTAGGTTTCTGCTATTCGAAATTGGATGTGACAATGTTCGTGAAATGACCACAAAAAAGTACATAAACCCCAGCGAACATTTACCTATTTTTTCCTAATTATGATATATTGAGCCGGTAGCTACTCAATATGTTACACCCTGTAGTTTCACATTTCATCATGTCGTTAATGGATATCAATATCTCAAAAAGAGGTACGACCTTATGAAAGGGTAATGAAGGTTTACATCTTGTTGATGGAAGTTTCGGAGTGTTTGGAAGTCAAACGGACCGAAGAAAATATGTTTTGACGAAATAAGAAAACTGTGCAATTTGATGGGGAAATTGATGGACCCTCAATATTTTTGATGGCACCGTAAAAAAATGCAAGTTGAAACCGTCAAACTGGCTGAGATTTTGAGATTTCAGGAGGCAGATTAACGGACCGTCAATCCAACCATCAAGATGCAGAGGTGAAACATTTTTCTCGGGTTATAAGGGGGCCTTCGCGATTTGGGGCTCATTTTCTCCATATACCAGACCCAAAAAACCTCTGCAACATATCTTAATATCCCAAGATCAATTCAAAGGATAATCATGCAAGATTAATGTGATAATTGTCGTGGTAATCATAGAAATCATCTTCTCTGTAGTGAATCGATTTTAGAAACCCTTGGTATTGGGGTAGATTTATGTTATAGGAGGGTTTTGATGCATTAAGGTAAGATTTAACCTACTTTACTTGTTATTATGATGAATTGATGATTTGGAGTAAGTTGTGAAAGGATTTTCGTAATCAAAACTCGTAGACTAATCATTGTGATATGATTTGTGGGCTGTTTTATTTGAAATATGAACTGATATTGATAAGTAAATTGGTTGTCTATGTTGTGAAACTAAGAAATAACATCTTGGAGAATTGTGGGATTGAATTATCTAAGTATCTCTTGTTAAGAGGCCTAAGAACCTATATGCTTCAAGTGTTGATAAGATGCCTAAAGAAAGTTTCTTTATCGAATATTGATTCGATATTAATATCGACCCTTTGTTTGTTATAGATAATCACTCGTAAGGAATAAAGTCTTATAGAATGACTTGTAGCTTCGTGGACAAGGTATGTAAGGCTATCCCGTTCTTTCAAAAGTACGAAATCACAAGTGTTTATCCTTTTCAAATAGAGTAATGTCGAAAGCCTCATTCTATTGTATATTAAAATCTCTTGTCGAGAAGTGTTCATTGATAATTCCTATTCTCATGGTCATTGATGTTTGGTTATAGGTTTATTTTATCATAAGACTTCGGGAAGAAGTACTCCAAAGAGTTAAATGTCAAAGTTGACTAAAAGTTGTTCCAAAAAATAAAGTCAAAGAGTTCTGAATCCCAAAGAGGTATAAGTACCATTATTACTATATATATATATATATATATATATATGATTCACACCACCGTTGCAAATAGTCGGTGGGCAGTTGTACATGTACATTATACACACCGCGTTGCACTATAGTCGACCGGGCAGGCACGTAGATGTGCATCCATACATACACCTCATAGT
Organism: Anisodus tanguticus; assembly: GCA_034509755.1. Taxonomy (NCBI): domain Eukaryota; kingdom Viridiplantae; phylum Streptophyta; class Magnoliopsida; order Solanales; family Solanaceae; genus Anisodus; species Anisodus tanguticus. The sequence continues at coordinate 16,616,277 of CM067543.1, read as the reverse complement.
ATACCTGAGGACAGTGACATATTATACACCTCACACTATATGTCGAGGGAAGTTTATATAGTAAGGACTATCCAGAAAGGTTTCATTTTTGTTTAAGAGTTTCAGTGTTCGCCTTATGTAGCATCTAGGTTGTTTTTTGCTTTTCTTTATAGCTCATCTCTTCCTATTGCTTTTATGCACTGTTTTACAGTTTACAATTTCATACTTTTATTCATGCGTTACATACTTGGTATATTATTTTGTGCTAATGTCCCTTTTGCCGAGGGCGCTATATGTTCATTCTGCAGAATCTGATAGGGGCTCTGCAGGCCACCATAGTAGGAGTTGTTGAGTTCAGCTATCAATAAGTAAGCTTCATCTTTCCTGGAGCTTCCTGGTCAACTAGTGAGTATGTTTTGTAGAGTTATATATAATATGGGTAGATCGGGGCCCTGTCCCAACCACATGACAGTTCAATTACTGTAGAGGCTCATAGACTTGTCAGGTATGTACAACTGTTGATGTATAGCCTTTCCTGCTAAGTGTCTTTTGTTGAATCATGTTGTGACCTTGTTGATCCTATTATGTAATATATTAGGCTAGTAACTCTTGTTGAGTGTTGTTGTTGTGTTATATCCTAGTATGACCTTGTTAGCTGAAAGTTTTACTTATACAGAAGTCTAGTAATCAGAGTGGTATGCTCGGGCCAGTAGGGAATCGGGTGTCGGCCACACCCCTCCTAATTTGGGGAATGACAAACATGGTATCAGAATAGGTTAGTCCTAGGGAGTGTGTGAGCCATATCTAGTAGAGTCTTATTTATGGGTGTATTGTGTACCACACTTATGAATAAGAGGCTGCCATGCATTTAGGGATGGTTGTTTTTCTTTCACTTCCTAGATCGTGCTATAGAGCTGAGTTACATGGTTTTGAGTCTAATTCGTGCTCTAATTCCCTTTTTAGTAATTATTCTAGTCACTACAAGAGCTACTGCTAGTAATCGAACCGGTGCTGATAGGGGTGAAGGTAATAGTAATGCCCCGCCCGGCCAAGTTGATAGGGCTGAAGCTCAGGGAGAGTCGCGCTCCCACATATCACCTGTTCCACCCCTTCGAGAGGAGCTTAGAGGAGATTCAGTACCTCAAACTCCTCAGGACATGGTACTTCCGATTCCACAGAATCCGATTCCTCCCGTTCCTCCACCAGAGTCTTCTGAGAAAGGATTAGTAAATGACGTGCAGTTATTAGCACAGATAGTAGCTACCCAACAATGTCAGATAAAGGCTTCAACAAGCGCTTTATCTTAATGGTATTGGAAGTTCTAGGACTCGAGAATTTCTTGGATTGAGTCCGCCAGTATTCACTAGGACTCTTCCAAATGCAGACCCTTAAGACTTTATTGATCATGTGTTGTGAGTATTATGGGTAATGCATTCTTCAGAGATAGAGGCAGTAGAATTAGCCATATTCAGGTTACGAGATGTGGTTGTTTTATGGTATGAGGCATGAGAGCGGTCTCAAGGACCAAATACACCTCTAGTTGTGTGGGAGGAATTTTTAGATGCCTTTCTGGATCATTATTTCCAGCTAGAGGTACGAGAGGCCAAGATGGAGCAATTTTTAAACCTCAAACCAAAGAGTAAGAGAGTAAGGGAATATAGTTTGCAGTTTGACTCTCTGGCTCGATATGCTCTAAATATCATAGACACAATGAAGGCTCAAATTCATCGATTTGTAGTGGGGTTGGATCCGCATCTGATTGAGGAATGTATGATAGCCTAATAATACAGGCATATGCTCAAGGTATTGAGGACCGCAAGTGGAAACTTCAAGAGGATAAAGGTACATAGAGGGAATTGACCAAGAGAGCTAGGTCAGCTGGGTCAATCAGAGAGGCAGTGGGTTGCTCCATGCAACAATTTCCCAGACGTCCGCCTCATTTTGCTAATAGTGCTCCATCCCAGTTTTATGAGCAAGGTGTCGCATATATGCTCAGTTAGGACCCAGACAGAGTTTGAGATGTTTTGGTTCTTAGAGGCAGGGATAGATGAGACCTTCATTGCCGCCATATAGTCAGTGTGGTAGGAAAAACATAAGACGATGTCTTCAGGGTTTCGATGTGTGTTATTCCTGCGGGGATCATGGTCACAATATGCTTTAGTATACAAGTAGAGGTAGAAGTGATACAACTTAGCTGATATGATCGACATTAGCATCTTTATTAAGTGTACGTCCACAGAGTGGAGGCCCACAAACCTCAGTTGGTAGAGGTAGAGGCCGAGAAGGAAGAGCCTCTAGTTCAGGCGATTCTCAAAACTGCATCTATGCTTTATTCTGTCTCTACGATTTGGAGTCATCTCTAGATGTTGTTACAGGTATATTATCCATCTTCACCTATGATATTTCTGCATTAATAGATCCAGGTTCCAATTTGTCCTATGTTACACCCTTTGTTGCTAGCAAATTTGTATTTGAACTAGAATTTTTGTCCATGACCATTTGTAATCTCCCTACTGGTGAAACGATTATAGCAACATGAATTTATAAGAATTGTACCATGACCATTCGTAATCTCCCTACTTTGGCTGATTTAGCCAAATTACCTATGGCTGAGATTGACGTCATTATGGGCATGGACTGGTTGGCTTCTTGCTATGAAAATGTCGACTGTCGGACGAAGATTATTAAGTTCAATTTTCCAGGTGAGCTGACCCTTGATTGGAAAGGCAACTCTACTATGCCTAAAGGCATGTTTATTGCCTACCTAAAGGCCAAGAAGATGATTTTCAAGGGATATATTTGTCATTTGGTTTGGATCAGGAATGCAAATGCAGAGCCTCCGACCCTTTAGTCTATCCTTTTAGTTAATGAGTTTCTCGATGTATTTCTGGATTAGCTTCTGAGCATCCCTCCAGAATGGGAGATTGAGTTCACTATTGGAGTACTTCCAGATACGAAGCCAATATCTATCCCTCCTTATCGAATGGCTCCTACCGAGCTGAGAGAGTTGAAGGATCAACGGAAAGATTTATTGGAGAAAGGTTTTATCAGACCTAGCACTTCGCCATGGGCGCGCTAGTATTATTTGTTCTTAAGAAGGTTGGTTCCTTAAGGATGTGTATTGACTATAGAAAATTGAATAAACTCACCATCAAGAATAAGTATCCAGTTCTGAGGATCGATGATTTATTCGATCAGTTGCAGGGTGCTATGTATTTTTCAAAGATTGACTTAAGACCAGGAAACCACCAATTAAGGGTAAAGTATAAAGATATTTCGAAGACAACTTTTTAGACCAGGTATGACCATTTTGATTTTTGGGTGATATCTTTTGGACTCACTAATGTGCCAACGGCTTTCATGGACTTAATGAATCGAGTTTTGAAGCCATTCTTGGATATTTTTGTGATCGTATTTAATGACGATATTTTGGTGTACTTGCGAACTGAGGCTGACTATGCAGATCATCTCTGAGTGGTGTTACAGATGCTCTAAGACCGTAAGCTATTTGCCAAGTTTTCCAAATCTAAGTTCTGGTTGAACTCTGTTTCCTTTTTGGGCCATATTGTCTCCTTATAAGGTATTAATGTGGATCATCAAAAGATCAAGTTGTAAAGAATTGGCCAAGGCCCATGACTCCTACTGAAGTACGTAGCTTCTTGGGCCTAGCAAGTTATTACAAAAGATTCATGGAGGGTTTTCTTTTCTATATCCACACCTATGACAAAGCTCACTCACAAAGTAGCTAAGGTCCAATGGTTACATGCGTGTGAGCGCAGTTTCTAAGAATAGAAGGATAGTTTGACATCCGCACCTGTGTTAGCTCTTCCTGAATGTACCGATGGGTATGTTTTTTATTGTGATGCCTCCAGAGTCGTCCTACGATGTGTTTTGATGCAGCACAAAATGGTTATGACATACACTTCAAGACAATTAAGGTAGCACGAGGTGAACTATCCGACTCATGATCCTGAGTTAGCAGCGGTATGGAATCATTATCTATATGAAGTCCATATTGACATATTAACCAACCATAAGAGTCTACAATATATATTCTGTCAAAAGGAATTGAATTTAAGGCAAAGAAGGTGGTTGGAGTTGTTAAAGGACTACGACGTTGACATTTTATTCTAGCATGGGAAGGAAAATGTCATAGTTAATGCTTTAAGCCGCAAGTCTATGGGCAGTTTGGATGGTAATGAAGCCAATAAATTAGAGATAACCAAAGAACTACGTCGCCTAGCCAGTTTAAATATGCGACTTTTAGATACGGATGATGAAGGAGCGGTGGTGCAGAATATCACAGAATCATCCTTGATTAAAGAGGTAAAAGCAAGATAATTTGAGACCCCGAGTTTGTCCAAATGTAAGAAGGGATTCCCCTGTAGAAGAAGTTGATGTTGGAACTTACAGGAGACGAAGTCCTAAGATATCAAGGTCGACTATGTGTACTAGGAGTAGCAGGACTCCGAGAGAAAATTATGGCCGAGATCCACTAGTCCAAGTATTCCATTCATCATATATCGACAAAGATGTACCATGACCTCCAACAGGTTTACTGGTGGAATAATATGAAGAAAGATATTGCAATATGTGTAGCTCAATGCCTAAATTATCAACAAGTTAAGATTGAGCATCAGAAGCCTAGAGGTTTGCTTCAGTATATTGAAATCCCTACCTGGAAGTAGGAAATGATTAACATGGATGTTATCACTGAGCTACCCCATTCCCATCAGAAGTTCAATTTTGTTTGGGTTATCGTCGACCGACTTATGAAATCGGCCCATTTTCTACTCGTTCACACTACTTTCTTGGCGGAGGATTATGTCAAGCTGTATATTAAGGAAATAGTTTTGTTGTATGGTGTTTCCGTCTCTATCATATCCGATTGGGGTGATTAATTTATGTCTCACTTTTGGAGGTCATTTCAAAAAGGTTTAGGCACTCATGTAAACCTTAGCACAACCTTCCATCCACAGACTGACGGTCAGGCTGAGCGCATAATGCAGACACTCAATGACATACTACGGGTTTATATATTGGAATTCAAAGGTAGCTGGGATGATCATTTTCCCATTATTGAGTTCTCCTACAATAACAACTATCATTCCAGCATAAATATGACCCCGTACGAGGCATTGTACAGGAAAAAAATATAGATCCCCAATTAGCTGGTTTGAAGTGGGTGAAGTTGGGTTACTAGGTCCCGATTTGGTTTAGCAAGTAATGGAAAAGGTAAAGTTAATTCAAGAACGCCTACTGACTTTCCGTAGTTGACAAAAATTGTATTCAGATGTTCAATGCTGCGATTTGGAATTCGTAGTTGACAATTGGGCATTCTTAAAGGTTTCTCCAATAAAAGGAGTTATGAGGTTTGGAAAGAAAGAGAAACTTAACCTTGGATATGTCGGGCCATATAAAATCATTTGCAGAATAGGCCGAGTGGCTTATGAGCTTGAACTACCCTCAGAATTGGAAGCAGTTCAATGTTACATAAGTTCATAGGATATCCCTCCCGTATTACTCACGTTGAGGTGAGTTATGGCTAACTTTCTTGATTTTGGTATATATAGACAGTCGTGTGAGGCCTAGTTGATATTATTTTATTGTTATGTTTCCCTGTGCTGCATATGATACATGTTTGGGATGTTTAATAGGTTTTTAATAGTCTTGTTTACAAAGGAAACTCTGTCGAATTTTTTAAAATCCTCGACAATTAGGAATATCCTCAATATTCGCAGACGAATGTTCCTAAGGGGGAAGGATGTTACACCTCATAGTTTTGTGTTTCGTCATGTCGTTAATGGATACTGATGTAATGAGAAGAGGTATGACCTTACAAAAGGGTAATGAAGATTTATGGCTTGTTCATGGAAGTTCTGGAGTGTTTGGAAGTCAAATAGACCAAAGAAAATACGTTTCAATGAAATTGAAAAATTATACAATTTGATGGGGAGGTTGATGGACTATCAATATGTTTGACGGTACCGTCAAAAAATGCATGTTGAAATTGTCAAACGTATGAGATTTTGATATTTTAGGAGGCAGATTGACGGACTGTCAATATGTTTGACGAATCGTCAATCGAACCGTCAAGTTGCGGCGGTGTAAAATTTTTCTCGGGTTATAAGTAGGCCTTTCCGATTTGGGGCTCATTTCCTACATAAACCAGACCCCAAAACCCTCTCTAACATATCTTAACATCGCAAAATCAATTCAAAGGCTAATCACGCAAGATTAACATGATAATCCCTGTGGTTATCGTAGAAATCATCTTCTCCGTATGGAATCGATTTCGGAAACCCTTGGTATTGGGTTAGCTAGTTGTTTTAGGAGTGTTTTGATGCATCAAGGTAAAATTTAACCTCCTTTACTTATTATTCTGATTAATTTATGATTTGGAGAAAGTTGTGAAACGATTTTTGTAATCGAAACTCGTAGACATATGAAATCCTAGTGATATGATATATGTGTTGTTATATTTGAAGTATGAATTGACATTGATAAGTAAATTGGTTGTATGTGTTGTGTAACTAAGAAAGAATGTCTCGGAGAATTGTGGGATGTAATTACCTAAGTATCCCTTGTTAAGAGGTCTAAGAACCTATATGCTTAATGTGTCGATAAGATGCCTAAAGGAAGTTTCTTTATAGAATACGGATTCAATATTAATATCGCCACTTTGTTTGTTATAGATAATCATTCGTAAGAAATACGAGGGATTATAGAACGATTTGAAGCTTCACGGATAAGGTATTTAAGGCTATCCCTTTCTTTCAAAAGCATGAAATGCCAAGAGTCTATCCTTTTCAAAAAGAGAAATGTCGAAAGCCTCATTCTATTGTATATTGAAATATCTTGTCCAGAAGTGTTCATTGATAATTCATATTCTCATAATCATTGATGTTTGGCTACTGGTTTATTATATCATAAGTCTTCAGGAAGAAGTACTCCAAAGTGTTAAATGTCAAAGTTGACTAAAACTTGTTCCAAAAAAATAAAATCAAAGCGTTCTGAGTCCCAAAGAGGCCTTAAGTACCATTATTACTATATATATATATATATATATAAATGACTCACACTATCATTGAAAATAGTTGGTAGGCAGCTGTACATGTACATTATACACACCGTGCCGCGCTATAATTGGTCGAGCAGGCACGTACATACGCATACATACATACACCTCAGAGTATACCTAAGGGCACTGACATATTATACACCTCGTACTATAAGTCGAGGACAATTTATACAGTAAGGCCTATCTAGACATGTTTCATTTTAGTTTCAGACTTTCAGTATTCGCCTTATGTGGCATCCAGGTTGTTTTATGCTTTCCTTTCCAACTCATATCTTTCTATTGCTTTTATGCACTTCTTTACAGTTTACAGTTTCATATTGTTATTCATGCTTTACATACTCAGTACATTATATTATACTGATGTCCCTTTTGTCAGGGGCACTATGTGTTCATGCCACAGGTTCTGATAGTGGCTCTGCTAGGTCAACACAATAGTAGTTATAGTGTTCAACCATTAGTAAGTAAGCTTCGTGTTTCCTGGAGCTTCCTGGTCAGCCCCGACCACATTATAGTTCAGTTACTCGTAGAGGCTCATAAACTTGTCTGGTATGTACAATTATTGATGTATAGCCTTTCCGGCTGAGTGTATTTTTTTTTACCATATTGTGACCTTGTCGGTTCTATTATGTATATATGTGGGGCTAGTCTCTCTTGTTCAGTGTTGTTGTAGTGTTATATCCCAGGACGGCCTTATCGACAGGATGTTCTGCTTATACACAAGTTTGGTCATTAGAGTGGTACGCTTCTGCCAGCAGGGAACCGAGTGCCGGCCACACCCCTAGTTTGAGGTGTGATACAATCATTTCCCCCTTTTTGATGATGACAAACACATAACAGCTTCATAGATCTTCATGTGCATGTTGTCCAACTTCTTCTTCATCTTCAAATAAGAATCATCTTCTACAACTGCAGTTCTGACCAGGTTACTTCATTCTTCAGATCTGGATAGTTTCTTTCCCCCTTAAATATTGCTACTATGTTGACAATCGTCTATCTTAGAACCATTTGTATGTATTTATAACACTACAACTTTATGTTGATACAACTAATGCTCATTGTACAAGGTTTGTAAGCTTTCAGTAGTTCACTCTCGAATTCAACAAGATTTGTAAGCTCACTGAGTCGGTAAGACGAAGTAAGAAGGATTACTTAGAATACTCAGACTTCACCTTACATTGATTGCAGCCTGCTTCATGGCTAGGTCGCATGACTAAGCAATTATGATGAATTACTTAACCTGCTACTGACTAACCTTTCGCTCATTCCAACTCGTTAGGCGGCTAAGTTATATAGAACTTGTGATGAAGACAAGTTGTCACTTGATGTGTAAGGAACAAGTTCTTTATCTTAGGACATATGTTTCCAACCTTATCTCTCCACCCTTCTTCATAATCTTTCCATCCTTATACCTCTTTTTTTCCTTCCTTCATTATAACACCTCATCCAGTGCCTAGGACAGTTCTTGTATCAGTAAGAAATAATTCTTTTAGATTAAGTATCTTCTAATAGGACTGTTCTTTTATAACTAAGAAATAGTTCTTTTACGTAAAGTGATAAATAGCAAATTGGATATATATGTATCTGTATGGCAATTTCAATATTCTTGGACCAGTTTCAATCTTCCATGGGCATGATTTTTCTATGCCTGATATATCTGATGTTGTTGGCATATGAACTGTGTATATATGAATGAACTTAATCTTCCCTCTTTTGACATTATCAATAAGTAAGAAAGTACAAGATCTCTGACAAATAAATTGGTTAAAACCTTAAGAGGAATATTTTGCATGCACCACTTAATGTCGTGAGACTCAAACCAAAAGATTGTTACATATCATTCTGTACTGCTTGAGTATATATGAATGTCAGGTCGGCATTTATTAGGATTTGGGTTTGAAATAAATTGTAAGGGGATAGGGACCAGGTTCTTAAGCTCAATTTGTGTAGTAAGTCCCAATGTAGGTGATTACTTTTTTTGAGTTCAAAGATTTCTTTTATAAGAAAAACCACCAATAAGCTTGGTGGGGATTTATTAAACCAAAAAAGAGAGAATGTACAAATCAACCAATTCAAGTTGATTGACCAAAAAAAGAAAAATAAAACAAAAGTAAAAATGCAGCAAATAGAAAGAGGAAAGCCAACAACATTGCAGAATATCAAAAACTCAACAAGAACCTAACAACTAAATCTCCAAGAGCCTTGACTTGATGTCATCTTTCACAGCTTCAAGTCTCACATGTGGTACGGATCAAAGTTCTCATTAAGTAGTCTTTAGGACATCTTGGATGTAGCGGTATCTTCCTATTTTGTATTAGCATCAACATAAACCAACATGTACTTTCTTTTTGCCATATTAAAAATAAGCTATAGTAACTAGGTTGTACATTTTCAGGTTCTATATAAAAGAATGAGCATGAATTACAAGTCTCATATATCAATATTTCCTTCATCAAGTCATAAGATCATATAATTATAAGAAATAAACACTGAGTACACACAGTATCAAATACATATAAAAATGAGATTTAATGCAATGCAAATGATATGTATGTATGCAATGGCCAAATGTACCCGGTATACACACGTTGTTACAGTATTTGCTTCACGTTACCCATGGTTGACTCATATGGTTCATATACCGATCCGGAATGTCCCATCGATTACCAGCTCTGTGGCTGTAGTGTCATTATAAGTCATCACTCTTGTATCATGTACCATATCCAACAACCTACTTACCAAGCCCCTCTCAGCAGTAATTCAATAGTTCATATGCCAATATAATATGTATAAATATGATGGATATGTGTACACCATACAATCAACATAATAATACAATCAATATTATAAGTTCCTTTTCAATTATTAGACAAGATATAGAGTGATGAATGCATGACCAATCAATTTAAGGATATAAGCATCAATCATTGCTATAAGCCCAAATAATCAGCAAGCATACCAAACCTAAGCGAATTTATGCACCACGCTTGTGGCCCGAAGGCTAAACACCTAAACTCCTTCAAGTAATCATACTAGTTCATTATTACCTAAGATCAGTTCACCGGTATCCATATTAGTGCTCGTCACCTTCCTAATACGGGACCCCCAATTCCCTATTTCTCCCACTAGTTCATTATTAGCATACCTAAATTTAATGCTATACTAGAGTCTAGTAAGTCTCAACTTGGTTGATTCGAAGACGAAGAACTCATGTTGTAGCCTTGACTTTACTCTGAGCCTCCTCAAGCGCCCACTCTGGTCAATCATGTAAGTTATATGAGATTACAGTTTAACAATACCCATAAACCCCAAGCTAGATTATAAAGGAACCTCGGGACCACATTATAAAAATACAAACTTTTCTTCCCAAAAGTACCAATACATGCTAGATAGTCATAGTCTCAAGTAAATTTAGCAACGAACCCCAATTGGGTCCTCAATTCATGAATACGTAAAAGCCCCAATTCTAACTCTAGAAATTCTCCCAATTTCTCAAAAGGGCTTATCCTCAAGTCAATTAAACATCATCTACTAGTCTAATACATCACTAGCTTATAATATCAACAACAACAAACCAATCACCAACCCCCAAATCCCCAAACACAACTCTCTTATTCTCAACAATGGTCTCCTCTTATCTCCACCCATTTTTGAATTTTGCGTAAGACATAATATAACTAGAACACATTAATAGAAGGGTGGAAAGTTACATTAATGATGATTTTCCCCTGAATCTCAAAGAAACTTACTGCCCAAGCTCTAGAACCAAGAGGAATATTAAGGAATGAGAAAAGGATTCTACGTATCAATTTCTTATAATCTAAACAGTGTTTCTGCTCCGCTAGAATCGATGCTCCAGCGGAAATCCTACCCGTTGGGGCGAACCCACTTAAAAATACAACCACCTGCTGGGGCGAAGGGAAATGCCACTGAGGTGCACCCGCCCATGCTAGGAACCTGTTTGCTTAGGCGAAACCTCAGCTTATGGACAAACCTCACTTCTACGAGCTAGACCTCCATTGAAGCGGACCAGTGGAAGCGTAACCAAGGGCTCTAGTGCGAACACCAGACACCAACAATGCCTAAAACATACCAACTCCCCGTCAAAGAGTCAAAATACTCTCGGGACCTCCCAGACACAAACCAAACATGCATTCCTATCAGAAAATACATTCCAGACCTGCACACACACTCGAATTTTCTGAAAAAAGTCTCTAAGGCTCGGATTTGACTAAAGTCACTCTTAAGTTCTAATTTCACAATTTTACAAATACACCCTCAAAACACACCCGGCTCCCCAGGAACCAAACCAAAGCCGCGATTAAGTCATAAATGTTATTTCGGAGCAAATGGAATTGATGAAATCCCGAAAAGAGCACGTTTACTCAAAAGTCAACTAGGCATCAAACCTCTCTATTCTCTTAACTTGAGATTTCTCAAACTTATCAAAAGGATCCGAAACCTATCTGAACTCCTCAGGAGCCATACCACCCATTCTCAAAAGTCACACACAAGCAAATAAAGACTCAGGAATGGTAATGTAGGAATTTCAAGGTAAAGTAAGAAAAAGGACTTTTTGAGTCGTTACATTAGGTACCACCTGAATAAACCTTCATCCTTGAACGATAAAGAAAAGGAAAATACATGAGCTTTCAAATAGCTCTGGGTAGTTAGCATGCATATCATACTCGGACTCCTATGTAGCTTCCTCCACCGGGCAATTTCTCGACTGAACTTTCAGAGAAGCTATCTCCTTGGACCTCAGCTTTCGAATTTGCATGTCTAGAATTGCTACAGGCCGATCCACATAAGCTAGGTTCTGATCAAGCATTACAGAATCCAATCTAATCACATGAGCACCATCAACAACATACTTCTTCAGCATCGACAAATGAAACACAGGGTCCACACCGGATAACCCAGGAGGTAAAGCCAACTCATAAGCTACCTCACCAACTCTGTCCATAATATTAAAAGGACCAATAAACCTTACGCTAAGCTTTCCTTTCTTCCCGATCCTCATCACACCCTTCGTGGGTGAGACCTTCTGCAAAAACCCGCTCACCAACCATAAACTCCAAGAGATGAACTCTTCGATCTGCATAACTCTTCTATTAGCTCTGGATTGTAAGAGGTCGATCCTGGATCAACTTAACCCTATCCAATGAATCTCTCAAAAGATCAGTACCCCAAGGTCGAACCTCGAAATAATTAAACAACCTGACTGGAGAACGACACCTCCAACCGTACAATGTCTTAAATGGTGCCATCTCAATACTCTAGTTATAGATATTGTTGTACGCAAACTCTGCAAAGGGTAGAAATTGGTCCCAATGACTCATACTTCATTTGTTGGCAATTCAAGCACTGAGACACAAACTCCACTATGTCCCTCTTCAATCTGCACCACCAATATTGTTGTTTCAAGTCATAGTACATTTTCATAGGCCCTGGATAAATTGAGTACCTCAAACTATAGGCCTCCTCCATAATCAATCGAATCAAGTCACCCACCCTAGGAATACATACTCGAACTTTGATCCTCAAAACACCATCGCTATCAATAACAACCTCCTTTGCCTCTCCCCACAACACCTTGTAACGGATCTTGCACAACTGAATATCATCTAACTGCTGAGATGTAATCTACTCCAACAAAGAAGACCGTGCCTCCACATAGGCTAACACTCTACCAGACTCTTATATTTCAAGCCTAACAAACCAATTTGCCAAAGACTGAACGTCCATAACTATAGTGCGCTCTCCAATATGCAACATAGCCAAACTACCCATGTTCACCGCCTTGCGACTCAAGGTGTGCACTAACACATTTATTTTTCCCGGGTGATATAAGATAGTCATGTCATAATCTTTCAGAAGATCTAACCATATATGCTATCTCAAATTAAGATCCTTCTGATTGAACAAGTACTAAAGACTACGATGGTCGTTGTAGACCTCACAATGCACCCTGTAGAGATAATGCCTCTAAATCTCCACAACAAACATGATTTCCGCCAACTTTAAGTCATGGGTGGGATAATTATTTTCATGAACCTTCAATTGCCTCAAACCATAGGCTACCACTTTCCCTTTCAGCATAAATATACACCCAAGACCCACTCCATAAGTATCACAATACACAGTAAAGCTCTATTTCTCAATTGATAAGGTCGAAATCGGAGTGGTAGTCAATAAGGCCTTGAGCTTTTGAAAGCTTGCCTCACAATCCTCGGACCACTTAAATGGAACTTCCTTCTGAGTCAACTGGTCAACGGAGCTGCAATGGATGAAATCCCTTTATGAATTGCCAATAATACCCTGTGAGGCCAACTAAACTCCAAACCTCAGGAACTGAAGTAGGTCGCATCCAATCTTGAATCGCCTCGATATTCTTGGGATCTACAATAATACCATCCTTAGTCACCACACGACCCAATAAAGCTACCAAAATCATCCATAAGTCACACTTAGAAAACTTTGCATGTAGTTGCTTCTCCTTCAAAATACCAAGCATGAACCTCAATCGTTGCTCGTGATCCTCCTTGCTCCATGAGTATATCAAGATATCATTTATAAAAACAATCACGAATGAATCCAAGTAGGGTCTCAACACCTCATTCATCAACTTCATAAAGGCTGCAGGTGCATTAGTTAACCAAATGACATCACTAGAAACTCATAATGCCCATGTCTAGTCTGGAAGGCTGTCTTAGGAACATCTTTAGCCTTGACCTCAGCTGATGATAGCTGGACCTCAAGTCAATGTTAAAAAGGACCAAAACACCCTGTAGCTGATCGAATAAGTCATCAATTTGCGGAATAGGATACTTTTTCTTAATGGTCACCTTGTTCAGCTGCGTGTAATCAATACACATGCACATAGACCCATCTTTCTTCTTGATGAACAATACTAGAGAACCCCATGGCGAAACACATGGACAAATGAATCTCTTACTCAATAGATCCTGTAATTTCTCCATCAATTCCCTCAACTCGGTCGATGCTATCTGATATGGAGCGATAGGAATGGGCTGAGTTCCTGGCTCTAGGTCAATATAAAAGTCGATATCATGGTCCAATAGAACACTGTAAAGGTCCATAGGAAACACCTCTGGATACTTCCAAACTACTGGAACTGACTCCAAGGAAGGACTATCTGCACTAGAATCACAAAAATTGGCCAATTAAGAATGACACCCTTTCTCTACCATCTCCTGATCTTTTAGAAATGAGATCACCCTTTTCAAATACTGACTAAGAGTACCTTCCAAACTAACTGAGGAATGCCATGCATGGATAAGGTAACGGTCTTGGCATATCAATCTAGGATAACATGATATGGAGCTAACCAGTCCATACCTAAAATAGCATCAAAATCTACCATATGAAAAACCTTCAAGTCTACCTGAGTATCATACCCCATCAACATAACTACACAACCCAAATAAGCACTATCTACCACTACAAAATCCCCAACATATGTAGAAACATGAATAGGCATGGATAGAGATTCACACATAAAGTCCAAACTCAAAGCAAAGTAGGAAAACACATATGAATAGGTAGACACTAGATAAAACAATATTGTAGCAGGTCGATGGCAAACTGAAAGAGTACCTTTGATCAGAGGCCTTTGCCTCGGGTCTACCTGAAAATGTATAGAATTGGCCATGATCACCCGCAGTATGAGCACCTCTACGTCTGCCACCTCATCCGGACTAATCACCACATAGACCAATCTGTGGGCCACTTATGTTGTCTTGAGAACCACCTCTAGCACCCTGGGACATGTCTCTAGCTGGCTGTCATACTCCTCTAGATCCTGAACCCTGAGAACCCTGGTGTTGTCCACCACGCCTGAGTCTGAGGCAAAATCCCTCTTAAAATGCCCAAGGTCACCACACTCATAACATCCTCTCGGAGCTGCTTTTGGCTGAGAAGAAGAACTAGCACCACAGTATGACCACCACAACTAGAAGGCCGATAAGAACTCGAGGTTAATTGCCTCGAATTATATGATGTACAAGAATGCTGGCTCTTTTTGCTGTAGGTAGAACCCGTGGCAGCCAACTGTCCTGCAATCAACCTTAGAGGACATACTAACCCATTGGTGAACCTCCTTACTGTCTTAGCCTCATCAGGGAAAATTATCAGGGCATGGCGTGACAATGTATGGAAATACATCTCATACTCGATCATAGACATATGCCCCTGGCGTAACCCCTCGAACCGAGCTCGTCTCCTCACTCTGAAACTGCGAGGCACAAACTTCTCCAAGAAGATCTAGATAAATAAAACACAAGTCATAGGATAGGACCCTACTGGTCTAGGCTCAAGATAAGACTGCCACCACTACTTGGCATGTCCGGCCGTCTAAAAGGTAGTGTAATCAATGCCGTAAGACTCCACTAATCTGAGGTTGTGCAACCTTTCATGGCAACTAATCAAGAACTCATACGCATCATCCTTGGATTCCCATCATATCTAGAAGGATCCAACTTTTTGAACCTCTCGAATATCTTCTGCTCCTCAATCGACATAATATGTTGTGCAGCTAGAGGTGTAGCAAGACCAGGTATAATCACACCAAGAAACTAAAGAACCTCAGTAGGTGCTGGACGAACCCCTGATATCCAAAATACTGGTATAGCAGCATGGTCAAGAGTTTGTCCTCCAACCCTAGTATGAGAATCGTCAGAAGTGGCTGGATGAATATCCTGAGCTATAGTCTCCAAGAAGCTCATCATGTGGACTAGAGTGTCCTATAATACTGGCAATGAAACTGGGGGCACCTGATCCGGTTCGGCCCCACCATCCTGACCCTATTCATCCTCCTCAATCTGATCCTCATTATCCTTCGGAATAGCCTCAGGCCCTAGAGACTCTGCACAGTCACGAGCCCGAGAAACTGCAGGTGCTCGACCTCGGGAAATAAGACGAGGTCTACCTTTGCCTCTACCTCGCCCCCTGCCCTGCGTACTACCTCTAATAACTGGTGTATTTACAGGTGTGAGATCCTAATCTCCTCCTGCTGCAGAATATGTCTTCACCATCTGTGAGAAAGAGCGAAATAAAGATATTTAAAATTCAATTATATAGAAACGCACGAAAGAATGAAAGAATTAAAGTTTCCTAAATGTCTTACAGCCTATCTAAGATAGGTATGGAGCTCTTCGTACTGATCTGCAAGAATCTACTAGACATCACTTTTGTACTCATAAGACAATTAACCTAGTGATATGATACCAATTTGTCACGTCCCCAAATCCTATTGTGCCATGAGGGAACCTATCATAATCCGTAGGCGAACCCAACATACAACATAGGATAATGCAGAATTAAATGCAGAAATAAAGAAGTAAAAAAGAAATAATTTACCAAGTCTTAACAATAAATGCATAGTCTGAAAGAAAGCCCCAAGTAGATCCGGTAGTCATTAGTACAAGCTCTGAATATCTAAATACAAGTCTAAATAGGAAATACGTAAGATGTCCAAATATGACAAAGACGGGAACCATAAAAATAGGTAAAAATAATTCCAGTGTCGGGAATACATCAGCGGCTTACCCTGGACTCTTCAAATGATCACTAACAAACTATGCATTATCAGCTGCTCCGCCGTCTCCTATCTCAGTACCTGCACATAGAGTGCAGCAAGCGTAGAGTGAGTAAGGGAAACACGTGTACTCAGCAACATCGTCGACCTACCCTAGCTATAACGGGGGCGAGGGTTGGTACTATCTGATACCTCTCTACTAGTTAGTTAGTTAAGCAATAATAAGAGTCAATTATCCAAGTATTTAATAGTGCTATATTTCAGAATTGTACATGTATTATCTAGGTTCACGATCCTTATCACAGTCTTCAATATCGTTAACAACCCATGCTAAACCCCATAACAGGGATTTCTAGTCACATCAAGTGTCACAATTCAACTTCACAACAATTATAAGTCTAAGGTATCAATATTTCCTTCATCAAGTCATAAGGTCATATAATTATCAGAAATCAACATAGAGTACATACAACATAAAATACATATCAAAATGAGAATGAATGCAATACAAATGATATGTATATATGTAATGGCCATATATACCCGATATACATACATTGCTATAGTACATGCATCACGTGACCCATGGGGGACTCGTGAGGTCCATCTATCCATCCGGAATGTCCTATCAGATACTAGATCTGTGGCTAAAGTATCATTATCAGTCATCACTCTCGTATCACGTACCATATCCAACAACCGGGTTACCAAGCCCCTCTCAACAGTAACTCAACAGTTCATATGCCAATATAATATGTATGAATGAGATGGATATGTGTACACCATACAATAATCATAACAATACAATTAGTATTAAAAGTTCCTTTCCAATTATCAGATAAGATATAGAGTGATGAATGCATAACCTGTCAAGTCAAGGATATAAGAATCAAACATGGATACAAGCGCAAATAATCAGCAAGCATATCAAACCTAAGCGGATTTATGCACCGCGCCTGTGGCCCGAAGGCTAAACATATAAACTCCTTTAAGTAATCATACTAGTTCATTATTAACCCAAGATCAATTCACCAGTATCAATATTAGTGCTCGTCACCTCACTAATATGGGACCTCCAATTCCAATTTCTCCCATTAGTTCATTATTCGCATACCAACACATAACGCTATACTAGAGTCTAGTAAGTCTCAACTTCGTTGTTTCAAAGCAGAAGTTACAAAGGAACCCCGGGACCATATTATAAAAATATAAACTTTCTACCCAAATAGTACCAACACATGCTAGATAGTCATAGTCTCACGTTAATTTAGCAACGAACCCCAATTGGGTCCTCAATTTCATAAATTGGCAAAAGCCCCAATTCTAACTCTAGAAATTTCACCAATTTCCCAAAAGGGTTTATAACATGCAATTGGTCAATTAAACATCATCTACTAGTCTAATACATCACTAGTTTATAATATCAACAATAACAAATCAATCACCAACCCCCAAACACAACTATGTTATTCCCAAAAATGGTTTCCTCTTATCTTCCCCTATTTAATAATTATGCTTAAGACATAATATAACTTGAACACATTAATAGAAGGGTGAAAAGTTACCTTAATGATGATTTTCCCCTAATACTCCGAGAAACTTACTACCCAAGCTCTAGAACCAAGAGGAATATTTCAAAATGAGAAAAGGATTTTAGGTCTTCAATTCTTATAATTTGAACAGTGTTTCCGCAGGAGCGGCACGCTCCAACAGAAACCCTATCCGCTAGGGCGAACCCACTTAAAAACCCAACCACCTGCTGGGGTGAAGGAAAATGTCGCTGAAGCGCACCCGCCCCTGCGAGGAACCTGTCCGCAAAGGTTGAACTTTGGCTTATGGACGAACCTCGCTTCTGTGAGCGGACCTTTGCTAAAGCAGACTCGTGGAAGCGTAACCAAGGGCGCTGGGGAGAACACCAGACACCATCAATGCCCAAAACTTATCTACTCCCGAAACACTCCCGGGACCTCCCAGACACAAACCAATTATGCATTCCTATCAGAAAATACATTCCATGCCTGCACGCACACTTGAATTTCTCATAAAAGGTCTCTAAGGCTCGGGTTTGACTAAAGTCAACTCTTAAGTTCTAATTCTACAAATTTACAAAGAGACCCTCAAAACACACATGGACACCTCGGAAACTGAACCAAAGGCGCGACTAAGTCATAAATGTCATTTCAAAGCTATTAGAACCGACGAACTGAACCAAAAGGTGACTAAGTCATAAATGAGTCAAACCTCTCTATTATCTTAACTTAAGATTTTTCAAACTTATCAAAATGATCCAAAACCTATGAGAACTCCTCGGGAGCCATACCACTCATCCCCGTAAGTCACACATAAGAAAATAAAGTCTCGAAAAGGGTAATTTAGATATTTCAGGATAATGTAACCAAAACAACTTTTCTAGTCGTTACACAACTACAATAGTAACAACATGTAATCTTCTAACTTTAACATGTACTAAATTTTCCCCTTCATCTCTGATGCAGTATGCAGCTAAGCTTGGACCAGGATTTTCATTGGAAGCTCCATCATAATTGTATTTGACCCATCCTGCTACTAGGAATTTCTTTTTCACCACTCTACACACTACTCTTGGTATGTACTCTTCAAAATACTGGTTAATTAGAGACCACTTCTTTGGCATATTTTGAATCCCAAAAAATTTCACCTTACATAGCATGTATACGTTGAAGTTGATCTGATGAACAACCCTATTGAAGGTCATTTTCCCTCTATGTTTCTGATTATTTCTTCATTTCCATATTTGCCATATTAATATTGCAGGAACAACCTTGAAAACTAGTTTAAGCTTGTAATGATAATATGTTGCCCATCAGGTTCTAACAACACGCTTGACTTGTGTACATGTGAAATTGAGACATGCAGCTGAATTGAACATCCTCCAAATCTTGTCAACAAATGTGCCTACTAAGAATTAGTTATCAATTATATCCTGATGAGAAGTAGTACAAAAACAACATTTGGAAACAACAGATATACCAATACTAGCCAACACCTCATCCACAAGAATTTTAAATTTCCAAAGTCTTCAACAAAAAATTAAAAATCTTAAAAGGCAACTCTAACCCACATGTTCTGGTACGAAACGGTCTCATGAGCCCTTTGTATCACTAACTCCCATGCACTTGCAACTGTAAACTTTCCAGTGATGGTTGGCATCCACCAAGGTGTATCCCATTGTTGTGAACTACCATTCATGCAAATCTCCTGGGTAATATGTTGCACTATTTCCTCAGGAAAGAGTTGCATTAGCTCAGACACATCTTCCACACTTTCATCAATTGACCAGTTACTAGGAACAACATAACTGAGTGCACCTAACCTGGTCAACTCATCAAACCAAATATTTGAAGTGCCACTCTTAGGTTTCCACCACATTTTCTGCTCCATATTGTCCCATACTTCTATCATCATTTTCCATGCCTGAGACCCCCTCTCGATCCATTGCACATTATATGGAATATTCTTCTTACAATACTTATTCCACATGTAATTTTCCCACAGAGAATTTATTGTTCTGAATTTCAATCAACTCCAGCATCACACAATCATCACTACCAATCGTCACAATCGTGTAAGTCACTAAGACACTAACTACCTCTACCATCACACTATCACCATCACCACTACTAAAAACCAAATCTCCACCATCACCACCACCACTACTACAAACCATCACTAGAGAACATAAATATTTCACTTTATTATCAAATAATAATTTTATTTAATAAATTTGTATTTTTTACAATTTAATTTGAATTGTATATTTCATTATATTTAACAATAAATAAATCGTGCATATTCATATGATTAAAAACAATCTTAATCATTAAGTGTTCAGATCTAGAGACAACATCTTAATCATTCAGATATGCATTCAGATCTAAACGTCTTAATCTTATTGAAAACAAATGAGACCTAAGATAACTTTAGTAGTATTTCTTTCCTATATTTTTCTTCGTTATCCACATGATCTAGCTTATAGGATTTTCCTACTTTAGTTACTCGGTTGCCCTGTCATGGTCTAGGTGCTACATTTGAACCCCTAAAACCCGTCCTCAGTTTGGATTATAGGCTACACTTGCCTGCATGAAGTCGGAATCTCTAGTAATCGTCGATCATCCATACAACGGTAAATTCGTTCCCAAACCTTGCACACACCGCCCGTCACACTATGAGAGTTCACCATGCCCAAAGTCATTATCTTAATTTCAAGGAGGGGGATGCCGAAGACAGGGCTAATGACTGGAGCGAAATCTTTAAAGAATTTCTAATTAAAGAAGATATAAAATAAGTAATTAATTTAGAATTTTTCATCTTTAGAGAAAAAAAAACAAGAGAAATCGTGACATGACCCCAGTTCAAATAGGTTAATAAGGCAAATCCCACTAATTGAGCACATAGAGGAGGTGAGCAGTCCTAAACTTTACCCGTACTTGAATTGGATGGTGTTATTAAATTTTCTTAGTATTCACTAGTTTAATTTCAAATTTTATTTTGATAATTGGCTAGTCAAAACTCATTTCTAGAAAGATACATACGACTTTAGTAATTAAACTTTGATCAGACTATCATTGTAATTGCTCTTAGTGGATTGGACCTGGTTATATATTGTGTCAACTGCATTGTTCTTTTTTTATCACTTGCATTACTAATCTCTAAATTACAATTTTTATATTATTAATACATGCATTACTTATCTTACGTTATCGCTGAACCAAAGGACCCCCTTATAGACACATTGGATAAATTATTTTAGTATGAGAGCGTTCTTATATTATGAAAAAGAACTATACGAGCGTCTGTAATCTGCAGACAAGAGATTTGAGCGGCGAAATAATCTTTTGATCAATATAATAAAGAAAGTAAACAGTGATAGTGTATCTTGCATATTTTCCTCCTTTCTTTATGTTAATCATAACTTTGAATGTGTGAATGACCCATCATTGGCAAAATACACTAGAGTATTTTTTTTTTGTAAAAAAAAAAACACTAGAGTTCAATTTTTATATCTATGCATATAAAATATAAATGTAACAGGTTCAATTTTTAAAATTCTTAGCATTCTATTTGTTGCATTGTTAAAATTATGATTCATATCCAATATTTCTTAATATTTTACTAGATTTTTACATATATATCTTTATCATGTGTCGAAAATAATCAATTTAGAAGAACACATAGGCAAAAAATTATAGTTGCCCTGTTATCAAATCACCGAAGATATAACTACAAGTAAATTATTAATAGAAAGATATATTTGATAACTTCAACGTAAAAAGGTTAACTCTAATCTACTATATTAACGGACCTGGATTTGAAGAATATATGCAAAACGGTAACATACAGGGGGAGAATAAAGCACATTTGCATCTACTTTTGGTAGCTCAACTTGACGCTTTAACATAGTTTCATTGGAATACCTAAAAAGTCAATAAAAAAAGAATTGTTTCAACTGTAATGACGTCTCTAAAGTTGAAATATTTAGAGAACTCAAAAATATTCTTTCTTATTTTATGTTTCCCATATTGATCGATCTGCTTCTCTTTACCTACTGTTAGGTGGCTTTAGGGCCTGTTGGGAAGCACATATGAGAATTGAATTTGTTTGTTTCATTAAATAATTATTTGGTTAGGTGGAAATTGGATTCAATTGGCAGGGTAGATTACAAACTCCAATTCTTAAAAGAAGTTAAGAATTGAGTGTAATTACATCATGTAAATTCATGGTTACTTTTTAATTTTTTCTTTTATGTATTTATATTAAATTTTTTTCTATTTAAATTTTTTTAATTTTTAATTTTTTTTATTTTTGAAATATATTTTTCTTTTCAAAATTAATTAAATTAAAAATTATTCACTTTAAAAATATATATCAATTATTTCTTACAATATTAGTTGCGAATATATGACTATTAGTTAATATAGTTTCAAAAAACAAATATGTATCTTAAATACCTAATTTAATATTATTTATAAAGGCACATATGTTTTAAATACTATTTTTTTATTATTACATTTTATTTTTAAATTAAAATAACTGTGTAATTATAGTTGTGCAACAAAACAGTACGCTTGTAATTACATACATTGTAATTACCTTATGACAAGCAAACAAGTCGTTGTAATTAAAATATTGTTTAATTACTAGGCTGTGTAATTACTACCCTAGTAATTACACTAATTCCAATTACTAGATGACTTTCCAAACAGACCCTTAGAGAAATTGTTAGGATATACTAAAATTATCTCTAAAACTATCAATAATAATTTCAATATTGTTTTTTGGCTATTTCCTTCTTAGAATAACAATTATATATATTATATTAAAAGCATGAACTCCCTAACTTAAAAGTTAAATTACTAAAATATCCTCATAATTTACCTATTGATGAAAATAAAAATATGTCATGCACAAACAATGCCAACCCACGCTTCATACGAGCCGATGTGCTCTTTCACAAACAGACACAACTCTTTCATTAATATGAATAGTATTTCTAATTGGCCCATTCTTTGTTACACTATTATTATATGTATAAAATATAGAGATTTTCGTGCATGGTCAAATGGAATGTATAATGTCTCATTATTACACATCTTACAGGTTACATGAGGTTTGTGCAAATATACCATTTTAATGTATTAATTATTGATTTATTTGGATAATATGTTTCATGGCTCAAATTCAAATTTGCATCATTTTTATTACCGGTTTTTTTCCCCATATTCTAACCTTAATTTAAAATAACAAAATCACTTGCAAGTCATGCTAAACGTAATTTGCCTCTCGGTGTGATAATGAACATCTTACACAAGGTTCACCAATATACGTATTACATGGAGGGTTTAGTATTCTTTTTCTTTGTCGAGATTTACTTTGCTGTACTGGACTCTAGAGACAGATAATTCATTTATTCTATAATATTAGTAACTACTAAAGGTTTATAACAGATAGTCTTGACACTTTTGACCTATAGTCTTAACACTTTTGACCTTATTATCTGTAATATTTTCCCTATTAAAAACTTGTTATAGAAAAGGACATGAAAAGTGTTATTAATGTAAACTATTGAAATATTTGACCAGAGGTCTGGCTATGGCTTTGCTAAACTGTTATTGGCACGTCTCTGTTTCAACATTTTGACAGATTAAATCGTTTTACACAATGTTATGCATGTATGATGGAAGAAAGGAAGTCAACTTGGTATTGCAACAAGAATCAAGAATTGACTTGTTGGGGATTCCCAAAATGTCCAATCATCCAATGGTTACGTGCTTAACATGGTGCGGTATTGAAGATAAAACATAAAAGATCAATAAGTACAATAGTTTACTTTTCGGCTTTTATGTGGCCCTGGCCGAAGCCTTGCACTTAATTTCTTGTCTTTAAATTCTAAGTCTGAGCTACAAGTTAGGACATATTAAAATCATGTAATAACCCCTAGCTTGCATTAGGACACATTCAATGTCTTGTAGGAATGTTGAAGCCGAGAAGAGAAGATGGCCGAAGACCACGTCAAGGTGTGAAGAGGATTGAAGATCGACTTTGTCTCCAAGAAAGGCCAAACTCTTTCTACATTACTCACCATGACCGAAGAACCAACTTGGTCTCCAAGCCAGTCGACTTTGTCTCCAAGAAAGGCCCAATCCATTTTTACATTAGTCACCATGGCCGAGAACCAACTTGGCCCCCAAGCCAAGCCAAACCTTGTTCCCATTCGGCCGAAGTACTCTTGTAATTGTGTCCTTTTAGTAGCTTTCTATAATGGTCCTCACCTCACTATAAATAGGACCCTTAGGATAAATGTAAAGATCAGTTTTGAAGTTATATAAAATATAAAGTTAAGTTTTCAACTTTTGTGTTGAAGCTTGCCGATCCTTGTGTGGATCAAATCTCCTTCAATGTAAGTATATATTAGGACTTGTGTGACAGTCTCTACCCAAGCTTGAAGAACACCCTTGGTGGTAAACGACAGTTGGTATTTATGTGAACCAACCTAGTCTAAGTCTTGGGAGAAAAAAGGGCATAGATCACCCTCACTTGGCTTGTTCACGGGCATTGCAAATAGCAAACCCCGATCTCGACCTTGTGGTATTGATCACCACCTCCTTGGTGTCAGTTCGGGCAATTAACTCCCCGTTCCTCTATCCTTGGGCATATCCTTCACAATTCAAAAAATCACCACCTCTACTAGACATCCAACCCGAAGTCACTAAAAGACAACACTTAGCCAAATCCCCTCCCTCCTACTCGAGTTGTACTCTATAATTCAGAACCAAGCCTCATTCAATACACCTTAAACTCATCATCCGTACGTCCCTCAACGTCTCATAAACATCTCCACAAAATACCAGCCTCCACATTACACCACAGCCACCCGTCTAACCCAATCACCACCGAGTGTCCCATTTACCGCGACCTACCGGTACTTCGCTGTCTCGGGTCTCTTCCTACAACTTGCCATCACTCAATCACCAAAGTACGATCACCACATCCTCTCACAAAACTCTCAAAACAACCTCCTAAAACACCAAGTCCCGTTTTCCCATACTTCCTCCCAAAATCACCCTCAAACACAACACTGTCTCCCTAACCCGAGAAGCCTAAGAACCCGATATTGCCACTTCTTTTCGGGTCAACCCGAATCACCTCCACATCCGAACCACATACCATCCAACCCACTCCTTATATCCATCAGATTGGTATCAAAGCTTGGACATCTCATCCCACACTTTGACGCTATGGAGCAACTTAGTAAAGAACTCCAAAGGTGCCTTGTCCAAATTGTCAAGGAATAAGTGCAAATCTTTAAAAAGAAACTTGCGGAACAAACTATAAAAAGTGAAGACAATTCCAAGACTATACTTACTGGTCCAAAACGCGAAGGATTGGAACTTCAACATGATTTGAAAGTCCCACCCAAGGATCCAAGGGAGACTCAAAGAAGCCAGCTTTTCTAGACTCGGTGTAAAGTAAGCGAAAATGTGTAAATTGATTATCGATGGGGGAAGTAGTTTAAACCTTGCCTCCATGGAAATGGTGGACAAGTTAGAACTGCCAACTTGTGATCACTCACAGCCATATGACCTCCAATGGGTCAACGAAGAAGGGGAGCTGAGAGTCACAAGGCAAGCACATATCAAATTCCGGATTGGCAATTATGAGGATGAGATATGGTGTGACATCCTTCCTATGGATATGTGCCATATTCTGTTAGGGAGACCTTGGCAATATGATCGAAAGGCTCAACATGATGGAGAAAAGAACACTTATTCTTTTCGGAAGGATGGCAAAAGACTCCGACTAGTGCCATTGTCACCTAGAGATGTCAAGGAGTGGAAGACTCGAAGTGCGGAAGCTCGGAAAGAATCTGAATCCTTACCTCTATTTTCTTGAAAGATCAAGAAAAAATTAAATAAGGGGAGCCCTCTATCTAGCCTGAAGGTCAAAAGCAAGAAAGGCTTGTTAGGGGAGGTAGCCGAAGATAACGATTTGAAAATTCTCCTAAAAAGATATGAAGATGTGTTTCCGGACGACCATGCCCCCGGTCTACCACCAATTCGGGGTATTGAACATGCCATCTATTTTATTCCCAGAAGTTCATTGCCTAATCGACCGGCATATCGGTGTAATCCGGAGTTGGACAAAGAATTGCAAAGGCAAGTCCAAGAGCTATTGGACAAAGATTTTGTTCGCGAGAGTCTAAGCCCCTGTGCGGTACCCGCCCTTTTGGTACCAAAGAAAGATGGCACTTGGCGAATATGTGTTGATAGTCGGGCGGTGAATAACATCACCATCAAGTATCGGTTTCCTATGCTAAGACTTGACGATATTTTGGATGAGTTGAACGGAGCCAAGATGTTCTCCAAAATTGACTTAAGAAGCGGTTACCACCAGATGAGAATCCGGGAAGGGGATGTATGGAAAACTGCCTTCAAAACAAAGTTTGGATTATATGAATGGCTTGTAATGTCGTTCGGCTTATGCAATGCACCGAGCTCCTTCATGCGGCTCATGCACGAGGTGTTGAGATGGTTCATGGGAAAATTTGTCGTGGTATACTTAGACGACAATTTAATCTATAGTCAAGACAAAGAATCCCATCTAGCACACTCGGAGACCGTATTCCAAAGATTAAAGGAAGTGAAGTTATACAGCAAATTAAAGAAGTGTGCGTTAATGATCACTAGTGTTCCATTTCTCGGGTACATAGTATCATCCGAGGGCATCCATGTAGATCCCTCCATGGTAGAGGTAATCCGTAGTTGGCCCGTACCTAATAATGCAAGTGAAGTAAGAAGTTTCCATTGGTTGACATTTTTCTACCGCCACTTCATTCGAGATTTCAGTACCATTGCGGCACCTATCACAAAACTTACTAAGAAATGTAACTTTAAATGGTCTCACGAAGCACAAAAGACCTTTAAGACCTTAAAGAGACGGTTGTGTGATGCTACGGTATTAGCCATCCCAAATTTCGAGAAACCCTTTGAAGTAGAATGTGATGCAAGTGGGATTGGTATTGGTGCCGTTTTGATCCAAATAGACGGCCCTTGCCTTCTTTAGCGAAAAGAAAAGTGGTGCAAAACTCAATTACTCTACCTATGATAAGGAATTCTATGCTATAATAAGGGCCGTGACTCAATAGGAACATTACTTGAGGCCACAACATTTTGTTATCTATTCGGACCATGAATCTTTGAAATACTTACACGGTCAAAGGAAGTTGAACCCGAGACATGAAAAATGGGTCTCTTATTTGCAAACATTCACATTTTCGACAAAGCACAAGGATGGGAAGTCTAACGTGGTAGCAGATGCCCTCTGCCAGCGACATGTCATATTAACCGTCCTCAAACAAAAACTTGTCGGGTTCGACGTTCTTAAAGAGTTTTATGATCATGACCCTGAGTTTAAATATGTCATAGCCGAATGCAGTAAAGGACCGCATGGACCCTTTTCCCTCTAAGGAGGGTTCCTTTTCAAGGGAAATCAATTATGTGTGCCCAAATGTTCCACACGGGAATTGCCCATATGGGAAGTGCACTTAGGAGAACCTTAGAGATCCTACAAGAACATTTCTACTGGCCACGAATGGATAAGGATGTGCATGGGGTGGTGAGTCGATGTTCTACTTACCAAAGGATATAAAACACCTTCCACAAAGGATTATATACTCCATTGTCGGTCCGGAAAGACCATAGGAGGGTATGAGTTTGGACTTTATTCTGGACGTACCAAAGACCCAACGGGGAAAAAATTCTATCATGGTAGTTGTGGACCGGTTCTCCAAAATGGCTCACTTCATTGCTTGCCACAAAACCGACAACGCAACTCACATTGCGGATTTATACTTGAGGGAAGTGGTAAGGCTACATGGTGTCCCGAAAACTATTGTATTAGATAGGGATGTAAAATTCCTAAGTTACTTTTGGAAAACACTATAAAGGATCCTTGGCACTAAGCTACTGTTTAGAACGTCCCATCACCTGCAATCGAACCCTTGATACCTTGCTCAGAGGGTTAGTAAGCAAAACAACCAAGGATTGGGACCTGAAATTGGCACACGCGAAATTGACGTACAACCGAAGTTGGTCACGCACCACGGGTAAAGCCCCTTTTGAGATCGTATATGGAACCAACCCATTTTTCCCCATTGATCTAATACTGATCCCAAAGGGGGAAGTACAAAGCTTCACGGCTAAAGAGCAATTTGAGACCTTCAAGAAATTGCATGATCAAATTTAAGCCCAAATCCAAAAGGCCAATGACAAGTACAAAATAGAGGCTAACAAGACACGGACTCAACCTCATTTCAAACGTGGAGATTTAGTTTGGCTACACCTAAGGAAGGAAAGGTTTCCAAATCTAAGGAAAAATAAAATAATGTCAAGGGCGGATGGCCCTTTCAAGGTTCTGGCTAGATTTGGGGAGATTTCCTACAAAATTTAACTACCAAATGAGTATGGAGACGTTAACTCAACATTTAATGTAGGGGACTTGTCACCGTACATAGGTGATGAGAATTTGGAGCAAATTCTCCAAAAAGGAACTCAACTTGGTATTGCAACAAGAACCAAGAAGTGACTTCTTGGGGATTCCCAAAATGGCCAACCATCCAATGGTTACATGCTTAACATGGTGCGTTATTGAAGATAAAACGTAAAAGATCAATAATTACAATAGTTTACTTTTCGGCTTTTATGTGGCCATGGCCGAAGCCTTGCACTTAATTTCTTGTCTTTAAATTCTAAGTCTAAGCTACTAGTTTGGACATATTAAAACCATGTAATAACCCTTAGCTTTCATTAGGACACATTAAATGTCTTATAGGAATGTTCAAGCCGAGAAGAGAAGATGGTCGAAGACCACGTCAAGGTGTGAAGAGGATTGAAGATCGACTTTGTCTCTAAGAAAGGCCAAACCCTTTCTACATTACACACCATGACCGAAGAACCAACTTGGTCTCCAAGACTGTCGACTTTGTCTCCAAGAAAGGTCCAATCCCTTTTTACATTAGACACCATGGCCGAGAACCAACTTGACCCCCAAGACAAGCCAAACCTTGTTCCTATTCGGCCGAAGTACTCTTGTAATTGTGTCCTTTTAGTTTCTTTCTAGAATGGTCCTCACCTCACTATAAATAGGACCCTTAGGATGAATGTAAAGATCAGTTTTTGAAGTTATATAAAATATAAAGTTAAGTTTTCAACTTGTGTGTAGAAGCATGTTGATCCTTGTGTGGATCAAATCTCCTTTGGTGCAAGTATAGATTAGGACTTGTGTGATCTAGTCTCTACCCAAGCTTGAAGAACACCCTTGGTGGTAAATGAAAGTTGGTAATTGTGTGAACCAATCTAGTCTAAGCCTTTGGAGCAATAAGGCATAGATCACCCTCACTTGTCTTGGTCACGGGCATTGCAAATAGCAAACCTCAGTCTCGACCTTGTAGCATTGATCACAAACTCCTTGGTGTCGGTTCGGGCAATTAACTCCCAATTCCTCTATCCTTGGGCATATGCTTCACAGTTCACAAAATCACCACCTCTACTAGACATCCAACCCGAAGTCACTAAAAGCCAATACTTAGCCAAATCCCCTCCCTCCTACTTGAGTTGTACTCTATAATTCAGAATCAAGCCTCATTCAATACACCTTAAACTAATCATCCGTACATCCCTCGACGTCTCATAAACATCTCCACAAAATACCAGCCTCCGTATTACACCACAACCAGCTGTTTAAACCCAATCACCACCGAGTGTCCCATCTACCGCTACCTACCGGTACTTCACTGTCTCGGGTCATTTCATCCAACCTTCCATCACACAATCACCAAAGTTCGATCATCACATCCTCCCACAAAACTCCCGGAACAACCTCCTAAAATACCAAGTCATGTTTTCCCCTACTTCCTCCCGAAATTACCCTCTAACACAACATTGTCTCCCTAACCCGAGAAGCCTAAGAACCCGATATTGCCACTCCTTTTCGGGTCAACCCGAATCACCTCCACATCCGAACCACATACCCATACAACCCGCTATTTATATCCATCAATGTAACTCTCAGAGGATAGAGATTCAAGAAGAATTTTACAAATGTCATCAACTTTCTCAAAATAGGTAGAATTTATTGTAAGATTGTATTAATCTCCCTTGGGGAGTCTTTCTTATTAATACAATATATATAGGTGTATAATGTGGAATCCTTATACAGCAGGGATCCTAGTTCTACCATAATTACATAACCCCAAATATGGTAAATACAACAGTGGTATACACTTGCTAATACACCCCCTCAGTCGGAGCGGGAAGAGGCCGGATGCTAAGACTGGATCGGAAGTCGAGGAATAGATGTCTAGGAAGACCCTTGGTGAATATATCTACATACTGATATGAAGAAGGAACATACAATACCCTGACATGACCGAGAGCAACCTTCTCACGAATAAAGTGGATGTCCATCTCAATGTGCTTGGTTCGCAGATGTTGAACCGGATTATGTGACAGATATATGACGGATGTATTATCACAATAAACTAAAGAAGCATTACGAAATGGACACTGAAGCTCCAAAAGAAGGTTTCGGAGCCAACAAATCTCAGCAACAACATTAGCAACACCTTTGTATTGTGCTTCTTCACTCGAACGGGATAATGTAGGTTGCCTCTTGGCGGATCAAGAAATAAGATTATCTCCTAAGAACACATAGTATCCTGAGGTGGAGCGTCGCGTGTCCGGACATCCTTCCCAATTAGCATCCGTATATGACAACAACCTGTTCGGTGCGGAGGGGTATAGATGCAAACCATAATCAAGTGTGCCATTAACATATCGAATGATACGTTTGAGGGAAGTAAAGTGAGGCTTCCTGGGGGCATGCATAAATAAGCATACCTGTTGAACAACATAAGCAATATCAGGCCTGGTGAAAGTGAGGTACTGTAGTGCACCTGCAAGACTCCTGTAAAGAGTGGGATCTGACACTGGATCACCATCTAAAGCACTAAGCTTTGATCTAGAGTTAACTAGAGTAGCCATGATCTTGCGATTCATCATTTTAGCCCTGTATATAATCTCATCTGCATACTTATGCTGACAAAGAAACATAGTATCTGCAGATCTAGTCACAGAAATCCCCAAAAAATAGTTCAGCTTCCCCAAGTCAGTCATAGCAAATTCTGTTTTGAGGAGTGTAATGATCTCATTTTTTAGCAAATCAGAGGAGGCAGTAAGCACAATATCATCAACATACAATAATAAATACGCAATGCTACTACCTCTCTGGAAAAAAATAGAGAATTATCACACTTGCTGGACACAAACTCAATCTGCATGATATACTGTGCAAAGCGATCATACCACGCTCTAGGGGCCTATTCCAAGCCATAGAGTGACTTACGGAGATGACATACATACTGAGGGGATGCTGGATGGACAAAACTAGGCAATTGATACATATAAACTGTTTCTTTCAAATCCCCATGTAGAAACGCATTTTTCACATCAAGTTGATGAATAGGCCAGTTCTTACCCATGGCAATTCTCAGAACTGTGCGAATGGTAGCCGGTTTAACAACCGGACTGAACGTCTCACCACAATTAATACCCTCCTACTGATTAGTGTTATTGGCCACAAGTCTCACTTTGTACCTCTCTATATCACCATTGTCTCTGTATTTATGATGAAAAACCCACATGCATCGGATCACATTCACTCCCTCCGGTCTAGGAACCAAATCCCAAGTGTATTTTTTCAATAAAGCATTAAATTCTCACACATGATCGCATTCCAATTAGGGTCTAATTTGGCTAATTTTGAGTTTTTGGGAATTGAAGAAATGGTTTGGGTGGATAAGTTAAACTGGACTTTGGGTTTGAAAATCCCGCGTTAGGCACGGGTTTCCATTGGGTGCATTGGGGAAGTGGGTGGCTGCATATTTTTTTGGGTTTGCAGTTGTGGGTCACTATGGTGGGTTTGCGCTTGGGGTTCACTGTTATAGGGACCTGGTTGTGGGTGAGCAGTGTTGGGATAGGGCATCGTGTCTGGTGACGGTGACGATGGGTTCGGTGGGTTGATGAACGGGGACAAACGGTGGGGTGTGGGGTGGGTGCTATTGGGTAGGATGTTGGAGGTGGGTTAGGGCTCGAGTGTCGGTGAGTTAGTGGATTAGTAATGGTCTGGGTACTAGGGTAGGTACGGCTAGGGGTTCTGGTGACGTGTAGTGTGTCGGTGTTGGGTTGTGTTCGAGGAAAGACTGCTGCCGGTGGTCGTTGATTTGTTTTGCCAGTGGGTGTATTGGATGGTGACCGAATTTGAGACTAAGGTTATGGGCCGATTGCCGGTAGGGATGGAAAACAGCTGTGACTCGACGGAGAGGTGGCAGGGATGATGGGACTGCCGGAGGTGGCAGTGCCCTGACCTAGGTTTGATGGAGCAGTGATGGTGGTTGGTATGTCGGCTGCCGCCGAAAAGGAGGTGGCAGACCTGAGAGGACGAGAAGGGGAGACTATAGCTGGACTACGGTGGCAGCAGTAGGTGCGTCAGCAGCCGCCGGAACAGTAGCAGCCTGCTGGAGTTCTTGTTGGACAAGCGGTGATAGGTCCGAATCTTTGAGGAATTGGTAATTAGTGACTCGGAATTTTTTAATGTTGTCAAACGGGAAAACATACTCAACAAAGGTAACATGGAGAGGGATTATGATTTTGTCGGTGGAGAGCTCATAGCACAAGTACCCCTATGGTTTGACAGGAAGCCTAGGAAGGCGCACGGGGTAGACCTGTGTGTCAATTTGTGGGGGGCCGTGAATGTCATATTAGGGTAACACAGACAACTGAAAATTCAAAGATGATCATAGGTACGGACCCGACGGTAGAGAATTTCAGTGGGTGTTCTATTTTGAATCTCACGGGTAGGTAAAATGTTGAAAATGTGTTGGACTTTTATTTTGTGAGATGTAACTTTAATTTGGATTGTTTTACATGTTTTAAGAATATATATTACACATACTTTATGTTTTTGGACTTTAAATAATTTTTTTGGACTTTATATATGATACACTTGAATGAAAAAACCGATATAAACCGATGCATTCGACGATATAAATCAAATGTATCATATTTTTTTTTAAAGTTTGATTCGGTTTTTTAAAATAAAAACAGAATTTTATTCAAATCATATTTTTTTGATACAAAACCGAATCGAACCGATATACGCTCACCTCTATAGAAAGTAATTGCAAAAATTAAAGTGACACCAAATGTTTATATACTGGTTGGGATACAATCTGAATTTTAGTTCAATCCTCTTGAGTTCCAAAGGTGTTCTCTGTAAGCTCTTGTAATTTATTCTTCGTCTTGAGTTCCAAAGGTGTTCTCTGTAAGCTCTTGTAATTTATTCTTCGTACAATAGTGATGAAGTATAACTCCTACATCTACACTTAATCTCTGTAAATATTTTCATGACACAATTCCTCACCAACTATTATTTTTCTATCCTTTTTTTTTTTAATAAACAGTAAATCACTAAGAAATATAATGCCTATTAAAAGTAGATAAAAGAACTTAGAAAGGAAGAAAGTATGTCCTTTTTTTTATTTAGCCTTTAAGTAGTTTTGGATATGACCATTAGGATCAAAGACAGAAATGACAAATCAAGAGTTTTGATACTTGAAAAAAGGAATTAGTGTTCATATTTCCAAGAATAAGGATAAAGCTTTGATGAATATTGATTGTCTTCCATTTGAATTTGACGACAAGGCAATCAAGGCTTGACGAAATCTTCTTCATTTCATTGGTACTTGGCTGATACTTGAGTCTTCCTTGAATCTTGGGATTTAACTTTTAATGCGTTGGTCTAGACTTATCAAAATTCTCACGACCAAGTTTCACTTTTTTTTGAAGAATCAGAACAAGCATCGTGAGTCATATAATGCTTACCGAGTTATTTTTCGAAGAGATATTCTCCTCCGTATGATAATTCATGGTCTGCGAGAGAGTGGGATGATTGATTGGAGTCAATGTGAACATGATCAGCCTTGTGAGAGATCTTGCCTTTTCCATGGGAGCTTTTGCGGGTGGGAAAACCAGAGTTTTATTTGTAGATTTTGCCATTTTAAGGAAGAAAAATAAAGGGTATTGATAGGTATTGTTTGAAACAGAAATGGAGGGTGAAGAATGTGGAGTGAGGAATACATAAAATGTGGAGGGAGTTGAAAAGGTTTATAGGGGAAAGTGTAAATGTGTACAAATATAACACTACAATCCCTGCCCATAATTAGAATATGATTCTAAACTAGGATTCCTCTTATATTGGGAATGGGATTCCTCTTGTATTAGGATTGTTATTGCACATTATATATATTTATATTAATGAGAAAGACTCTCTAAAGGAGATTAATATCATCTTACATGGTGTCAGAGCCAAAACCCTACTATAGAAAAAGAAAGAAAAATTCCTCGCCGCCCCCCCCCCCCCCCCCACCTCTCGGCCGACGGCAACAATAACCTTTTTTTTCTTTCTCTTCCCAATTTCCATCCCAATGGAGAATTTGGCTACTCCCACCTCTTTCGATGCTTCCGCTTCTCACTCAGTCGTCATCCAACCCATCTTCTCACTGTCTTTTCATCCAGCTCTCGCCGTTACCAACATCAAGAATTTTATTTGGCCAGTCCCATTCACTGTGCCATCCCAACTGTCTCACCACCATGCCAACCCCAATCCGACCCTCAACCACCATCCAGCAAACCCAGCCACCGGTCCTACTACGCCACCGACACCATACCCGACACTATAACCCTCCTCCATTTCTGGCATACGGAGAACCCCCATAAATCGTTACCACAATTCACCGACACCCACCGACCCAACCCACTCAACTTCAAACCCAAACACCGCCACTGTTCCACAGCATCCGACAGCCACCCTCGAGCAAACCCCAGTCCCTACTACACAAAACATACCACACCCGAATCTGCGAACACACAGTCCACCCAACCAGTCAACCGATATCCTTACCCAACCAGTGCCCACACACCGGATGGAAACCCGTGCTCAACACGGGATTTTCAAACCAAAGTGCAATTTAACCTGTCCACCCAAACAATTTCACTTATTCCAAAAAGCGCTAAATTAGTCAAATTGGACCCAAATTGGAATGCGGCCATATGTGAGGAGTTTAATGCATTAATGAAACAACATACTTGGGACTTGGTTCCTCAACCGGAGGGGTGAATGTGATCCGTTGCATGTGGCTTTTTCGACACAAGTTCAGAGATAGTGGTGACATAGAAAGATACAAGGCAAGACTAGTGGCAAATGGTACTAACCAGCAGGAGGGCATTGATTGTGGCGAGACTTTCAGTCCGGTTGTCAAACCGGCCACCATTCGCACAGTTCTGAGCATTGCTATGGGTAAGAATTGGCTGATTCATCAGCTAGATGTGAATAATGCATTTCTTCATGTGGATTTATGAGAAATTGTATACATGCACCAACCGCCTGGATTTGTCCACCCAGCAGCCCCACAGTATGTGTGTCATCTCCGTTAGTCACTCTATGGCTTAAAACAGGCCCCTAGAGCATGGTATGATCGGTTTGCACAATTCATTAAACGCCTTGGGTTTACATGCAGCAGATGTGATACCTCTCTCTTTACTTTACATCGAGGTCGTGATACTGCATATTTACTGTTATATGTGGATGACATTGTTCTTATTGCCTCTACTGTTGTGTTGAAAGATGAGATCATTGCACGGCTCAAGTCTGAATTTTCCATAATTGATTTGGGAAAGTTGAGATATTTTTTGAGGATCTCAGTCACTAGATCTGCATATTGTATGTTTCTTTGCCAACGTAAGTATGCAGAGGAGATCATGCACAGGGCTAAGATGGACAATTGCAAAATCATGGCCACACCAGTTGATTCTTAATCCAAACTTAGAGCACTGGTCGGTACTCCAGTGACTGATCCTACTACGTATAGGAGTCTTGCAGGCGCACTTCAGTATCTTACCTTCACCATGCCTGACATTGCCTATGTTGTCCAAGAGGTATGCTTGTTTATGCATGCCCCCAGGGAACCTCATTTTACTTCCCTGAAATGTATCATTCGATATGTTAAAGGCACACTGGACTATGAATTACACTTATACCCCTCCGCACCGAACTCGCTATTATCCTACACAGATGCAGATTGGGCAGGTTGTCCAGACACCCGCCGCTCTACTTCCGGCTACTATTTTTTTGGGTGATAATCTCATCTCTTGGTCTGCCAAACGGCAAGCCACATTATCCCGTTCGAGTGCAGAAGCTAAGTATAATGAGTTGCTAATGTTGTTGCTGAGATCTGTTGGCTCTGAAACCTTCTCTTGGAGCTTCAGTGTCCTTTAAGAAAAGCGTCTCTGGTCTACTATGATAACATATCCGCCATATATCTGTCTCACAATCCGGTTTAGCATCAGCGAACCAAGCATGTTGAGATGGACATCCACTTTGTTCGTGAGAAGGTTGCTCTTAAGCATATTAAGGTATTGCACATGCCTTCCTCATATCAATACGCGAATATTTTCATGAAGGGCCTCCCAAGACAGTTGTTTCTTGACTTCATATCCAGTCTTAGCGTTAGGCCTCCTCCCGCTCCGATTGAGGGGGTGTGTAAACGTGTACAAGTATAACACTACAATCTCTACCCATAATTAAAATAGGATTCTAAACTAGGATTCCTCTTATATTGGGAATGGGATTCCTCTTGTATTAGGATTGTATATTGTACACTATATATATTGATATTAATGAGAAAGAATTCCTAAGGGAGATTAATATCATCTTACAGAAAGGAAAGGACTAGATGCTTGACAAGAAGCGTCACACTAATTATGAAAAGGCAGCAAAGTAATGATGGCGGTGACAAGATTTTAAAAGGTCTATAATTAATGAAAACTACTTGTCATAAAGTGGAACAATGAAACTAAATACTAATTACGCGGCAGTGGATTTGCATTTATTGCAAATGAATCCCTAAGAGCACAGACTCTTTCTTCAAAAGGGATTTAGTAAATGCATCAATAAGTTGTGAATCAGTGCTTGTGAAAGAAATTTCTATATTTCCCCTAGCAACACAATCTCTAATGAAATGATGTTTTATGTCAATATACTTAGCTCTAGAATCATGAACATGATTTTTTGACAAACAATTGTCACTAGAGTCACCACAGAAAACCTTAACAGGTTTAACTGATAGATCATAACCGATGAGCTAATGAGTCACTCATATTAATTGAGCACAACATTGCCGTATGGAAATATACTCACCTTCTATTGTTGACAAGGAAATTGATTCTTTTTTCTTACTATTCCAAGAGATCATTGACTTTTCCAAAAATTGGCAAGTTCCGATTGTACTTTTTCTGCAATCTTTGTCCCCTATAACATCTGCATTTGATAAGCCTTCTGATTTAATATTGTTAGAATTAGGATACCATAAACTGTAAGTGGTAGTTTCTACAAGGTATCCAATAATTATTTTCACAGTAGTGAGATGACTCTTTAGGAGCTGATTAGAAACGAGCACACTTAGATACATTAAACATAATATCAGATCGACTAGACCTTAAATACATTATTGACTCAATCATACCACGATACTTTGTCTCATCAATAGTCTTTCCTTCATTATCTTTATCAAGAGAGAATGTTGGACTCATTGGTGTTTCTAAGGCCTTTGCCTCGGTCATGCTAAACATTTGGACGAGTTCTTTAGCGTATTTAGTTTGGTAGATAAATATCACTTTCTAAGATTGATGGATTTGTATTCTACAAAATAGGTTAACTCACCAATCATACTCATTTTAAATTCTCTTTACATAAGATCAGAGAATTCCTTACACAAAGATAGATTAGAACTTCAAAAAATAATATCATTAACATAAATTTGAATAATGATATTTCCTGATAAGGATCTTTTTATAAAAGAGTGGTATCAATTTTGCCCCTATAAAAACCAAGATCAACTAAAAATGAGCTTAAATGAGCTTACCAATATCTGGGAGCTTGCTTAAGACCATATAAGGCTTTTGCCAAATCAAAAACATGATATGGAAATTCAAATTTTTCAAAACC
The DNA here is from genome assembly GCA_034509755.1 of Anisodus tanguticus. Taxonomy (NCBI): domain Eukaryota; kingdom Viridiplantae; phylum Streptophyta; class Magnoliopsida; order Solanales; family Solanaceae; genus Anisodus; species Anisodus tanguticus. Next base: position 16,578,007 of record CM067543.1, on the reverse strand, counting down.
TAGAGGTTGTTTAACAAAAACTTTTTCTTCATTAAATCTATTTAAAAAGATACTTTTGACATTCATTTGAAAATATTTAAGACCTTTAAATGATGCATATTCAAGTAGGATTTGAATGAATTCTAACTTGGATACTAGAGCAAATGTTTCATCATAGACGACTCCTTATTGAGAATTTCCCTAAGCGAACAGTTGAACTTTATTTGGCACAACTTCTCCAGCTTCATTCAACTTGTTTCTTAATATTCATTTGGTACAAATGACTAAAGCTTTTTCTAGTTTAGGAACTAATGTCCACACCTTATTCTTGTCAAATTGATCTGATTCTTCTTGCATATCATTAACTCAGTGATTGTCTTATAGAGCTTCAGTAACCATTTTGGTTCTAGTTGAGAAATGAGAGCAACATTTGCTTTATTTTTACTTGTTGCTCTAATATTCATTCCTTCATTTAGATCTACAATGATGAACTTTTAGAGATAATTAGGTTCACTTCTCCATTCGTTTAGAATAGTCTCAATAGTTGCAGCTCCCGACTCTTCAGTCATTTTGGCAAAACAGTCTGTTTCAGTGATTGGTAAGATGATGCTTTGTGATTCCTGATTTTCTTCATCATCTACAGTAGTACCTTTTTTGACCAAGGGATTAGTATCATCATATATTACATGAATAGATTCATCAAAACTTAAAGTGTGTTTATTAAATACTCTATAAGATCTACTTGATGTTGAATATCCAAGAAATATAATGTCGTCAATTCTGGAACTTTCCATTGTTATGCACAAAACATTTACAACCAAAAGGATGAACATAGTTAATATTGGGTTTCTTACCATTTCATAATTTGTATGGAGTTTTATTCAAGATAGATCTAATCAAATATCTGTTTAGAACATGACAAGTTATACTTACAACTTCTGCTAAAAAGTAATGTGGTAAGGAGTTTTCCACAATCATGGCTCTTGCCATGTCTTGAAGAGTTCTTTTTTTTCTTTCAACCATATCATTTTGTTGAGGAGATTTGGGTGAGGAGAAATTGTGAGTGTATCATTATTCAAATGCCTTTCTTTCAGATTCTCCTCTATGGTCACTCCTTATAACAGTAATGTAATAGTCTCTGTCTCTTTGTACTCTTTCACAAATGAACATAATTTTTTTAAAGTATCATCTTTATGAGTTTAAAACATTACCCAAGTAAAACGAAAGAAGTCATCAACAATAAAAAATGCATAAATGTTTTCTCCAATGCCAACAGTTCTAGTAGGACAACAAACATCTATTTGTAAGAGCCACAGTGGTTTAGAAGTAGAAATAATATCTTTTGAAACTAAGAATTACACATTTACTTACCCATTTGACATGTATCACATATATGATCCGTTGTATAATCAAGTTTAGGAAATCCAATGACTAGATCATATTTAGCAAGTTTCTCAATTAGAGTAACGACTCGTCGGGTCACTTTGTACTTATTTCCCAAGAATACCCTTCCCTTAGTTTTAACTTGGTGTTTATGGCTTGCGGGGATGGGTGGTACTACTCCCGAGGAGTCCAGATTTTTTTATAGGTTTGAGAAATCCTAAGTTAAGGTAATAGAGGAGTTTGACCCATAGTGGACTTTTGGGTAAATGCCCTCTTTTTGTGGTTTCGTCGGTTCCATTAACTCCAGAATGACGATTATGTCTTAGTTGAGCCTTTGGTTTGGGTCTTGAGGCAGCACAGTGCATTTTGGAGGTTAGTTTATTAAATCATGAAATTATAACTTAAGAGTTGACTTTATGCAAACTGAGTCTTAGATTCCTTTTTCGGGAAATCCGAGTGCGCGACTAGATCTGGAATGTGTTTTCTGATAGGGTAGCATGTTTGGTTTGTGTACGCAAGGTCCCGGGAATGTTTCAGGTGGTTGACGAAGAATTTAATGATTTTGGGCTATTGTTGTTTATCGGTGTTTGCGTCGACGGCCAGTGGTCTGCCTCAATAGAGGTATGGCTCACCGAAGCGGGATTTCCCTAACAGCCAAAGATCTGCCGCAGCGGATGTGTTACTCGCCGGAGCATGTGCGCCTCAACGGAGGGTGCTTCTACCCGAGTGGATTTTTGGAGCTTAAGTGACTTTCGCTCTAGCGGATCGGGCTTCCGCCAGAGTGGGTCCACCCCAACTGAATTGGGTCTGCTGGAGCGAATCACTGTGCTGATTTTATGTGGGTTTTACCTAGATTTCATTCCATTTCTCACATTTATTTCCTCCTCGGAACTCAAGCTTGGGCAAAAAAATGGTGAATAATTCAAGAGGTTTTCATCATTAAGGTAACCATTCTCCCTTTCCCTTAATGTGTACTAGTATATTACATCCTAAGTATGTTTGTTAAGTGGGGAAAATGGTAGAAATGCTTGGGAAGAATAAGAGGGTTGTAATCGAGGATTGAGGGTTGTTTATGAATTTATTGATGCTTATTTTATAAAATAGTATTGTATTTACCTAGTAGATGATGATTCTATGACCATGTTATAAACCCTTTTGGAAATTAGGGGAAATTCTAGGGTTAGAATTGAGGCTTTTCATTAATTCATGAAATTTGAGTTTGTTTTGGGCTTTGTTGTTCAATTAACTGGAGATTATGACCACCAAGAATGTTATGGTACTATTGGGTAATAAAGTTCGTGTTTTGATAATATAAGACCGGGGTTCATTTGTATGTTTGACTTGGGGATTCTAGATTTATTTGTCATTATGGGTACCATTAGACCCGTAATCTCATATAATCAATATGATTGACCAAAGTGGGTTCGGGATGAGGCTCAATGAAAGGGGAAAGATGTTGCGTGATTTCTTCGGCTTCAATCAGGAAAGTTGAGACTTACTAGACCTTAGTATGGTGTTTGTGTGTTGGCTTAATAACTAATGGGAGTAATGGAGTATTGGGGGTCCCATACCGGTGAGATGATAAGCGTTAGTACGGGTACCAATGAATTTAACTTGGGTAATTAATGAACGTGTTTGATATATCTGAAGGAGATTATGTGTTTAGGCTTCGAGCCTTGAACGTGGTGCATAAATCTGCTTAGGTTGGTGTGATTGTTGATTACCTAGGATTTTAGCCATGTTTGATATGCTATAATTGATTTTCCTTTTCATGGATTTATCACTCCACATCTCATCTAAATACATGAAAAGGAATTATTAGTACTGATTATATTTCTTATGCTGATTGCATGATGTACTGATGCAAGAAAGACCGCAGACTTGAACTCCCAACTTGAGTTGATGAGTGAGTTGCCGAAGATGCCAATAATGAACCATCGATCCATGACTAGTTTCCAAAAATGGCAAGGTTTATGGAGTGGAGTTGATAACATCATGTAAAGGTTTAAGAAGACAATATTTTATTTCGGCTTTGTATGTAGGTCTTGACCGAAGACCATGTTTGTTTTTCTTTTAGTTTATCTTAGCTTTTAGTTCTTCTTAGGACATAGTTAATGTACCATGTAATAAGACTAGGTGACAAGGACAAGGATGTAAAAGAAAAGATGACTAGGCCGAGAGCTTTCTCCAAATGTGATTTTACCGAGAATGAAGAAGGTCTCAAGAAAAAGGAATCATCTAGAACATGTGGCTCCAAAGAGGTTATCTCATTCATGCACTTGAAGACACCAAGAAGCCAACCCGGAAGATAAGGGAATGGTTCTCAACACTACCCAAAAATACAATTGTTGAGATAACTAGTTCATATGTGAAGGGTACCAAGGAAGGATCTAGAATGCATGGAAGATTGGGATTCATCCCCCCCCTCCCATTTCGGCCAAGGTACTTCAAGGATAAGAAACTTCCACACGTGCTCCAAGAAAATCATTCATGAACTAACTAGTTCATGCATTTCTTTACATAGAATACATAAAAGAGTGGTATAGAGATCTTGAAGAGTTGGTCTACTCCTTGTTCCCCAAGTTAACTTGAACCCCTTCCCATTTGTTCCCACTTGGCCGAGATTTCCAAGTAATTTGTGTCCTTTTGTTATCCTTCTAGAATAGTCCATGTACTACTATAAATAGGACCCTTAGGATATTGTAAAAATCATAGTGGATTAAATATAAACTTGAGTTTTACTCATACTCTAAAGTATTCAACTTGTGTGTATCTACCTTAGATTGGTCCTTGTGTGGGCCTTGGTTCTTTTGTGAGCTAACCCCTTAGTGTAAGTTGAATCTAGGACTTGTGTGACCTAGTTAAACCCAAGCTAAGGTCCCTTTGGTGTAAGTCTTGGTTAGGACTTGTGTGACCTAATCAAACCCAAGCTTAAGGAACCCCCTTGGTGCAAGTGGACGTTGAAAATTGTGTGATCCAACCAAACCTAAGCCTAGGGTATATCTTAAGGTTACCGGCCACCCTCACTTGGCTTGTTCACAGGCTTATAGTTAGCAACCCCGATCTAGTTCTTGTCCAATTGGCCAAACTCATCTTGGTGTCGACTCGAGCATTAAAACCCTCATGTCATTATCCTTGTTATACGGATCGTCCATCGCTTGGTTTGTACTCGGGTTTGCACCTAGCATCCCGTGATCATTCCTTGGCCAAACCACCATTTTTGTTTCACCACCACATCCCATAATACTCCATAAACATCCCCATTAAAGCTCACTATCCGAAACTACCCACAACTTCACGCAAAAACCCAACAACCACAAACAGTCCACAAGATAGCCCTTACCGAGACTTCATTGTTTCATCTAGGTTCTGCCACCTTACCTCCATCCGACCACCAAACCCGGATCATCAAGACAACCCTCAACACACTCAGAACACTCCTATAAAACGCCTTGACCCAATTCCCTATATAACTACCCGATATAACCACCAAACACCACACTGCCCGGTAGAAATATTTCACCCGACAGCTTACTTTTGATCACATTTTCATGTCAACCCGTGTCCAACCAAACTCTAACCCACTTACACCCTTCTTATATATATTATGTACTCATATGTATATATATCATATTGACATTTGAAATGTTGAGATATTGAGGAAAAAGACTTTGGAAGCCAGTTATTGGATATGGTACATGATACGAGAGTGATGATAGATTATGATACTTCAGTCACAGAGCTAGTATCTGATGGAATTAGAAGAGTGTATGGACCTCATGATTCCTCTATGTGTCACGTGACAGCTATTGTAGCAGCGTGAGTATACCAGGTACTTATGGTCTGTGCATACATACATATCATCTGCATTACATCCATTCTTATTCTTTTTATATGTATTTATTGTTGTGTGTACTTGATTGTGATTTTTGATGAATTATATGATCTTATATCTTGATTGAGTGTAATACTGATACTTGAGACTTGTAATTGCTGTGAGATTGAGTTGTGAGACTTGACGGGACTAGATGCCCCGGTTGTGGGGTTTAGGCTGTTGACAATGCTTTTGAGGACAATGTTAAGACTTGCGAACTTGGATAATACTTGTGCGCTGTTGAACTGTAGCACTAAAATGGTAAACTTGTTATTTGGAGGAAAGATTGAGTCTTGATAGTGTTTGTGCCTTAGTTTGTGAAAGGGTTGGATCCTTATGAGTAGAACTTATATAATTAGTGAAAAAGTGTAATCGTTGCGGACTTAGGTGCCTTTTAGGTAAAGGTTGGAACTTATTACTATATATGTCCTAATGGACGTAAAAATAGGAAACTTTGTGATATTCCTTGACGAGCGGTAGAATTTACGACTTGGTATAGTTGTAGGATCATTACTTAAACTGTTGAATTATTTATAACTGTATATTTAACTAACCAAGCATGAAGAGAAGTATTTGGAGTATCAACCCTGCCCACTACTATAGTTAGGGTTGGTCGATGATTCTGCTAGGTACATGTGCTTCTCGTACTCACTCTACACTTGTTGCACTCTATGTGCAGCCGACACTGGAACTCTCTACAATATTTATGTTTCTGTTCATGTTACTTTCAGACAATATTTATTTTCCTCTATCAAACTTGTACTCGATTTAGAGCTATGTACTCATAACTACCGAATCTTTGGGGTTTTTCTTCAAACTACGTGTTAAGTCCTAATATTTATTGATAATTTTCTTATTATCTCTTTACTTTCCGCACTTACTTTCGTATAATTTTATGTTGAACGATTGGGGTTCACCTACGAATTAGGTAGGTTCCCTCACAATACAATGAGAATTTTGGGTCGTGACAGTTAGACGCATGCTTGCATGACCCAACTTTTTGTGCCACACCCTTGGATCTTCTGTCATGGATGCAACATACATATGTCCTGCTAAACTCTTAATGGAATCCAGGACATGTACATTTTTATCTCTACATCCTGGTAGCACAACTTTTCCAGTATTATCTTCAATGATGTAACATGTTTTCTTGAATCTTACCTCGAGCCCAAAATCACATAGTTGACTTATGCTTAGTAGATTGTAGTTGAGTCCCTTCACTAAATAAACGTTAGTAATATCATAAGAATTAGTAAAATCAATTGTTCCTATACCAATGACAATTTGAATTGTCCCTAAAGTCGTAATATTCCTTCATCGAATTCAGCGACTGATTTTTTAACACGTTTTTATCACCGATCATATAGTTTGAGCATGCACTATCTAGATTCCATTTCCCTTTGATTTCTTCTTAGGGTGTTCCTGCAAAAAAGTGTAATCACTTCCTTTTAGGTACCCAAATCATCTTGGGTCTTTGAGGATTAGACTCAACATTATTTTTATTACTCTTGGGTCTCCATACTCAACTAGGTCCAACTGCATAATGAAATATGCAATTATATTATTTATGGCTGATTCTACAACAACAATAAATAGGTTTGAGAAAAGGGTGGGCACAGGCGAGTTGGTAAGTGGCAAGGTGATTGGGGTACAACCACTCCGACGTCGCGGGTTCGAATTCGTGTGGTGACAGTCTTTGCTGAAATATTGCAATGGTTGTTGCTAGGTTCGTGTCCCGTTGGTCCTCTCCCTTGCAGGGCTGCCACTCGTGCATATCCCTCGATTTACATCCCACCTGGCCAAGGGGCCTCTGGTATAGGTGGGGGGGGGGGGGGGTTTCGCCTTCGGGACTTTCCCCTTCACAAAGAAAAGGGTTCATTACTGACTGACTAGTGAGTTGACTTGCTTGAAGCATATTTATTTTAGTCAGATGTCCTATCAGTTGACTTTTTCGGATGAGTCGACTAATTTTTCTTTACATGAGAGACTGAGTTACTAGTTGACTTGTTGGATGCAGGTTTGTCATTGGAAAGTTCTTTACCAGTTGACTTATCATTATGAGCTGACTGGTTAGACCTAACATAAGTATGGATGGTGGATATACGCAAACCACTAATTTTCAATTGCAATTTCTGAACTGTTTCTTGAAGAAAGTCTTTCTCAATTTCAGAAACTTCTGATTTAGTCTCCCAATCTTCTTTTTCTCCTTGAAGTTTTCAAAGTTCATTAAAAACTGTGTCTATGTCTTCTAAAGTTCAATCTAATAGTTCTTGAAGTTTGTTAAGGTCACTTTTATGTGGAGGCATAAAAGCTACTATGAGGTTGTTAGTGCTCTAATTCGGATAATTGTTTTTAGAGTCACCACCTAATTTATAGATAAATTAGGAAAACCAAGTTGAAAGGTTTGTTCAAGTTAATGCAAATTTTTTTATCAAAATTAGAGTCAAGGTAAGGGTTCTGGTAATCCCCGGGGAAGGTGTTAGACACCCCGGTATTAAAGATCCGTAGAATACGGTTGACCTTCGGGTTCTATAGCATGTTTCAATGATTTGAATTGCTTAAAAAGTGTTTAAAATTCCCACAAAATTCTTGTCATTCATTTATTCAAAACTCAAAGATATTTTGAAAACAAAAGAGTTAAACTTCCGCCAAAAATGGTTTGCACAAGGGTAATTTAGTCAACTTATTTTCGGACTAAGAACACCCAAGAATTAACTTGAGTAGAACACTACTATTTAGTCACATAAGTTGTCCAATGTCACTTGCATATTGTGAAAATCTTTTAAAGTTCAAAATTAGTGTAATTCATTTGAAATGACAAGGTTTGTGTTTTTTCAAAGAAGTAGAAAACAAAGATTTTCTTTTATTTTTTAATGCTATACCCAAAAGGCCAACTCATAGTTCCTAATGCCAAAAACCATATCATGACCCAAGTCCAAGATAGTTTTAAGTCTCAAAATCATATAAGTTGGGCTCCGCCCAGAAAATCAACCTTTTAAAGATGTCAATTTGGCTCAAATAGACCATAATATATTCAGCAATTTAGATGTCAATTTGTCTTTAGGAAAAGCCATTTTGGTCGACATTTATCAAAAAAAAAAAAAGCTAACACGACCCGTTTCATGTATTTTCAGTCCAAATAAAGCCCGGAGCAGTTCTAATTTTCCTTTTACATTATTACAACCCAGAACCTAATCTATTTTACGATCTGATTTGTGGATTCAGAGTTTCGACGGCTATTGAATAACTGGTTTGTGACATTTACTTCTCTTGTTGATTTCTGATTTTGGCATCTCATTTGTGGAGTAAGTGGACAGTCCTCGATACTGGTACTTGATATTTTTATAGACCCATTTCAGTTGCTATTCGATTCAGTAACTCAATTTCTATATATTTATTGTTGCCATTATCAGTCCGTCAGAAATTCCAAGGTTGTTGATTTTAATTAAAACTTTGTTCTTCCATATTGATTTGGTTACTTATTTGATTCTCTAATTCATTGGGTTATTTATTCTCTGTTTCATTGGATATGTGAAAAACATAATTTCAGTGACTGGTCGCCAGTGATCCCTCGATACTTTTGTTGCACTGCTGGCTTAGGTATTTTTAGATCTGCTCCAGATCTGCTCTACCTCTGCACCGGAAGTTTGAGCATTGGTGAAACCCACCACCACCACATTAACATCGAAGGTCCGACCTTCGGTGAACTTTTTTTTTTCTTTTTCTAATTTTTACAGGTACCACAAGATCTACCACAACGTACACCCGAGTTCTATCGCTCTGTTCTCCCGCCTAGCATCCATGTACAAAATTTTCGACAGGAATAATGATTTTAGGTAGTGAACGTGTTTCGGCATGTGAACAGTGATTTTCGGCGTGTGAACAGGTTCTATTAGCCTGGAGTTGGTACCTCCAGTTCCCCGTACTCAATATTTGTCCTTATCCTCATAGTTAAATTCTTGCGTGTTGCATTTTATTGAATCTTGACTTTACATTCTTGTCCTTTACTTTAGCATTTTGGTTTGTAGTAGCTTGACTTGCCTATAGATTCTTGCTAATTTGTGCTTTAGTATTGGTTTCCGTGTGTGTTAACGTTAACCTTTGACTAATATTTTTTGCTATAGTGACTTCGGTGAATGATGGTAGACTAGGGTCATGTTCTCGATCGGGGACGGAGGTGAGGGTTGGGGGGGTAAGGGAGGTAAGGGTAATACTATGATGATAATAGGGTCTTGTAATATTGGAACTTTAACGGGGAAGTCCATAAAGCTAGTTAAGATTCTTAAGAAGAAGAGGATTAATATAGCATGTGTCTAGGAGACCAAATAGGTAGGACCCAAGGCAAAGGATGTAGACGGGTATAAGCTATAGTTCTGGTGTAGGTCGAAGTATAGGAATGAGGTAGGCATTTTGGTAAATGGCGAGCTAAGGGATCATGTGGTAGAGGTTAGGAGGGTCAATGACAGGATGATGGCGATTAAGTTTGTAGTTGAGGGGTGCACTATGAACATTATTAGTGCGTATGCACCGCAGGTGGGCTTGAATGAGGAGAAGAGGCGTTTTTGGGAAAATTTGGATAAAGTGGTAGGAGGTATACCACCCACTGAGAAGTTATTTGTTGGAAGACATTTTAACTGACATATCAGGGAACTTCCGGGGGGTTATGATGACGTGGATGGAGGTTTTGGCCTTGGGGATAGGAACGGAGAAGACGTTTCACTTTTGGAGTTTGCTAGAGCTTTTGGGATGGTGATAGCCAATTCGAGGTTCCTAAAGAAGGAGGAGCATTTGGTGGCTTACCATAGTTCGGTGGCTATGACTCAGATAGACTTTTTGCTCCTTAGGAAGGTTGACAAAGGTCTTTCTAAAGACTGCAAAATTATTTCAAAGGAGGATCTTACAACCCGACATAAGCTTTTGGTGATGGATTTGGAGATCAAGGTGGAGAAGAAGAGGGTTGTTGATGACATATTAAGAATCAAATGGGGGAGTTTGACCAAGGCCAGTGCCAAGGAGATGGGGGAGAGGTTGATGGTCAAGAGGGCTTGGGGGAGTAGTGGGGATGCGACTGGTATGTTGGACAAGACGATCAGTTGCATTCGGGAGGTTACTAGAGAAGTGCTAGGAGTCTAGCGGGGTAGCCGTGGTGGGCATCGAGGGGACTGGTGGTGGAATGGTAAAGTTCAAGAGAAGTTGGAAGAAAAAAAAGCGACGTATGCGAAATTAGTAGAAAGCAAGGATGAAGTGGAGAAGTGGACGAATAGGGAATTACATAAGATGGCGCGGAAAGAGGCAAAGCTAGTCGTTATGGCAGTGAAAATGGCAGCTTTTGAACGTCTATATATGGAATTAGAGGGAAAAGGAAGGGATAAAAAGTTGTACAGACTAGGCAAGGCGAGGGAGAAGAGGGGATAAGAAGTTGTACAGACTTGGATCACGTGAGGTGCATCAAGGATGAGGATGGAAACGTACTGGTGGAGAACGCGCATATTAGGCGGAGGTGGAAGACTTACTTTCATAAACTCTTGAACGAAAAAGAAGATAGAGACATTGTGCTGGGAAATCTGGAGCACTCTGGTAGGTACCAGGATTTTTGGTATTGTGAAAACATTAAGATTGAGGAGGTTCATGGTGTTGTTCGCAAGATGCGTAGGGGGCGAGTGACCGGGCCGGATGAGATCCCAATTGAATTTGGGAAGAGCGCTGGTAGGGCAGGTTTGGAGTGACTGACAGAGTTGTTTAACGTCATTTTTAAGACGGCAAGGATGCCCAAATAATGGAGGTGGAGTATAATGATTCTTTTGTACAGAAACAAAGGTGATATCAAGAGTTGCAACAACTATAGGGGTATCAAGCTGCTAAGGCACACTATGAAATTTTGGAAAAGAGTCGTGGAGATGAGGGTGAGAAGAGGCGTGTCTATCTCTGAGAATCAGTTTGGATTCATGATAGGGCATTCGACTACAGAAGTCATTCATCTTATTAGGAGGTTAGTGGAGCAGTATAGGGAGGGGAATAGAGACATACATATAGTTTTCATGGAGATGTTTGGAGGTTAGAACTAACAATGGAGCCAATACCAGGGCACGGACAGTAGGAGGAGACACGAAGTTCTTCATAGTGATGATGGGTTGCACCAGGGATCAGCTCTTAGCACATTCCTCTTTGCATCGGTGATGGATGTACTGATGCGTCAAATCCAATGGGAGGTGCCTTGGTGTATGTTATTCGCAGATGATATAGTTCAGATAGATGAGACTCACATCGGACTGAACGCTAAGCTGGTGGTTTGGAGACACTCTAAAATGAACAAGAATACCAAGTATTAGCATAAAATCACAGAAACTAGAAGAAATACACATAGACTGCCCTCAATAGCTATATTAGATCTATAACAAACTTTAAACATAGAAGAAATGGAAAACCTTATACAGGCAGGTAGATTACGTAGAACAAAATGACCCTCTCACACCAAAACTCATCACATCCTAACATTTCTCATTAAGACATGTATTAAGCCCCTTTTTGACATGACAAGACACCCTAGACTAGTGTTAATACTTTTAAGGTCTTAGAACTACAACATTTCCAAGATAACTTAAACAAGTTCTCTAGTTCCATTTTCAGATTCATATTGAGTTTTACTCTAGATAGGGTATGAATCTAGCCTAAATAAGGTACTTATCTTCAATATTGCCAAACAACAATTGACCATGAATCATCTCAAGCCTGAACATGTTCCTAAGTAGTTTTAGATGTTATTTAGGAACTCAAAATAACATTCAACATATCATTTAGCCACTATACATCAAGTTATACTCTTAACATCATATCAACACAGATTTATCAACATATCACATGTAAAACTTATATCAAGCTAAGCTAAACATAAATAGGAAATGAGAGAACCAAACTTCATATTTTTGAGCTCACATATGTAGAGATGACAGTGGATCCTGGACCCAGTCCGGATCCGGTGGATCCAGATCCGTTTAATAGGATATGGATCTTCAAAATTTGGACCCAACGGATCCGGATCGGACCCAGATCCATTTCTGATGGATCGGATCTGGATCTTGTATTTGAGATCCGTATCCGTCCAGATCCAACCCGTGGATCTATTTTTTAATAATATATTCATAACCTAGAATGTAATTTTATAAGTATTTTCTTAAAATTGCTAAGCCACTTGTGACATCGTCTACCTTATATGTGAATGGACCTTGAACATGTTTGTATGAATGGCCCTCTTGGCATGTAGTTTGTTAGAATGACCTTTTCGGTATGTAGTTTGTATGAATCCTCTTGGCAGTTTCTACGAATGACCCTCTCAGTAATTTGTAATGGACATCTCGGCATGTAGTTTGTATGAATAGACCTCTTGGCATGTAGTTAAAACATATGGCTCTTTTGGTTGGATTGTCTTTCTTTTGTACGTTGTCGGTTGTGACCCTCTCAGCCAGATGACAATTTTATCCTTTACATGTCTCTCATGGCTGGATTATCTTTTCTTCATCATTTCTGTAGGTTGTGACCCTCTCATTTAGGTAGCCATTTTATCCTTTGTATGTCTCTCATGGCCAGATTATACTTCTTCATCCTTTGTCGACTCATGACCCTTTTAGTTAGATGGTCATTTTTGTTCTTTACCTGGATCCCATGGCCGGATTATACTTCTTCATCCTTTATGTGGCTCTCATGGTTGGATTGTACCTCCCTTGTGGCGCTTTATCCTTTAAATGGTTCTCCTGACCTGATTGTGTTGCCCTGATGGTTCTTTTCCTATCTGTGGCTCTCATGGCCTAGTTGTCATCTTTCGGTGTCGGAGTTTATTCTTTTTTACTGTACCTAATAAATTCATGAACCAACAGGTCCGTAGAAAAACCCATCGTCCTCCTGTGGATGTTTTGGGGACTTGCAAACACAGAAAAACTGTTAGTTTTTATGGGGTCGATCCGTGCCTCTGACTCTCGCTGCTTTGTTTCTTTGTTTTTCCAGTATCGACCCCTTCATGGCTCAGTATTATGAGAGATGAAATTTTAAGTTAAAATTTGAAAATATTTTAGAAAACAATTTTTGACTAAAACATTTTATCATATTTAAAATGTTGTTAACTCAATGTCATGACATATACGCTCTGAGTGAGGTTCATCAATTGTCCTCAGCGCTTTGGGCGTACTCCTTCTTTGTCCTAGTGAAATTTTCTAGACCCCCTCGACAATTTGCCCCAGTTGCAAGTTTGAGATTGGCTGACACTTATGGCGATTTGTACCGAAGGAATTCTTGAGTTTCTCTCAAAAATTCTGCCCCAGTTGAATGTATGAGATCGACTGACTCTTGCGCCAGTGCTGTCGGTGGAATTTTTGTGATCTTCTCAAAATTCTGCCCCAATTTTCAAGTTTTAGCCGACTGATCTTTTATGCCAGGTTCTTTAGTGGAATTTTTTGAGATCCTCTCAAACCCTAGTTGCAATTTGAGATCACAGTATTTTGTGAGGCGATCCCTCGAATCCTTATGTCTTAGAGGCTTCCAAAGGGTTTCTTTGGTTTTTGTTTGGTGTGATCGAGCTCGAAGAGCGCCTATGTATCCCATCTCGGGGATCAGGTCGAACGTACTTCAGATCAAAGATGGTTGATATTTTATAAGTGCGACCGAGTCCATAATGGACGCCTACGTTTCCCTCTGTGGAAATCAGGTCTTCGCGTAGTTCATATTACAAGGAATGATGGGTTTTTATAATAATTTGAGTGAGTCTTGAATGGACGCTACATATCCCTCTTTAGGAATCAGGTCTTCGTGTAGTTCATATTACAAGGAATGATGGGTTTTTATAATAATGCGACCGAGTCCTGAATGACCGCCTACGTATCCCTTTTTGGGAATCAGGTCCTCGCATAGTTCATATTACAAAGAGATGTCATTTGGTTTTCCTATGTGATTACAAGTAAAGAAAATGCAATACAAGCAAAGAAATGCAAATAAAAAGATAATGCGATTACAAGTAAAAGGTAATTACAAACATAAAAGCATGTTCTCATGCATAGTATCTGTTGATATCGTCTAAGTTAATTGCCTTGGGCCACTCTTAGCCATCTATTTCTGCGAGGATTACTACTCCTCCTGATAGTACCTTCGGCACCATGTAGGGTCCTTGCCAGTTGGGTGCGAATTTTCCTTTGTACTCATCTTGGTGCGAATACACACGCTTGAGTACCAATTTTCCTATTTGGAAGATTCGGGTCCTAACCCGATTGTTGAAGGCACGTGCCATTCTTTATTGGAATTATTAACAGTAACATACGACAACCATCATTTTCTCATCAATCAGAGCCAATTGCTGGTATCTTTTCTGGATCTACTCAGCGTTATCCAGTTCTGCTTCTTGTATGATTTGGAGTGAGGGTATCTCTACCTTGGCTAGTATCACCACTTTAGTGTCGTAGACAAGTAAATAAAATTTTCTCCAGTTGAGGTTCGAGTAGTGGTTCGGTGTCCTAGCAACGTGTAGGGCAGTTGTTCATGAAAACATTTATAGTTGTCGGTCATTTTCCTTAATATTCTTTTGATGTTCTTGTTGGCTGCCTCTACGACTCCGTTCATTTGTGACTTGTAGGAGGCCAAATTCTGATGAGTTATGCAGAACTGCTCACAAATGTTTTTCATCAAATGATTTTTCAAATTTGTTCCATTGTTAGTTATGATCGATTCTGGGATGCCGAATCGACATCTGATGTTGTTCCGTACGAAGTCTTCTACCACTTTCTTCATAACTGACTTGTGAGAGGCAACTTCAACCCACTTTGTGAAGTAGTCTATGGAAACCATGATAAAGCGATGTTCATTGTATGTTGATGTCTCTATTGGCCCAATGACGTCCATGCCCCAAGATACAAATGTCCAGGTCGAGATCATGATATTATGTTCACTCGATACGACCCATGCTTAGATCTCTGTGGATTTGGCATTGATGGCATATTTGCATAAATTTACTACAGATGGTTTCCATCGTCATCCAATAGTAGCATACTCTCAAAATCTTCTTGTCTAGGATGAACCCGTTCATGTGAGGGCCACAAGTCCCAACGTGTACATCTTCTAATAGTTTTGTGGCCTATATAACATCGACATAACTTAGAAGCCCTGGATCAAGCATCCTCCTATAGAGTACTCTCTTGTTTAGAAAGAAACCATTAGTCATTCTTCTGATGGTCTTCTTTTGATTGGTTATGATATTTTCAGGATACTCTCTCTTTTCCAAGTATGTGCTTATGTCGGTGTACCAGAGCTTACCATCTAGTTCTACTTCTACATGGGAACAATAAGCATGTTCTTCCCTAATGCTTATCTCCAGCAGGTCAATATGACTGCTTTCAGGATGCTATATCATTAATGCTATAATTTCCAGAGCATTGGCGAATTCGTTCAAGTCTCTCGACGTGTACCGAAACTCAATCTTTCTGAACCTTCTGTATAGTCTTTGTGCCAGGTTCACATATGGCAAGATTTTTTCATTTTGGTGGCTCATTATCCTTGAACCTAATGAATTAGTAGATCTGAGTCTCATATTTCCAACAATTCTTGGATATCCATGTCGATGGCTATACTAAGACCCAAAATGCAGGCTTCATACTCTTCCATATTGTTCGTGCATCAAAAGTTAAGCTTTGCTGCCATCGAGTAATGCTGACCCATTTTTGATAGCAAAACAGCTCCGATCCCCGAACCTTTGTAATTGATTGTGCCATCGAAGAACATTTTCCATCCTGAGTAGGTTTCGCTGTGTCATCTTTAATTGTCATCACTTCTGTGTTTGGGAAATACCTCCTCAGTGGTTCAAACTCTTCGTCGACTGGACTTTCTACTAGCAAGTCAGCTAATGCTTGTCCCCGACAGCATTCTAGACCACGTACGTGATGTCGAATTCGCTTAGAAGTATTTTCCACTTGGCTAGTTTCCCTATAGGAATGGGTTGGCGGAAGATGTACTTTAGAGGATCCATCTTGGAGGTTTGGTGGGTAGTGTATACCGATAAGTAATGTCTCAATTTTTGTGCTACCCATTTCAGTACACAACAAGTCTTTTCCACCAAAGTGTATCTTGACTCACAAGCGGTGAATGTTTTGCTAAGATAGTAGATTGCTCACTCTTTCTTCCCAATTTCATTGTTTTGTGGCAACAAGCATCCAAATGTGTTGTTTGATAATGACAAATACATCAATAATGGGCTTCCTGGCCTAGGAGGGACCAAACTGGCGATTGGAGATATATCTTTTGATAGTGTCCAAGGCTTTCTGGCACTCGTCAGTCCACTTGGTGGACACATCCTTTTTCAACAGCTTGAATATGGGCTATACAATTATTGTAGATTGTGCTATGAAGTGTCAAATATAATTCAACCTTCCCATAAAACACATGACGTCTTTATGATCTCTCGCGGTGGTAGTTCCTGAATGGCTTTATTCTTCGAGGGATCTAGTTCTATACCCATGCGGCTGACTATAAATCCCAACAATTTTTGGCAGTAACTTCAAATGTGTACTTGGTTGGATTTAGCATCAAATTGAACATACGAAGTTTATCAAAGAACTTCTGCAGGTGTATGATGTGATCAGAGCTTTCCTGTGACTTGATTATGACATCATCCATGTAGACTTCTATCTCTTTACGCATCATGTCATGGAAGATTGTGGTCATTGCTCTCATGTATGTGGCACTGTAGTTCTTGAGGCCGAAAGACATTACACAGTAGTGGTATACTCCCCATGGATTGATGAATGCTATGTTTATACATCTTTTTCGCTCATGAGGATATGATGGTAACCAGTGAAGTAATCTACAAATGAATGTAAAATCGTGCTTCGCACAGTTATCAATATGTATGTTTGATGTGGTAAAGTATCATTAGGACTAGCTCGGTTGAGATCACGATAGTCGATACAAATTTAGATTTTTTGTCTTTTCTTCGGTACATGCACATTGTTGGACAACCATGTGGGATATCAAGTTACTTTTGTGAATCCAGACTTTATCTATTTTTCAACCTATCTTTGATTCTTATGCTCAGATAAGGCTTGAATTGTCGGAACATGCGAGTCTAGAATGAAAATCCGACAATACAAATTGTGGTCCTAACTTGGACTAACGTCGAGTCATTTCCATTTTTCAAACATTACGTAGAAAAGTAAAGACACAAATGGTGAATACTGGGGCTTGAGCCGATTTTCGCCTACTTTTGAATGAAAATTTAAAATCAATCTCTCTACCAAGGACTCAAAAGTGGGGTAGAGTTCTAGTTGGACATCTGCTCATCCGGATCAGCGTTGCGGATTATAGGTGCTTCAGAGCATTCCTCTAGTATTACGACACACTCTTCCTCTTGGAACAACATCCCTAAACCCTCTTCTGTGTCTCCATCGTTGCACATGAGCATTTTTACTGGGAATGACGGGTATAAACCTGGGAAAGGCTTATGCAACTGTGGGGTACTTCTTTTATTTTGATCAACATCGGAGGCTTCTTCAAAGCTTGGTATGTAACCAAGACCAAAATGGTACTTATTTGCTGGAATTTACACCGGCTCCTTGATACCCTGGAGCTCTAGTCCCAAACCTTTGTCGGGCTCAACCCCGTTCTAAATAATGGTTGCAACAGTCATATTGTAAATTGGTGGCTTCTTTCTTCGTCGGCCCCTTGGTGGGCATGATGTATATAAGGAGAGGGTTGTATGGTTAGGTGGGTCGGAATTGGATTGGGACCGGGTGGATACCAAAATGGGGGTCAAATGAAGGTTGGCGGGTTTCTGGGCAGTGTGTATTTGGTGGGGAGTGTGCGGGTGAATTTTGAGGGTGTTGGGCTAAGGCGTTTGGAGGGGATGAACTATACACGTTGTAGGTCATGTTGGTGGTTGGTATTTGGTGGTTGGGTGGTGGTAAGGTGGCGGAAAATGGTCGGGACAGTAAAGTTGGCGGGATTTGGGTGCGATCGGGACAGTGGGGAATTGGTTGGGGGTTCCGGGTGTTATTGGGAGGAGTCGGTTGACGACCTTTTGGGTATGAGTTGGGGAAGTGTTGGAGTGTGTTGGGGTAAAAAGAAATTGGGCAGTTTGGACAAAGATAGGGCACGAAATTGATAAACAAATTCGTGTGCGGGTAAGGTAATATAGGCCGAGAAGACCTTCAATGTGTTTCTAACAAGTAATCAGATAGAACCTTGGCTTGGGTATAGTTAGATCACAAAAGTTATAACTAGACTTACACCGAGAGTTTTAACCACAAAAGGACCAAGGGGTGGCCCACAAAAGGACCGGGGTTTGGACCACAAAAGGACCAAGGGTTGGACCACAAAAGGTCCGCCTAAGATAACAACACAAAAGTTGAAAACTTAGTAAGTTTGAGAAAACTCAAATATATTTCATAAAATTTCAAAATCCCCTTACATCAATTACATCTCCCATTTACATTAGTCTCACGTTTGACTCCCAATGGCCCTCCATGGTTTGACATAGATTACACCATGGTTGGATTATCACATATGCCCTCAGATAATGTGGTGCAAACCATAGATGGTTGTAGCACCTTGTGTATGGAACTCACGAGGGGACCTAGGAAGTTGCACAACCCGAATGACATCAAACCCGATTTGATCTTTAAGACCATCTTCCATTCACCTTCTCCTCGGATTTCCACTTGATGGTAGCCACTTCTCAATTCCATCTTGATGAACAATTTGGCTCCACATAATCCATCAAAAAGACTTTTCAACCTCGGCATAGGAAGTTTGTTCCCCACGATGAAGTTGTCGACCTCTTAACTTTCAACACACGTGTGCCAAGTTTGTGTGCATATGCTTGAGGGTTGGGTAATGAATTTCTTTGAAATAAACCAAGAGAGTGTTCACTACTTATCATCGGGGATGGTCCTGTTGTAAACTTATCCGCAAATGCAACTTCCAAAGGCTCCTTTGAGTAGGCACCTATAACACTCCCCTTCTTAAGCACCTTCTCCATCTCTCGTGCATCAAGTAAGGGGGTCTCGTGTTCTTCCTTGGCCTTGGATTCCTCTAAGGGCTTCCATTACTTTCATTCGTCAGCACTCTGGGTTTAGGACATTCCTTGGCAAAGTGTCCTGATTCTCGACATTGGAAACACCTTTTTCTCTTTATGTCTATCTTTGTTGTGACTTCTACAACTCCTTGATCATACAATGGAGAAGTATTACCCTCTTTTACCCTTTGATCTTCAATTTCATGATCATACAAGGAGTTGATAAAAAAAGAGTTGCCTATTTTCTTGATATTGGAGGGATTTATGTAAGACTTTGTGGAACCTCTCCTTTGTGGTTTCTCAAACACGCCTCCAAAGATGCGCATGACACCGCTTCAATTTTTTCTTGGCGACGTGTGGGGAGCTTGAAGTGTAGGCTTTTTCATGTTCCCTTGAAAAATATTTCCTCATCATATGCTTCTTTAATTTCTTCCAAGAGTAAATCTTGGTCTTGCCACTTCTTTTTCGATTGGTTCTTAGATTTTCGTACCAATCGGAAGCAAATAACTTGAGCCTCAATTTGGCAACTTTGAAGCACTCATGATCGTCATATTGCTGATACTTGAAAAATCCCCCAATGGTGTTTAACGATTTAAGGAACTCTTTTGGGTTCATATCTCCATGAAAAGTTGGAAGATCACATTTTTTTCTCAAGATGGGCATATGTTTCGCAAACATGTCACTAACGAGTTTCTGAAGTTCTTCTTTATTTGTAAGTGGCATTTTTGTGATGGCTATCGCGTCAAGGTGTGGGATGGAAGTGCCTTGCTCTGATACCAATTTGATGTAAGTATGGAGGGGTGAGCGAGGGTAAATGGGGCTGAGTTCGGCAGGGAACAAGTTGACTCGAAAATGGATGGGAAAAGTGGTTCTCGGTTTCTAGCTGGGTAGTGGGGATTTGGGGGCTGTTTCGAGTAGTTGTGTACGGAATTGGGTCACCACGTTTTATGGAGCTGTTGTGTACATGTAAAGAGTTGTTTTGATGGCCGGTCTTTGGTGGTTTGATGATAGCAAGGTTTCAGAACAGAACTGAAATAGTGAGGTCGTCGGCAAGGTGTGTAATACGGACTGTTTGGTATTGTCGGGATTGGACGGGATTTTGTGGGAGGTTTCGGTTGGGAACCTTTGGTGGGGATGTTTATGGAGTCCTGTGGGATGTAGTGGTTTGGACAAGGAATGACCACGAAAAGCGAGTTGCAATTCGGAGACACACCAAGTGTTGGTTGGTACAGTTTTTGGTTAAGTGTTTGGTTGTTATGGTTGTAGTGAAGTGCGGTCGATGAGCCCAAGGATATAGACACATGTGTTTTACAACCCAAGTCGACACCAAAATTAGGGTGACCAATTTACCAAGGAATAGACCGGGGTTGCTAAGTACAAGACCGAATACAAACCAAGTAAGGTTGGCCGAAAACCTTAAGATAGACCCTAGGTTTGGGTTTGGTTGGGTCATACAGTCCCAACGTCCACTCACACCAAAGAGGGTTCCTTAAGCTTGAGTTTAGTTAAGTCACAAAGTCTTAACCAAACTTAGAGAAAAGGGATACCTTATTTTGGGTTTAACTAAGCCACACAGTCCTAGTTTCAACTTACACTAAGGGGTTTGGCTCACACAAGAACCAAATGTCCGCCCGGAGAACCAACTAAGAATATTGATCCCGGATTGAAAGACTTAGCGAAGATGAGTAAAAACTCAAGTTTTATATTCAACAAACTCTGAATTTTACAATGGCCTAAGGCCTCTATTTGTAGTAGAAAATGTACTATTCTAGAAGAAGATAAAAAGACACAAAACTAGAACCCATTCGGCCTAGTGTGGACGAGTTTGGGTTGACTTGGTGGACAAGGTGTTTCGGCCACCTCTTCCTCTTCTGTAGGCCGAGATTGAGGTTTCCCATGTAACCATATTCATGAATTTTTTAGCCCATAAATTCTTCCAACAACCTCATCTTCTTGAAATGTGTTGGAAGCTTCTATTCTTGGTATTTGTTTTGATGATCATTTCGGCCAACTCATCTCCCCTTGGACGACTTTAAGTCTTCAATATAGCTAACTTCATGAGCTTGTTAGTTCATAAAGTTTCTCCTTTAATTCCCCATCTTCTATATGTCCCTTGAACTTTCTATCTTGTCCTCTAACTCACGGCCTAGTCATCCCTTTGGAAGACATTTTGGTCTAGTCACATTATTAGAAGGCTCTCGGCCTTGTAACCCTTTACATGACTTATTAATTGTATCTTAAGGTAGTTATTATGTGCAATACTATGTCCTAAGCTAATAGATAAGCTAGTAAGTAAAATATAAGCTAAAAGAAAAGCATGGTATCGGCCAAGACCAAACAAGAAGGGCAATAATACAAAGCTTCTTAATCTTCATGTCACAATTTTCCATGCATTGTTAGGCATCTAAGTGTAGAATGACGTGCCATTGTTGGCACTCTTAGGAAGGAACTTTGGAGTAAAGACTGCAACCTTTCGACCGGAATTACATCACTCATATTTTGAATGACAACTGCAACCATTTGGCCGGAATTTCATCAGTCAGACTGTTGGAGTGAAGTCTGTAGTCTTTCGGCTGAAAATACATCACTCTCACTTTTGAATGAAGACTACAACCTTTTGGCCAGAATTACATCATTTAGACTCTTCGAGTGAAGAATACCACCTTTCGGCCGGAATTATATCATTCTACCACTTTGAGTAAAGACTCCAACCTTTCGACCAGAATTACATCATTCAGACTCTTGGAGTGAAGACCGCAACCTTTCGGCTGAAAGTACGTCACCGAGACATTTGAATGAAGATTGTAGACATTTAGTTTGAATTACATCATTTAGATGCTTGGAGTGAAGAATGCAACCTTTTGGTCGAAAATACATCACTCGGACGTTTAAATGACGACTGCAACCATTAGTCCTGAATTACATAATTCAGAATCTTGGAGTGAAGACTGCAACCTTTCGATTGTAATTACATCACTCTTACTTTGAATGAATATTGCAACCTTTCGGCCATAATTACATCATTAGACTCTTGGAGTGAAGATTGCAACATTTCGGTTAGAAATACATCACTCAGACATTCGATTGAAGATTGCAACTTTTCCGCCATAATTACATCATTAAGACTCTTGGAGTGAATACTGCAACATTTTGGTTGAAAATACATCACTCGGAATATTCAATGAAGATTGTATCCTTTCGGTTGGAATTACATCATTTAGAGGTATTGAATGAAGAATACAACATTTGGCTGGAACTACATCACTCAGACTTTTGATTGAAGACTGCAACCTTTCGGCCGAAATTATATCATTCTAACAGTTTGAGTGAAGACTACAACCTTTCGGTCGGAATTACATCACTCGGACTTTTGAATGACAACTGCAACTATTTAGCCAAAATTACATCACTCACACTTTTAAATGAAGAATGCAACCTTTCAGCCAGAATTACATCATTCAGACTCTTGGAGTGAAAACTACAACCTTTCGGCCAAAATTACATCACTCGAACTTTTGAATAACATCATTCAGAAGTTTGGACAAAAGACTGCAACCTTTCTTCCAGAATTACATCACTCGGACTTTTGAATTAAAGTTGAAACATTTTAACTAGAATTACATCATTCAGACGCATGGAGTGAAGATTTAAACCTTTCTACCGGAACTACATCACTCGTACGTTTGAATGACAACTGTAACCATTCGGCCAGAATTACATCAGTCAGACTCTTGGGGTAAAGTCTGCAGTCTTTCAGATGGAGATACATCACTCTCACTTTTGAATAGAGACTGCAACCTTTCGGACAGAATTATATCATTAAGACTCTTAGAGTGAAGACAACTACCTTTGGGCCGAAATTACATCACTCTCACTTTTGAATAAAGATTGCAACTTTTTGGCCGGAATTTCATCATTCAGATGATCTGAATGAAGACTAAAACCTTTCAGCTGGAACTACAACACTCGAACTTTTGAATGAAAACTTCAACCTTTCGATCGGAATATATCATTCTATCACTTTGAGTGAAGACTCCAACCTTTTGGCCAGAATTATATCATTCAGACTCTTAGAGTGAAAACTGCAACCTTTCATCCAGAAATACATCACTCGACCTTTTAAGTGACGACTCCAACCATTAGGCCTAAATTACATCATTCAAAATCATGGAGTGAAGAGTGCAACATTTCGATTGCAATTACATCACTCTCGCTTTGAATGAGATTGCAATATTTCGGCCGGAATTCAATCATCATTTAGACTGTTGGAGTGACGACTGCAACCTTTCGGTTGGAAATACATCACCCAGACATTCGAATAAAGATCGCAACGTTTCCACAGAAATTACATCATTACGACTCTTGGAGTGAAGACTACAACATTTTGGTTGAAAGTACATAACTCAGACTTTTCAATGAAGATTATAGACTTTCAGTTGGAATTACATCATTTAGACGTATTGAATAAAGACTACAACCTTTGGCTGGAACTACATCACACGGACATTTGAATGACGACTGCAACCATTCAGCCAAAATTACATCACTCACATTTTTGAATGAAGAATACAACCGTTCTGCCGGAATTACATCATTTAGAATCTTAGAGTGAAGACTACAACCGTTCTGCCGGAATTACATCATTTAGAATCTTAGAGTGAAGACTACAACCTCTCGACCGGAATTACATCACTCACACTTTTAATTACATCATTCAGAAGTTTGGACAAAAGATGTAACCTTTCTACCGGAATTACATCACTCGGACTTTTGAATGAAAGTTGAAATCTTTTGACTAGAATTACATCATTCAGACGCATGGGGTGAAAACTGAAACCTTTCTACCGGAAATACATCACTCATACATTTGAATGACAACTGCAACCATTCGGCCAGAATTACACCAGTCAGACTCTTGGAGTAAAATGTGCAACCTTTCTTATGGAAATACATCACTCTCACTTTGAATGAAGATTGGAACCATTCGGCCATAATTACATTATTTAGACTCTTGGAGTGAAGACTGCATACCTTTCGGTCGGAAATACATCACTTAGATATTCGAACAAAAATTGTAACTTTTCCGCCATAATTACATCATTAAGACTCTTGGAGTGAATACTGCAACATTTTGGTTGAAAATACATAACTCGGACTTTTCAATGAACATTGTAGACTTTCGGTTGGAATTACAACATTTAGACGTATTGAATGAAGACTACAACCTTTAGCTGGAATTACATCACTCGGACTTTTGATTGAAGACTGCAACCTTTCGGCCGAAATTATATCATTCTAACACTTTGAGTGAAGACTACAACCTTTCGGCCGAAATTACATCACTCAGACTTTTGAATGGCGACTGCAACTATTCAGCCAAAATTACATCACTACACTTTTGAATGAATAATGCAAGCTTTCTGCGGAATTACATCATTTAGACTCTTGAGATGAAGACTACAACCTTTCGGCCGGAATTACATCACTCGAACTTTTGAATTACATCATTCAAAAGTTTGGACAAAAGGCTGCAACCTTTCTGCCGGAATTACATCACTATCTGCAGGAACATACAGTAATTGAATCGAAGCCTGATCATTTTCTAGATGATTTTCGTCTTAATAACCCATGGCCAGAACTTAGGTGGTCGACTATTTCCTTGCGCTTTCCTCTATGCTTGACATGTTATAGTTGTACAATGGATAATAATCTGCTCATTTAGCACAATACCCTATTTTTAAACACATGCACCCTTGTGTCTTATGTTTCTTAGGATGATTTTCAGGAGTGGGGAGTATATGCCAAGAAGTAGGGGCACCCAAGGGTGTAGCATAGTGGCCAATCAAGTGGGTATAAAACCTAGGAGACCAAAGTTCAAATTCCAGTAGAGACAAAAAATTACTAGGTGATTCTTTTCATATGCCTAAGCCTCGGTGGACAAACTTACCCGATACTTGTGCCGGTGGGAATTAGCAAGTACATGTGACATAATTAAGATGCACAAGTTGGCATGAAAACCATCGTTGTCAAAAAAAGAAGACATTTTAGGGAGTAGAGGTTATAACATTATCTTTTTCTTCCAAGTTGCCGATGATATCAGCGTATTTGTGTCAGATCATAAAAGAGGCTTCCTTTATGATCTGAGGATGTGCCAGTAAGGAAGTGCGAGAGGTTAGCGGTAGCAGGAGTTAGGAGAGAGGTAGAGGTAGATCGAAGAAGAATCGGGGGAGGTGATTAGACACGACATAACACAACTTTAGCTGAGTGAGGACATGACCATAGATAGGAAGGTCGAGGATTAGGGTAGAATGCTAGTAGGTAGTGAGTGTTGTCGCATTGTGTATGTGTTTAGGGGGGGGAGGTAGCCTCCTCCACTCCTCTTTTCCTTTTAGTAGTAGTATTCAGTTATCGCGAACTCTTTATTCTTCGATGTGTATTACCATTTGTTGATGCATTTGTTTGCCTCTTGTTATTAGCAATATTATTTAGTAATTGCATAGTTTCTTACTCCTCGAAGTGCATTACCATCTGCTGAACATTTGCATTGTATATTGCTACTTTGCTACTATACTTTTTGTATCCGCTTCGAATTACTTTCTGTTCCTTTCATTTTCTTTTCTCTTCTTTTTTTCTTTTTTCTCAGAAACAACCTCTCTGTCCACAAAGGCAGGGGTCTGCGTACATCCTACATTTCCCATATCCCACTTGTGGGATTACACTAGGTATGATATTGAATTGTAATACCAAAACTAATAATCATCGTATTAATTGGTGTATATGCATTTTTGGATGAATGCTTGGTTTATTGTATTAAAAATGAGCTATGCACTGTATAATCTGAATTCTGAAATAAGTGTTTGGTTTTTAACATGGATAAAAATTGTTTCCAGTTATAACCATTCTCAAAGCTAGGGGTGAGCGGGTCCGGGTACCTTAACATTTTTTAACTACTCGGACCCTACTCGGTAAAAGATCGATTCCTAAATTTACTACCCGGAACCTATCCGTAGCAATCATTACCCGGAACCTATCCGGACCCGCAGGGTCCGGGTAAGTTCCCGGGTACCCTGTAAATAAAAAACACAGATTAAGCAACAATTTTTTAGCCTATGAGAATCAAAAAGAGTTCTAAAATAATTTCATCAAATAGTTTTTTAGTCTGCAATCGGAGTTTTTAGTACCCTTATAAGAAGTTTTAGAAAACTTATTCATTGTAGAAAAGCTAATTCTGTAACCAAAACCTAAAATTGCATGCCAAATTTGACACTCAATTAATTGAACGTGTTGATTTTAAAATAAATTTGAAAATATCTTAATTAAACTTATTTTCGTGTTCATAAGCTCTTCGATACAAAAGAAAAACTTTATTATACTAGTAAATCCCTAAATTTCATCTTCACAGCTACAAAAATATACATAAATTTTAAAAATAGATTTACATTTCAAATCAAAAAGTAATACAAATTGAAGATGAGTATCGCCTGAAATAGAACAGAAGCATACGATATTAAAAAGAAATTGAAGAGTTAGATATGAACCCATATGCATTTTAGGAACGACGTGAACACAACCAAGGGAGAGAAAGAGGCAAAGGTGAAGCTTCAACGACGACAACGATGAAAGTACATGAGAGAAAGCTTCAACAACGACGACGATGAAGCTCGGTGGTGTAGCTAAAACGCTATTGTTATTGAGAGAGTTTTGGGTGTTTTCTCTTAGGACACAAAGATCATTCTAGAATAAAGGGGTGAAAAGGCTGAAATATTTGCGTCTTGGGGTGGGGAAAATCAATGCAATGTGCGTGCAACAAACAATTTTGGAGAAAGTTAAAAGTGGTCCAAATGTTTCTCAAAAAAGTAAAAATATTTAATATTTTATAGGTTCCGGATATCGGTTCCGGGTCCGGGTACCCTGTCTCTATTTGCCGGAATTGGAACCGGACCCGACATTGATCGGTTCCTAATTTTACTACCCGGACCCTACCCGTTATTATAATATATCTATCCGGAAACCTAATCGTTAGTGTCGATTCCGATCGGATATTTGGGTACCTATATCCGTGCTCACCCCTACTCAAAGCCACCGGCTTCTCCCTTTATTAGAAAAAACTCCAAAACCTCTTCAAACTCTGTGCAAACTTTCTCGAAGCTTCCTCCATCTCCGTTCCACTAACCCTTTTACAATTTGGCCTCTCCAATCCCCATGTCACGCCGAAAGGTATTCTACCCATACCCAAAAAACTCTCTCACACACAAAACAAACAAAAAAATGTTGTTTTTGGAGTTTTAGTATTGTAATCAACTCAATTATGACTTTTGCAAGAATTTCCTTTATCTTCTCCGCATATCAAAAATCAATTTGATTAAACGGATGCCAGGGACATGGTTAAGAAAGCATTTAGAGGGTAAACAAGAATGAATGGAAAAGGTAGTGTTAAGATAAAAGTTTAAATCTGTAGAAGGATAAATGGTGAAGAAGATAATCTTGTTGATTGTTATCTTCAATAATTAGAAGAGTATTGAATGGAGGTCAACCGGTGATTTGTAACTTTCGTCTTCGTTCTTGAGCTTCTGAAATGGTGACGAGGGTACTTTGTCTTTTTGGATGTTTATTCAGGTATTACCGTATTAGTAATACCTGTATAGTTATTCCCGGTATAAAATTTCCCCCCCCCCCCCCCCCATCAAAAGAAGGCAAAGGATAAAGAAAGGAAGGGGCTGATTTCATACATTTCCCTTACAGGTTCACAGAAACAATTGCTTTGAACACAACTGATGCTGTTGTACATAAACACACGCCATATATTATTATCCTTGTTAAGATAGCAGAGGAATGGGCACATAGTCATGGTGGAAATCTTCCTTCGACCAGGGAAGAGAAAAGGCGATTCAAGGTTCGTAAATATATTTTTAGATGATTCTAAAATTTCATCCTTAAGTGTTCTGTTTTGGTCCATCTAATGTGATTTGGTCAATTTCTTGAATGCCTTAGGATTTAATTAAGTCCAAGATGATCACAATGGATGAAGAAAACTATAAAGAAGCTTCATACAAGGTCTTTTCTCCACGAGGGATTGGTGAGTGCTTTTGTGAATGTGATAAAATAGAAACTCATAATGTTTTTCCATTTCGTCTAATGTTATTGTTGGTGACTTCTTATAGTCTGTCGAGTCTTTGGGTTGGAGTCTTGATGATTCAAACCCTGTTTTTAGTGGACAGTGGTTTCTATTCACTGACATTGCACCTGCATTAATAACAAAAATTCTCTTCAGTCCATCTACTAACATCCATAGCTGAATAATGTTTTAGGCAGCCCTCAACCTGATGTCATGGGGCCACCTTACGTAGTTTCCAAGAGATTTCAAAAATTTCATAGTAGAAGATAAAATTAAATATTCTCTACTATAAAATCTCCCAAATCTCTTGGAAGCTGCATCAAATTAAGCCCATAACCAGGCCTCGCAGTTTGAAAAATTTATAGAGTACGATTATATTTCTTCTAAATTAGAATCTCTGAAATTTCTTTGAAGCTGCATAACACTTTTCTTTTTTTGATTCCCATTTTAAAAATAATTTGGGACATTTCACTTTGCCTATAGAATGAATATATTCTCCCAATTGTGTGAATCTAGAGTTCTATGTGAAAACACAAAAAAAAAGGGGAGGGGGGGGGGGGGAGGGGATTGTGTGCTATTAAAAATTAGTCTATTAGAATGGACTTTTTCTGTATCTGCAGATAAACTCAATAACCCCGAAGCAATAGATTATCATCTGTGGGAACATAGTCTAATCTAATCTCTTCAGTCTCCACCATCTCCCTGATTATGTGGTACTTTGGTACATGCTTGTTTCTGTTGGTTGATCTTGGTTCCTTAGCTTGCGCAATCGCACCAGTATTGTCACAATAAACCGTTATTGGACAAATGGCACTTGGAACAACCCTAGTTCCTTCAGGAACTCAGATATCGCGACAACTTCCTTCCCAGCTTCCGATCCAGTAATGTACTCAGCTTCTGTTGTCGAATCAGCAGTTGTAGCTTGCTTGGAACTTTTCCAACTCACTATTCTGCCATTGAAAATGAAGGCATATCCAGACTAAAATTTGAAGTCATCAAGATCTGTCTGGAAGCTAGCATCAGTGTACCCAGTACATACCAGCTTCTCTTGTCCACCATAAACTAAGAAATATTCTTTAGTTCATCTAAGATACTTAAGAATACTCTTGACTACTTTTCAGTGTTCTTCCCCAAGATTCTGCTAGAATTTGCAAGCCATACTAAGTGCATGGGACACATTTGGCCTCGTACAGGTCATGTCATACATGATAGATCATATAGCTGAAGCATATGGGATTCTTTTCATGCGTTCAAGTTCTGCAATAGTAGAAGGACTATCCTTCTTTGATAACTTGATCCCTTGACCCATAGGAAGATTTCCCTTTTTGGAGTTTTCCATAGAGAATCGTCTTAGCACTTTGTCTATGTATGTGGACTCTGACAGCCCTTACAGTCTATTAGGTCTATCTCTGTAGATCCTAATTCCAAGAATGTAGCAGGCTTCACCCAAGTACTTCATCATGAAGGTGCTGGATAAACATTCCTTGATTGATTGCATGCGAGTATTATTATCTCCAATTATTAATATGTCATCTACATATCTAACAATGAAGGCAATACTCCCTTCCTTACACTTACTATAAACGCAGGGATCTTCTTTGCTTCTAACAAAGTCAAACGATTTGACTGCTTTGTCAAAGCAAATATTCAAACTCCTTGAAGCTTGCTTAAGCCCATAATTGGACTTTTGTAGCTTGCATATAGCATTTGGTTTGGACTCAAGTGAAAAACCCTCAGGTTGTTTCATATACACCTCCTCAACTAGATTATC
The DNA here is from genome assembly GCA_034509755.1 of Anisodus tanguticus. Classification (NCBI taxonomy): domain Eukaryota; kingdom Viridiplantae; phylum Streptophyta; class Magnoliopsida; order Solanales; family Solanaceae; genus Anisodus; species Anisodus tanguticus. The sequence goes on along the minus strand of CM067543.1, from coordinate 16,547,844 downwards.
AGTGAGGAAAACAGTTTTGACGTCCATCTGCCAAATGTCATAGTCCTAATATGCAGCTATTGCAAGCAAAATCCGAATGGACTTAATCTTAGTAACAGGTGAAAAGGTTTCATCATAATCGACCCCAGGCCGTTTATTATAACATTTAGCCACCAGTCTTGCTTTATAAATCTGTACCTTGCCATATGCATCAATCATCTTCTTGAAGACCCATTTGCATGCTATGGGTCTAACCCCAATTGGCAAATAAACCAAGTTCCAAACTTGATTTATGTACATCGAGTCCATCTCAGATTTCATGGCTTCTTGCCAACTCTGCGAATCAATGTCTAACATAGCTTCGCTGTAGGTTGTAGGTTCATCATCATCAGGAGTATCTATCTCATTGTGTGTTTCAACAAAGAGACTAAGTCTTTTAGGCGGACGATGAGTCCTAGTGATCCTACAGAGTTGAATATTCTGCGTTTCAGTGTTTATTGCATTCTGATTGTGAGAATATCTTTGTGGGTTGGAAAATCCATCACCTTGAGAGCTTTCAGAAATGTCATTTTCATGTATTTCCTGAATGTGATGATGTACAACTATTGTATCATCTTCCAAGGTTGTGTATGAGATTCTTGCATTTCTGCACTATCTCTCACAACACTCCCACTGACTGAAGGGCGTACTCTAAGTACCCAATCTTCACCAGATACTCCCACTGAATCCTTGTTTAGGTCATTTGACAATGGTTCATTTTCTGTGTTATCTTATGGTTCTTGAATTTCTTCAAGTTCTATGTCTGTGCATCTATGTTCCTTGTAGACATATTCTTCTTCAAGGAAAGTTGCGTTCCTGGAAACAATGACCTTATGTTCTCTAGGAAGATAGAAGTAGTATCCCTTAGTTTCCTTTGGATACCCTACAAAATAATATTTCTCAGTTTTAGATTCCAACTTGTCAGTAAGCATTTTCTTTACATATGCAGGGCACCCCCAGGGTCGCATATGTTTAAGTGCTGACTTCTTACCGTTCCATATCTCATATGGAGTTTTATCTACTGACTTTGAAGGAACCCTATTCTGAATATAAATTGAGCTTTGCAATGCATAGCCCCAAAGGTATATTGGTAGAGCATAGAAACTCATCATGGATATAACCATATCTGATAGGGTTCGATTTGTCCTTTCAGCAACACTATTCATCTGTGGCGTTCTAGGAGGTATCCATTGTGATTGGACTCCATGAAATTTCAAATAATTCAGAAATTCTTTACTTAAGTATTCACCTCCTCGATCTGATGGAAGCGTCTTGATACTTGTTTCAAGTTGCTTCTCTACTTCCGACTTGTACTCCTTGAATTTCTCAAAGGCTTCGGACTTATGTTTCATAAGATATACATGCCCAAACCTTGTGATGTTTCATAAGATATACATGCCCAAACCTTGTGAAATCGTCTGTAAAAGTGATGAAGTAAGGGAAGCCTCCCTTAGCTTGAGTTGAAAATGGCCCACATACATTAGTATGGACCAACTCAAGTACCTCTTTGGCTCGTACCCCTTTCCCAAAAAGTGTTTTGTTGGTCATCTTTCCTCTCAATCAAGATTCGCAGTTACCATAAGACTCCAAGTCAAATGGTTCGAGGTAGTCTAACTTCCTCAATTTTGCTATCCTTGATTCGTTGATATGACCAAGTTTGCAATGCCATATATAGGTAGAGTTTCTTGGATTACTTATCTTAGCTCATTTATTTTGCACATTGAAAATTTCACGACTACAGTTTAAAATATACAATCCATCCACAAGCGTAGCATTTCCACAAATAAAACCATTAAAAGACAGTACATAACTGTCACTGGCAATGAATGAGGAAAACCCCTCAATGTCTAACATTGGGATAGAAATGTTATTCCTCGTTAGTGAGGGAACAAAAAAATAATTATTTAGTTCTAAACAAAAGCCTGAAGGTAAATCTAGTCTATAAGTTCCCACACATTCAGCATTTACTCGTGCTCCATTTCCAACGCACAGGTCTACCTCCCAAGGTCCAACCTTTCTGCTGTTAATTAGGCCCTGCACATTACTACAAATGTGCGAGCCACAAGCGGTATCCAATACCCAGCAGTGGGAGTTACTTGTAGAAATATTTATTTCAATTACAAACATACCTTGTCCAGTAGAGGTAGAAACACCTAGTGCTTTGCCTCCTCTTGGAGCTGTGTAGTCTTTCTTTAGAACATGCGCTGGCACTTGTCCCCTTTCGTTTATCTTACATTTGAAAGGGTCTCTCAACAGTTCATACTCTATTGTTTGAAACTGTTTTTCATAGAGACTCTTCAAGTGTTCTAGCATTTCGTTGGGGCCCATGTTTTCATGCTGCATCTGTAACTCCATAGTCATGGAAGACAATATTATACATTTTGCCAAGGCAGCATCGTTCAAACGTTTCTGATAAGCCACCTTGTCAAACGGGGCATACTCATCAGAGTTTTTAGCAGGGACTGTGGGGAATACTGTGTCTAACACATACTCAATTCTTTCTAGTCCTAACACCAATCGTAGATTTTTTAACCAGTCAGGGTAATTTGATCCAGTCAACTTGTTTGTCTCGACCAACATTTTCAGCGATAGATTCGACATTTTATACGACTGAAGAAACAAATAGACTTGAAATTAAACTCTAATATAATTTCTATTGAACACATTCGTTAACTAATTAACATGGCCTTTAGTTTAATTAGCTCCCACTATTTTAACATACTCTTCGACCCCATGGAAGAATATAGACTCATATCAAATATGGTCATAATGGGCCATGATCCAGGTTCATGTTATCTCTGCATTTGCTGTGGCTGATAACTTCAACAGCACAACCTGGTAGGTCTCTAAACTAATTACAAACAATTTGTAACTCTTGTTTGACCGAATGTTCTAAACAATCAATCTGCGTCCCTCGGCTTGTCCGACACTTTGGCGCCAAGAAAGCCTAGCAAGTCAACCCCGTTATGTGACTGCAATTATGTATCTAAGTGAGTTTTGCCTTATAGAGAAAACACTGTGGTGTAAATACTCATGAAGGTTTATCACCCACTTCTACATTTAACATGCATCTATGAAAGAGTCTGAGTCCTCGTAGACTTAGAGCAAATATTGTGGCATAAATACTCATCTCGCCGAAAAGGATTTTGCACTACAATCAATTATAACGGATGACGCTTTCATTTAAATGAGACTTGTATTAAAATTTTGGGGAATATTTTAATTCAGGGTTTTAACCAAGATCAACTCTTTTACGCCATATCCAATATGACATCTTAACAGCATGCAAAACTAATGACACATATAGTTTGGGAACCGTCAACCCAATATGCATGATATAAGAAGGTTTAATCAAATACTAGGCGCCGCCTGCCCAGACAGTTATAGCGGACACTATTCTAGTAACATAAATGACAAACATTTTGATATTTAGCACATAAATAGTATACTTATCAAATAATATATTGTATAATAATAATCTCGGGTTAAACATTATGAACTCGATTTTTTTTTGTTTCTGGACAGGTAGGGCTGCGGCGCCACTGAGGCAGTAGCCTTTCGATTTCTGAAAAATTGCATTAGTGTCGCGGCGCTCCACTATGGAGCCGCGGCGCCTATTGTCCATTGAGTTCATGTTTTGAAACGAAGCATTAGTGCCGCGGCGCTCCACTATGGAGTCGCGACGCCACCTTAAAACCCTAACAAGCGCCGCGGCGCCCTACCATAGGACCGCGACGCTCATGTCCTGACAAACGTTTCTGTGTTGATTCTTAGAATTGTTCGACCCCTAAATCCAATTTAGGGATCAAATCACAGGTCCTTTATCATCACCCACCATTATCAATAACGTCCATATCGACCATCATTCGTTCTTACTCGTTCTTAGTCGTGCACCATGCAATGAGCCGGACAACGCACTTTGGCTTAGTTCGGATTAGAGCGGAATGACTTCTCCGAGTTAGCGTAGGAGATAATTTAGGGTGAAATTAAAAGGTCAACATTCGTTCAAGACATTTAGGATTTCAAGAAACCTCATTTTAATCCAATTTTTATGTTTAACCAATATTATTTTTCTATTCAATTGTTATATAACCATTGAACCAGTCTGAGCTCTGATACAATTGTAGGGTTTTGTTGCTTCAAAGCACATAAATAAGGCACAACGGAAGTTTAAAAGTTTTGTTTCTTACTTACCTCAACAACATTTCTGGTAAGGTTATACAATAATTAAACTTGTAACATAAAGCATATACTTACAAGTTAGAATTATCTAGAAATCTTTATCAACTGTGAGGTGCACACGCGATTGCCCTTCCGATTGCAAGCTCTAAGCTTCAATGTATTTCTCCTTCGGAAAGATAGGAAATCCGGTAGAGATTCGAGAGAGTATTTGATTCTAAGTCTCTAAGACTTAGAATAATTTTCAGAAATTGGGTGTTTGAATAATGAAATGAATGCCACTATTTATAGTTGAAAAATAGTTCAAAACCGGATTAGGGTTTGACCTTGGGCCTGACCTAAAATTTGAGGAAGAGGTGCGCGACCCTAAAGTATGGGCATCGCGGCACTCGACATGCGATTGCACTGCGCCGCGGCCCTAGGGTATGGGCATCGCGGCGCTCGACCTGCTCGTGCACTATCTCGATTTATTTTTCATGCATTATTAATTAAATCCACAATCTAATTTTGACTTAATTAAAATAATCATTATTCATTTAAATATCTTGATTCCAAATTGAACATTTAATTACTCTCTCAATACATTCGTAGATCGAAATGGACAATTGACATAGTGTAACCCTACATGCCTTCTCATATCGATATTAATCAAATTAAGGTCTACACGGAACTCCTAGACAATGCCGGAAGATGAACTCAATATTTGAAGTACGTTTATGCGAATCCAGTAAACATAACCTTTATGTGGTAAGATAAAATCCTTTCATTCACGACACACCCGATCAAGCTTAGGATTTGTCAAGTGTCTATCCAAATGGCTTAATCATTGTATCACATCTATATTAGTTGACGACTAGACCATATTCTAAATATGTCTATTGTATTGGCCAACGACTTAGTTAACCTAATATCACTGAGAATCCGAGTGCTCTCTCGAATATACATTCGAGGAATGAATCCTAATCTTGGCTCAACTACCACCTTCAATCCACATCGTAATGTACCCAATACAAGTCGTATCTTAACCTATATGGAATTTGAGCTTAGGACGTGATCAAAATACATTACTTTGTATACAAGGCTCGTATTGACCTCAAGTCTAAGGACTTCTATCTCCCACACGCTGATCAAACTTTAGACAAGTATAACAAATAATATATCAGTAGGGTATACCAATACTTCCAAAGTATCCATGTGTCCATCACGAGTAGCCATTACTCGTAGCAGGTGAGACATACTACATCCTCTAAGGATGTGATGCAGACCACATGTCGACTTATCACATATAATTGATATCCCATTCTCGATGATCATTAGTCGAGGCTATTTTAAGAGTTATGCTCTATCATGAATATCTCACTCTATTAATGACTACGTAAGCTCAAGGGATGCACATTAATGAATAATTATAAACAATCAAATAATAATTGAATAATTACAAATGCCAAAATATTAATCTCCATTAATAATAATACAAATGTGTATAAAGTATACTTTCCTAATATAGATTGTCTCTAGGACATAAATATACTTTCAACAATATCTCAATACATTCAATTTTAAAAATTAAATTTATGTGCAAACCCTGGAGTTTTGATGGTTTTCCACCTTTATTGCACCATCAAATAACTCAAAGATGGAAAACCAATTGATATAAACGACAATCAAACGTCAACTTTCATGATAGCTTCAAAACACTAGAACTATAAAGTTTAGCTCCACATAGATATGGAGTAAAAACAACAAATCATCCGAATAAAAATGTAAGAATAAGTATTACAGAGAAGATAAGGTAAAATCCTGTAACTCTAGCCTCCACGGCAGCTCCAAGCTCTCTCTAGATCCAAAATTTTGAACTTAGGATTAGAAGTAATCCCCAAATTATGTTATAATCGTGCAAAAGACGTATTTATAGGGTACCTAAAGGCATGGGCTTTTAAAAATCAAATGCAACTCGGACCGGTAAAAAATTATGAGGTTCACGCTTCCTACGCGTTGAACATGCAGCACGCAAGGCACATATATTTTTCAGACAGTGATTTTCTCGCGTTGTGTGCGCGACACCCACTGAATGCCCACTGCCAGGTAGTACTCTTTTCAATTCTCAAATCTTATACTTCTTTTCTCTCTTCTTTGTCTCCATTCTCCAATCATTAGCAATGATGGCCCCAATTTTTATTTCCCCTCTTGTATTTGTCTTGTCTCCTCTCTTTGTTTCTCTTTTTTCCACGTTTTATTTAATTTTGCTCCAAATATCTTCATCTTTATACCGCTTTATTCATACATAGTAAAAATATAATAGTGAGCATAAATCACTATAATTAATACTCAAAAGGCAATTAAAAATACTAAAATGTGAGGCAAGTACTGAATAAATATATGCATTTTAGGCCGAACATCATCACCACAAACTTAAACTCTTGCTCTTTCTCTAATTAAGTATTAAACCACTCTCAATAAATCAAGTCTAGGAACACCACCACTTTGGTTGATACCAACAATTAGGCCATATGACAACTTAACTCATCAAATATACACTTCCTGATCATCATATAAGATATACAAACTAACAACAAACTTCTAACCTCCTAACCTCAGGGACAGACTCTAACTAATCAAATTTAAGTTCGATCACCTACTCTGTCAAAGAAGCTAATAACATCACCTATCTATCATGAAACAAGTGCCCTCACGAGAAGAAACCGTCCACACTTAAATCAAAGAATCGAATGTAATTTAAGGACTTAGCATCAAAGCACAACTCTCGCACTCACAAAGAAATTCACATGTATGCACAAAGAACCATAGGCTTGACATTATGTACATCTTTACTTATTAAGTGTGATAGAATAGAATCAAATACGACTTTAACGAGTTGTAATGTTGAATGGAGGACGGGTAGAAAAATAATATAATAGTGACTTGCACTCCCTTACGCACTTTGCACTTTTAGACTTTATCACCCATTATTTTCATCTCTTGACTTTATTTTACAACCCTCTCTTCATCAATTATTTCACAAGTATTTTCCTCAAATAAAGAATGTTTCAATCATTTTTTTTCAAGAAATTTTTCATTCTTTTTTTTTCATGTTACATTCTTTTAAAGATGGTCTTTTTATCACTTTGTAGCTATCATTGGTCACCTTTTACACTCGAACATCCCTTTCTTCAATTTTATCACGCAGTCTAAGCTACAGTTCTCAAGAAAGCATAGTACAAAAACTAAGAATCAACAAAAAGGATCAAGGCAAAATACGGCAAAAAACAAAAGGCTATAGGCTCAAAGTGCTAACTAGTGGTACAATATCTGAAAATGATAAATTTCACAAGACATATTAAAGAAAGCCTATTATCATCTTCTAAACAGAAGCAACACTTTTTATTTCACTTCAATAACATGCAGGGAAAGTTCTAGACTAACATGCAAAACATGGAACATATGTAGAAAATTCTCACCACACATGGCACATGTCTCAATCAAGATGGATCAATTCTACTCTATGACAGATAGAATCATGACGAACTACCAAATAAGAATAAGCTATATACAGAGTCACAACCTTGAGTCTAGGTGTCAGAAACTCTGCTATTCTATATTAACTCAAGTACTCTCAGGAAAGTATTATTCATGCTCAGACCTACATATGATAGTAACAAACAAGTCACAATTGTTTTTCTTCTCCATCTTTAATACTCCTAAAAATATTAATCCTAAAAATAAAAGAATTACCCGGTTCAAAGGTCCTCCCTCGAAAAAGAACCGAGGCCATAAGAAAACACAAGGGGACGGGTGATGTATGCCACTAATGAGGGACTTAAGAAGCTACTAAAGAAAATAAAAGATACAAAAATCTTTTTGAAATTTTCCATTTTTCTGATTTTTTTCCAAGACTCAAAAACTACTAAAAATGACCTACGACATATTTATCATCACCCTTAAACTCAAAATTTTATAATATACAGGGACGTATTTTCCACCACACACTTAAGATATGCAGTGTCCTCAATGCATCTACAAGCAAAATGACACAAAGCAAGGTAAGAAATACTCCTTGAGGCCCTCTAAGGACGAACTAGTAGCATAATCCTCAACATCAAGGGTCGGGATGACTCCACACTTAAGCTCAAACATTCTCCTCAACATCAACTTCAGGTACTCCAAATTTCCATAATCTGCAAAATAAAAATAAAAAACAAAAAGTAATACTATAAAATTAAAATAAAATACAAGCTGGGTTGCCTCCCAACAAGTACCTGATTTAATATCGCGACATGACACCATCACTTTCACCACTTTTCCTTTCACATTAAGAATATAAATTGTGCCTCCAATTTTGCATCATCTTTTCGATCACGCTTCTAGGGCGGTAGTGTGAAAATAAAGGAACCAAGCAATAGATATTGCATCTTACACTCCTTGGCCCTTAAGTGAGGAATGTCATTTTGTCTTTTCTGTGTGGCAAATTTTAGAATGTAAAGGTCTTGTTCCTCATCTATACACTTTCTAAAGGCTTGATGCCCATGTTGCCAACCAAATATAGTGTAAAAAAATATTTAGAATGAGAACCAACACGCCCCAACTTCAAAACTGCATTCTTTTTGACATCCTCACTAATATATACTCCCTCAACCTTGGCATCATCAACAATAACATATTCTAATGTTTGGTATTCTCATTTTAGCTCCTCAATTTGGCCTAAAAATCTTTTTCAGCTTCACACGACTCATCACTAAATTGTTGGGCATTACACGCGTCAATGATACGTCCAAATAACACATTAAAATGATGTAAAACAGTCATTGGCCAAATATAGAACCCAATAAGGTTGGGGTCGAATCCCACATGAAATACGATGAGAAAGATACAAATTAATTGCAAGCCTCAACGTATAGTCTTGATTTCTTAGAGGATTTGGAAATTTTTGATTGTTTTAAAGATTGTTCTACTAATTGCTAGAGAGAAATATTTCAAGTTGTTAAATTAGTTGATGGAAGGACTAGAGTTGTGATTCCTTTAAGTGAATCAATACAATTTAGGTTATACTTAACTATGATTAGATACCTAAATGTAATAGATTATGAGCCACTTTAAGTTTACCACAAGTTTTTCAACCTAGATGGCAAATATCACCACTAAGCTCTTCCAAGCTCTAGAATGGTAATTACCATGCACTAATTCAATCTCAAATTAGCCATTCTATTCCTAGCTTTGGCGATTAGATGAGTTTTAAATTCCCAAATCTTTGCTATTCCTTCCCTTTAATTCTTTTCCAAGCAAGAAAAGGGCTTAGAGGTACTATTATTGTTGGTCGCCATTAATATCAATTAAAAAGCTAAATGTTTAGCATTTCATAATAAATGAAAAGAAAGTATTCATTGAATCTTACAAAATTATTCAAAGATAAAATCAAGAGTTGAATATTTCTTGTTCAAAAGCTATAAAAACACTAAAATTGATTGTATTGAATGTAGGGGACAAAATCTGCATGAAAGTAGGTGTCCCAAAACCCTAGGAGAACCTTTATATCATCCCATAATGAGCAAACATTTCGGGCAAAAATACTCTCGCGTCCCAGGTTGTGAACCGCAGACCATGTCGTAGACACAACTTGTGATTCATATGTCCTGCAGTTAGACCGCAAGTTGTGAAAAATATGATCTTTAGTTGCATGACTTGCGGTTTGACTTGTGGCTCTCAGACATGAAATGTGTTTCGCATGTCATGTTGCAGACCATGCATTTCAAAGTTGTTCATTTCCCAATTCTCTACAGAACTCTATGGTTCTTCTATGATTCGCAGGCATGACGTGCAGTTTGCATGTCATGTTTTCAAGCATCCTTAGCTCATTTTTATTTATTTTTCATCTCCTCACTTCTTGTACTACAAAACAACACAAATACATAAGAAATGACATAAAATGTAATCTAAGAGTTACAAAAGCCTAAGTAAATGATATCAAATATACTGTAATTTCACGGTATATCAGTACCCCCAAACTTGAACTCTTGCTTATCCCCAAGCAACTAAAACGACACACAATCCTATGAAAAATGTTCAAGCATCTGAAAGTAAGAGTGACTACAACAGTAATAGCAGTTAGCTACAGGCATGAACTCAAGACAAGATCGACCCATCACTCTGTGTTGATAAAACATGGTGCACTACTCAACAGATACAGACTAACTCTACAGCTTCAAATGGTGACCTAATTCTATTAGCATGAGATATATATCCAACATGTCCAGTTTGAGAAGTGTTTTCTCAATTTAGGATTGTAATGTAGGCTTTGGGTTATGGTAGGGATATAGTTTGAATATAATGACTCAAAACCTCCATAAGCACTACAATTTGCAACAATTAAAGCACACTTCCTCTAACACTTTTCCACCTTTTATTTTCACTTTTATTTCATTACCTAGTCTTCCCTTTATTCAAAGATTTTTATTTTTCCTTCCTTTTTCTCTAATTGTTTTTTTGTTGTTTTCTCTTCAAAATATCAAGAAAGGTTCCACTATTTTCTTTTATTTTCTCTTTTCTCCTTTTTTTTATATGTTAACCTTTTCACCTTTTAAACAACTTCCACATCACACTTTTTCGACCGCCATCCTCAAACTTATGATTTTAGCCTATGTTTGCACATCAAAGTACTTAGGGAGGTAGGGTACCAAAGGATAGATCAGTGAAGATAAATAGGGTAAAGCTTGTAATATGGTTGTAAAAGAAAAGGTTAAAGGCTCAAAAAGGGTTGTCTAGGGAAAATATTCAAAGGTAGGAACTTTGAGACACAAAAACGATCCAAGGAAGGCCTAACATCATTTTTCAAACAAAGTTAGTCTAGGACTTTTCCTTGGAAAACATACCGCGCATGTTCTAGATCACACTAATGCATAAGAACTTAACAAAGACAATCTCACACACATGGCATATGGATCACATTTACTTATTCCATTTTAACTTCTCAACCAAATCCTCAAGGCATTTATCAATCACTTGTCTAATAGGCATAATGTCACAAAATGAGTCATGCATTTCTATACATCATCCTATCAAGTACATGTGCACAATCACTAAAACTTTCGGAGGGGTGAGTTTAAAAACAAAACATACATGCCATAAACTAATCAAACCAACACTATATAAGTCACAATCATCAGTTATACTTGAACTATACATGACACAATATAAAACAAACTAACTAAACATTCCAAGTTCAACAGAAAATAAATGTTCTTGGGAAAGAACCCTAACTAAGAAAACCCAAGAGCCACAAAACACATAAAATCCACAACTCAGCATACCCCACTCCCAATAAAGAAATCACGAATTTTCCCTTATACCTATATAGTAAATCATGAGGTGAGGGACTACGTAAGGACGCGTCAGGCATCTGTTTGAGTCGTGTCTTCATCAACTGGGTCAGATGGGGCTGGAGTCTAGCCAATGGGATCAATAACTGATGATGGTGTAGGCTCAACACTGGTACTAGATGGAATCATAAGACCCACTTACGACGGAAGAGGAACATCCAAAGGTGGAGCCGAAGATGAACTAGCTCCATCGACACGTTTGCCTCTCTGCTCTCTTAGCTTCTCCACAAATCTTTGCATCGCTACAACTATTCACACCTCATCCTAAGAAATGCCCGATTGATGTAAGTAAGGAGGGGTGTTGTTGGGTAAGTGGGTTGGATGTGGATGATATTTGGGTTGACCCGAAAATAGACACCTAAGTAGGGGTCTCGGGTTCTCAGTTTGGCTGGACGGTGGGATATTTGATGGCTATCTCGGGTAGATTGAAAGGGAATCGAGTCAAGGCATTTTATGGGATGGTTGTAGACACGTTGAGGGTGGGTTTAATGGTCGGTCTTTGTTGGTTGGATGGTGGCTGGTTGATGGAATAGAACTCAGACAATATGGTTCTCGGAAGGTTGTATTATGTGGACTACTTGGTGTTATTGGGATTGGACGGGTATTTATGGACTGTTTTGGGTGATGACCTTTGATGGGGATGTTAGTGAGGTATTCTGAGAGGTAAGGATGGTCAGTATATAGTAGGTTGACTAAGGGTTGGACACGAGTTATCAGATACAAACTCAAGTGAAGGAATGGTGGATTTTGTTTAAGTGTTGGTTCAGTTGATATGGTTTAAGTGTTTAGTGGTTGTGGTTGTAATGAGGAACGATCGATGAGCCCAAGGATAAATACATGGGGGTTTTACTTCCCGAGCCGACACCAAGGATAATGTGATCAATGACACAAGGTCAAGATCGGGGTTTGCTAAGTGCAATGCCCATGAACTAGCCAAACGAGGGTAATCGAAAGCCCTTTTGGTAACTCAAAGCATAGGCTTGGTTTGTACACATAGTTCCAACATTTGATTACCACTAAGGGGGTTCCTCAAGCTTGGGAATTGATTAAGTCACACAGTTCTAACCAAGTCTTACACTAAAGGGAGAGGTGACCCACACAGGATCAATATGCTTCAACACACAAGTTGAATACACACTTTAGATTTAATATTAAACTCAAATTTATTATTTACAATATCCTAAGGCAATATTTATAGTACCATAGAGACCATTCTAGAAGGAATACAAAAGGACACAACTACAAGGCCATTCAGCCGAAATAGGAATAAGAGAAAGGAAGTGGGTTGGCTTGGGGACCAAGTTGTTTCTCGGCCATTGTGAGTACAATGTGAAAGAGTTTGGCCTTTCTTGGAGACAAGGGTAAACCCAAACTTCTTCACACTTCCATTGTAGTAACCGAGTATAAGGGAGGATGAACTTGGCTTCTCTAGACTTCATCTTCTTGGAATCATTTTAGAAGCTTCCATTCCTTGCACCAAGAGTGGTTTTCGGCCAACTCTTCAACTTCTATAGGCTGAGCTTGACTTTCCTTATTTGGCTCTTGAATGGTATTTCTTGGAAGCTTCTTTGTTCTTGCCACATTGTCATCCAAATCATCCTTTGTCCTTGACATGGTGTATTCTCTGCCACCTCACCCCTTGTCCGTGACATCTTATGTTGAACACGACCTTGTCCATTTTTGGAGGACCTCTAGGCTTGTCCTCTCATTACACGATCATTAAAGGTGTCCTAATGAAAACTAATAGCTAAGCTAAGAGCTAAAGGAGAACAACAAGATAAAAAAAAAAAAACATGGTCCTCGGCCAAGACCTACATACAAAGCCGAATATAAACATATTCTTAAACCTTCACGTAACAACTCCAATTCTATTCCATTTTCCATGCCATATTAGGCATGTAAGTGTAGGTTGATGGGTCATCGTTGACATTCTTAGTAAAGCTCCTCTCGACTCATGTTGAGAGTTTAAGTTCATGGTATTTCTTTTATCACCGTTGCTCTCACAATCAAGTGGGCACTCTCTAAGTCATCATCACCAACATCACTCTCCCGCTCTCCCTCACTCTACTTCTCTGATCCAGCCTCTTCCTCCTCCTCATCATCATTATCTATGTTAGAGGAGTGGTCAACACGTGGCTCGATGGAAACATGAGACTGAGTAGAGAATAACTCCGCCGCTGATGGTAGAATAGGTCCCACAGGTGCTATATCATGAGAATCTAATTCACTCAATTGTGTCTTGACCTACTACAACTCTTCTGTGATAGTGGGAATACCTTCCTCTCCATCATCCTCAATACGCTCCAATTAAAGCTCAATGGACTGAAGTTGTTATCTCGCATCTGCTCATTTCTGACTGCCTCAAGTGTTGCAGTATTGATGAGCGCAAAACATAGTATAATTTAAGTGCTTCGCTAATCAAAGATAGTATAGTTTAAGATCGTCTCTACAGTGATTGATATAAATAATTACTCAAATAAAAACTTGCTTAGTATTATTCAGGTGATAAAAATTTGAGTTTGTTGTGGTTATAAACCACGATTATCGACTATAAACATAGTTAATAAAAATTGACAACGAAAGCAAATGTTACTATTAATATGAGAAGTAAGGGTAAGAGACAAGACAGATGCAAGATTTTAACAATTAGCTCCGATTCGTTTTATCATTCTCTTCTAAATTTTATTGAGTCTTTTGACTTCAATAAGTAATTAGTTTACTCAAGAATCTAATAAATATCTTCTGATAATTTATTCAAATTCCGCAATTTATACTAATAAAAATTATGAATAGAAATAGATATTTGAACAACTTCTCACGAATACCGTCAACTTATAACCCTAGATAAATTATTGAAGTGTCTCTTCTGATTACTCAACAAAATTATTCAATCAAGAGCTAAATCAGATTTATATTAAGATAATTCACAGAACACTTCTTTTTGCGATTAAAGCATCCAAGAATATCTTAACAATCAAGTAAATCTATTATCCATGAGTTCAAGACTAATCAAAAGCCCTGTGAATGTAAGAAAACATTAAGGGTTTTGGTCGAAAGGAAAACGTTTCTGAAATATTTTACTCTCTTCGTTCAACCAACAATTCAAGAAGCTCTTTCGATTACTTAGAAGAATCATAAATTAAAACCAAAAATAATAATGCAGAAATATTCACTAAACTACTCCCTTTTCGATTAAATAAAATAGTAAATAACTCTGCAATTCAATTCAAACTCCATTAACGAATTAAAGCAATAAAACAAGAATTGAATCTAAAAACTTCAATCAATACATCATGTCAGTCAAAAATCTAAAAGTAAACTACTCCATAATATAATAAAAGAACCTAGAAGAAATTGAATTAGAAAACATTACAACCGAAGATTGACCTAAACTTTCATATTGAATCGAATCGTGATTGAAAGTGATGAATTCTGGCGTCAAATCCTCTTCTACTATCTTCCAATTCTTCCTAGGTCAAAAGCCCCCTCAAAAATGTGTTTTTCATGTATTTATTGAATAACCCAAAAATTCAGGACAAAAATACCCTTGAAAATTCTAATTCAAAATCTGTCCGATAAGGCCTACCGCGTCTCCCTGTGCATCGCGGCAGGGAAGATTTCCAGCGAATCTTTTCTCTCGACAGTACATATTGCTCGCTGCTCGGTTCGCTGCTCACATGTTATTAGTGTTACGTCAAAATGGTTGCTGCCTAACTTTTCTTTCAGATTCCTGCTTTAAATGTTCAGTTGTTGCTCTTGATCAACTCAATGCCACATAGACAAAATATAATGTGCCTCCATTTTGATTGGCTGCCATGTATTTCACCTTCAATTACCAATTCATGGCTTCATCCGTTCATTAATAACAACTGTTACTTTATTTACCTCATAATGACTACAGAGTCAATCATTGTAACTCTTTTTTTTTCTTTTTTTTTTTTTTTTTGATAATCCAGATTTCCAGGCTTGCGCCTGACTACTTCACTGGTATTACCCAGACGTCCTGGAGGTAATAGCACCGGTCCTTCAACACTATTACCAGGTAAATCGCGGGATGTGCTCCGGTGGCCAGTTTTCTAGGAGCGTACAACTGATCAATGAGACAAGGTCAAATTCCCCAACATGCAGAGTTTCTTCGTGCTTGCGGGGAACAATCATTGTAACTCTTTACTCCTCGTTTTGGTGGTTTTCTTGTTCGTTTAACTCTGATTTAGATACTAAGTTCACTTATGTCTTACACTAAAAAATTCACATAATAACTATAAATTACTAACATTATCTATAAAAACCTCTATTTGAGTATTTTATTCTTCCTATAGACTTTATGTAGGGTTTGTGATGCACTGGGATGGGTGGCATGAATCCCGAGGAAGTTTGTAGCACTGTTTACCTTGGGGAAGCATGTCTGGTTTGTGTCCGGAGGGTATCGGGAGTGTGTCGGGTATTTGGTGGAAGATTGAGTTAGTTTCCTATTTTATGGTGTCTAGTGTCCGTCCCGGCGACACTGTTGTCAGTTCCTGCGTGTCCACCTCTGCGGACGTTGGCTCACATAAGCAGGAAGTGGGTAAATGGTAAGTTTTTACCACGACGGAGGATGTTCACGCAGAGGCGGGTGGGCCTCTGCGGGATTGGGTTCACTTCTGCGCTGGGATGAGGTGTCAAGTGACACCACCTTAGTGAGTTCTTTTTACGCGGAAAAGAGACCACGCCAATGGAGTCAAGGGACATAATCGCTGAATCCGGAAACCTATTTAATTCCCTAGGTCAAATTTCCTTCCCAAAACATTCTTTCATCGAACCTAGAGGAGCCATAAGGGAAATTCTGAAGATTAGGGGTAAATTCTTCATTGAGGTAAGGTTTCCACCCTTTTATTATTAGATTTCATGATTTAAAGTCCTTAATGGTGTTATGGTGTGCATGTGAATTTGGAAAGATGAGTTATGGTTTTCATATGAGATTAAAAGAGTTTAATCCTTGATTTAATGGTGTTTTATTGATTATTTTACTTGGATATTATGAATTAGTGATGGAATATGTTAGATACTCATGTTGTAGCCTTTAATTTGATTATAGAAACCCTTTTGGGGGAAATTTTAGGGTTATGAATTGGGCATTTTCTTATATTGTTCAATTGAAGGTCAAAATGAGTTTAGGTTACTTAAGGATATGATTATCTAGTATGTGTTCATGCTTTTTGGATAATAAAGTTTGGTTCTTGATGATGTGGGTCCGGGGTTGATTTTGAAAGTCTTGATGTGTTTAAGGACTATGTCTTTGTATTGTATGTTAGCTTGATATTAACGTATAGTATACACGTATTAGACTAAGACTACAATGAGGCACTTTGAAAGGGTAAGGCCAGCGCAGAAATTTGATTGTTCGAGGCTCCCGGATCGGCTTTGAGGTAGGCTACAGTTTACTTTTACTAGAATCCGACAGAAATATGTAATTAGTTATAAATATTGAAGGGTATTGGGCGTGTTTGGGAGTCCCTCTCAAACGGTTGTGATGAACGTTTGAGTGGGTACTAGTGTTGAACTGTGATGATGGGTAATTTGGAGAATCAACCTTAAGCTGATTTCAACTAATGTTGATTGGGGTTGTCGCTATTATGTGGGATCATCACAATACTTGTTATTGTTGTATTTATTCATCAAATATTCTTTCGATATGATATCCTGATTGTACTTGGATTATGTGTTGTTGAATTCTTGGAAGTATGTGTTCATCTCTATATGCGGTTGCATCTCACTACATATTGATTTCTTGCCTTTTATTTTCATTTGCATTCATACATTCATGGTTTTGATGATATTGATATGAGTGTGGTATGAACATGCTGTGGGTCCAAGAGAATGGGAAGGTAAGAACACATATTAGATTATTGGCAACATTGAGATGATGATAATATTACGAATGGCTTGGGTTGCACGCCACAACAGATATGATGCACGCCTGCAATAGGTTATTACAACCAAAGGATGGGCTCCATCGAGCGAGTGTTCCGGATGGTATATGGACTTCGCGAGTCTCGCATTGGTGTGCATCTCATTGAATTTGAGCGCATGTATACGGAAAAAAGAAAGGTACCTGGAAAATGCATTGCATTCATCATGCATTAAATATTGTGGTTTGGTAACGTGATATGATTGGTTATTGGAATTTGAGTGACACCCTGATTAAATAGACTTGGATTGATTATACCGACCAGATTGGTTGCCATGATTGACTTGTTCTCTGTGCACTGGATTCGTATGGTTTTATCTTTATGAGTCTAAGTACTCATTGTGGAATTATGTTGTGGTCAGTGAATCTTATTAACAGAACTATCATGTTAGTCATATAGAATTGGATAAGTCTTGTTTTCTTGATATTTGATCACATCATCTAGTGGAGAGTCTAGTAAGGAACTAATCGAAAGGTTGTTGTGGTAGTTAATGACTTGTATATTTCGTATGTGTAATTCAATTCCCTAATCAAGGATAAAAGGAGTAGATTTCTACTTAGAGTATAATGAGGATGTTAAGTGTATAACATGTGTACTGCCCTTGTATAGTACCGTAATCAGCCCAGGAGTTAGGTTGAATAAGAAGCTAATATTGTTATGATTAAACAAATCGTGAAACCCCATGAAGAGGATTTTGATAGGACGCGGTGTACTAGGGTCAACTTGTCTTAATTGGATATTTTATTGATGAACTAAATGGTGGATTGTTAATTGATGACTTGGTGGATTTCTGGATAAATGATGATGTAGAATTGATCATTAAGTACATGAATATTGTATTGAACTCTACCTGAAATTGGATGACTCTTATGAATATGAAGTCTTATGTGAATAAGTCTTTTGTTAACCTCATTGAACTTGTACATGAACTATGTGACTAAATAGGGCTATTGAACTGTCTAGTATAGGATTATGTGATGTCAGCTCGGTATTTATATCTTTTTGCCTATATTCCAAAGTTGTCGACCTATGATGCCTACGGGGGTACGTTGTGTACTGATACTACACTTGCTGAATTCTATTTGGATGCAGATTTAGTTCCTTTTACTAGTTCGGGATCGCATGGTTGAGTCCAAATAGGTTAATTTCAGCATTAAGGGTGAGGATGCTACTACCGGCATGTCCTGGGATGCTCTATAAACATGTCTTAATTGGATATTTTTTGATGAACTAAATGATGGATTGTTAATTAATGACTTGGTGGATTTCTGGATAAATGAGGATGCATAATTGATCATTAAGCACCTAAATAATGTATTGAACTCTATCTGAAATTGAATGACTCTTATGAATATGCAGTCTCATGTTAATAAGTTTTTTGTTGACCTCATTGAACTTGTACATGAACTATGTCACTTAATAGGGCTATTGAACTGTCTAGTATAGGATTATATGGTGTCAACTTGGTATTCATCTCTTTTTGTGTGTCTTCCATCGTTGTCGACCTATGATTCCTACGGGGGTACGTTGTGTACTCATACTACACTTGTTGCATTCTATTTAGATGCAAATTCAATTACTTCTACCTATTCAAGACCGCATGGTTGAGTTCGAGTAGGTTGATTTCAGCATTTAGGGTTGGGATGCTACTACCGACATGCCCTGGTATGCTCTATCTCTTACCTTGTCTTTTATTTGCATTCGAGAGATATGTATTCCAACTTTTAGACTATGTTATTCAATTTTTACATATGTGCCTTCATTCAGACTTGTATCCGCTATTTAGAGCTCTTGTATCATTGACCAGATTATTAGGGGTTATATTTGATGTTTCAGACCTTTATTCTGCATTTTATATTATATTTGACAATGGTTTAAGTAATGTATTCTACTTCCGCATTTCTTTCTTATATCTTATTGAATGAGATTGGGAGTTGTTCGCCTACTGGTGAGAAAGTGTAGGTGCCACAACAATTTCTAAAAGGGGTCGTGACAAAGTTGGTAGCAGAGTCTCAAGTTAAACAGTCTTAAATACAAGTGCAATATCTAGTAGAGTCTCGAGGATCGATGCGCAGACGTCCGTACTTATCTTCGAGAGGATATGTGACGTTTAGGAAACTTCACTTTCTTCATTCCCTTCGTTCTAAGGTTAATCAAATTGGTATCTAAAACTTCTTTTCCTATTCTATAACCGATAGTGGTAAAATGATCTTAAATTCGTGCATGAGTGGTTCAATATGATGTCGCGTGGTAGGGTGTGAGATATGTTACCATGATACGGATGCGTGGCCAGTTCAGTCTTCAGCTATAATTTGAAGGTGTAGTTGATTGGGGTGATGTTTAGTGACCCTTTAGTTTGGTGATATCTTTGGATGTGGAAATGGGAATGTAGGGGCGTAAAAAGAGTATTTGGATGGATCAATCTCCACTATAAGAAGGAAAAATTGGTATGTGATGTGCTTGCTAGGATAAGTTGCAAGGTGTACGAGGTTATATGTCATATAGGTTATAAAAGGTTAATTTTGGCTTCGACTTGACAGAATCATGGCACAGATGTAGTTGTGAAGTGAGAACTAGTGATTGGTGAGTTCATTCAAGGAATGACTATCCGTTCTAGGCTAGGTGAAAAGGTTACCTGTGACGAGTGAAGCTTATGGAAGTAGACAGTCGCATTCTTCGAATAAGGAGTGTGTTCGTAGGGTGACTTGGAGTTTCCAAGTTAGGATAAAAAGGGATTGATGAAACCGAGAGGTTGTTGATTTGTGAGTTATTTCGTAGTTGGTTAGTGTATAGAGTAAATATAAGAGATTGTATATGAGTTGGTACGTTGGACTACGTCGTAGGCTAATGAGATCCAGTGATCAACTAATTCGAATGACTTTAGCATTGGACGAGTGTGGAGTTCTACTTAAGGAATTATCGGGTATTGCATCTAGTTCTTGGATAAGATTTATGGGCATAGTATATAAAGGCTAATACTTGGGGAGTTTTATAATTACTAGAATAATGACTTTGGAGTTGACCGAAGGATATGAAAAAAATTGCACGGTTAGTCGGATATGTGCTGGTTCGACAAATAAGGTAAAGGTTGGTTCTTCATAGGCAAGCATTTAATAAATACTCTAGAATAAGGTAGTGGTCAATAGGGATATTATGGTAACTGACATACGATGATTTGATCTAATTCTAATTATGAAAAGCTTCGGGTATCGATGATTGGGACAGTGAACGTATGAACCAAAATAGAAGAAGGATTAGTTCGGTTAATGGTTTTTGGCAAGGGTACTTTGATGAAACTATATGAGAATGTTAGTGGGATTGTATGTTTGGTAATTAAGGATCCACTTTCGGATTATAGACCAATTCAATAATGGTTTGGGTTATCGCTTGGGTACTAAATGATGGTTGGTTGGAGTAACCGAAGTGGGTCGATACGTTTTCTAATCGAGGAATTTTATGAAGGATAGTACATGGAATGTGCTGGATTTGGGAGGAGCTTCTAGTTTTAAGGTTCGAGTGAGGCGAAAAAATCTCTCTATTGATTGGGTATGTAGTGTTCTACTATTTTCAGGCTCGGTTTAGTTGTAATGCGAGACCTATCATATTTCAATACACTTTGGGATAGGTTCGAGTAGTGATCAGTCATTAGTGGTGTTATGATTTTAATAAAAGATGTAAATTGAGAAATTAAGATAATTTTGAATGAGTAAGGTATCTCTTCAAGAAAGGAGAGAATTTGGATTCAAAACAATAGAAACTCTTGGTTTAGTTGTGAATTAGGTGGGCATTATCTTTGTATCTTTTAGATTGAGTGAAATTGTTTAGTACACTTGGAGGAGTAGGTCTATGGAAATTGACTAAGTATTATAACGAAAGCGCCATGGGGTTCGTGATTGGCGAGTGGTGGTAGACTGTGTTGAAGCATCGTTGATTAATTGCATGGATGGGTATTTTAAGGATGAAGGACTTGTAAGTAACTACATAAGGTATAGTGCAGGGATCATAAGGCTGATATGTTAGACTTTGGCAAAGCACGAGGGTTGTGGAATTTGATGCCTTCTGGATTGATAAAGGATAGTGAGGTCTTACTTTTAGATACTCGATTAGTGGAGGTGTAGTAAATAAGGCTGCAGGCCTTATGTCAAAATGTTCAAAGTTGTTGGTGAGTTGAGACAAAGTACAATAGGATTCGATGTGTTTAAGAGTTCATGGGGTTCTATCAGATTTGCATATTAGATATAAGTTGAGAAACATAAAGATTACAATCATGAGGTATGGTTTTTCAGTACCAAGTTAATGACGCGGATGGAATCCAGCCTTGGAGTTGTGGGTGACAGTACATGTTAGATTTTCAGGAGAAAAAAGATTTAAGAGGTCACCGCTTGTTATGGAAGGCCTATCCGTTATGTTTGGAATCAGTTCGGATGACTACTGATGATTTAGAATTGAGCATTTATTTTCAGGTTATGGAATTTTTCAATTAAGGTCGGGTGGCCTACTTTTATATTGACTGAAGGACTTATCGTAGTCTAGTGAACCACTGATAAGGGTTTGATAGAATACGATTTGAAATGGAGGTGTGACAGTGTTACCGGTTCTCATTAAAGTTTGCAAGTAAGATTGATGATATGCTTGGATGGAAATGGTTCAGACAATTCAATGGTTTACACTGCTACTTGGTATGTATTAAGGAGGTAAAAATAGTTATGTGAAGTCTTAGAGTGATTAGTCGATTTTTGACGGATTGGGCAATGGGTTTTGACTAAGTGGTTTCGACTTTGAGACACAAACTAACGAGAATGGAATTTGCACAATCGGCCATGGATTAGATCAGTTTTGAATGGAATTACTTAGAGTGTTCTCAAATATAACAAGGATTCTATTCTAGCGGAAGAAAGCCACGACTTGGAATTGTGGTGTGTGTCTATGTGTTTCTAAAGGATGGTAGTGATTAAGACGTTATTAGTGAATTAAATCGAACCCATAGAGAGGTGTGGTTATGATAATATTAGGGAATTTGAGTGGGGTCAGTGCTTACATTTGAGGATCATCTGTGAAAGACATTCCATATATGAAGGAATGAAAAGTTGGGTTTTGAGCACAATTAAAGGTAGTTGTGATGGATACAATGCACACGCCGTACTTTAGGAAAAATTGTTGCCTATTGAGACATCTTGAGGTTATGAAGGGGATTCCTCGGTTACTTGTCGGCTTTCGTACTTTTGTTTCTCTCCATTTGAAAATGAACATTTATTCAATTGGTATATGATGTAACGACCCATCTGGTCATTTTAGCTAAAGACCTCTATTTGACAATTTTACCCTTCCCATAGACTATATGTGGGGTTTGTGATGTGCGGGGATGGGTGGCATGAAACCCGAGGTCCATTTATGTGAGTTTCAAATGAAAAATCCAAAACCAGAATCTTAGAGTTGGATAGTTTGACTCAAGGTTGACTTTTGAGTAGATGGGTTCATTTTCAGGTTTCATCACTTTCGGTAGCTTTGGAAGATCATTTATGACTTAATTGAGTCATTAGTTTGCTTCCCGAGACAATCATATGTATTTTGTGGTACTATTTGTGAAATTTGGTTATTTTAAATGATTCTTTTGAAAGGATGTCTTAGCTCGGCTAAATGGGAAATTGGAGGGCACAAGTGAGTTTGTAGAACTATTTACCGTGTGAGAGCATGTCTGGTTTGTGTCTGGGGGGTCTCGGGAGTATGTTGGGTGTTTGGTGGAAGATTGAGTTAGTTTCCTATTTTCTGGTGTCTGGTGTCCGCCTCGGGGGCACTGTTGTCCGCTCCTGCATGTTTGCCTCTGCGGAGGTTGACTCGCAGAAATTAGAAGTGGGTAAATGGTAAGTTTCTGCTTCAGTGGAGGATGTTCATGCAGGGGCGGGTGTGCCTCTGCGTGGTCGGGTTTGCTTCTGCGCTGAGGTGAGGTATTAAGTGACACCTCCTTAGCGAGTTCTTTTTACGCGGAAGCAAGACAGCGTCAGTGGAGTCGATTCCACTGGAGAGGTATTCCCTAAGTCAAATCTCTTTCCCAAAACATTCTTTCCTCAAACCTAGAGCAGCCATAAGGGAAATTTAGAAGATTAGGGGTAAATTATTCATTGAGGTAAGGTTTTCATCTTTTTATGATTAGATTTCATGATTTAAAGTCCTTAATGGTGTGCATGTGAATTGGGCAAGATGAGTTATGGTTTTCATATGAGATTAATAGATTTTAATCCTTTATTTAAAGGTGTTTTATTGATTAGTTTATTTTGATATTGTGAATTAGTTATGGAATATGTTAGAAAATTATGTTGTAGCCTTTAATTTGATTATAGAAATCCTTTTGAAATTGGAGAAAATTCTAGTGTTATGAATTGGGCCTTTTCTTATATTGTCAATTGAAGGTCCAAATGAGTTTAGATTTCTAATTAACTTAAGGATATGATTACCTAGTATATGTTCATGATTTTTGGATAATAAAGATTAGGTCTTGATGATGTGGGCCCGAGGTTGGTTTTGGAAGTCTTGATACGTTTAAGCACTACGTTATTGTATTGTATATTATCTTGATATTAACGTATAGTATACACGTGTTAGACTATGACTACTATGAGGCGCTCTGGAAGGGCAAGGTAAGCGCAGAGATTTGATTGTTTGAGGCTCCTGCTCGGCTTTGAGGTAGTCTATGGTTTACTTTCATTAGACTCCGATAGAAGTACGTAATTAGTTATAAATATTGAGGGGGGCATGTTTGAGGGTCCCTCTCAAACAGTTGTGATGAGCGTTTGAGTGGTTACCAGTGTTGAACTGTTATGATGGGTGATTTGGGGAATCAACCTTAAGCTGATTCCAGCTACTGTTGATTGGGCTTGTCGCCATTATGTTGGATCATCTCCATACTTGCTATTGTTGTATTTATTCATCACACATTCTTTTGATATGATATCCTGATTGTACTTCGATTATGTGTTATTAAATTCTTGAAAGCATGTGATATCTCTATACACGGTTGCATCTCACTACGTATTGATTTCTTGCCTTTTATTATCATTTGCATTCAAACACTCATGGTTTTGATGCTATTGATATGAGAGTGGTATGAACATGTTGTGGGTCCAGGAGACAAGGAAGGTAAGAACACATATGAGATTATTGACAACATTTAGATGATGATAATATTATGGATGGCTCGGGTTGCATGCCGCAACATATATGATTATACGCGGGGGTACAGGTTGCACGCATACAATAGGTTATTACAACTAAGGGATGGGCTCTGTCGAGCAAGTGTTCCGGATGGTATATAGACTTTGCAGGTCCCCCATAGGTGTGTAGCTCATAGAATTTGAGTGCTTGTATACGGAAAAAAGAAAAGTACCTGGCGAATGCATTGCATTCATATCATGCATTGATTATTATGGTTTGGTAACGTAATATGATTGGTTATTGGAATTTGAGTGATACACCGATTAGATAGATTTGGATTGATTGTATTGACTAGATTGGTCGCCATGATTAGATTGGTCTTTGTGCTTTGGATTCATATTGTTTTATCTTTATGAGTCTGAGTACTCCTTGTGGAATTATACTGTGGTCAGTGGATCTTATTGACGAAACTATAATGTTAGTCATAGAGAACTGGATAAGTCTTGTTTGCTTGATAATTGATAACATCGTTTTGTAGAGAGTCTAGTAAGGAACTAATCGAAAGGTTGTTGTGGTAGTTAAGGACTTTTATATTTCGTATGTGTAATTCCCTTCTCTAATCAAGGATAAAATGCGTAGATTTCTACTTAAAGTATAATGATGATGTTAAGTGTATAACATGTGTACTGCCCTTGTATAGTACTGTAATTAGCCCAGGAGTTAGGTGGAATAAGAAGCTAATATTGTTATGATTAGACAAATCGTGAAACTCGATGAAGAGGATTGTGATAGAATGTTGTGTACTAGGGTCAACCTGTCTTAATTGGATATTTTATTGATGAACTAAATGGTGGATTGTTAATTGATGATTGTTGACACCCAATTTTGTCCCGTCTTTTCCAATTTATTTGCAATTTTAAATATTTTTAACACCTCAAAACAATTTTAATCTATATACATACATGCGTATATATATATATTATTATTCTCTTATTATTATTATTATTCGCATTTTTTACTATCATTTGCATTTTTATCATAATCATAAGTTTTATCCGAAAATTCTATATTTTATTCTCCCAAAATTGCATCGCATTTCCATTTTTTATTAAGCATTAAACATTTCGCAAATATTATATCTTTATTATTATCACATCGTTATGTTGTTATTTAAATAATTTACATTTTTTTCTTCAATACATTTTTAATATTAAACCCCTTTTGTATTTTTTAATCCATAACCCATTTTCATTTTCCAACCCAGAACAATTTCTACCCAAAACTAATTTCATTCCCACAAACTAGCTCAAACCCCTAACCAAATTCGCAACCCAACCAAGCCCAAATTTTGGCCCAACCGGCCATTCCCAATACCCAAATTCATTCCCCTCTATTTCCCTTATCTCCAAAGCCCAACCGGCCACCCTCTACCAAGCCCAAAGTCCCTAATTACAATTCCCATTCCTTTACCAAGCCCACCCGAATCCCTAAACCGGCCCAACCCCCCTTATTTTTCGACCAAACCCGATACCCCCTTAAAACGCAACCCCAAAGCCCCCTAAACCTAAAACAAAATATCTCAAACCCCCCAACCCCTCAACTCATCGCCGCACACCCTACACCCCTACCCCTACGTTGCCGCACCCTACGCCTGACCCCACCAATCGCCGACACCGCCGCCTGACACCACCAACCTACCCCATCACCTCTCACCGCAACACATGCCCAAGAAATCGCCCCAAAAATCATATTTTGTTCCCCCTTTATTTTTAAATTGGAATTCGATTTTGTAAGGGGTATGGGTGGGGGTGAACGTCGGGGTGACTATCTATAAATACCCCCATTTTTGTTCTACAAAGGAAGGATTTTTTCGGAGGTCCGATTCGAGATAAAATATTTTGGTTGTGTTCTTGATTTCAAACATTTGCCTTCCTTGTTATTCAAGAATTAAGTCCGAAAATAAAATCTAAAATCGGAAGAAAAGGTTTGTTCTCCACTGTTTTTGATTCTCCGATTCGGGTATGTTCGGGTCGGGTCGGATCGACCCGAACAGGGGTAAGAATTAGATTTGTGTTTGTATATCATGTTGGTTATCTGAAATTGGTGAAAATATTTGATTTCGGGTTTGACACCTGTTTCGGGTCGGGTCACTGACCCGGTTCGGGTCGACCCGGTTTGGATATTTTCCAGAATTCTTGCATTTCGTATCTTATTTGGTTGGTTATCTGAAAATTGGTGAAAATCTGATTCGGGTTTGAATCATCGATTCGGGTCGGGTCGACCCCGATTTGGATATTTTTAGAATTATCGCATTTCGTATCTTATTTGATTGGTTATCTGAAATTGGTGCAAAAAATATGATTCGGGTTTGATATTTAATTCGGGTCGGGTTACCGACCCGGGTCGGGTCGACCGATTTGGATATTTTTAGAATTATCGCATTTAGTATCTTATTTGATTGGTTATCTGAAAATTGGTGAAAATCTGATTCGGGTTTGATACTTGATTCGGGTCGGGTCATGATCCGGGTTGGATATTTTCCAGAATTCTTGCATTTCGTATCTTATTTGTTGGTTATCTGAAAAATCTATTTTCAGAATTGGGTCACCCATTCGGGTCACTGTTCATAATCCGGGTCTGATTTTTCATAAATACTTCTTAATCTTGTTTTGGTTCCAAAATTTCAGAATTCGGGTCGGATACTTTAAATGCTCACTGCTCGTTTCTTTGGCACTGTTATTATTGATTAAACTAATATCGCATTTAGGCCGATGAAATTGAATTCGAGGCTGCGCTTTTTTTCGTTTATTCCTCTGTTTTTCAGTACTGTTTTAAGCATCCGTGCAACGGATATCTTACTATTTTACTATTTTATTGTTTTTATTAATATCGCATTTAGGCCTATGAAATTGAATTCGAGGCCGCACTTTTTTTCGTTTCTCTATTTTCTTTTTACTGTTTTAAACATCCGTACAACAGATATCTTACTGCTTTACTGTTTTGCTGTTTTGAACCAAATACCGCATTTAGGCCAATGAAATTGAATTCGAGGCCGCACCTTTCGGGCATTGCTTTCCTGTTTCAGTCTACTGTTTCAGCATTTAAATATCCGTTTTACTGTTTTACTGTTTTAAACTAAACATCGCGTCTTTTCGGAAATTGCCTCTCTGTTTTTTCTACTTACGCTTACGCTTCGCCTACTACTACCTCGCATCGCTTCGCTTCTTCGCTTTGATTTAATTTTATTGATTTGAACACGATACTACACTCGCCGATGAAAAATATCCGTCGATTTTGAGGCCTCCACAGTTGTAAAGACGGAAATATAACTTCTGGGCAAGGATGAGGCTTAAACCTTTTTATTTCATCCGAGGGATCAACATGTTTAGTAGGCGAGGCGACTAAAATAACCAACAAGTTATATGTTCGCAGCCACGACGTGATTATAATGATCTTTTCTTTTTCATCCAAGAGACCAACACGTTTAGTAGGCGAGGCAATCAAAATGACCACCGAGCCATACGTTTGTAGCCACGACGTGATTGGTATGGTCTTTTCCAAAATTTAAGTCTGAGCCCTCCATGATCAAAGCATTCACTGTTTTGGATACGGATCCGAAGTTATTTGTATTTACTTATTTCTAACCGTTTGTTCAAAACAGCTTGCAAGGAACAAAGTCAATGAAGGCAGATACTCCTCGGAGTTTATTTATTTTGTTGTTTTGACTTTCTTTAATTTAGCTCTATCTCGCTTTGTATTGTAATATTATTTATCGCACTTATGTAATTATTGAAATGCTTAGAATAGGTAGACTTAGAATTAATTTATAGGGTAGTCTAAGACTGAAAACCCGTCGCTAGCTTATTTACTTATAGGCTCGGTTAATTCAAACATAGAAATTCTTCGCTAGTTTATTTATTTTTAGGCTCGTCATGCATATTTAAAATTTTCAAAACAATCGTTGATCATCTTTTGTTCACTTTATTAATTGTACAACTCAAAAAATGATTTCCAAAAATTACTTATTTGGCATTATAAATAATTCATTTTTCTCCTTACTATTAATTGTCACAAATGCATACTTTTTACATGTCTTTTTTCTTTAATATCATACAAATGCATACTTGTACCAAATGTATCCTTTTGCTAAAATACTTGCAACATCATTTTAAGTTTATATTTTAAAACTTGCATTTTTCTTAATACAATAATTAACCTGAGTTTGATCGGATAACCGCAAGTTAGCGGATCTTAAAGGATGCCTAACCCCTTCCCTTTAGGATAATAAAGAACCCTTACCTAGAATCTCATTAGTTTCATGAGACCTTAAAATTGGAGTTACATTGCAGCATTTAGTTAATATTCAGGTGTCCTAATTCACCGTAAAATAATTAGGTGGCGACTCCTCAATCCAATACCCAGGAATCACCGAACACGTTGTGCTTCGCTTCTGACCTCTCGCAGGTCGGTTAAAAAATGGGCGCGACAGCATGGCGACTCGACTAGGGATTTTCAGGTTCTTAACCATAGTAGATTCAGGGTAATTATTATTGTGCTTTATATTGCTCCTTATTTGATCTATTGTTTTTAATTATTTCTTTTTGAAATTTTGTATGCATAACTGCTTTAGTTGCTGTATTCTCTTACTGCTTTCTTTAAATTGACATTTCACTCATATTTCTTCCACTTTGGAAAATTGACACTATCACACATTACACGCGAGGTGTGTTTTGCGCACCCGCAAACTTCTTTCAAATTTCCAAATTTTTAGGAGAGTTGGTATATGCACGGAGCGTTCGGACCATCCGGTTGGCCGCGTAGCCTTCTCACTCGAGCAGTCCGCTTGGGAACCTTGAGTCTAGTCAGCCAAATCTTAGAAAATTTAGGATAGAGCTATACCACCCTTTATTTTAAGTCATGCATGCATACACCTTAGGTGGGTCGATACTTGGTATCGACTCCACAATTAAGAAATCTACCAAAATTGTCAACGGGTCTCGCAACCCAACGACCAATAAGCATATTACGTGTAGCGTGATAATGATAGACAAATCCAAGCCTAATCATGACATACCGAAATTGGAAAATGTACATTCATTTTGTCTCATTTCCAACAAAAGCATTACAGTTTAACAGCTTGGATCAATCTGTCGTAATCTCGCATATCTGGCGTTTAGGCCCACCTCTGGCATAAGAGAGGCCCCATGCATATTAGGACGCACATTTAATTTTCATACAATTTTTTTTTTGCTATTTGCTTACACTCTACGCATGTTATTTGAAGCAATAATTGCCCGCCTTATACTAACTTGGTTTCTTCATTTTTCAGAAGGTTATTTTTGCTTAAATTATTTTTTCTCGAGGTTGATTTGCGTTGACTAAAACTGGCGGAACACCCCTACTTCACAAGATCAAAGGCCCCATCATTCAGCAAAATGACTGATTCAGATGTATCCGAACAGACTGGCCTGGGACTTATCGCTCTTTCGAGAAATCAACCAGAAGCTTCGGAAAATAGAAATGCTTCCGTCCAAGAAAAATACATCGCCCAACTGTTACACCAGATGGCTGCTATGCAGACTGAGATAGAGCGGCTCCAAAATCTCACCAACTTGTCCATTAGCGCCAATACCCCACTCCCTGAACAAGGGACGAATGCAATTGCACCGCAAACTTTTTCATCTCCTGAATCGCCATTTTCCCAAAACCTCCCCAAAAATTCGCCACCAAGCAAAACCAATCCACAACACACTAACCCACAAGCTAGTCCACAACAAAGCCCGCTACAAAATGATCCGGCATCCTTCATAACTCCACATACCCAAATTACCCCACTCATCCAAAACACCCCTTCCACGCAAAATCACCCGGCAGCCCAGCACATACTGATGGAACACATCGCTGATCACAGCAAGCAGTATGTGCCGCCAGGATATGTATTGGAAGCCCAACCTTTTACTACCGCAACACCAAACATGGCTCTTCAGGAAACTGGCCAGTATGAAAAAATGGAGAGGCAGGTAAGGATCAGAACTGATGAAAGTGTGGCGAGAGAAATTCATAGCCTAAAAGAAGCATTCAAGAATATCCAAACCAGCAAGGGGTATGAAGGACTCGAGTACGAAGATCTGTGTATGCATCCCGACTTTGAATTGCCTGTCGGATACAAGGTGCCAAAATTTGACTTGTTTGATGGGAAGGGAAATCCTCACGCTCATTTAAGATCGTACTGTGACAAACTGATTGGGGTAGGTAAAGACCAGGCTATCATAATGAAGTTGTTCATAAGGAGTTTGACAGGAGAAGTACTCGACTGGTACACAAGCCGAAACCCGCGAAAATGGCGTAATTGGAGCACGATGGCACAAGATTTTGTGGACAGATTTAAGTTCAACATTGACATAGTCTTGGACAGATTTTATCTGATGAAGTTGGAAAAGAAACCCACAGAGACCTACAGAGAGTAGGCCATGAAGTGGAGGGCGGAAGCAGCAAAAGTTCAACCACCGATAGCGGAAAGTGAGATGACCGCTCTCTTTGTACAATCTTTGAAAGATGCAACATACTATGAAAGAATGATAAGCGTCATAGGACGAAGTTTCTCTGAAGTTGTAAGGATGAGAGATTTCATAGAAGAGGGAATCAGAACTGGAAGAATTACAAACTTTGTAGCGTTGCAAGCAACGAGTGAGACAATTCAGTCGGACTTATTTGAGGGGGCCGTAAAGAGGAAGAGAGACGGAGTATCCCCTGTCATGACAGTTCAGAAACATAGGCCAAATCAAATGTCAACCTACCAAATGCCATCACCCCAGCCTCCCTGCTACAATCAAAACAACCAAACTTCTCAGCTTTCCTATTATAGCCCATACGCCCAAAGCCCTCAACCTTATTATCAATACTCACCTGCTCCCTACCATGTCTACCATACCCATCCAATATATAGCCTGCCTCGAGCGCCTGCCTATCCGAATCCCCCACAATATCAGCCCGCATACTTACGTCATCCACAAATCCATGCACCAAATGCACCCAGACCCCGCGCAAAATACGAAAGAAAGCCAGCCAAAACCTATACACCTTTAGCCGAACCTCGAGCCCAGTTATATGAAAGACTAAAAACCGCAGGAATACTCCAGCCCATCCTAGGAAATGTTCCCAATCCTGTTCCCAAATGGCACGATGAGGCTAAGCATTGTGCATATCACTCGGTAATCCCTGGACACGACACTGAAAATTGCTATGCCCTCAGAAACAAAATCGAGGCATTAATCAAAGAAGGAGTTATCCAACTGAAAGGACCTTCCTCTAATGAAAATAATAATGGTTCGCCAAATCATGACGATGCCAATGTGAACATGATTACTGTTGATGAAGAACTCAACTTGGAAGGGACCATTGTGCCAGTCTAGAGAGATGAAAGGGTTGAATCATCGGCCTTTATCACCCCTATGATTATAGTCCAAGTGAGGGCACCGTTTGGAGTAGAAGTACTTCCTCCAAAGCCGCGGATCATGGCACCATCTTTTCCTGAAAAAGTCTTGTCAAC
This sequence comes from Anisodus tanguticus, assembly GCA_034509755.1. Taxonomy (NCBI): domain Eukaryota; kingdom Viridiplantae; phylum Streptophyta; class Magnoliopsida; order Solanales; family Solanaceae; genus Anisodus; species Anisodus tanguticus. The sequence continues at coordinate 16,515,631 of CM067543.1, read as the reverse complement.
CAATCTCCGAAGGAAGAGAGATGCTCCTTTACCAAAGTCTGTTCCGCCTCTGAGTCAGTCATTCGTCAAAGAATGCGCCATTCATGAATCAAAGGGGGACAATGCAGCCAACCTCGTTGGGGGATTCAAAAGTTTTTTCATTGTTGAAGAGGAAGCAGGATGCAGTGTGATTCTCGATGATTACGCTAAAGACTCAACCATTTGGGATGCAGAGCAAGTAGATGTTTTGGAAAAATTGGACCTGTGCCCCGGCCTTGTTTCTCCCGGAAACTAGTTAATTTCTTTAATGTTTAATGAAACAATGCGATTCAGATTGAGGCCTGAACCACATCTATGCATTTAATGTATTTTGCCTCCACCTTTTGAAAGCTTAAAAAGACAAATATACATTGCTTTTGCTATTTTAAAATCTGTCTTATTTAATAATTTTCTTTTCTTTTTTCATCATGCAAACTAATAAATTTGTCGATAATATGTGACATATAATAAAACAAGCAAACAAAGTCCCAAACAACGAACAAGACTTCGAAGAATATGAGGAAGACTCACAACCGGAAGAACTGGGGCATAAGCCAAAGCCAGGTTTGGATGAAACATCAATATGGTTGATAATTACAAAGCATTGGTACGAGCATTTTCTACTGGGGCAACGATATATCTTTCGAAGCCTAGTGGATACAGAATCATGTACGAAGAGACTGATTGATGAAAAGCAGATGGACACAGTTTTTCCGGGGCCACTTTATCAGAATAGAATGGCAAAAAACCATCAATGCAGATGCAATGAACGGATACCATATATAAGATTTGTTATTCTCTATGTAATACTTTTTTCAATGTTGTAAAAGTTGCGCTCCCTCGGCGGGACACGCATAAAACCCACATAGGGTTTCATCTCTTAAAGACTGAAGTTTCCCAAAAAATTGCATTTTTTCTTGACAATGAACTACGTTATGACCTGATTCCCTCATGGGGATACGTAGGCGGCCTAAATCGGCTTTGGTCCCACCATTAGGAAATATTTTCTCCTTTATCTCACATATGACAAAATGCACCCATCTGATCACCCTGATAGGACAGGCAAGCAACCCACACAAGACTCGGTTGTCCGTTCGAAAGTTCATCATCCTCACATATCGGAAACTGGGGCATTTTTTTAAAGGATCACTGCTAGAGGACGCCGATAAACATGGAAAAGCATCGGCAAACTAAGTCTTCAGCCAGAAGAAGGATTTTGGAAAAGACGTTTTCTTTGTTTCACCGCATGTCACTACTCGACAGATATTTACATATATGCATACTTTCTTATAAGCAAATTATTTTCAACAAGTATTTTCATTAGAGTTCGACAAGAACTTTTTACTGATAAGCATACTTTCTTATAAACAAATTATTTTCAACAAATGTTTTCATTAACGGTTAGCCGAGACTGGGAACCAGACAGGGGCTACAGGTCCGAATCAGCAGGACATGCAACTATCAAGAGCAGAAGCTACAAAGTCAACGCGAATCAACCGTCCCTCCCCCGAGCTCACAAATTTTTCTTTGAGTACAGGTTCTTCAGGTTGAAAGAAGCAGGGAAGCCACATCACTTATGATCAATTTCTCAAAGAATTTTGGCATCACAGCTCACCACAAGGATCACGTTCCTGTTTTGCATCTATACAAAGACATCATCTTGACCTACAGGGTCCCGACTATTATGTCTGCACAAAGATGTTTATTTCGAATCACAGGGAACGACAACACAGCAAACCCGATGGCAAAGACGTCGCATCATATTTTCGCCCATGCCAAGACGACATTTCAATTCACAGTCTACATGAGTTTGAATCGGCAGAAGATTCAGCACAACGTGGAACCATATTACATCAAATTGACGGCAAAGACGTCACAACTATCTTTTACAGCAAACAGCATTACAACGACGTCATCAACGTTACGGTAGCGCATCAGTTATCTTTTATAGCTTTACAACGATGTCAACAGCATTACAATGACGTCTTCAGCACAACAGTTATCTTTTACAGCATTACAAAGACGTCTTCAGCACAACAATTATCGTTTACGGTATTACAACGATAGTATTACAATGACGTCTGCAGCACAACAACTATCTTTTACAACATTTACAATGGCATCAACAACATTACAACGATGTCATCAGCATTAGCATCTCAACGACGTCAACATCATTACAATGACATTTTCAGTGCAGCAACTATCTTTTACGGCAACACAACAACTATATTTTACAGCATCTCAACGACGTCAACAGCATTATAATGATATCTTCAGCGTAGCAGTTATCTTTTACGGCAACACAACAATTATCTTTTACAACATTTACAATGGCATCAATAGCATTACAACGATGTCATCAGCATTATCATCACAACGACGTCAACAACATTATAACGACGTCTTCAGCGGAACAACTATCTCTTACAGCAAACATCATTACAACAACGTCATCGACGTTACTGCAGCACAACAACTATCTTTTACAACATTACAATGACATCAACAACATTACAACGATGTCATCAGCGTTGTCAGCACAACGATGTCAACAGCATTATAATGACATCTTCAGCGCAACAACTATCTCTTATAGCAAATATCATTACAACAACGTCATCGACGTTACTGCAGCACAACAACTATCTTTTACAGCATTACAATGACATCAATAGCATTACAACGATGTCATCAGCGTTGTCATTACAATGACGTCAATAGCATTACAACGACATCTTCAACGCAACAACTATCTCTTACAGCAAGCATCATTACAACAACGTCATCGATGTTACTGCAGCACAACAACTATCTTTTACAGCATTACAATGACATCAACAACATTACAACGATGTTATCAGCATTATCATTACAACGATGTCAACATCATTACAATGTCGTCTTCAGCGCAACAACTATCTCTTACAACAAATAGTATTACAACAACGTCATCGACGTTACTGCAGCACAACTATCTTTTACAGCAAACAGCATTACAATAATGTCATCAACATTATGACAGCACAACAACTATATCTTTCAGCAGATCGCATTACAGCAACGTTATCAGCATTATGTCTACGCAAGACGACTATATGACTACGTCTTCAACACAACACGTCCATACAACGACGTCATAAACCAGCATTACAACGACAACATCAACGTTATGTCCTTACAATAACATCATCGTATTACGTTCGTTCAAGGGCATCATTTCGACTCACATGGTCGCATTTTTTATGTACTCATTCTCTATTGTTTTTGTCTCAGCAATTATGCACTAATTTTATCTTGAGTTGTAGTTTGCAAGGAGCGTTAGTTTGTAGGAGCTTTAATTTGCAGGAACTTCATCACAACGTGGAACTATCTCTTGTGGCGAACCGATGCAATCTTGGTCAGCAGCCTACTTCGAACGTCGTTCCGCTCTTCCCCAATAAGTTTTCACATCTGCAACCAGTGTCATCATAACTCGACACTGGGGTAATATTTCTCGAATCTGCACCATCTTTTACAACTTCTCTCCCCCTCGGGATTCTATTTCTACCAGTGCACCCCTACTCCTCGTTCAAAGCCCGAGGGTCAGGACAAAATTGGCTACTGGGTCAACTTCTTTGTCCGAAAACTCCTTCATCGTCTCCGGCCAAAGAGGGGCATCTGTTGACACCCAATTTTGTCCCGTCTTTTCCAATTTATTTGCAATTTTAAATATTTTTAACACCTCAAAATAATTTTAATCTATATACATACATGCGTATATATATATATATTATTATTATTATTATATATTATTATTATTATTATTCGCATTTTTTACTATCATTTGCATTTTTATCATAATCATAAGTTTTATCCGAAAATTCTATGTTATTTTATTCTCGCAAAATTGCATCGCATTTCCATTTTTTATTAAGCATTAACCATTTCGCAAATATTATATCTTTATTATTATCACATCGTTATGTTGTTATTTAAATAAATTACATTTTTTTCTTCAATACATTTTTAATATTAAACCCCTTTTGTATTTTTTAATCCATAACCCATTTTCATTTTCCCAACCCAGAACAATTTCTACCCAAAACTAATTTCATTCCCACAAACTAACCCAAACCCCTAACCAAATTCGCAACCCAACCAAGCCCAAATTTTGGCCCAACCGGCCATTCCCAATACCCAAATTCATTCCCCTCTATTTCCCTTATCTCTAAAGCCCAACCGGCCACCCTCTACCAAGCCCAAAGTCCCTAATTAAATTCCCATTCCTTTACCAAGCCCACCCGAATCCCGAAATCGGCCCAACCCCCCTTATTTTTTGACCAAACCCGATACCCCCTTAAAACCCAACCCCCAAAGCCCCAAAGCCCCCTAAACCTAAAACAAAATATCTCAAACCCCCCCAACCCCTCAACTCGTCGCCGCACACCCCTACACCCCTACCCCTACATCGCCGCACCCTACGCCTGACACCACCAATCGCCGACACCGCCGCCTGACACCACCAACCTACCCCATCACCTCTCACCGCAACGCATGCCCCAAGAAATCACCCCAAAAATCAGATTTTGTTCCCCCTTTATTTTGAAATTCGAATTCGATTTTGTAAGCGGTATGGGTGGTGGTGAACGTCGGGGTGAGTATCTATAAATACCCCATTTTTGTTCTACAAAGGGAGGATTTTTTCGGAGGTCCGATTCGAGATAAAATATTTTGGTTGTGTTCTTGATTTCAAACATTTGCCTTCCTTGTTATTCAAGAATTAAGTCCGAAAATAAAATCCAAAATCGAAGAAAAGGTTTGTTCTCCAATGTTTTTGATTCTCCGATTCGGGTATGTTCGGGTCGGGTCGGATCGACCCGAACAGGGGTAAGAATTAGATTTGTGTTTGTATATCATGTTGGTTATCTGAAATTGATGAAAATATTTGATTTCGGGTTTGACACCTGTTTCGGGTCGGGTCACTGACCCGGTTCGTGTCGACCCGGTTTGGATATTTTCCAGAATTCTTGCATTTCGTAACTTATTTTGGTTGGTTATCTGAAAATTGGTGAAACTCTTATTCGGGTTTGAATCACTGATTCGGGTCGGGTCGACTCGATTTGGATATTTTTAGAATTATCGCATTTCATATCTTAGTTGATTGGTTATTTGAAATTGGTGCAAAAAATCTGATTCGGGTTTGATATTTAATTCGGGTCGGGTTACTGACCCGGGTCGGGTAGACTCGATTTGGATATTTTTAGAATATCGCATTTCTTATCTTATTTGATTGGTTATCTGAAAATTGGTGAAAATATGATTCGGGTTTGATACTTGATTCGAGTCGGGTCACTAATCCGGGTCGGGTCACTAATCCGGGTCGGGTCGACTCGGTTTGGATATTTTCCAGAATTCTTGCATTTCATATCTTATTTGTTGGTTATCTGAAAAATCTATTTTCAGAATTCGGTCACCCATTCGGATCACTGTTCATAATCCGGGACTGATTTTTCATAAATACTTCTTAATCTTGTTTCGATTCCAAAATTTCAAAATTCGGGTCGGATACTTTAATTGCTCACTGCTCGTTTCTTTGGCACTGTTATTATTGATTGAACTAATACCGCATTTCGTTCCTCTGTTTTTCAGTACTGTTTTAAGAATCCGTGCAATGGATATCTTACTGTTTTACTATTTTATTGTTTTTATTAATATCGCATTTAGGCCGATGAAATTGAATTCGAGGCCGCACTTTTTTTTGTTTCTCTGTTTTCAGTTTACTGTTTTAAACATCCGTGCAACGGATATCTTACTGCTTTACTGTTTTACTATTTTGAACCAAATACCGCATTTAGGCCAATGAAATTGAAATCGAGGCCGCACCTTTTGGGCATTGCTTTCCTGTTTCAGTCCACTGTTTCAGTATTTAAATATCCGTTTTACTGTTTAAACTAAACATCGCGTCTTTTCGGAAATTGCCTCTCTATTTTTTTTCGCTGCCATCTTCACCGCTACGCTTCTCGCTTTGATTTAATTTTTCTGATTTGAACACGATACTACACTGGCCGATGAAAAATATCTGTCGATTTTGAGGCCTCCACAGTTGTAATGACGGAAATATAACTTCTAGGCAAGGATGAGGCTTAAACCTTTTTATTTCATCTGAGGGATCAACATGTTTAGTAGGCGAGGGACTAAAATAACCAACAAGTTATATGTTCGCAGCCACGACGTGATTATAATGATCTTTTCTTTTTCATCCGAGAGACCAACACGTTTAGTAGGCGAGACAATCAAAATGACCACCGAGCCATACGTTTGCAGCCACGACGTGATTGGAATGGTCTTTTCCAAAATTTAAGTCTGAGCCCTCCGTGATCAAAACATTCACTATTTTGGATACGGATCCGAAGTTATTTGTATTTACTTGTTTCTAACTGTTTGTTCTTGACAGCTTGCAAGGAACAAAGTCAATGACGGCAGATACTCCTAGAGTTTATTTATTTTGTTGTTTTTACTTTCTTTAGTTTAGCTCTATCTCGCTCTGTATTGTAATATTATTTATCGCACTTATGTAATTATTAAAATGCTTAGAATAGGTAGACTTAGAATTAATTCATAGGGTAGTCTAAGACTGAAAACCCATCGCTAGCTTATTTACTTATAGGCTCGGTTAATTCAAACATAGAAATCCTTCGCTAGTTTATTTATTTTTAGGCTCTTCATGCATATTTAAAATTTTCAAAACAATCGTTGATCATCTTTTGTTCACTTTATTAATTGTACAACTCAAAAAATGATTTCCAAAAATTACTTCTTTGGCATTATAAATAATTCATTTTTCTCCTTACTATTAATTGTCACAAATGCATACTTTTTACATGTCTTTTTTCTTTAATATCATACAAATGCATACTTGTACAAAATGTATCCTTTTGCTAAAATACTTGCAACATCATTTTAAGTTTATATTTTAAAACTTGCATTTTTCTTAATACAATAATTAACCTGAGTTTGATCGGATAACCGCAAGTTAGCGGATCTTAAAGGATGCCTAACCCCTTCCCTTTAGGATAATAAAGAACCCTTACCTAGAATCTCATTAGTTTCGCAGACCTTAAAATTGGAGTTACATTGCAGCATTTAGTTAATATTCAGGTGTCCTAATTCACCGTAAAATAATTAGGTGGCGACTCCTCAATCCAATACCCAGGAATCACCGAACACGTTGTGCTCCGCTTCTGACCTCTCGCGGGTCGGTTAAAAAACGGGCACGACAATGACTTAGTGGATTTCTGGATAAATGAGGATGTAGAATTGATCATTAAGCACCTGAATACTATATTGAACTCTATCTTAAATTGGATGACTCTTATGAATATGAAGTCTTATGTGAATAAGTCTTTTGTTAACCTCATTGAACTTGTACATGAACTATGTGACTTAATAGTGCTATTGAACTGTCTAGTATAGGATTATGTGATGTCAACTCGGTATTTATCTCTTTTTGCCTATCTTCCATCGTTGTCGATCTATGATGCCTACAGGGGTACGTTGTGTACTGATACTACACTTGATGCATTCTATTTGGATGAAGATTGAGTTCCTTCTACTAGTTCGGGACCGCGTGGTTGAGTCCGAACAGGTTGATTTTAGCATTAAGGGCGAGGATGCTACTACCGGCATATCCCGAGATGCTCTATCTCTTACCTTGTCTTTTATTTTGATTCGAGAGACATGTATTCCAACTTTTAGACTATGTTATTCAGTTTTGGCCTATGTGCCTTCATTCAGACTTGTATCCGCTATTTAGAGCTCTTGTATCATTGACCAGATCATTAAGGGTTGTATTTGATGTTTCAGACCTTTATTTCATATTTTATATTATAATCGACAATGGTTTAAGTATTTTGTTCTATTTCCGCATTTCTTTCTTATATCTTATTTAATGAGATTGGGAGTGGTTCGCCTACCGATGGAAAGTGTAGCTAACACCATGATTTCTAAAAGGGATCGTGACATTATCGCTCAAACATGATTAAAATGTAGAAAATAAAGACGAAATATAGCTAAAAACTCGTGTTTCTAGTCCATCATCAACACCCCAGATTTAAATCATTGCTCGTCCTCAAGCAATCGAACAACACTCAAAAGAAGGACGACCTTTTCAAATAATTCTTCCTAACTTGTCATGCCAAGAATATTTAATACAAATATAGCACCTGTCTGTAATCACCTAACTTCAGGATTCAACTCAAAAGCACTAGCAATCCTAGCTCATTTACTCCATCAAAGAAGTCAAGGAATAGTACTTATCCTTCGCAAATCATGTGCCCCTCACACAAATAACAGAGAATAGTCCCACACACATAAAATTCAAGAATAATCAGGGACTCAAGATAGAAAGAAGTTGCACTCTCTCAGAAACAAAGTTCACATGCAACAAAAGATGTACCATAAGCTTGCACGTGGTGTCCTTCTCCACTAATTGAAGCTTGATCAGTCTAAAATCAATTAGGACTTAATTTGGTTGTACTGTAAGATAAAGGATGTGTAGGATAGATATGGATAGTAGTGACTACACCTCCCCAAGCACTTTAATACATACAATTTCACAATTCAAACCCCACACTTATGTCGAACATACTTTCCCGACCGTTAAAGTATTAGCCCCAAGTTTTCCTTTCCTTTAAGCACAAACAACGCATGAATCACCACTAGTAATAAATATTTTTTTTCATTGAATAACACATTTTTTTCTTCTCTTTTATGTAGTCCTTACTAGAGGATCTCTAATTTTTTTAACAGTGCACCTTTCTCTATTTTTCTAAAGTTTCACTCAAAAACCAAACCAAACCTCCATTAGCTTTTAAGAATCTTTTAATAACATCAAGTGCTCACAGGAGGTTAAAGGTTTAATAAGATAGGAAAATCAAACCAAAAGGGTTAGGCTTGTGGTGTGATTGTCAAAGAAATAGGATTACAGGCTCAATGGAGCTTACTAGGATATGTGCAATTAGGTGGGTCACAAGCATATATGTCTCAATAAAGAAATACCTATATCACTTCCTATACTGATCAAGACTTACCATTTCATTTTGCATACACTCAGGGCAAGTTCTAGACATCAATCACGTGTACAGAACATAGAAAAAATTCTCACTCACTCATTGACACAATGCTCACTCAGGATAGGATTTCCCGACTTTCTATTAGGATAAATTGGGACAAAGTAATTATTTCTGGTACATATACATGAGTTGAAACTTGAGCCTAGGCGTCACAAAATGATACTCATTATTCTCAAGGCATAGATAAAATTTATAAAGAACCTCTAATTCGCAAGAAAGCATTGAATTCTTTATTCCTAAAAAGACTAACTACACCCAATTCAAAGATAATCAACCCTCGAAAAAGAACCGCGCACAAAGAAAAACCAAGAGGTTATTGCCTAAAAATCGAACTTAAGACTCATGTAAAAAAATAAAGATAAAAATAAAAACAAACACATCTTTACATTCCCAACCCACACCTTAAATTGTGTCATGTCCCCGTGATACTTAATTAAAATATAAGAGGTAAGGATACTCCCCTGAATTTTTTTCTTCTCCGGGAACTTATAAAATCAACCACTAATTCGGAACAAATTCCTTATTTTCTCTCCTTGGGATTTTTTATAGAGCTCATTAGGTCAAATTCTCCTGAGAATAAATATAAAATCCTCTATTTTCTTTCTTTCTTGGCCTCATTTTGAGCGGTGAATTGTTCCTGCAGGATATTCTCAACTTGTTCATGCATTCTTTCACCAGATCAATCCATGCATCTTCCTAAAAATCTCAAAAAACAAAATTTACAATGTCAAGGTTAGAATAAGAATACTAAAAGAAATGGATATGAGGATATTCTTTTGGTACGCCTAGGATCAATCGTTCCTCATTCTCTTCTGGTACATATTTTAATTGTAGAATGTTGGAGAGAGGTATGAACTCTTCTTCTATTGATTCACAATCAATCAAAAAATTATTTTCAACTATCTCAACTAAATCAGATTCCTTTTGTATAGTAGCAACTTTTCTCTCTAAATGTTCATCACGAGTAGGCTCATTCTCACATGTTGTCTCTTCTATATATTTACCATCACAATGCATCAAGTTTTCTGACATCATACTTACTCACCTACTCATTTGCGTTGTTAGGTTCTCATTGCCTGCATCATTCTGTATAAATCTATATTCAACACATTTTATGAACTTATACATAAACTCTTCTAAGCTACTATTCTCCCCTTGATGTGATTTTTTTACTTCGCTCTCATTCCAATCATAATTAGGATATTCATTCCATTCAGAGTTAGAATTGTGCTAATATGAAACATCATTCCTGTAAGTACTAGAAACAGAGTGACACTTTCATAAGATAAGTCATAGGATGAATACTTACCTGCTTGATAATCAAACTATTGATGATTTCCACTACATTTAAAATAAATAACAAACTTTTTATAAGATTCAGCTGCTGCAATTATTTTTCTTGGCTAATTGTGCTCCATCTTAAGCACTTTGAGTTCAATCCTAAAAATATTTTCTTCAAGCTTTCCTCCCTAGCACTTGTCAAGTACTACAAAACAAATCTCGAATACAAGTGAAATAAATAAAACAAATAACATAAATTAATTCTAAAAAGAAATAACTATATTTTAAAAAAAATTATATTTACATGGAATTAAAAAAACTAAATTAATACACAAGATTTTATTTGAATATTATTTGTTACCGATCCCCGACGACGGTGCCAAATATGACGAGCGCAAAATATAGTATAATTTAAGCGCTTCGCTAGTCAAAGATAATATAGTTTAAGATCGTCTCCACAGGGATTGGTACAAACAATTACTCAAATAAAAACTTGCTTTGTTTTATTCATGTGATCAAAACATGAGTTTGTTGTACTTATAAACCACAATTATCGACTATAAACATAGCTAATGACAATTGATAATGAAATAAAAGGTTACCATTAATATGAGAAGTAAGGATAGTAGACAAGACAAATGCAAGATTTTAGAAATTAGCTCTGATTCGTTTTATCATTCTCTTCTAAAATTTATTGAAACTTTTAAATTCAATAAGTAATAAGTTTACTAAAGAATCTAATAAACATCTTCCGATTGTTTATTCAGATTCAGCAATTTAAACTAATACAAGCCCTGAGAATGTTCAAAACTATGAACAGAGATAGATCTTCGGACGACTTCTCACGAATATCGTCAACTTATAATTCAAAATAAATTATTGTAGAGTCTCTTATATTTACTCAACAAAATTATTCAATCAAGAGCTAAATCATATTTATATTAAGATAATACACCGAACACTTCTTCTTGCCATTAAAGCACCCAAGAATATCTTAGCAATCAAGTAAATTTATTATCCATGAGTTCAAGACTAATGAAAAGCACTGTGAATGCAAAAAAATATTAAGGGTTTAGTCTAAAGGAAAACGTCTCACGAATATTTTCCTCTTGGTTCAACCAATAATTCAAGAATCTCTTTCGATTACTTAGAAAAATCACCAATTAAAACTAAAAATTATAATGCAGAAATATTCACCAAACTATTCCTCTTTCGATTAAATAAAATAGTAAATAACTCTGCAATTCAATTCAAACTCCATTAATGAATTAAAGCAATAAAACAAGAGTTGAATCTAAAAATGTCAATCAATACATCATATCTATCCAAACCCTATAATAAAACTACTCCATAATAGAATAAAAGAACCTAGAAGAAATAGAATTAGAAAATATTACAACCGAAGATTGACCCAAACTTTCGTATTGAATTGAAAGTAATGAATTCGACCATCAAATCATCATCTACGTGCCTCCAATGCTCCCTAGGTCGAAAGTCCCCTCAAATGTATTTTTCTTGTATTTATTGAATACCCCAAAATTTTGGGACAAACATACCCTTGAAAATTCGAATGGCAAATCTGTCCGAAAAGGCCTACCGCGTCTCCCTGTGCGTTGCGTCTGGGAAGATTTCCAGCGACTATTTTCTCTCGGCAGTACATATTGCTCGCTGCTCGGTTCGCTGCTCACATGTTATTAGCGTTGCGTCAAAATGGTTGCTGCCTAACTTTTCTTTCAGATGCCTACTTCGAATGTTCAATTGTTGCTCTAGATCAACTCAATGCCATATAGACAAAATATAATGTGCCTCCATTTTGATTGGCTGCCAAGTATTTCTCCTTCAATTACCAATTCATGCCTTCATCCTCTCATTAATAATAATTGTTACTTCATTTACATCATAATGATTAGAGAGCCAATCATTGTAACTCTATCTTGTTGTTCAAAATAGCCCCATAGGTAGCATAAAATTCCCTCACAATAACCGGACAATAATCTCCCAAGGGTGTTGTGAAGGAATCCCATTTCGATGTTCCTAATTTATGGACGACATCAGGGCATTGGTCTTTCAACCCATTACAAACTCACTGATGCTTCGTAGAATTACGACACATTTGAAGCTTTTTTACTATATGTTTTACTTGTTTTTAAGCAAATTTGAGTCGTTTTGATGTATTTTGTTTATGTTTCAGGTAATTGATGTTAAGAAAGAAAAAACAAGGAAATCCAAGCAAAGTCTCCAGTTTTGCAATTTGACTGAAAAAGTTCTGATAGAAAGAAGCAGAGAGTTTGCAAGTTGACAGATTTGGGACGGTGGGATTTGATGGCCCGTCAATATTTTGACGAACCGGATAATCTGTTGTCATTTCCATTACTACAAGAAGACAAGTTCTCAAGATGTTTTACGGTTCCGTCATTTGACGAACTGTATTTTCTGGGCATCGATATACACCGTCGAATGTAGCAACAAAGGTTGTTTTATCAAGTTTTAATTCACAGTTTTTTAGTTGTATAAATATTTTTTAGGGTTTTATAATTATTTTATCATCAGTTTTAAGACTTGTATCGATAGTATCAACTACTTAGCGTATTTTGAGGCTTTCAAGAATAAGTTTCCATCATTTAATCTTCATATTCAATTGTAAGTTTCAATGATGAATTCTATGACTTTTGTTATCGTTAATATTATAAGTAGCTAAACTCTTTACTGAGATTGTGAACCTTATGGTAGGTGCTATGTGAATAGTGTTTTGATATTGATATACGAACCGTGGATTGTTAGTATTTAATTATTTCTTATTCATTCATGTTAATTAGTGTTGAAAACATTAATCTAAGCCAATAAATTCTACTTTTCTTGAGAAAGTTAGTAGGATTTGGTAGAAATAATTAACAAGGACTCGGGACGTTAACTCTTATTTAATAAACTCACTTATGAATAAGAGAAGTTTTACTTGGCATAATTAATCGTTCTTAACATTAGTCTTCTATATTTGGGAAAATTATGAAGATAAATACTTTCTAATTATTGAATATTAGGAAGTCACATATTACAATACGTAATCCATGAGGAGTATATCACGTTAATACCTAGAGCATAACATCTAACCTAAGCGTGGACACAAACTTAGTTTCTTAATCATCTGAATTTACATCAAGTCAATATAGTTTTTAGAAATATTCAACTCTTTTACAACCTTAACGGAATTAGAAAAAAGACCTAAGTCAAGCAATACACTATGATAGTAACCTTTTTGCACCATATTTCCTGTGGGATTCGACCCCAACCTTGTTGGGTTACTACATTTGAAAACGTCTGTTTTATGCCATAACTTAGGCGTATTTGAGTGTATCAAATTTTGGCATCATTGTATTATAGTGGTATGTATTCCCGTCTGTCACGCGGGTGACCCGAGAATACAATTTTAAAATTACTAAAGAGTGTTTGCTTTATTTGAAGTCTTTTTCTATTCCATCACACTTTGTTTGCTTTTTCTTGTGAACCGGGTGATATGGTAGGTAGAAATAGCGGTCAAGGAGCTAATGGTGGTAGATGAAGCAATCCAGTTCCTCCACCACCGGAAGTGGAAAATGAAGGAGAGAATGTCTTTGTTGATCTTCTTCAGGAGGTTGAATATGCATCAGCCATTATTCCACCAAGGCCAGTGCAAACTTCAAAATTGACAGTTCGCTCTACCAATTGCTCAAGCTTGAGGGTTATTTCCCGAACTCCACTGATGATGACCCACATCAACACTTGAGAAACTTTTTGGGTGTGTATCAGACACATACTCAGAATGTGACTTCTTCGGATGCACTTCGACTTTGTATTTTCAAATATTCACTTGCTGGTAAAGATAGGGCATTGTTAGAGAAGTTATCACATAATTCAATCCATATTTGGGTTGAGCTAGTGAATGTATTCCCGAAGAAGTTGTTTTCTCTAAGCAAGAAAGCTGAGCTTTGGGATAATTTTTTTGAATTCAAGCAGCTCCAAGGAGAGCAACTTTATGAGGGTTGGGAGAGGTTCATGCAGTATTTGATGCAGTCTCCAAATCACGGTTTTTGAAGAATATTCTCATGGTAAGTTCTACACTGGGTTGGATTCGATGACGCAGTCAGTGTCTAATAATGGAGTAGGTGGATGATTTATGGACAAAACCTTCACTCGTATTACCAACTTATTTGATAAGCTGACAACACATAATCAAGCATGGTATTTAGGTGGCAGCAATGGAGTAGCATATGGGGCTCCTTTGTTGAATAACATAGTAAATGAGAACCAAGAGAGAGATCAGATGATTGCTCAGCTGGCGACCAATATTAGACTACTGACCAAGAAGGTTTCGGAGAGCGAGACAAAGAAAGTAAATGTAGTAAATGATATGATGTCTCTACCTAATGGAATGTACTATCCACAGGATGGTCCATATGCTGAGGGGCCACCTATGTAGTATAAAGATATAAATTATGTTAACAACTCCCAGGGGGTTACCAGAAGTAGAATTATCATGGGTCTAGTTATCAAAACCAGAATCAGAGTCAGTGGAAGCAACATGGACAAGGTAATCAATATGGGTGAAATGACTACGATGGTTCAAACCAAAGGAACTACAACAATAATGGTAACTACGGAAATCGGAGTTTCAATGTATATATTCCACCAAAGGGGCAATCATATAATTCACAGCACTGGTGAGAGGGTCCTTCGAATGATCAGGGCAGTTCTAGATTGGAGAGCATGATTGAGAGGGTATTGTCCAACCAAGAGAAAACAGACAAGTCTATTAAAAGCTTGACTAAACTGATAGGTTCTCATACTGCTTCTAGCTATAAACTTGAATTACAAATGAGATATCTTTCAAGAGAGCAATATCCGAAGCAGCAGGGTTCACTTCCTAGTGACACTATTTAGAATACTAAGAAAAATGAATGTGATGTGGCCAATTACAATTCTATCACTACTTGGAGTGGGAAACTACTTCAGAGTAAGGCTGAGAAGGTTGTTGACTTAGAACCCATCGAGTTAGAGGAAGAGGCACCACTTGATGTGCTTAGCGCTATTGATGAAGAACTGATTCCATACCCTATTATTGTTGAAGTTGATGATATTAGAGAGAAATCAAAGGCTCCCGATGTGATAACAAAAAAGGGCAAAGGTAAGGTGACGGGGCTCTGAGACCGTTGACACAGTTGTTCAAATCTACACCTCAATTTCCTCAAAGATTGGTGAAGAAAACTAAATATGTGAAATGTCAGAGATTTTATGATCAGTTGAAGTAGTTATCGATGAATATTCCATTCTTAGATGCCTTCTAGGAAATGCCAGGGTTCGCCAAATATCTGAAGGAGTTGATCACAAAGAAGAGGCCGATTAAGTATGACACAGGAAGTGTGACTCATTGGGTGAGTTCGATTATTTCTGCCATAAAGGTCCAAAAGAAAAAAGATCCATGGATCTTCACTATCCTTGCACTATCGATTAGCATGATTTCGTCATAGCCCTTTGTGATAATGGGGCTAGTATTAACTTGATGTCACTTGCTATCTATAAGCAATCAGGTTTGGGTATGCCGAGGCCGACTAGTATGAGATTGCAGATGGCTGATAGATCAATTGAGAGGACAGTAGGAGTAGTTGATGACGTACTTATTCACGTGAGTGAGTTTCTTATTCCTATAGATTTTGTGATACTTGACTGTGCAGTTGACAAAGATATACCTATCATATTGGGTCGACCTTTCCTTCCTACTGCAAGGGCATTCATGGATTCAGATAAAAATAAGATCAAATTCAAGGTCAATGTCGAGGAAGTCACTTTTCAAGCAAGCATGGGCATGAAGCTGCTGAGTAGTTTTGAGAGTATTTTTGTTATTGATACTGATGTGGATACTGAGATTGACACCTTGGAGGCCACATTGCCTCGAGATGAGCAACGCACCTAGAGCGCCTCATGTATTTCTTACTCCCTTGTCTTTATTTTGATACATTGGGGACAATGCATGATATTATTTGTTGGGGGTGGGACTATTTGATTATAGGTAGTGTATATAAATGTTTAGGACCCCCTTGGCTTTTCTTTGCCATGATTCATTTCCCAGAGGGTTTTATTTATGTTGAACCTGGAATGTTAGGTCATAATTAGATAGAATAGATTAATTATGACTTATGCGATGGTGGTTTGAGTAACATAAGGCATGTTCAATGTTTGATATTTTATATATTCCCCTCTGAAAATTTTGTGATGTACACTCGAAATGTGTTGCTTAATTGACATGCATGATTATTTCTTTGATATTTAGAGTATTGTGTTACCGTGTGTGTTGAATGCTTAACGGGGAAGTCACTGTGTGAACAATCTTTATGCCAATATGTTTTGAGGTTTTTGTATATGTTCTCTTGTTATATGTGTAATCTAGAACTTGCCTGATTAGTCGTGCCTTGTTTCTTGGGATAAGTTGAACTGTGAAGTGATCTTAGGCCTTGTTAGTTTGATATTAAATCCTTTTTAGCTTTTCATGAGCCTAATTGATGCAAAGTAGGACATGAACTTAAGTTTCCAACATGAGCCGGGAGGTGATTTGCTAGAAGTGCCAAAGATTGCCAACTATTCTATGGTGACATGCTTAATGTGGAGTGGAGTTGAACATAAGACTTTAAGATCCAAGAAGGAAATATTTTTTCCGGCTTTTATGTAGGTCTTGGCCGAGACCACCTTTTAGCTTGTTTTAATTCCTAGCTTAATGACTAGATCTCCTTATAGCTTAATTACTATGCCATGTAATAAAATAAGATGAACAAGCCGACAACCATCTAAAAGGAGAAGCTTCCAATGGTCCCAAATGAGGTAATTCATGAACTAGCTAGTTCATGCACTTATCTACATGGATGACACAAAAGGGTAGCCTAGAGAATATGAAGAGTTGGGTCTTTTCCCTTCTCCTAAATCGGCCGAACCTCTCCCATTTTCCATTTGGCCTAGATGCATTTTTATGTCTATCTTGTTACCTCTTCTAGAAGGTTTAGAACTAGTATAAATAGGGGATGTAGTTGATGAAAGGAGACATTAAAATTTTATGAAATATATTTGAGTTTTCTCAAACTTTGCTAAGTTATTCAACTTTTGTGCTGTTATCTTAGTTGGTCCTTTTATGGTCTAACCCTAGGTCCTTTTGTGGTCCAAACCCTAGGTGTAAGTCTAGTTAGAACTTTTGTGATCTAACTATACCCAAGCCAATGTTCTATCCGGTTACTTTGTCATAATCACATTAGAAGGTCAACTCGGCCAACATCACCTTACCCGCACCCGAACTTGTCTATCAATTTCGTGCCCAATCATTGTCCAAACTGCCTAATATCTTTCACCTCATTACACTACAACACTTCCCCAACCTACATCAAAAAGGTCATTATCCAACTCCTCCCTAAAACACCCGAACGCCCAACCAACTACTCCATCGTCCTCACCAGGTTCAACCTTCGTACCTTACTGTCCCGACCAATTTCCGCTACCTTACCACCATCCAACTACTAAATACCAACCACCAACATAACCTACAATGTGTCTAGTTCATCCTCTCCAAACGTTTTTTCCCCAAACTACCTAAAGGCACCCGTACACCTCCCACAAAGCCTAAATTGTCCAAAAACCATCATATACCACCAACCTCCATTTGACTCCCATATTTGTGTTCGTCCAGCCCTAAACCAACTTACGACCAACCTAACCATACAATTCCCTCCTTATATACAACAGTTTGGTATCAGAGCAAGGTTTTCCCGTCCCATGCCTTGACGCTATGTCTAACATAAATGAAGAACTTTGGAGGATCATAAGTGACCTTTTTAAGGAACAAGCACAAATCTTGAGAAGAGAATTTGTGGGGCATGTCATGATTAATAGTGCCAAGTTCGGGGAAGAGTTTGCACAAAACAACGCTATGTCTAACATAAATGAAGAACTTTGGAGGATCATAAGTGACCTTTTTAAGGAACAAGCACAAATCTTGAGAAGAGAATTTGTGGGGCATGTCGTGATTAATAGTGCCAAGTTCGGGTAAGAGTTTGCACAAAACAATCCAAGGCATGAAAGGGAAGAGTATCAAGATTGTGGGGATTCTTTTGTTATTGAGAAACCCAAAGTCAAGGAGGTCTTAGAGGAAGATGTTGATCTTACTAAAGAGGGTGAAAGTTTAGTACTCTGACGTGTGTTGAGTGTTCAACTTGAAGAACGAGAGGAGGCACAAAGAGAGCAACTATTTTACACTCGATGCAAGGTAAATGAAAATGTATGTTATATGATTATTGATAGAGGAAGTTATGCCAATATGGCCTCTGCGGAACTGGTGGACAACTTGAAATTTCCTACCCACAACCATCCTAAACCATATGCTCTCCAATGGTTGAACAAAGACAAAGAGCGAAAGGTAATGAAACAAGCTCTTGTTAGTTTTTGGATTGATAAGTATGAAGATGAGATATGGTGTGACATCCTACCTCTGGATGCTTGTCATATTTTATTGGGTCGGCCATGGCAATTTGATAGGAAAGAGCAACATGATGGAGAAAAGAATGTCTATTATTTTCAAAAGGATGAGAAGAAGGTCCGGTTGATACCATTGTCACCTAGTGAGGTGAAGAAAAATGAAGATACAAAATGCCAAGATCCGCAAGGAAAAGTCAGAGGCCCTCTTGCTTAATGCATCAGAGATAGAAGAAGAGTCGAAGAAGAGGAGTTATATATATGCATTGGTGTGCAAGGATAAGATGAGTCTTGTGGGAGATACGTTTGAAAATGCTGACTTGAAGGAACTCTTGAATAAATTTGAAGATGTATTTTCGGATGATCTTGCAACCAGATTACCACCAATCAGAGGTATTGAACAAGATATTGATTTTATTCCAGGAAGTTCATTACCTAATCATCTAGCCTATAGATGCAATTCGGAAGAGGCTAAGGAGTTGCAAAGACAAGTGCAATAATTACTAGACAAAGGCTTGGTCCGAGAGAGCCTTAGTCCCTATGCGGTACCCGTCTTGTAGGTGCCAAAGAAAGATAGGACTTGTCACATGTGTATTGATAGACGGGTGGTCAATAACATCACCGTGAAGTACAGGTTTCCTATGCCAATATTGGATGATCTGTTGGATGAATTGAGTGGGGCCAAGTTATTCTCCGAGATAGATTTGAGGAGTGGCTACCATCAAATGAGGATACGAGAGGGAGATGAATGGAAGACGTCTTTCAAGACCAAGGATGGTTTGTACGAATGGCTTGTGATGCCATTTGGATTGTGTAATGCTCCAAGCTCTTTCATGAGGCTCATGCACGAGGTACTACGACCATTCATGGGTAAATTTTTGTGGTTTACTTAGATGATATCTTAATTTATAGTCAATATAGGGAATCTCACTTGTCGCATTTAGAAGCTTTATTTGAGAAGTTAAGAGATGTAAAGTTGTACGGCAAGTTAGAGAAGTGTGCTTTTATGATTACTAGTATCCCATTATTAGGATACATAGTATCATCTGAGGGCATTCATGTGGATCCATCCAAGGTAGAAGCTAGCCGGAGTTAGCCCGAACCTCCGAATGTAAGTGAGGTAAGAAGTTTCCATGGTTTGGCTTCTTGTTATCGTTGTTTCCTTCGAGATTTTAGTACCATTGCTGTCCCTATTACTGAACTAATGAAAATGGTGAGTTTAAATGGTCCCAAGGAGCACAAAGAGCTTTGGAAACCTTGAAGCGAAGGTTATGTGAAGCACCGGCTCTAGCTATTTCATACCTTGAGAAGCTATTTGAAATTAAATGTGATGCAGGGTTTGGGAGCTTCCAAAGCAAGAAGGGTAGGCTGGTCTCTGGAAGAACCTCACTCGGCGGGGACATTCTCAGGCCCGACCACATCATAATCGACAGGGGCCTGGAGGGGTCATTATCCAATCTCTCTCGGGACCTCCTCCTTATCCCATTAATCCAATGGCCATCCCTCACTATCAAAAGCTTGGCCAGGGTCCTTAGTCGGGGGCTGAACAGGCAAAGCGCTAAAGGTAGTCTCTTTTATGGACAAAGCAGTAGCAACCTGGAGTCAATATCAACTATCCCGTCTTGAGCTTCTTAAAAAGAAACCCTGCGGGCATGGCACATAGCATGAGCCTTTTCGAGGTCAAATTGCATCTATAATTTCTACATACGGGCATCCACATCGGCCGAACTCAACTATCTCTTCTTAAGGGAACTTCATAGAGAAGCGTTAGTGTCGGAAAGACACTAGTTGGCTTCAACCTGCTCTTTGTTTCGGGCCATTTGGGCCTGAAACCTTTTCTCAAAAAGGGCTCGGGCTTTTTATATAACAACCTATTCTTTCACGCACACCTGCGGCTCTACTTCCAGAGTCCCAACCCTTTCTACCAAGATGATCTCCCTCTGCATGACATTGACATAGTGATCCTAATGATTAGTCCATTTCTTCTACAAGTCCGCAAGCTCGGAATGAAACTTGGCCGCCTACTCGCTATGAATTTTCTTGACCTGCTCCGACTGAGCTAGCTTTGATTCCAGCTCTTCCGCGGACACCATCTAAACCTCCAGAGAAAGGAGAAGTTTTTGTATCTTTTAGTACTCAACCTACTTCTCCCTCTCCTCAGCAAGATTGCACTGAAGGTCGTCCATCATCAAAATATGAGCATGAGATAAGTAAAGTGCCCAATATTATAAGTCAGTACAATAATATCGGTAGACACTAAAGAAAATGAAGTAGTTAGGTACTTGGGCAGCTGCGTGAACACCAGCATTGAAGAGGCAATCCCCGGAAACAACATTTATTTTTCTAATACTTCTCCGTGGCCAATGGCTTCAGATAGTTGGCAACCCCTACCGGTTGGGAAAGAAGGTGGCATTCCTTTGGAACGATGAAAGTGACCCACCGGTGGGACGTAGGGTTGCGTTCAAGTGACGGAAAGATATCTACCAATCCTCATCTGTGAGTTTCCCAGAGACCCTCAAGTCTTTCTCCGGTATTTGGACCTTGCGATAGAGAGGCATGCCTTCGAGGAGCTGGAGGAATGAATAAGGAAGAGACAAAATAAGCATCGAACCTAAAACTTCACCTCTGGTCCGGAAGGGACTAAGAAAGGGGTAATAGGAGGACCCCATCATGGGAGCAAGTTTTATCTCTTTAAAGACGTCAACACTAGAGGCCATTCGATGGGCATTCCCCCTACGGACAATCTCTTGGGCCGAGTCAGCCTTACCCTCGCTAGCATCGGACCCCAAGTTAAATTCCACTTAGGGAGTGGTCGGCATTCCAAAGGCCGGGCCCTGACCGTCCCGATAAGGAATGCTCTACCTACTTCTTTTAGCTGAAGGGGAAAAGTTGGATGATGTCCTTTTTGCCCGTACCGAGGGATTCATCCTCGGAATTTGGCTAAGTTGGGATGTAGCTTGAGGACTTGTTGTACAACCATAGCTGGATCATCAAACATGTCCGCTAAAGGATGAACTGACGATAATTTAGGAAGAACACGGTTCTTACCCTTCCAATTGTTATTCGCGAAAATATCTTTCCACACATAGATAGAAGGAGTGGAGGAGTATAGAATTTATTGTACCCACTACGCCAGGTACTTCATAGGATCCGGTCTCCATGCCACAACTAAAAATGCAAGGAAAGTAATGGTGAGCGACCAAGTTTGAAAGCAAGGTTATAGGCAAAGAGAAATATACAAATATTAAATTCACGATGAGGGTTCCACTTCTTGGGTATGGGAACTTCCGGTAGCTTGATTAAGTCTGCATGCAGAATGATGACATATCTCTCTGTCCACCCCCGATCGGAGTCATCATCAATACTCATGATCAAGAAATTATGGCCGCTATGGGCCAGTTGGGTAATCCTGCTCTGAAGCTTTTGGGGGAATAAAGGCATATCAAGTGGGAAAGTGACTTTATCTGACTCACGAAGAAAGATACCGGAGACACACCACCGTCCTCCAAACTGACGAAATAACCTAGGCTAAGCATATGTTGTACTTCCTACAAAATTCCAGGATGACATGGTCGATTGTGTCACTCACCCTAAGCGAGAAGGGATAGACGTATACGAAAGATTAATCCAACCTATGAGAGGTGATGTTCTCTCATTCCTTTGGTATGAGCACCTCTATATCCTTCCAGCTGCAGTCCTCTTTGACCTGACCTAAACTACGATTGCGAATGGAGGATTGACACATACCCGCCAGCCACTCCCGATCGTAGTTAGGTTCGGTATAGTTGGCGCGTTCAACCAAATCCTTCTTGTTGGTCCACTCCTTAGAGGTGTATGATTTTTCCTGCTGACCGGTGGCGCTCGATGGGGTAGCCATCTTCTTCGACGTCTTATTCAGCAGTGGCCGCCTGCCTCCAATTAAAACTTGGTGGATCGAGACGTCAGAATCACTATTGACAGTGACTTGTGTCCAAGCGGTGGTACCACCAGCAACAGATGAGTCATAAGACATAACGAAGATATGTTATAAAATGGAAAAGTAACGGAGAATTTTCCAGGAATTGAGAAGAAAGAGATAGTCCTATTATTTGAGAAGAGCAAGTTATACTTCGACTATGTAGCATGGTATATATATGTAAAAGAGCGAAAGGGGAGAAAATTGCCTAAAAGAAAGAGAACCTCATCATCAATACTGAGCCCGACAATTAAGAAAAAGGTTTGGTAGAGGACATACCACATGTAGGGAGGCGCCTGACAGGGGATTTAAAGCATTAAATGAGGGGAGAAGGCGTGTAGAGAAGATGAATTGATCGTTCATATGCACAAAGATTAATTAATGACTCAGCTGGAAAGATAAGATGGGATATAGCCTAGGAACTCTTCCACTTCCCGGGCTTAAGAGATATATACACCGGAAAGTGGAGGATTATCTATATTTGGTAAAAAGCATGCCCGGAGGATCTCACATAACCGGGTGCTCAAAGGATCCGGAGAATCTTCACAACTGGCTCCCACTTCTACCTACTCAAGTCTCATCTGTCAATTTTGATTAGAATGCTACAACATACACGAACGTTAAAGCCAAAGAGAGGTCACATCACCCATACTTTAAGGTTTGAAAAGTCCAACTTTGGCTTATATAAGAATAGCTTAGGATAGAAGGAAGGAGATCTTGCTCACATTTTGTAACCCTAGCCCTCTTTTCTCTTGAAGCAATATAAAAAAGAATATGCATTGTTTTACATCCATTCTTACTTGAATCTTTTCTTATTTGTTGTCTTACATTATTTACTAGGCGTACTCACTATTTATCAACATAACTGAACACGTAAAAGAGTTTCACGGATCGGATACAACCCATTTGTTTTCAAACTCTGTTAAAATAAATCTCTAATTGATTTTCTTGTTAGATCCATTTTTGTCGGAAAATAATTTTTTTCATCACTTTTATCATTAACTATAGTTAAAAGCTCATATAAAGACAATAAAGAATAAAGAATATATTATATATTTTTATCTATGTATAATATAAAGCTAGGCATAGCCACTCGTATGTGGTATCTCTCTATGACCAGCAAATGCATTTATCTTTTATCTCTTTTTTTGACATTTTCCCGTCATTTTTATCATTGACTATAGTTAAAAGCCCATATAAAGACAATAAAGAATAAAAAAATGTAGTAAATAAATGAAAAAAATGAAGAGGCAATATGTAGGCAGCGTTACCTATGAATAAATTATAAAGGCATTAACATATATGTAGTTGATGATAATTAATGGTGAGTTCATTTACTTCTCTTCCTATAATCCCCTCTCTTCCTTGTATTCTTCCGTTTTCTCTCATGACTAATCAACTATTCTACAGTTTCAGACGTTTCCCCTTCACATTCTCATCATGCACCTTATAAATGAGCATTTATGTCAACTCGCAAGGGTAGCCAAGTTGGTGTAGCAGTAGAGCGCGGGAGGTCACGAGTTCGATCCCCTGCATAAACCTTCTTGGTTGAGCCTGTCACACATGGCTTGCCAAGTGTGGTTAATCGGCTGACGTGGTTTGCAGGCTATTGCGTCAGTCCGGGGTTTACCCTCTGCGCCTTGAGAGAGTAGCGGCTGCGGGTTCCTTCGTCAAAAAAAAAAAAAGAGCATTTTATGTCTTGTAAAAACTGATATTTATAAGGAAACTCCTCTCACCCATATGTGCCTGTAAGTATTATCGTTCTTTCCTATCACCCATTAAATAATTCCAAGTTGAATTTGCAGTTCCTAAGCTGTCAATGGTCAACGTTTAAATTGCCTGCTTCTTCATTTTTCCATTTGGAGACACAAGAAGTAAGAGGTCATGAAGAACAATATGGTATTACACCCACGGTACAACTTCATCACACGTATCCCTTCTTTGATCAATTTGCTAACTCTATTTGGATAAGAATTTTAAAGTAATTTATATGGTATATGTATTGCTGTTCAGTTTTTTCAGAATAATTTCTTTGAGTAGTAATATTCCAAATCAAAATTAAATATGATTGTCATGAGTGATATGCTTTCTCTACCAGGGTTGTTTTGGATGCTGCTATCTAACTTATTAGAGATTATGTTAGTTTCCTTTTCCTTTAGTTCTCTATTTATAGGCTACTTTAATCAACAGAAAAAAATAGGTATGTTATTTGTTATTGAAAAAGAATAATTCATTCATTATTTTGATTAATGTAAAGGATTTATATACATGATATACAATAATAAACCTAATTTATAATTACGTAAATCAAATATATATTTTCCTAATACAAGATTACTACCATAATTACACATGTATAAGATCTCTAATAATATCAGGGAATATATGTAGTAAATTAGGAATATACTACGTATATTCTATCACACCACCGCAGTCATAGCGGTCAGTTGTCGTATGCTGAAACTGTCACTAAAATCTTCAAACAGAACTAAGAGAAGACCCTTAGTAAAGATGTCAGCAATTTGGTACCGTGAAGGGACATGCAAGACATGTACTTGTCCATGATCTACCTTTTCACAAACAATGTGAATATCCATCTTGATATGTTTAGTGCGTTGATGTTGGACATGATTCCCAGAGAGATATATCGCACTAACATTATCGCAGTAGACCAAAGTAGCTTTCTGAATAGGAAAGTGAAGTTCTAAGAGGAGGTTATGCAGCCAACATGACTCAGACACCATATTGGCTACCCCTCGATACTCGGCCTCCGCACTGGAACGCGATAAAGTAGTCTGGCATTTAGCCTACCAAGTTATCACCAAGAAACATACAATAATCAGATGTCGAGCGTCTGGTATCTGGACATCCACCCCAATCATCATCTATATAAGACATGAGACTAGATATGGAGGATGGATATATGTGTAAACCATAGTCAAGAGTACCGTGAATGTAACACACAATGCGTTTGAGAGCGTGCATATGTTATTCCTTCGGATTATGCATAAATAAACACACTTGCTGCACCGCATAAGTTTCGGGTCTCGTGAACGTAAGATACTGAAGAGCCCCTGCAAGACTGCGATAGTGAGAGAGATCCTCGTAGGGTGTGCTAGATTAGCACTCAACTTCGGTTTGGTATCAACCGGAGTAGGAGATGACTTATAGGATGACATGCTAGCCTGTTCAGTAATCTTAACTGCATACTTCATCTAGGATAGAAATAGACCACCTGCATGACGAGTTAAAGGCCCCAAGTCTTTCATAGCAAATTCAGAGTTGAGAAGAGATATGATAGACTTGCGCAGTTTATCAGAGGAGGAAGTCAATATAATATCATCCACATATAATAAAATGTATGCCAAAGAAGTACCGCGATGGTAGATGAACAGAGAATGATCAGATCTGCTGTGAGAAAACCCAATAATAGACACATAATTTGCAAACCTTTTATACCAGGCTCGAGGGGCCTGTTTTAGCCCATACAATGACTTCTTTAGAAAGCACACATGATTAGGATGATCGGGGTCCCAAAAACCTAAGGGCTGATGCATGTATACATTCTCCTTGAGATCACCGTGTAAGAACGCATTTTTCATGTCCAGATGATAAATGGGCCATGTTTTTTAGAGAGCCAGACTGAGAACAGTGCGAATAGTTGCCGGTTTGACCACCGAACTAAATGTCTCTCCACAATCCACACCAACCTGTTAAGTTTTGCCATTACCTACAAGACGGGCCTTATACCTCTCAAAACAACCATCAGATTTTTCCTTATGAGTAAAAATCAACATAGAACGAATCACATTAACACCACGCGGATGGGACACCAACTCCCACATCTTATTTTCAATACGAGCATTATATTCATCATCCATGACTATTTTCCAATTCAGGTCACGAAGGACAGACACTGGGTTACGTGGTAGTGGTGATTTAGTGACATTAGAGTTGAGATTAAAATGTCATTTTGGTCTAAAGATACCCCGTAGGCTACAAGTAACGGGCCCTTAACTCGGAATAGAAGTGGGACAGACCTGGGTCAGTGTATGGACGTCATAACTGATTGGACGGATAGGCGGGTCACGGGTTGGGCCTGCCTGGCTGGGACTTAACGGATGAGGAAAATAGGCCAGCAGGCAGTAGGCATGCTAGCTGAAATTGATCACAGGAAGGGTCTGGGCCAGTAGGCATTAGGCATGCCGGTGTCTACTGGTCCAAATCCCGAGACGTGGGCCAGACCAAATAGTGAACCACATACGGTAAGAGCCCATCATCCAGAAAATTATAAGAATTAGACACAAAATCATGCAATGTAGCAATCAGAAATTGGGTTTCATAAAAAATTATGTGGGGACTAATGATGATTTTATTAGAGGATAAATCATACCATTTGTAACCATGATGATTAGATGGATAACCCAAAAACACACAAAGTAGATCGGGCTTGTAGTTTGTTGATTGTAGTTGAGGGAAAGAGAGGATATCGTAAATACCCAAACACCCTAAGATGAGAATACGATGGATCTTTGCGATAAAGAATTTTGAGTGGATCTAATCTTTTGCTAAGGAGTATGTTAAGAAGGTAAGTGGTCATTTGTAATGCATGATGCCAAAATAAAGGTGGTAATGAAGCATGGGCTACTAATGTCCGAACAATATTATTAGTGGTGTGTTTTTTTTTTCTCGGCTTTCCCATTTTGTGAGGATGTATGTCGACAATAAAACCGAAAAAATATTCCATTAACCTTATAAAATTCTCTAAATGGCCCATTATCAAATTCTCGTCCATTATCACATTGATTGTTTTAAATTTTCCATTCAAATTGGGTACATATGAATGCTCTAAATGATAGGAATATAAACTTTAGACTTTTTAGATAACGGAAATGTCCACAAATAATTAGAATAATCATCCAAAAATAACACATAATAACGGTGGCCCAAAGATCTCAAAATGGGAGATGTCCACAAATCACTATGAATAATATCAAATGGCAACATAGTACTAGAATTGGAGGCAACAAACGGTAATTCAACACATTTCCCAAGAGGACAAGAAGGATAAATAGTAGTACTATGCGTACCATTACACTCAATAAAATTATTGTTTTTAAGAGAGGAAAGAACAGATGCCCCAAGATGATCCAAACGCGCATGCTATAAGGAAGGTGCTAAAGCGACAAACGTTGACCGTGTCGCTTGTTTAGTGGTGGCGGTGGTGATAGTGATGGGATAGAGCTCGCCTCGAGTATCACATCTCATTAGAGGTATCCCCGTCGAAAAATCCTTCACAGAAAATCCAAAAGGGTCAAAGTCAACAGAAACCTAATTATCAGTAGTAAATTTCTGAACCGACACCAAATTTTTAATTAATTTAGGAGCATAAAGGACATTTTTCAAGGCTAAAGGTGGGTTTGGAGGAGATAAATTTGTGTGACCATATACACGAATTGAAATTGAATGACCATTACCAATAATTATGCCACAATTTTTGCTCAATTTGAAATATGATGAGAGATTACCTGGTGCTGATGTCATGTGAGAAGTAGCACCGGTGTCCATGTACCAATTTGCATTCGGAGGATTTATTCCAAGTGTATGCATCGCTGCCTTGATATCTATGTGGGTCGGGGCTGCTGTTGGGCCCGCAACAACGAAGATCTGCTGAGGCTGAGGCCCAAACATGCTAGGCTGTTGCCAGGATTGGTTCTGCCGAGCATGTTGTTGGTTGCTATTGGTCCTGGCCTAAAATTGAGGAGCCGGATAAGGTGGAGTGGGCCATTGCCCACTGGCCCAGCCCCACGGCCATTGTCCACTGGTCCAAGGGTTGCGGCCAGTGGTGCTGCGGCCCAGGCACTTGCTGGCCACTGCCGCCACCCCATCCTCTACCTCTGCCACTGCCACCACCGCTGCCACCATTGCTACCGCCACCGTCGTGTTTTTTGCCACCATTTTTTCGATTTTGACCCTTTTTGCCGCCACCATTGTTACGATTTTGGCCAGAGTTTTTTGAAAAGGAGTGAGTGTCATCGGTGTTGGCCACCATCATGGAGGAATTAGCTCGGTTACCGCCTTTTTAGCTAACCCTGCTTCTTCTAAGGTGAGCATGGAACGTGTTTGGTAGAATGGCGGGAGAGGATTTCTTTGACGAAGAAGAGCTCCAACTCCATTATACGCCTCAGAGAG
The DNA here is from genome assembly GCA_034509755.1 of Anisodus tanguticus. Lineage (NCBI taxonomy): Eukaryota > Viridiplantae > Streptophyta > Magnoliopsida > Solanales > Solanaceae > Anisodus > Anisodus tanguticus. Next base: position 16,486,591 of record CM067543.1, on the reverse strand, counting down.
GCCTGCAACCATCTAAAGAACGAGACGATCGTTTGTGACGGGCGCGCCGACGTTCTTAATTTTGATCCGACAACTCCTTGAGCCTTTGACAATAGGCGGAGGCATTCGGAAAATCTTCCATATTGATTTGAAAGAAATCCTGCTCAAGAGTTACGACATGAGAATTTTTGTTATCTTGGAATATATCACACAACCTATTCCAAGCTTCCATTGTCGTGGCGTCAGATTTGACCGTTGGCCGAGAATTAAGGTTCGAGTAGGGCGGCGGAAGGAGATATTTTTGGAGAAGGAAAAGTTTGTCTTAGAGTGCTGATACAATGAAAGAGAATAATTACTTGATTATTTTCATTAATATAAATGATTTATATACATGATATACAATAGTAAACCTAGCCTATAATTATGAAAATCAAATATACATTTTTCTAATACAAGACTACTATCATAATTACACATGTACAGGATCTCTAATAATATCAGAAAATATACGTAGTATCAGTTATGACCGCTTTTGTTTTAAAAAGTATATAAAGTAGACAGGCTTCCATTGAAAATTATTACGAATGGAGTATTTTCTTTTTAAAGATTCTTGGAAGGTGTGATGTGTTTTATTTAATATGGATATCATATGAGTTATTTTATCATATCACCAAATCATTGTTGATTTTCATACCTTATTGTGATATCAAGGTAAGTATGACGAAAATTTCCTAAATTCTCACATTTTTGAAGTTTTAGTTCTTTTCGACAAAGCTTATTTATCGAAGTAGATCATTTTGGTTACTTATTAGAAATAAAGGTAAAAGTTCCAATGCATATACTTCTAAGAAGTCAAGCTAGCTGTTATGAATTCGAGAAATAAACTTGATAGTACCATTCCGCCTCCCTCCGCAAATGATTACTACCGACTTTACTGTAGTTGTATATAAAAGAATTGAACTAACATTTATTTGATAGTGATTTAATTTTTTAAATTGAATCATCTAAGTAGTAATAACAATGTTTTAATACAATACAATATATCGTCCAGTTTAGTTAAATGACAATGTAAAATATTATTTTGTGTTATGTATCTTGTTGAAATTGAAAAGACTTCAATTGTTTGTGTGTGTTGTAGGCTTGCACTTTAATTTCCGTGAGTCTCACCCCTTAGTTATTTCGTATGCTTCATCACTCACTTCAGAGTAGATGTTACTTCTTCTAGAAATTTAATGGAACTTCGTGACGTTGTTGTTGTCTCCCTTTATTTGGTGTGATAAGTTTTTTCTACATTTGGATATTAAAAATAGTTTCATAAATTGATAAAGATTTTTATTACCGCGCGAAACGTGGACAAATTCAGTAGTACTTTAGAAGGGAGGAGACTCTTTAATCTTGTAGTATGACTCCTCATGTGTATCTTTTTTCAATAATAATTCTATTTCACAAACGTACCTCTCTACTATAACTCTTTATCATCTAATTATTATTTAACTTGAAGTCCTGCATATTAGGCAATGTCAAGTACTATAATTACGATATCATCCGATATGTAATAATATTTACCAAAATAATATAGTAATTTTTAACTTAATGCATAAAAGTCGATTAACATTTCAAAAGTATTTTAATCGATCCACATTAAGCATTTTAACGTTCGTGCTTTTATAATATATAGACTAGTTTTAGGATATGCACTTAGCACATGTACATCATATCCGTATATATTTTTTTTTATAAAAATAAAAATATTATTAAACGGTATAATATTGAGGTGTAGTTGCAATGTGATGTGTGAAAGTCAGAGCTAGTCATACCTGTTTGTACACCAAAATAACATTATTATTTAAGTATAAAAGTTTTGAAAGTATATTAAAACAAATTTATATGTGCGTTGCAGGTGCATTTTGTGTGTCACGTGTGTATTCCATGTGTCATACATATATTCCGTGTGTCACACGTGTATTCCGTACATTACACGTGCATTTAGCGTCAGTTAGTAAAACAAAATCATTGTATGGTTGATAGAAGAAAATTAATATTTTATAAAACGTACATTACATTAATAAATACAAAATCAAATGAAATAATATAGAAAGAAATAATCCCCTTGATTATTCTCATTGATAGAGAGAGATATATATACAAATATACAATTTCTAATATGAAAATAATTCTACCTTTTCCTACTCTAATTCTAATATATTTTCCTAGTACAAGATTAATACCATAATTACAATGATACATTAATTACAATTTGTGGAGTCCAAATCGGACCATGATATACACGGTATACCGAACCATGTATATCGGTCTTTTACACCCCGGCAATCATAGCGGGCGGTTGTCATACGCTGAGACTGTCCCTAAAATCTTTAAATAGAACCAAGGGAAGACCCTCAGTAAATATGTCTGCAATTTGGTACCGCGAAGGGACATGGAGGACGCGTACTTGTCCACGACTACCTTTTCTCGAACAAAGTGTATATCCATCTCGATATGTTTAGTGCGCTGATGTTGGACCGGATTTCTAGAAAGATAAATTGCACTAACATTATCACAGTAGACCAAGGTAGCTTTCTGAATAAGAAAATATAGCTCTAATAGAAGATTATGTAGCCAACATGACTCAGACACCACATTGGCTACCCCTCGATACTCGGCCTCCGCATTGGATCACGATAAAGTAGCCTGGCGTTTTGCCGATCAAGAGACCAAGTTATCTCCAAGGAACATACAGTAACCAGATGTCAAACGTTTGGTATCTGGACAACCACTCCAATCAACATCTGTATATGACACAAGAGTAGAGACGGATGATGAATATAAATGCAATACATAATCAAGTATGTCTTGTATGTATCGTACAATGAGTTTAAGCGCATGCATGTGCTCAATCCGTGGATCATGCATAAATAAATACATCTGTTGTACTGCATAAGTAATATCTGGTCTCGTAAAAGTAAGCTACTGAAGTTCCCCTGCAAGACAACGATAGTGGATGAGATCCTCATACGGTGTGCTAGAAGTAGCACTCAGCTTCGGTTTGGTATCCACCGGAGTAGAAGATGACTTACAAGATGACATGTTAGCTCTCTCAATAATCTTAGCTGCATACTTCTTCTGTGATAAAAATAGACCATCTGCATGACGAGTGATAACTATACCAAAAAATAACTCAAGTGTCCCAAGTCTTTCATAGCGAATTCATAACTGAGAAGGGACATGATAGACTTGCGCAATACATCCGAGGAGGCAGTCAAAATTATATCACCCACATATAACAGAATGTATGCAAGAGAAGTACCACGATGATAGATGAACAAAGAATGATCAGACATGTTGTGAGAAAACCCAATAGTAGACACATAATCAGCAAACCTCTTAATAACACACCCGTGGGGCCTGCTTAAGTCCATACAAGGACTTTTTCAACAAACAAACATGATGAGGATAATTGGGGTCCTTAAAACCCAGGGCTGATGCATGTATATCGTCTCCTTAAGATCACTGTCTAAGAAAGCAATTTTCACATCCAGCTGATGAATGGGTCATGCTTTCGAGAGAGCTAGACTAAGCACAATGCAAATGGTTGCCGGTTTGACCACCGAACTAAATAGTTCTCCACAATCCACGCCAACCTATTGTGTTTAACCATCACCTACAAGATGAGCCTTATTTCCCTCAAAAGAACAGTTAGAATTTTCTTTATGAGTAAAAATCTACATAGACTGAATAATATTAACACCAGGTGGATGTGGCGCCAACTCTTACGTCTTATTTTCAATAAAAGCATTATATTCGTCATCCATGACTAATTTCTAATTTGGGTCATGAAGGGAAGACACTAGGTTACGTGGTAGGGGAGATTTAGTGACATTAGAATTAAGATTAAAATTCCATTTCGATCCAAAAATACCCTGTTGACTACGAGTAACGGGCCCTTGACTCGAGGTAAAATTGGACGGGTGTTGGGTAATTATCGGGTTGGCAGCGGACTGACCAGCAGGAAGTGGGATGCTGGCCCAACAATTGGGCGAGAAGTAGAAGCTGGATCAAAATTGGCATTGGCCGAGAGTACGGATCAATACCGATATCGGGACTGGGCTGAAACACTAGACTAATGCTGAGACTATTTGGGCCAGCAGGACGTGGGCTGCAGGACGTGGGCCTGCTGGCCGAGTCGATACTGGATCGGTAATTTGTGGGCCAATAGGCAGTGGGCCTGCTGGCAGATTTGGGTTAGGGACATCTCAGATAAATGGTGGATAATATACGGTGATATCCTATCATCTAAAAAATTATACAAACTAGACACGAAACTACACAATTTAGCAAATGGAAATTGGGTTTCATCAAACATTACATGACGACTAATTATGATTTTGTTAGAGGATAAATCAAAACATTTGTAACCGCGATGATTAAATGGATAACCCAAAAATACACAAGTGATATAGCGGGCTTGGAGTTTGTTAATTGTAGTAGACGGAAAAAGTGGATAGCATAAACACCCAAACATTCTAAGATGAGAACACAAATAATCTTTATTGTAAAGAATTTTAAGTGGGGATTGATATGATAAACCTTTGTGAGGGAGGATTCTAAGTACATATGTATCCATTTGCAATGCATGATGCCAAAAAGAAGGCGGTAATGAAGCATGGGCTAGCAAGGCTCGGACAATATTATTAATGGTACGAATTTTTCTATCGGCCTTCCCATTTTGTGAGGACGTTTATGGACAAGAAAACTGAAAAGATATGCCATGAGTGTCACAAAACTTTCGAAACGACCCATTAACATATTCCTTTCTATTATCACATTGAATATTTTTAATTTCCCGTTCGAATTGGGTACGAATGAATGCTCTAGAATTTAAGAAGGTGGAGAAAACTTGAGATTTTTTGATAAAGGAAAGGTCCACAAAAAATAGAATAATCATCCAAGAACAAGACATAATAACGATGGCCCAAAGAACTTAAAATGCGAGATGTCCATAAATCACTATGAATAATGTCAAAAGGCATCAAAGTACGAGAAGTAGAAGCTACAAACGATAATCTAACATGTTTCCCTAATGGACAAAAAGGACAAAGTGGAGTACTACGCATACCCTTACAATCAATAAAATTATTTTTTTCAGAGAAGAAATAATAGACGACACCGGATGATCCAAACGTGTATGCCACAAGGAAGGAGCAAGAGTGGCAAAGGTTGAAGGTGTGGCTTGACTTATGGAAATGGTGGTGGTGGTGATTGGATAAAGCTCTCTCCTATTATTTCATCTCATTAGAGGCATCCCCGTCTCGAAATCCTTCACGGAAAATCTAAAATATCGTAAAGTAGTCCCCGCGAACCTTTCGGGAAGAGGGGTAGTCTTGTGTGTAAGCATAGCATTTTTGGTCGAACCCGCCCAACCCGACTAAGAAAAACCGAACCTGACAGATTGTCACTATCATCAATATCGATCTCATCAAGAAGAAAACATTTAGGCTTATTATCCAGGAACTTGTTCAGAAATACCGTGATGAAAGAAACATAGGAGTTTCAAAATTAACAGAAACTCAATTATTAGTAGTGAATTTTCGGACATACACCAATTTTTTAATTAAGTAGGGGCATGAAGAACATTTTTTAAGACTAGAGATGGATGTGGAGGAGACAAATTCGTATGACAATAACCTCGAATTGGATTTGAGTTTTCATTACCAACAATAATGCCACGATTTTTGCACAAATTAAAATAAGACGAGAGATTACCTTGTGCGGACGTCATATGGGAAGTGGCTCCGGTGTCCATGTACCAATTTGCATCCAGGGGATTTAATCCAAGTGTATGCATTGCAGCCTTAAAATCCGTAGGTGTTGGGACCGGAGCTGGGGCCGCAGCAGTGAAAGCCTGCTGAGGCCGAGGCCCAAGTAGGCTAGCCTACTGCCACGACCCAACAGACCGAGAGCTAGAATTCTGGACCGGGAAACTGGGCTTGAAGGCAAGCTGAAATTGGGCCCAATTTCTGGGAATTTGAGACAATAGGTAAGGGCATTTGGACCACTGGCCCAGCCCCATGGTTAGTAGGCCCACAGCTGCTGCCAGTTGGTTTGTTGCCCACTGTTTCGACCATCGTTATTTTCGCCGTTACCGCCGCCACGATTACCGTTACCGCCGCCGCGGTTCTTGCCATTATTTTTCCGATTTGGCCCCTTTTTTCCGCCACCATTGTTACGATTTTGGCTAGAATTGTCGGTGAATGAGTGGGGGTCATCTGTCGTGGCCATCATCATGACGGAATTTGCTCCGGTAGCTGCCCTTTTAGCCAAGCCATCCTCTTCTAATGTGAGTATGAAACGGGCCTGGTAGAATGGTGGGAGAGGATTACTTTGATGAAGAAATGTCCCAACGCCATTATAGGCCTTGGATAGGCCTGCAACCATCTGAAGAACAAGATGATCATTGGTGATGGGTGCACTAACATTTTTGAGTTGATCCACCAATTCCTTTAGCCTTTTACAATAGGCTGAGACATTCGGAAAATCCTCCATGTTGACATGGAAAAATTCCTGCTAAAGAGTGACAGCACGAGAATTTTCGTTATCTTGAAATATATCAAGCACCATATTCCAAGTTTCCAGCGCCGTGGCGTCAGGTTCAATAATCGTCTGCAAGAGGTATGTAGAGATAGTGGAATAAATCCACTAAAGAATGGTAGCATCAGGGGTTGTTCATAACACAGGGTCATTCTCGAGGGTAGGCACCTTCTCCTTACCTGTCGTGGAGGGGATGAGGTGATGAAGGACTTGATGCGAGCGTGCGTGAACCTTAAATAATTCCGCCCACATCGCGTATTGGACGTTTTCCATCTCAAGAACGATAGAGATATGGTTCTTGATCTTGGATACTGTAAGGGTTGGATGAAACGTGTTTTTTGAGGTAGACATAATGAAAGAACAAGTGAAGAATTAGGGATTTAGGAAAAGAAATTTTCTTTTAAGATTGGAGGGAGTATGGCCGTCGGCCACTGGTCACGTCGGGCAGCGGAACAAAAATATTTTGAGAGGAAAAGTTTGGCCTAGACTTATGATATCATGAAAGAAATAATCCCCTTGATTATTCTCATTGATAAAGAGAGGTATATATACAAATATACATTTCTAAGTATGGAAAATAATTCTACCTTTTCCTACTCTAATTCTAATACATTTTCCTAATACAAGACTAATACTATAATTATAATTATACATTAATTACAATTTGTGGAGTCCAAATCGGACGATGATATACACGGTATACCGGACCGTGTGTATCGGTCTTTTAAATATGCTAATAATTCCTTTTTTGGTCAAGTCTATAAATATTTAACATATTACATAAATATAATTTTAAGATAATTATTTTGTATTAGAATTTTCTATAGAATTCAAATAAAAAATGCAATGAAAATATTACCGTTAAGTGGGATCTTAGATCTTGGACGCCAGATCAATATATAGTGAGTGTATTTGCTTTTATTTTACTAATGAAACGTTCTTCAACATCTCTCAGCAAAGGCATTTAAGACCAATCATAGCTTAATTGGTGCAAACATGGAAGTTCAATATTTTTCTTTGTCAGTGAGTTTGCATTATTTTTTTATCTATTCGAATTGGTGCAAACATGGAAGTTTAATTTTTTTTCTTTGGTAGGAACATCACTTGTCACTTAAAATACCAATCATAGAGTTTATCACAGTTGTATTTGACCCAAAAGTGTTTTCTCCTTTGAGATAAGCAGGTTGTTATTATAATATATAAGTATGGTCATATTCAAGCACCGGGATGTCAACTGGGTTGGACATGAGCCAAAAAAGAAGTAATTTGGAATGCAGTTGGAGGTCAAGCCACAGAGCAAGGAGACTTTTCAAGATTCAAAGGGAGCATCCCTCATTACTGTAAAGGCCTCAATCATTGTCGACTTGTTGCCAGAAACTCTGTATAATCAGTGAATTACAAATTGTTGCAAAGGTGGAGTAATTAGTGTAGGATATAATTGTTGGAATCAAAGCAGTACGAGAAGTAAATAAATATTATAAGTGTTCGAAAGGATAAACAAACATCCAATAATATAATTGTTGCAAGCTTATTGAGTCTTGAATGTTGATAACCTGAAATCAAGAAACACTAAATTTGGATTGTTACAACTGTGGCTGAGTCGAGAGATGACTCTCTGTCTTTAAGATAAGACTGCCCCATAAATATGCTTTTACGTTAGCGGACAATAGTCTCGCAAGATAAAACAACAACTAATCAACACTACAAAGCAAATAGGTTGATTCTGACGAAGAAAACAAACACGAAACGACCTGATGAAGAATGAAAAATTTAGAGGAAAAGGAAGGAACAATTTCTATTTCTGTTTTCTGCTTTTTACAGGTTTTCTCCACAGTTTCTGCTCTTGTTTTAATCCTCCCTCTTTACCTCAAATATGTTTCAGGCAATATATAGTGTTTAGGAGGAGGGGAGGTGATTAAGAGGTCCTTTAAGATGTGTATTCATGGTAAAAAAAACATTTTGTAGTGAGTGCAAAACGTTTCAGAAATTTAATGTCATAAAATGTTGGTCTTTCTGGCTGCTGACCACCATTCCTGAAACACCATGCGCCAAACTGTAAATACTAAACAGTTTGGGATTTAAAAGTGGCCTAGAAGCCCGCAACCCATGACCCACAACCCGAGCCCCGAGCCCAGACAGGACGGGCGGGTGGCGGCGGCGGCATGTGGGGCTAGCCTCGAACCCAAACACACCTAGGTCCTCCCTCCTTCAAACACATGGGTTACCCCTTGGGGTCCCAAACCCTTATCCATTCTTTAGGCTTATAAAGAGAACAATTCTTCTTTTTCCCACCGATGTGGTAGATTTGTCCCACACCATATTTTCATGCCTCAAGCACCTTACTTCGTGGACCAATATCTCTTTCATTTCTTAACGAAATTTGACGATCCTTGGCCCTACAGTCATCTACTCACTTAGTAAATTATGCACGTGTGAAGAGACAAAGACTCCAACATGCGGAACCCTAGTGTTTAAGTCATTAAATATGGGTGGACGCAACCTCCCCACCAAAGGCAAATTTCCAACAATCCCCTCTTGAAAGAGATTTTGGTGCACACACAAGGTGCCTACTTTCAACAATCTTTTGGCGAAAAGATATTACATCAGGAAAGGTAGCTTCCGCTTTGAACCTTCCCTAGTTGAATACCACCGGACTTACTTATTGCGCGGTGAATGTGATGTCTTGAACCGTCAGTGTTTAGTGTAAGCCAAGACAATGATACCAACACAATAACTCCCCTTATTCGTTTTCTTCTTATTGTTATGTCCGTGTGTCCGTGGACACACTTAGATTCTTAAGTGCGTTCATTTGAGGCGGCATGTCCTCGCACTTAAATAGGTGATCTCCTACAAGGTATCCTGCTATACCCCACTTCAGAAGTGTTAGGAATCATTAAAAGTTTTCCCAACCTTAACCTCAACCGTTTGAGGATCATTAAAGGTTTGGAAGCTTAACCTTTATCAACCATGCAGGTAGCACTTTAATGTCTATCGCGGGAATAACTTTGGATTCATGTTTCCTTGCAGAAATCATCATCCGAAGTGCTCTTGCTTCTACCGAAGCGCTCAACTGAACCTTTTGCCGCTTAGTTTTCCCATTGAACCAAATTCTTGGGATCTCCAGTCAGTATGGTTGGGTTACCACCGCAAAGGTTCGTATTATTTGGGCTTTAAGCCCATTCCCCTAGACATGCAGAATTCTTGATCTTTAGGTGGTCCCTTAGTTAAAGGGACCGCTATATCCTTTGATTAGTAATCAAGAAAGTGACACTCGTGATGATCAACTGTCATACGGTCTTATGTCTCTGACAGATATGTCCAGACGCCATCATCTGTGACCTTTATGAAGCCAAAGTGTATAACTGTCGAATGTACGGGTTTCTCCCTATAAGGGATGTCCTCTAAGGAGTCGTGAAGTTACTCAACTTCTTCTCATGCTTTGTTTAAAGCGAAAAACTCTGATTCCATCATGCATCGGCCGATGCAAGTTTGCTTAGAGGATTTTCCAAGACCCACCATACAAATTTACTTGTGGCATTGATGTTCTTCAAGTCTGATGTCCAGTTTACATCATTGTGTTCTCCCAGAACTGCTAGACATCCAGAATACCATAATTCGTAAATAAGTGAATAATTCAGATATCGTCATATCCGACTTAACGCCTTCTACTGATCATTTTTAGAATCACGAGTGAACCTTAGTTCAACTGATATACTTTGTAAGTCGATACCTGACCGGTTGTAGTTGTAAAATATATTGAACTACATGTTACCTGCGCTTATCGCTCCTGGTATATGGATGCACCATGATTCCAATCAATTCTATGATTCATATCCATGTTGGCTTCAACGAGACTGTCAACTACCTCACAAATGAGTTTGGAATTAGACCAGTCCGTTAGATGTCTTAGAAATTCCAATTCCTAAGATGTCATCCGTGATACACATATCTTTCATATCGAAATTTTTGTGTCAATATGACTTCCACTTTCAGACTGTTGGTTTTCCAACTGTTAGCTTTCTAATTTTATAGTCAATGTTTCTGTTGTCAGATTCATTATTTCTGTTTCACTTGAAACTTCCACGACCAAAATGTAAACATTTCAGAGACCAAAAAGAAAGTTCAAGAAGAATCCCAACAGTCCAACAAACTAACTCTGATCCTCCCATTTCAACTCTCCGATTAGGAAAACTGTATCAATATCCATGTCATGCAAGACTGTAATGGCCCTGGATGTTAAACTATTCACAGGGGAGCACATGTCCAAGTAGCCGAGGCCATATAATCGATAGTAGATCCATCTACTTTATACTCAATTTGAGTATCCACTTTTACAACCCAAATGTTCTTTTTCCGGAGGAGGGTCAACCATTACACAAGTATGGTTCTATCTGATGGAATCTATTTCTCTATCTGCAGCTGTCGCGCCCGATTTTGACCCGACCCGCGAATGGTCGGAGCGGAGCACAACGTGTTTCAGGTGATTCCTGGGTAAAAGGGTTAAGGAGTCGCCACCTAATTATTTTTTACGGTGAATTAGGACACCTAAATATTTAAACTAAATGCTGCAATATAACTCCAATTTTAAGGTCTGCGAAACTAATGAGATTCTAGGTAAGGGTTCTTTATTATCCTAAAGGGAAGGGGTTAGACATCCTTTAAGATCCGCTAACTTGCGGTTATCCGGTCAAACTCTGGTTAATATTACACTAAAAAAAATGCATGTTTAAAGTATGAAGTTAAAAAGATGTTTGCAAATAATTAATGAAAGAGATGTATTTTGTACATGTATGCATTTGTGACAATAATAAGGAGAAGAGCAATTAATTTGTAATGCCAAAAGAGTTATTTTTGGAAATCATTTTTTTTGTTGTACAATTAATAAAATGAATAGAAGATGATCATAGTTTGTTTTGAAAATTTTAAATATGCATGCTGAGCCTAAAAAATAAACTAACGGAGGGTTTCTAAGTTTAGACTATCCTATGAATTAATTCTAACTCTACCTATTCTAAGCATCTTAACAATCACATAAGTGCAATAAATAATATTACAATACAGAGCGGGATAAAAGCTGAATTAAAGAACGTAAATAAAAATAAATAAACTCCGAGAGCGTTTTGAAAAACGTAACTTCGGGTCCGTATCCAAAAACAGTGAGCGTTTTGGTCACGGAGGGCTCAGACTTAAAATTTGAAAAGACCATTCCAATCACATCGTGGCTGCAAACATATGACTAAGTGGTTATTTTGATTGCCTCGCCTACTAAACGTGTTGGTATCTCGAATGAAAAGAAAAGATCACTATAATCACGTCGTGGCTGCGAATATATAACCTATTTGGTTATTTTAGTCACCTCGCCTACTAAACATGTTGATCTCGGATGAAATACAAGGTTTAAGCCTCATCATTGCCCAGAAGTTATTTTTATTTAGAAAATGCATATTTGGCAATCGAATAAAAGAAGCAAATTTTTTTATGACAAAAAAAAAAAAAAAAAAAAAACTTTTCAAGATTGCAAATCGGATAGAATGCAAACCTTATTTTTAAAGAAAGTGAATAATAGATTGCCAAATTATTTTTTGAAAGATATTAAAGCATGCATAACGAACCTAAAAAAAATATAGCAAAGTAACTAGAGGCTAAGTGTGGAACTTACGAGACAACCCTAAACAACTAAAGCTAGCGATGGTTTCCATTTCAAACGAGCCTAAGAAATTAACTAACGGCAGTTAGATTATCCTATTCATTCATCTATTCGCGGCCTAATTATTCTAAATATCCTAACAATCACACAAGCATTAAAATAATTATTACATGCCCAAGAATTGAAATAACGAAATTAAAGAATAATAATAAAAGAGGAAAGCGGGGAGGATGATGATGTCATCCCGCCCTATTTGTGTAGAAATTCCGAGGCCGGAGAATGCAATGAATGTGGATGCGGGTCTTGGTTTGAGAAAGTTGTGATGAGTCTCATGATGAGACTCTTCGTAGCTCCCGATGCATTTCATGTAAATAAAAGAAAAGAAAAGGATTAGCGGGCGGAACATGAAAATATATACGTAAGAGAATGCAAATAAGTAATCCATAAAAGATAATATGTTGTCACGAAAGCATTGTACACTTAGGCAAGTAAAGACAAATATATAGTCAATTTAAGAAGAATATGGAAGCCTGGAAATGCACATATGATCATTTTTATACAATTCCTTAAATGTGGAGTCAGTCAAGTAAAACATATGCAAAGCAACATTCATTCTACACAACTAGGCATAATAACACTTTAAATTAGGCATGGCATAATTAACATGATTTAGGCAATCAAATCTCATATTTTGAGAAATAAAGACTAGTCTAGAATGGTTTTACATCACACTTGAACAAGTAGCATCACGCCCGAATTAAAGCTATCCCAACACATATTCATTCATTATGTTTACAAATAGGCATGCTTCACGTAGGCCAAGTTACGAACCAAAAAAAAAAAGCGCATATACTTTAATAGGCAACTTAGACATGTCTAGTTGCATCTTATTCAAGAACATGGACATTTTTATCTATATCAAGAACCTAGTCGGAAATATTTCTATATTAAATGTAAACAACACACAGATTTACAGAATCTGGTCCAAATCCTAACACCTTGGGACATAAATAAACATCTAGCCAAACCAACATCATAGGGCATTCGCCTAATCATATTTTGCATTCATCTTCACAAAAACAATTGTTACACACAAGTGAATCTAACTTGTGATCTATATTAAACACACATATATATATTATTAACCCTTAACAAGATCTAACATGAACTCAAGCCCACATTGTCAACTAAAAAAAAACAGAATTCCCAGACAGATCAAACCATGGTCCTGTCAATAAATATTACTAATCATATTTGTGACAAGATATGAAGAATCTAGCAATTGTGTTTCGAGAGACTAAGTATAAATGAATTAAACAAACATCATATCCATTCATTTTTACTAATGCAGGATTTTACTAGTTTTAAAACAAACATATTAATTAGGCTAGCACATGGCGTATCACTAACTTAATTTAACTAAGAGCTAAACAAGCTATACAAACTAAACATTTAATCACATAAAATTGGTTAAATTAAATCGCGCAAACATACAACAAATAAAGGAAACCATAAGGGATTGAGAATTTCGAGCCCACCGACCTTCTCCGGGTAGCGAACCGAGGCGTGTTTCGAATCGTCGACCCGCTCGGAGAAGTTGGAATTCAGATTTTTGTGGTTTCGAATTCGATACCGATTTCGATTTTGGAATGCCGCTTTTCGAATTTTGGAATTCGATTTCGATTTTAAAATGAAGAACAAGGGGGATATTTATAGATGGGTTTCCCCCCCAACGTTCACCTCGTCGAAGTGAGTTTGAAATTTGAATTAAAGGCAAAAAAAATCTGAATTTTGGAAGCGGATTTTAGGGGTATGGGTATGGTGAAGTGATGGGAGGGGTGCGGTGGTGTCAGGGTTGGTGGCAGAGAGTGGGTGGTGGCAGTGGGCGAGGTGACCGGTCGGGCATGGGGGGTATGGGGTGTGCGGCGGGTTGGGGTTAAAGAGAAAGGAGTGTAGGGTTTTTTCTTGATTTTCTGATTTTTTGGGGGTTTTTGTTTGGTTTGGGGGGATTAAAAATGGGGGGATGGGTTATGGGCCGCGGGTTTGGGCTGGGGCGACGGGTTAATGGCCGGTTGGGCTTGGAGTTTTGGTTGGTGCTTGGTGAAATAAGGGAATGGGCTTGGGAGTTTATTTTGTGGGTTTGGTTTAAATGGGATTGTGGGGGTTGGACTTGGAAGGTGGGGTGGCCGATTGGGCTTGGAAAGGTTTTGGGATTTTGTTTTGTGGGTTTGGGTATAAGGGAATTTAATTGGGGAGTTTGGGCTTGTTTATTTGGGTAGAATTTGTATTGGGTTGGGAAAATGAAATGGGTTAGAAATTGTTTTGGGTTAGGAAAATAAAAATGGGTTATGGATTTTAAAAATATGAAAAGGGGCTTAATATTAAAATATATTTATATATTTTTTGTAAAAGATGTGAATTATTTAAAATAACGTAACGATGTGATAATAATAAAAATAAAAATTATAATATTTGCGAAATGTTTAATGCTTAAAAAAAATGGAAATGCGATGCCATTTTGCGAAAATAAATAACATATAATATTATGGATAAGATTATGATTAAAAAAATGCAAATGCCAGTAAAAACGCGAGTAATAAATAATAATAATGAGAATGATAATATATATACAAATATATATATATATATAGAGATTAAAATTGTTTTGAGGTGTTTAAAAAAAATATTTAAAATTGCAAATAAAATCATAAAAGACGGGACAAAATTGGGTGTCAACAGATGCCCCTCTTTGGCCGGAGACGATGAAAGGGTTTTCGTCCAAAGGAGTTGACTAAGTAGCCAATTTTGTCCTGATCAACGGGACTTGAAGGAAGATCAGGTATGCATGGTAGAAACTGAGTTTCGAGGGAGAAGATATTAAGAAAGTTGGTGCGGATTCAAGAAATATTGCCCCAGTGTCGAGTTATGATGACACTGGTTGCAGATGCGACAAAACTATTGGGAAAGAGCGGATCGACGTTCGAAGTAGGTCGTTGACCAATTTGCCTCGGTTCGCCGTAAGATATAGTTCCACGTTGTGATGAAGTTCCCGCCGATTCAAAGCTCCTGTGCAAACTAAAGCTAAGATAAAAGTTAGTGTATAACCGTTGCATAAGATAAAATGTGAGAATATGACTTTGGAAATACCCGTTGAAATGGCGTTGTTGCGAAATTAAAATACCCGCATGACGTCGTGGAGGGCGCTCGACCGAAATTAAATACCCGCATTATGAGGTGGGCGTCGACCGAAATTTAAATACCCACATTATGAGGTGGGCGCCGACGTCGAAATTAAATACCCGCATTATGAGGTGGGCGCCCGACCGAAAATAAATACCCGCATTATGAGGTGGGCGCCCGACCGAAATTAAATACCCGCATTATGAGGTGGGCGCCCGACGAAATTAAATACCCGCATTATGAGGTGGGCGCCGACCGAAAATAAATACCCGCATTATGAGGTGGGCGCCGACGTGAAATTAAATACCCGCATTATGAGGTGGGGCGCCCGACTAAAAATAAATACCCGCATTATGAGGTGGGCGCCGACCGAAATTAAATACCCGCATTATGAGGCGGGCGCCCGACGTAAAATTAAATACCCGCATTATGAGGTGGGCGCCGACCGAAAATAAATACCCGCATTATGAGGTGGGCGCCGACGTAAATTAAATACCCGCATTATGAGGTGGGCGCCGACCGAAAATAAATACCCGCATTATGAGGTGGGCGCCGACCGAAATTAAATTACCCGCATTATGAGGTGGGCGCCCGACCGAAATTAAATACCCGCATTATGAGGTGGGCGCCTGACTGAAATTTAAATACCCGCATTATGAGGTGGGCGCCGACGTAAATTAAATACCCGCATTATGAGGTGGGCGCCGACCGAAATTAAATACCCGCATTATGAGGTGGGCGCCGACGTAAATTAAATACCCGCATTATGAGGTGGGCGCCTGATTGAAATTAAATACCCGCATTATGTGGCGGGCGCCCGACCGAAATTAAATACCCGCATTATGAGGCGGGCGCCGACGTAAAAATTAAATTCCCGAATTATGAGGTGGGCGCCCGACCGAAATTTAAATACCCGCATTATGAGGTGGGCGCCGACGAAATTAAATACCCGCATTATGAGGCGGGCGCCCGACCGAAAATAAATACCCGCATTATGAGGTGGGCGCCGACTGAAATTAAATACCAGCATTATGAGGTGGGCGCCTGACTGAAATTAAATACCCGCATTATGAGGTGGGCGCCTGACAAAAATTAAATACCCGAATTATGAGGTGGGCGCCGATCGAAATTTAAATACTCGCATTATGAGGTGGGCGCCTGAAATGACGTCGTTGTATTGATGTGTTGTGTTGAAGACGTCGTTGTAATGTCGTAAGATAGTTGTTGTAAGGACATAATGTTGATGTCGTCGTATAGATGCAAAACTCGGAACGTAATCCTTGTAGTGAGTTGTGATGCCGAAATTATTTGGGAAATTGATCATAAGTGATGTGGCTTCCCTGCTTCTTCCAACCTGAAGAACCTGTACTCAAAGAAAATTTATGAGTTCGGGGGAGGGGCGGTTGATTCGCGTTGACTTTGTAGCTTTGGCTCGTGATAGTTGCATGTCCCGCCGATTCGGACTGGTGTCCCTATCTAGTTCCCGCCTTGGCTAACCGCTAATGGAAACAATTTGTTTACGAGAAAGTATGCATATCAGTAAAAGTTCTTGGCGAACTCAAATGATATTTTTTGTTGAAAATAATTTGCTTATGAGAAAGTATGCATATTAGTAAAAGTTCTTGCCGAACTCTAATGAAAATTTTTGTTGAAAATAATTTGCTTATAAGAAAGTAGGCATATCAGTAAGAAAGTTCTTGTCGAACTCTAATGAAAATATTTGTTGAAAATAATTTACTTATAAGAAAGTAGGCATATATGTAAAAAGTTATGTCGAGCAGTGACATGTCGTGAAACAAAGCAAACGTCTAATCCAAAATCCTTCTTCTGGCTGAAGGCTTAGTTTGCCGATGCTTTTCCATGTTTATTGGCGTCCTCTGGCAGTGATCCCTTAAAAAATGCCCCAGTTTTCGATATGTGAGGATGCTGAACTTTCAACTGGACCAAGTCGAGTCTTGAGTGGGCTGTTTGCCTGGCCTGTCGAGGCGATCAGATGGGTGCATTTTGTCATATGTGATATAAAGGAAAAAATATTTCCTAATGGTGGGACCGAGGCCGATTTAGGCCGCCTACATATCCCGCCGAGGGAATCAGGTCATGGCGTAGTTCATTACAAGCAAAGGAGATTGTATGGGTTTTTCTAAAAATGGGACCGAAGCCGATGTGGCCGCCTACGTATCCCGCCGAGGGAATCAGGTCATGACGTAGTTCATGTTACAAAAAAAGATGTGTTTTTTGGGGAAATTTGCAATCTAGGAAACGGAACCCGACATGGGTTCTTTGCATATCCCGCCAGGGAGCGCAACTTTTACAACATAGAAAAAGTATTTCATAGAGAAGAACTAATCTTAGATATGGTATCTCTTCACTGCATCTGCATTGATGGTTTTCGGCCATTCTATTCTGATAAGGTTGCCCCGGACGATTGCGTCCATCTGCTTTCATCACTCAGTCTCTTCGTACATGATTTGGCTTCGAACGATAGGGAAATGCCCCAGTAGAAGTCCTGGTCGTAGCGTGGTAGCCCAAGAGTACCAATGGCAAACGTCCGTGCCGATGCTTGTAACTTATCAACTATCCTGATGTTTCATCCAAATCTGGCTTCGACTTATTCCAAAAAAATGCCCCAGTTTTTCCGGTTGTGAGTCCTTCTCATATTCTTCGAAGCCTTGCTTGTTGTTTTGGACCTTGTTTGCTTGTTTCATTATATGTCACATATTATCGACAGATTTATTAGTTTGCATGATGAAAAAGAAAAGAAGATTATTAAACAAACATATTTTTTTTTTTATTTATTATTATTATTATTATTTTTAATTTTTTTTTTTAAATAGCAAAAGCAATGCAGATTTGTCTTTTTTAAGCTTTCAAAAGGTGGAGGTAAAACATATTAAATGCATATATGTGATTCAGGCCTCAATCTGAATCGCATTGTTTCATTAAACATTAACGAAATTAACTAGTTTATGGGAGAAACAAGGCCGGGGCACAGGTCCAATTTCGCAAATCATCTTCTTGCTCTGCATCTTTAGCGTAATCATCGAGAATCATACTGCATCCTGCTTCTTCTTCAGTAATGAAAAGACTTTTGAATCCTTCAACGAGGTTGGCTGCATTGTCCACCTTTGATTCCTGAGTGGCGCATGCTCTGACGAATGACTGACTCAGAGGTGGAATAGGCTTTGGCAAAAGAGCATCTCTCTTCCTTCGGAGATTGGTTGATAGGATTTTTCCAAGAAAAGATGGTGCCATGACCCGCGACTTTGGAGGAAGTACTTCTACTCCAAACGGTGCCCTCAATTGACCGTAATCATAGGGGTGACAAAGGTCGATGATTTAACCTTTTCCTTTCTCCGGACCGGCACAATAGTCCCTTCCAAGTTGTGTTCTTCATCAACAAGTAATCATGTTTACATTTGCATCGTCATGATCCGGCAAAGAGTTATTGTTTTCATTAGAGACAGTCCTTTCGGCCGAATAACTCCTTCTTTGACTAATGCCTCGATTTTGTCTCTGAGGGAATAACAATTTTCAGTGTCGTGTCCAGGGATTCCCGAGTGGTATGCACAATGCTTAGTCTCATCATGACATTTGGGAACAGGATTGGGGACATTTCCTGGGATGGGCCGGAGTATTCTCGCGGTTCTTAGTCGTTCATACAACCGGGCTCGATGTTCGGCTAAAGGTGTATAGGTTTTAGCCGGCTTTCTTTCGTCTTTTGCCGGGGCTCGGGTGTGTTTGGTAGATGGACTCGTGGTCGAGGTAAGTATGCGGGCTGATATTGCGGGGGATTTGGATAGACAGGTGCTCGAGGCGGGCTATATATTGGCCGAATATGGTTAAGCGGTGGTAGGGAGCGGTGGGTGTTGATAATAAGGTCGAGGGTTTTGGGCGTATAGGCTGTAATAGGAAAGTTGAGAACTTTGGTTGTTTTGATTGTAATAGGGAGGCTGAGGTGATGGCATTTGGTAGATTGACATTTGATTTGGCCTATGTTCCCGAACCGTCATGACTGGGGACACTCCGTCTTTCTTCCTCTTCACTGCTCCCTCAAATGAGTCCGATTTGGATTGTCTCACTCGTTGCTTGCAATGCTACAAAGTTTGTAATTCTTCCCGTTCTGATTCCCTCTTCTATGAAATCTCCCATCCTTACGACTTCAGAGAAACTCCGCCCTATGACGCTTATCATTCTCTCATAGTATGTTGCATCTTTCAAAGATTGTACAAAGAGAGTGGCCATCTCACTTCCCGCTATCGGGGTTGAACTTTTGCTGCTTCCGCCCTCCACTTCATGGCGTACTCTCTCGAAGGTCTCTGTGGATTTCTTTTCCAACTTCATCGATAAAATCGTCCAAGACCGTGTCGTTGTTGAACTTAAATCTATCCACGAAATCTTATGCCATTGTGCCCCGGTTCATGCCATTTTCGCGGGTCCCGGCTTGTGTACCGTCGAGTGCTTCTCTGTCAAACTCCTTATGAATAACTTCATTATGATGGCCTGGTTTTTACCTACCCCAACCAGTTTGTCGCGGTACGATCTCAAATGGGAGTACGGATTTCCTTTCCCATTAAACAAGTCCAATTTTGGCATTTTATATCCGACAGGCAATTCAATGTCGGGATGCCGCACGATACGATCTTCGTACTCGAGTCCTTCATGCCCCTTGCTGGTTTGGATATTCTTGAATGCTTCTTTTAGGGTGTGAATCTCTCTCACCACACTTTCATCGGTTCTTATCCTTACCCGCCTGTCCATTTCTTCACACTGACCAATTTCCTGAAGATCCATGTTTGGTATTGTGGTAGTAAAAGGTTGAGCTTCCGTTGCATATACTGGTGGAACATGCTGCTCGTTGGGATCAGCGACGTGTGCCATCAATATGTGTGTGGCTGTCGGGTGATTTTGCGTGGAAGGGGTGCTTTGGATGAGTGGGGTAATTTGGGTATGTGGAGTTGTGAAGGATGCCGGATCATTTTGTAGCGAAAGTTGTGGTGGACAAGCTTGCGGGTTAGTGTGTTGTGGATTGGTTTTGTTTAGTGGCGAATTTTCAGGGAGGTTTTGTGGAAATGGCAATTCAGGAGATGAAAAAATTTGTGGTGCAGTTGCATTCGTCCCTTGTTCAGGGAGTGGGGTATTGGCACTAATGGACAGGTTTGTGAGATTTTGGAGTCGTTCTATCTCACTCTGCATGCCTGCAATCTGTTGTAACAGTTGGGCGATGTATTTTTCTTGGACGGTAGCATTTCTATTTTCCGAAGCTTCTGGTTCATCTCTCGAAAGAGCGATAAGTTCCAGGCCAGTCTGTTCGGATGCATCTAAATCAGTCATTTTCCTGAAGGATTGTGCCTTTGACCTCGTGAAGTAGGGATGATTCGCCAGTTTTAGTCAACACAAATCAACCTTTGGGAAAATAATCCTGACAAAATAAACCTTCTAAAAAAATGAAGAAAACCAAGTTAGTATAAGGGGAGTAATTACTGCTTTACATGATATGCACAGAGTAAAAAGCAGGAGAAAACAAAAAAATGATTGTAAGGCAATTAAACGCGCATCTTAATATGCATGGGGCCTCCCTTATGCCGGAGGTGGGCCTAAACGCCAGATATGCGGGATTACGACAGATTTGATCCAAGCTGCTAAACTGCAATGCTTTGTCGGAAATGAGACAAAATGAATGTACATTTTCCAATTTCAGCATGTCATGATTAGTCTTGGATTAGTCTATCATTATCACGCTACACATAATATGTTGATTGGTCGTTGGGTTGTGAGACCCGTAGCCATTTTTGGCGGATTTCTTAATTGTGGAGTCAATACCAAGGATCGACCCACCTAAGGTGTATGCATGCATGACTTAAAATAAATGGTGGTATAGCTCTATCTTAAATTTTCTAAGATTTGGCTGACTAGACTCAAGGTTCCCGAGCGGGCTGCTCGAGTGAGAAGGCTACGCGGCCACCGGATGGTCCGGACACTCCGCGCATATGCCAACTCTCCTAAAATTTGGTAATTTGAAAGAAATTTGCGGGTGCGCAAAACACACCTCGCGTGTAGTGTGTGATAGTGTCAATTTTCCAGAGTGGAAGAAATATGAGCGGAATGTCAATTTAAGGAAAGCAGTAAAACAATGTGGCAATTAAAACAATTATGCAAAAAATTTCCACAAAAATGAAACATATCAAAGCATTAAAACAAATAAAGAGCAAAAGGTAAAGCACAATAATAATTAACCTGATTTTGCTATGGTTAAGAACCCGAATTTGGAGTCGCCATTCGTCGCTCGATTTTTTCGCCCGCTCGCAGGTCGCGCCCGATTTCGGTGATTCCCGGGTAAAAATTGAGGGTTAAGGAGTCTCCACCTAATTATTTTTTACGGTGAATTAGGACACCTAAATATTTAAACTAAATGCTGCAATATAACTCCAATTTTAAGGTCTGCGAAACTAATGAGATTCTAGGTAAGGGTTCTTTATTATCCTAAAGGGAAGGGGTTAGGCATCCTTTAAGATCCGCTAACTTGCGGTTATCCGGTCAAACTCAGGTTAATATTACACTAAAAAAAATGCATGTTTAAAGTATGAAGTTAAAAAGATGTTTGCAAATAATTAATGAAAGAGATGTAT
The DNA here is from genome assembly GCA_034509755.1 of Anisodus tanguticus. Lineage (NCBI taxonomy): Eukaryota > Viridiplantae > Streptophyta > Magnoliopsida > Solanales > Solanaceae > Anisodus > Anisodus tanguticus. Next base: position 16,464,571 of record CM067543.1, on the reverse strand, counting down.
TTTGTACATGTATGCATTTTAAATATGCATGCTGAGCCTAAAAAATAAACTAACGGAGGGTTTCTAAGTTTAGACTATCCTATGAATTAATTCTAACTCTACCTATTCTAAGCATCTTAACAATCACATAAGTGCAATAAATAATATTACAATACAGAGCGGGATAAAAGCTGAATTAAAGAACGTAAATAAAAATAAATAAACTCCGAGAGCGTTTTGAAAAACGTAACTTCGGGTCCGTATCCAAAAACAGTGAGCGTTTTGGTCACGGAGGGCTCAGACTTAAAATTTGAAAAGACCATTCCAATCACATCGTGGCTGCAAACATATGACTAAGTGGTTATTTTGATTGCCTCGCCTACTAAACGTGTTGGTATCTCGAATGAAAAGAAAAGATCACTATAATCACGTCGTGGCTGCGAATATATAACCTATTTGGTTATTTTAGTCACCTCGCCTACTAAACATGTTGATCTCGGATGAAATACAAGGTTTAAGCCTCATCATTGCCCAGAAGTTATTTTTATTTAGAAAATGCATATTTGGCAATCGAATAAAAGAAGCAAATTTTTTTATGACAAAAAAAAAAAAAAAACTTTTCAAGATTGCAAATCGGATAGAATGCAAACCTTATTTTTAAAGAAAGTGAATAATAGATTGCCAAATTATTTTTTGAAAGATATTAAAGCATGCATAACGAACCTAAAAAAAATATAGCAAAGTAACTAGAGGCTAAGTGTGGAACTTACGAGACAACCCTAAACAACTAAAGCTAGCGATGGTTTCCAATTCAAACGAGCCTAAGAAATTAACTAACGGCAGTTAGATTATCCTATTCATTCATCTATTCGCGGCCTAATTATTCTAAATATCCTAACAATCACACAAGCATTAAAATAATTATTACATGCCCAAGAATTGAAATAACGAAATTAAAGAATAATAATAAAAGAGGAAACTGGGGGAGGATGATGATGTCATCCCGCCCTATTTGTGTAGAAATTCCGAGGCCGGAGAATGCAATGAATGTGGATGCGGGTCTTGGTTTGAGAAAGTTGTGATGAGTCTCATGATGAGACTCTTCGTAGCTCCCGATGCATTTCATGTAAATAAAAGAAAAGAAAATGATTAGCAGGCGGAACATGAAAATATATACGTAAGAGAATGCAAATAAGTAATCCATAAAAGTTAATATGTTGTCACGAAAGCATTGTACACTTAGGCAAGTAAAGACAAATATATAGTCAATTTAAGAAGAATATGGAAGCCTGGAAATGCACATATGATCATTTTTATACAATTCCTTAAATGTGGAGTCAGTCAAGTAAACACATATGCAGCAACATTCATTCTACACAACTAGGCATAATAACACTTTAAATTAGGCATGGCATAATTAACATGATTTAGGCAATCAAATCTCATATTTTGAGAAATAAAGACTAGTCTAGAATGGTTTTACATCACACTTGAACAGTAGCATCACGCCCAGAATTAAAGCTATCCCAACACATATTCATTCATTATGTTTACAAATAGGCATGCTTCACGTAGGCCAAGTTACGAACCAAAAAAAACTGCATATACTTTAATAGGCAACTTAGACATGTCTAGTTGCATCTTATTCAAGAACATGGACATTTTTATCTATATCAAGAACCTAGTCGGAAATATTTCTATATTAAATGTAAACAACACTCAGAATTTACGAATCTGGTCCAAATCCTAACACCTTGGGACATAAATAAACATCTAGCCAAACCAACATCATAGGGCATTCGCCTAATCATATTTTGCATTCATCTTCACAAAAACAATTGTTACACACAGTGAATCTAACTTGTGATCTATATTAAACACACATATATATATTATTAGCCCTTAACAAGATCTAACATGAACTCAAGCCCACATTGTCAACTAAAAAAAAATAGAATTCCCAGACAGATCAAACCATGGTCCTGTCAATAAATATTACTAATCATATTTGTGACAGTATGAAGAATCTAGCAATTGTGTTTCAGAGACTAAGTATAAATGAATTAAACAAACATCATATCCATTCATTTTTACTAAATGCAGGATTTTACTAGTTTTAAAACAAACATATTAATTAGGCTAGCACATGGCGTATCACTAACTTAATTTAACTAAGAACTAAACAAGCTATACAAACTAAACATTTAATCACATAAAATTGGTTAAATTAAATCGCGCAAACATACAACAAATAAAGGAAACCATAAGGGATTGAGAATTTCGAGCCCACTGACCTTCTCCGGGTAGCGAACCGAGGCGTGTTTCGAATCGTCGACCCGCTCGGAGAAGTTGGAATTCAGATTTTTGTGGTTTCGAATTCGATCGATTTCGATTTTGGAATGTCGCTTTTCGAATTTTGGAATTCGATTTCTGATTTTTGGAACGAAACAGAACTGGTTTCGGTTCAGACCCGACCCGGAATGCGACCCGACCCGACTCGGAAATCCGACCCGAAACAGAAACAAAAGGGATTCTCGGATTGAGAAATTAGGAACTAAAACAGAGAGTATTTTCGGACTGATTTCTTGACTATTTTTGAACAATTTCGAACTCTTTTTTTATATTTCGATTTGGACCTTCAAAGACAGATCCTTCTTTCTTCTTTTTTTTTAAATGAAGAACAAGGGGGATATTTATAGATGGGTTTCCCCCCAACGTTCACCTCGTCGAAGTGAGTTTGAAATTTGAACTAAAGGTAAAGGAAATCTGAATTTTGGAAGCGGATTTTAGGGGTATGGGTATGGTGAAGTGATGGGAGGGGTGCGGTGGTGTCAGGGTTGGTGGCAGAGAGTGGGTGGTAGCAGTGGGCGAGGTGACCGGTCGGGCATGGGGGTATGGGGTGTGCGGCGGGTTGGGGTTGAAGAGAAAGGAGTGTAGGGTTTTTTCTTGATTTTCTGATTTTTTGGGGGTTTTTGTTTGGTTTGGGGGGGTTAAAAATGGGGGGATGGGTTATGGGCCGCGGGTTTGGGCTGGGGCGACGGGTTAATGGCCGGTTGGGCTTGGAGTTTTGGTTGGTGCTTGGTGAAATAAGGGAATGGGCTTGGGAGTTTATTTTGTGGGTTTGGTTTAAATGGGATTGTGGGGGTTGGACTTGGAAGGTGGGGTGGCCAATTGGGCTTGGAAAGGTTTTGGGATTTTGTTTTGTGGGTTTAGGTATAAGGGAATTTAATTGGGGAGTTTGGGCTTGTTTATTTGGGTAGAATTTGTATTGGGTTGGGAAAATGAAATGGGTTAGAAATTGTTTTGGGTTAGGAAAATAAAAATGGGTTATGGATTTTAAAAATATGAAAAGGGGCTTAATATTAAAACATATTTATATATTTTTTGTAAAAGATGTGAATTACTTAAAATAACGTAACGATGTGATAATAATAAAAATAAAAATTCTAATATTTGCGAAATGTTTAATGCTTAAAAAAACGGAAATACGATGCCATTTTTGCGAAAAAAATAATAAAATAACATAGAATATTATGGATAAAACTATGGTTATGATAAAGATGCAAATGATAGAAAAAATGTGAATAATGATAATAATAAGGTATATACACATATATGCCTATATTAAAAATAGTTTTAAAAGTGTCAAAAATATTAAAATTTACGAATAAAATCATAAAAGATGGGACAAAATTGGGTGTCAACAACAGCTTCTTTCCAAAGCAGTGCTTCTGGAGATGACAATTCTTTATTAGTTGAAAGTAGGTTCATTCTCAACCATACAATCTAGAAGGCCCGGAACAAGTATTTATCCCCTCTTTGCTCCGTCTCGGTTCAACATCTTGAATCTTTAAGTTCTGTAGATCTGGAACATTAAGTTTTGGATAGTCAGCAACTTTCGAGTCCTGTAGCTTTGGAACGTCTAGTTTCGGACAATCAGGCACTCGCGGGTTCTTGTTAACCTCGAGCAATTACTTATTTTTCCTTCTTAAGGAAAGTTATCCTCAAAGAATTCAACATTCTTTGACACCAAGAGGCGATAAACACTACTGTTATTTGCAGATCCAATGGATATGCAATCTACCATCTTAGGTCCAACTTGACCTGTTTCGGTATTCCAACCTCTACCAAGCCATCCCACAACACAACATTTGTAGGTGGGATCCTTTCCATATTTCACATGGAGGGTTATCCTTATCCTTATGAGTAGTTCTGTTGAGAATCGCATTAGTGGTAAGGATCTCCTTGCCCCACATATTTTGGGCGTATATCTTTGCGCTTGGATAACACCGTTAGACCGAGGTGAGTAATAAGCAGTTGTTTGATAAACGAAGCTTCACATTCTCCCCCTCTATCATTACGAATTCCTCAATCCGTACGCTTAGTTGGTTTTCAACTTCATTTTTGTAGCGCTTATCCGGTTCCACAACTTCATCTTTGCTTTTTAATAAACAAAGGATGCAATATGTTGTGCCATCATCAATGAAGGTCACAAAGTACTTGTCTTCCCCCTCTATTTTGGACAAACTTCAAATCACACATGTATGTGTGACTAAGTTCTAAAGGAGCGGTGCTTCTTTCGCTATTCCTTTGATGGAACGGAAAGGTGATTTTTCCTCTTCGCCCAACTAATATTTATTTTGAGGGTTTATGTCGACAGAAGGAAACAATCTCAACTTAGTTAGCTTTTGAATAACTTTCTATTTAGCGTGTCTTAATCTATGAAGGCGTAGATGCACGGATTACAAATATATCATTCATTTGGCTACATATATACTGTACCATTCTTTGTTTTTACAGACCTATTGGACTAGTTTCAAACCAGTTTGACCAACAACGTCCCTTAAACCAACTTTAGGACATGTATCACTTCTTTTTAGAGTGATCCCATTCCCTGAAGTCCTTTTGAGGACAACCTCTCCAACCCCTTCTACTTTAGAGGTGGTGCTGATTCACATGAACAACCTCTTGCTCGTGGTTAGGGCATAACCGGATCATATGTGATATGGATATTCTGGCCCACTCCAGTTGCTTTGGCAGACTGAGTGTCTAATTTCTTTTCTGCCTTTCTTTTGGCCTTCAGATCATTTAAGACCTGGAAACTCTGGCCCATCTCACTAGGTGTCCATTACTTTTTTGCCTTTCTTCTGGCCTTCAGATCATTTAAGACTCTGGAAATTCTGGCCCACTCTAGTCGTCCGTAGGCTTTGTACGACTGAGTGTCCAATATCATCCTATCAAATAAAGGATCTTCTATCAAATAGTGTGACAAATTCAATGTATTAAGATAAGCCATTATCTTTTAGTCTTCTTCCCTTGAGATTGGTGCCCAGACAATTCTTGGCGCTGCTTAGAAGTGGTAACAGTTTTCGCACAGTCAGTGGATCTTTCTCCCTCGTATGTGTGAACATACTTTATACATTTTTAATAATTAAACCTAAAAGAACGGATCTTTTAAGTTTTGTTTACTAAAAACCAATCTTTAAACGGGAAGGAAGGTGATTCAATATCTGATTTTAAAGTGTAAGAAATATAATTTATTGCGGGAAAACATTTTCATATTCCTCGTTACTTTAACCATTTTTAATCAGACATCATTTAATCTTATTTTTGACAAGGAAGAAAACTTGCTTATCCCAATTTCAGATTCTGGCCCACTTTAGTCAGTTCGTCGGACTGAGTGTCCGTTTCCTCCTTACCATAATTCGGATCCTTTGTCTGGGACATATATAGGCCCTCTGCTACATGATAGAACAACATCTTCAGCCTTCTACTCTTGTCCCAGTTGATATCCTCAGTCTCTCGTGGGCGCTTGTTCCCACCACTCTCGGGAGCGGTGACACCATGAACACCTTGACCTTCAACAGCATAATCAGAACTATCTTCTACCAAAAAACCACAGCGATATACAGATTTGGTCACACAACTGTTGACCGACATCTTTGGAACACTAATACAATCTTGTCTTAAAATTGTAGGATATAATTGTTGGAATCAAAGCAGTACGGAAAGTAAATAAATATTACAAGTGTTCGAAAGGATAAACAAATAGCTAATATTATAATTGTCGCAAGCTTGTTGAGTCTTAAATGTTGATAACCTGAAATCAAGAAACACTAAATCTGGATTATTACAACTGTGGATGAGTCGAGAGATGGCTCTTTGTCTTTAAGATAAGATTGTCCCGTATATATGCTTTTACGTTAGAGGGCAATAGTCTCCCAAGATAAAACAACAACTAATCAATAATACAAAGCAAATAGGTTGATTCTGACAAAGAAAACAAACACAAAACAACTTGCTAAAGATTGAAAAATATAGCGGAAAAGGAAGGAAGAGTTTCTGTTTCCTGCTTTTTACATGTTTTCTCCACTATTTCTGCTATCTTTTTAATCCTCCCTCTTTACCTCAAATTTGTTTCAGGCAATATATAGTGTTTTGGAGGAGGAGAGGTGATTAAGAGGTCCTTTTATAGTAAGTGCAAAACGTTTCAGAAGTTTCATACCATAAAATGTTGGCATTTCTGGCTGCTGACCACCATTCCTAAAACACAATGGAACAAACTGTAAATACTAAATAATTTGGGGTTCAAAAGTGGCCCAGAAGCCCGCAGCCTATGACCCACGACCCGAGCCCGGACGGGATAGGCGGGTGGCGGCGGCGCGTGTGGGGCTAGCCTCGAACCCAAGCATACCTAGGTCATCCCTCCTTCAAACACATGGGTTACCTCTTGGGGTTCCAAACCCTTGTCCATTCTTTAGGCTTATAAAGAGAACAATTCTTCCTTTTTCCATCGATGTGGTAGACTTGTCCCACACCATATTTCCATGCCTCAAACACCTTACTTTGTGGACCAATATCTCTTTCATTTCTTAACGAAATTTGACAATCCTTGGCCCTACGGTCATCTACTCACTTAGTAGATTATGCACGTATGAGGAAACAAAGCCTCCAATATGCGAAACCCTAGTGTTTAAGTCATTAAATATGGGTGGACGCAACCTCCCCACCAAAGGAAAATTTCCAACAATTAGCTCATGAATTCAAGACCCAAAGATACTATTAGTGCATTCCAGTTGAGTGTCGGTCAAGCAGGAACAAGTAACAAGCCAGTGAGGTTGCCGAAAAAATTGTTGGAAATTTACTAAATGTGGGATTGAGTTTATCCCGTCTTTAATGACTTAAACATGTGGGTCCGCATGTCGAAAATATCATTTCTTCGCACATTCCTAATCTACTAAGTGAGTAGATAATGTTAGTGCTAAGTATCATCAAATTTCGTTAAGAAATGAAAGAGATATTGGTACACAAAGTATGGTGTTTGAGACATAAAAAGATGGAGGATCTTTGGCCAAAAATGACAAATCTCTCTCATTGTTAAAAGAAGGAGAGTTTATGCAATATATAAACTCTAAGTTTGAGTAAAGGTTTGGGATCCCAATGGGTAACCCATGTGTTTAGAAGGGAGAAGACCTAGGTGAGTTTGGGTTTGGGGCTAAGCCCCACACGCGCGTCGCTGTCCGTCCGGTCCGGGCCGGACTCGGGCCACGGGCTGTGGCTTTCTTCTTGAACATTACAATGGTTCCAAAGGACTCCAATAGACGTGATTGTTCAAGAGAATGGACACCAACGTACATGATTGTTTGCATTCTTTCTCCACTCTTATACTTATAAATTGAATGTTTCTGTTCCCACTCTTATAAATTGAATGTTTCTGTTCAATTTGAAAAAGGTGAAGAAGAGCACGAAACAGGAAGACAGAGCACACACACAACACATTTACTCAAAGCTTTTCTTTTATGTTTTGATCATCGTCCAGGACATACAAAAAAAAATGAAAATACAGAAACAGAAAGCAGAAAACACTTTTCTGTTCTCTTTCTTCAGCAAGCATTCTGTTCTTATTCATTTTCTTCGCTAGAATCAATTGTATTTGTTTTGTAAAGTTGATTAGTTGTTGTTTTATCTTGTGAGACTATTGCCCAATATCGTAAAAGCATTTATACGGGGCAATTTTATCTTAAAAATAGAGAGTCATCTCTCGACTCAGCGTTTCTTGTGTTTAACTTTTCGAATACACTTTACCCCGATTTCTACATACAAAACTTCACCCTCAAAATACCGGTAACTGGATATACCTGTAGGCTTGCAATGAAGGGTAAACCAAGCAAGTTTACAACACCATATAGAAGGAGGTTCACTCAAGATTTAAGTAAGTAACAATGAGTTATAAAGCTATGAGTATGAAATAATAATTTCTTTCGTTGGTTGCGTGTTTATTTTTTCATTTAAGTTTATTGTTATTTTTACTTTATTCCTATACTTTCCCAAGACACTATTAGTTACAAAGGTGCAGAAAACAGAAATTATAAGTAACTGCTAAGTAATACAAGAACTAAAATTATAATTCAACAACAAACTGAAATTACAATAATCTTGAACAAGTAACTGGAATTGTTTTTGTGTATGCTGAGTCGAGTGTTTGCACTCTATCTTTAAGACAATATTGCCCCATATGTATTCTTTCTACGTCCTGGACAATTGTCTCCCAAGATAAAATAGCAAATGAATAATTGAGCAAAGGAAACTCAAGTGCTACCGTGAAGAATTTTGAGTAATGAAATGATGCTTGGAAGATTGTAGGAAGATGAATTCGTTTCTGTTTTTCATTAAGTGTAAAGTGTGCTCAACAATGGTGATAAGGGGTTCTTAAATAGTTGAAGGAGAGGCTGATGAATTGCCTCCACAAGTGCCATTACTGGCCAAGTAATGGCAATTATGGAGGAAGTAATTGGTGAAGATGTACAACGGATTGACCATTTAGTAAGAGTAATTCAGCCAAAATAAATGGTTGAATTGAGTGCTGGTGGACGTTTCTGCTCACTGTACATCAGGGACCAATCTGTACATGTGGGCTTTCCTCGAACCGAAGAACATCTAGGTCCTCCCTCCTTTAAACACATGGGATACCCTTTGGGGTCCCAAACCCCAAGTCAACCTTGAGACTTATAAATAAAACAATTCTTTCTTCCTCCACCGATGAGGGAGAATTGATCTCATACCATACTTTTCCATGCTTCAAACACCTCACTTCGTGAACCAATATCTCTTTCATTTCTCAATGAAATTTGACGATCCTTGGCCCTACGGTTATCTACGTACTTAGTAGATTATGCACGTGTGAAGAATCGAATTCTCCAACATGCGGAACACTAGTGTTTAAGCCGTTAAAGTTGGTCGGATGCATCTCCCGCCAAAGGCAAATTTCCAACAATCCCCTCTTGAAAGAGATTTTGGCGCACTCACATGGTGCCTTTTTCATTTCCAGCAATATTTCAGCGGACCGATGTTGCATAAGGAGAGGTAGCTTCATCTTTGAACCTTCCCTAGTTAAATACCATCGGACTTACTTACTGCGCGGTGAACGTGATGTCTTGAACCGTCAATGTTTAGTGTAAGCCAAGTGAATAGTACCAACATAACAAATTCCCTTACTCTCTTCTTCGTAATGTTTTATCCATTTTGGCCATGGACAACTTCTTGGATTCTTAAGTGCGTTCATTTGAGGCGGCCCATCCTCGCACTTAAATAGGTGGTCTCCTACAAGGTATCCTGCTATACCCCACTTCACAAGTGTTAGGAACCATTAAAAGTTTCTCCAAACCTAACCTCAACTGTTGATGATCATTAAAGGTTTTGAAAACTTAACATTTACCCATACTGCAGATAGCACTTAACGTCTATCGCGGTAACGACTTTGGATTTGGTGTTTCTTTTCAGAAATCACTATCCGAAATGCTCATGCTTCCACTGAAGTGATCAACTGAACCTTTACAGCTTAATTTTCCCATTGAACCAAATTACTGGGATCTCCAGTTAGTAAGGTTGGGTTACCACCGTATTAGTCCTTATACTTTGGGTTTTAAGTCCATTCCCATAGACAAGCAAACCATCTGATCCTTGGGTAAGCCCTTTGTCAGCGGGTCTGCTATATTATCCTTTGACTTAATGTAATCAATGGATATTATACCCGTGGTGATCAGTTGTCTAACGGTCTTATGCCTTCGTCAAATATGACGAGACTTTCCGTTGTACATAACATTCCGTGCCCTTCCTAGAGCCAACTGGCTGTCGCAGTGGATCATTACCGAAGGTACGGGTTTGTTCCAACACGAAACATCCTCTAATAAGTCATGAAGCCACTCAGCTTCTTCTCCTGCTTTGTCTAAAGCGATAAACTCCGATTCCATTGTGGATCGGGCGATGCAAGTTTGCTTAGAGGATTTCTAAGACACAGCCCCACCACCAATTGTAAATATATACCCACTGGTGGACTTGGTGTTATCTATATCAGATATCCAGTTTGCATCACTGTACCCCTCTAGTACAGCTGGATATCTTGAATAGTGTAACCCAAAAGTTAACGTATATTTCAGGTATTGTAATACCCGATTCAACGCCCTCCAGTGATCATCACTTGGAATACAGGTAAACCTAGCTAACTTATTGACTGCATAAGCAATATCAGGTCGGATGCAGTTTGTTATATACATCAAACTATCGATCACCTTTGCATATCGCTCCTGGTATACGGGTGCACCAAGATTTTTATCAAGATTTTGATTTGTATCCATTGGTGACTTTATCGGTAAACTGTCTAACATCTCAAACTTTCTCAAAACATCCTTGATGTATTGAGACTGAGATAAGACCAGTCCGTCAGACGTCTTAGATACTTTTATCCCTAAGATGACATCTGCGATACCCATATCCTTCATGTCGAAGCATTGTTTCAACATGTTCTTAGTCTCTAGGATTATCATAGGACTGCTTCATGTGATCAACATGTCGTCTACATACGGGCATATCATAACAAATGAGTCAGAGTTACCTTTCGTGTAGACACATTTATCACACTCATTAATGGCGAAACCCTTCGATAGTAGATAACTATAAAATTTTTCGTGCCTTTGCTTCGGTGCTTGTTTCATCCCATATAGAGATTTGACAAGCCGACATATTTTCTTCTCTAGCCCTTGAACCATATACCCCTCGGGTTGGTCCATATAAATTTCTTCTTCCAAATCACAGTTTAGAAAGGTTGTCTTGACATCCATTTGATGTATCTCAAGGACACGCAAAGCTGCGATCGCAATGAATACCCGTATGGATGTCATCCGGGATACCGGGGAGTATGTGTCAAAGTAGTCAAGACCTTCTGTCTCCCGATAGCCCTTGACTACCAACCTAGCCTTGTACTTGTCTATAGACCCATCTGCTTTATATTTCCGTTTGAGTATCCATTTACAACCCAACGATTTATTTCCGGAGGAAGATCAACCAACTCTCAAGTATAGTTATGTAGAATGGAGCCTATGTCACTCTCAATAGCTTCTTTCCAAAGTGGTGCTTCTGGAGTTGACAACGCCTTAGCAATTGTCCTTAGTTCATCATTAACCATATAAGCTACAAAGTCAGGACCGAAGGATTTATCCTTCCTGGCCCTTTTACTTCGCCTTAGATCCATCTTTGGAGTCTCCAAGTTCTAAGAATCTGGAACACTAGATTCCGGATGTTCAGCCACCTCGAGATTCACTAGATCTGAACCATCTAGATCCGGACAGTCAAGGACTCCCGGTTCTTGAGAGCTTTGTGCATAACTTCGTTTGTGAGAGGTTATGTCTTTTTCCTTTCTAGGAAAGGTACCTTCAAAGAATTGAGCATTCCTTGATTCCATGATTGTACCCTGGTGGATATCTGGAATATCTGACTTATGCACTAAGAATCTATAAGCACTACTGTTATTTGCATATCCGATGAATATGCAATCTACAGTCTTAGGCCCAATCTTGACCTGCTTTGGCTTGGGTACTTCAACCTTTGCCAAACAACCCCACACCTTAAAATATTTGTAGGTGGGTTTCTTTCCCTTCCATGATTCATATGGAGTTTTGTCCTTACCCTTATGTGGAACTCTATTAAGAATCGTATTAACGGTAAGGACAGTTTCTCCCCACATGTTTTGGGGAAGACCGAAATTGATGAGCAAGGCATTCATCATTTCCTTCAATGTGCGGTTCTTACGTTCCGCCACACCGTTTGATTGAGGTGAGTATGGAGCCGTCGTTTGATGAACAATGCCTTCTTGGGCACAGTATTCCTCAAATGGCGCTACATATTCTCCCCCTCTATCGCTACAAATGGATTTAATCCGTAGGCTTAGTTGGTTTTCAACTTCTGCTTTGTAAAGTCGGAATGCTTCAAAGGCTTCATCCTTACTTTTTAACAAGTAAAGGTAACAATACCTTGTGCTATCATCAATGAATGTCACAAAGTACTTGTTCCCCCCTCTAGTTTGTGCGAACTTCAAATCACATATATATGTGTGAATAAGTTCTAGAGGAGCGGTATTTCTTTCGACGGATCGAAAAGAAAGTTTGGTGAGTTTTGCCTCTACGCACACCTCACACTTATGTTGAGGGTTTACATCGACAGATGGCAACAACTCCATCTTTACCAGCCTTTAGATAGACTTGTAGTTAACGTGTCCTAATCTATGATGCCATAAATTAGAAGCTCAAGCAAATAAGAAGAAGGTTCAACTTTATTACTTGGACGATTTACAGACATGGCATTCACTTTGAAGAGGCCTTCACAGACGAAGCCTCTCCCCACAAATGTTCCATTCTTAGTGAGTACAAACTTATTGGATTCAAACACTAGCCTAAAACCAGCATTAACCAATAAAGGTCCAGAAATTAAATTTTTTCTAATCTCTGGGACGTGCATCACTTCTTTCAGAGTGAGCTCTTTTCCGGAAGTCATCTTCAGGACCACCTTTCCTACCCCCAGCACGTCAGAGGAAGCGTTGTTGCCCATGAACAGTTTCTTGTCGGTGACCGGTGTGTACGTGGAGAAGGCATCTCTGTTGAAACAGATGTGTCTGGTAGCACCTGTGTTCATCCACCACTACATCGGATTCTCAACTAGGTTTGCTACTAGCACCACTGCCGAGAACTCCTCAATCATGTCATCCAGGAGTGTGTCCTTGACGAAGTTAGCATGCGCCTTGCCTTTAGCCTTGGCTTTCTGTTGTTGCTCAATCTTGAGCTTGCGGCATTCCTTGATCTTATGACCAGGTTTCCCACAGTGGTGGCAGTTACCTCTGAACATCTCCGTTGCGTGGGCCTTGCCGTCTTTCTGGAACTTTCGCTTCTTGCTTGGGTTCCCTTTGGCCTCAGCCAGATTTGCCTTTGCCTCAACAGATTGTTTACCCCTAGGCAAGGCCTTCTTATTATCTTTCTGAATTTGGAATTTGATAATAAGCTCTTCAAAGGTCATCTCCTTTTTTTGAGTTTTAAGTAACTCATAAACTCATTCCACGAAGGAGGTAACTTTTCAATCAGCGATGCAACCAAAAACTACTCATTTGGTTTCATTCCTTCCAAATCTAGGTGATGTACAATCATTTGGAATTCCTGGACTTGGGACATCACTGTCTTACTATCCACCATTTGAAATTTTAGAAATTTCACAATGATGAACTTCTTAGTACCCGCATCTTGTGCGTTGTACTTCTTTTGCAGTTTTTCCCACAGCTCTTTGGCAGTGCCAACGGTGCAATAGATCGTGTAGAGAGGGTCCGCCAAGCAGTTCAGTATGTAATTCTTACAGATGAAATCTCTATGATTCCACGATGAAATCTTCTATGATGGATACCAAGGCCCCCTTCCATGCATCAAGGCGAAGAGTCCATTTCATCTCCAGCTCGTGGAGGATCTTCCGTTAGGAACCGGACCATGCCCATGACAGTTAAGTAGAATAGCATATTTTGCTGCCATCTCTTCAATTCTGATCCCATGAAATTTTCAGGGCGATCATGGTGGTGTGAGGCAGAAGGTGGAGCACCAGCAGACGGGAAGGCAGAGGAGTTACTACCTTGAACAGTAGCGGCAGCAGAAGTGAAGGCAGCAGGGTTGCTGCCTTGGCCAGTAGTGGCAGTAGCAGGGAAGGCAGCATTGTTGCCTTAAGTGGCAGCAGCAGTAGCATCAGTCATATTTCCAGCCATGTTGCAGCAGTTACAGTAAGCAAATATTGTCTTAAACTTGTTGGTTACAAAGGTGCAGGAAACGGAAATTACAAGTAACTGCTAAGTAATACAAGAACTGAAATTACAATTCAACAACAAACTGACATTACAATAATCTTGAACAAGTAACTGGAACTGTTTTTGTGTATGCTGAGTCGAGTGTTTGCACTCTGTCCCAAGATAAAACAGCAAATGAACAATTGAGCAAAGGAATCTCAAGTGCTACCGTGAAGAATTTTGAGTAATGAAATGATGCTTGAAAGATTGTAGGAAGATGAATTCATTTCTGTGTTTCGTTAAGTGTAAAGTGTGTTAAACAATGGTGACAAGGGGTTCTTAAATAGTTGAGTGCTGGTGGACGTTCCAAACTGTACATATGAAAGAATTCTGGTCCAAACTGTACATATGGAAAAGTTCTTTAGTCCAAAAAGATAATATCAGAAGAAGCACAGCCCACGACCCACGACCCGTGACCGGACTGGCGGGCTGCGGCGGCGTGCGTGTGGGCTTTCCTCGAACCGAAGCACATCTAGGTCCTCCCTCCTTTAAACACATGGAATACCCCTTGGGGTCCCAAACCCCAAGTCAACTTTGAGACTTATAAACAAAACAATTCTTTCTTCCTCCACCGATGAGGGAGAATTGATCCCATACCACACTTTTCCATGCTTCAAACACCTCACTTCGTGAACCAATATCTCTTTCATTTCTCAATGAAATTTGACGATCCTTGGCCCTACGGTTATCTACGTACTTAGTAGATTATGCACGTGTGAAGAACCGGATTCTCCAACATACGGAATACTAGTGTTTAAGCCATTAAAGTTGGTCAGACGCAACTCCCGCCAAAGACAAATTTCCAACAGACACTTTGTGAGCATGAAAGTTGCCAAATAAAAGATATAATCATGTTAATTGTATCTTTTTTCTTGCAGTGATATGAGATGTTACTTGTACCTATTCACAATTTCTAGCTCAGAAGACACCCACTTGTTGTGTCTCACTGTCTTCTTTCTACAATGACACAATTATAAACAACCCGACTTGCACATGTGGTTGCCAAAATAACATAACTCAACCGGGAACATTCGTAGAATGAGCAAAAACTATCTTTAATCTCAAATTCTCCCTTTTTTTTTATTTTGGTTTCCAGAAGTTCTTAATATTCATTTGATTCTTCTTTATGCTCTCTAATAGGTTGGACTCCCCTTATTTATCTTCAACACTTCTAAGTGCAGACCTCTTGTCAATGGTCTACGCATATGTGTCCCATTAAAGTTTACCACAAATTACTTAGTACAAATCTGTCCAAACCGAGAGCAATCCCGTGACCAATATACACATGTATATTGTGTGTATATTTAACACACCCCCGCAGTCATAGCGGGCGGTCTTTGAACGCTGAAACTGTCCCTAAAATATTCAAAAAGGACCGAGGGAAGACCCTTTGTAAAGATGTCTACAATTTGATATCTTGACGGGACATGAGATACGCGTACCTGACCCCGAGCAACCTTTTCACGGACAAAGTGAATGTTCATCTCGATATGTTTAGTGAGTTGGTGCTGAACCGGATTACCCGAAAGGTAAATGGCACTAATATTATCGCAATAAACCAAGGTAGCCTTTTGAATTGGACAATGAAGCTCTAAAAGCAAATTACGTAACCAACATGATTCTGAGACCACATTGACTACCCTCGATATTCAGCCTCGGCACTTGAGCGGGATAGCGTCGCCTGACGCTTTGCAGACCAGGAGACCAAGTTGTTGCCAAGGAACATACAGTAGCCAGACGTAGACCGTCTGGTGTTTGGACACCCACCCCAATCAGCATATGTGTATGAGACTAGTGTGGATGTCGATGAAGGATACAAATGCAAATCATAGTCCAGTGTACCCTGAATATACCGAATGATGCGTTTGAGTGCATTCATGTGCTCAATTTCGGGATCATGCATGAATAAACACACCTGCTGGACAGCATACGTAATAACTAGTATGGTAAAGGTAAGATACTGAAGGACCCCGCAAGACTGCGATAGTGAGTCGGATCCTCGTAAGGGACGTCGGCCGCGGCACCTAGCTTGGGCTTAGTATCGACTGGAGTGGAAGTGGACTTACAGGATGACATCCCGGCCCTCTCGATGATCTCAGCTGCATACTTTCATTGAGACAAAAACAATCCATCTGAATGACGCTTGACAACAATCCCCAAAAAGTAACTCAAGGGCCCTAAGTCTTTCATAGCAAACTCAGAGCTGATCATGGTCATGATAGACTGGCGTAAGGCATCGGAAGAGGCAGTCAAAATGATATCATCCACATACAACAAAATGTAGGCCAAAGACGAACTACGACGGTAGATGAATAAGAAATTATCTGACCTGCTGTGAATGAACCCAATAGTTGAAACATAGTCAGCAAACCTTGTATACCAGGCCCGTGGAGACTGCTTAAGCCCATATAATGACTTATTCAACAAACAGACATGATGAAGATGGTTGGGATCCCTGAATCCCAATGGCTGATGCATATAGACTATTTCCTTGAGATCACCATATAGGAAAGCATTTTTGACATCCAATTGATGAATAGGCCATGTCTTCGAAAGAGCCAAGCTAAGCACAGTGTGAATGGTAGCCGGCTTGACCACGGACTGAACGTCTCCCCACAATCTATACCAACTTGTTGAGTCTTACCATCACCCACAAGTCGCGCTTTATATCGAGCAAATGAACCATCTGAATTCTCCTTATGAGCAAAAATCCACATAGACCGGATAACATTAATACCAGATGGACGGGGCACCAACTCCCACGTCTTATTATCAATAAGAGCTTTATATTCATCAGTCATAGCAATTTTCCAATTCAGGTCGTTTAAGGCAGACACAGGATTACGGGGCAAGGGGGATTTAGAGACATTAGAATTTAAATTAAAATATCCTTTAGGTGTAAAAATACCCCGCTGACTACGAGTGACCGGTCTATGACTCGAGGAAGAATTTAGTGGATTTTGGGAATTTGCTGGGCTCGGAACGGACTGGCCAGCAGGCAATGGGCATGCTGGCCCAAAACTAGAAGCAGAAACTGAGTCGAGAATAGTAACTGGACTAGTTCTAGTGTTGAGTTGGACTGGCCCAATTGCTGAAACTGGCCCAGTGAAAAGACCGGGCGAGATGATTATCGAGATGGGCCAGTGGGACCAACGGGCAGTGGGCCCCGCTGGAGAATTTTGGGTACGGGAGATGTCCGAAAAATGCTGAATAATATACGGGGATATTTGTTCATCCAAAAAATTATACAAACTAGGCACGGGAGAATGATTTTTAGCAAATGGAAATTGGGATTCATAAAAAATTACATGGCGATTAATGATGATTTTATTGGAGGATAAATCAAAGCATTTGTAGCCACGATGATTAGATGGAAAACCCAAAAACACACACGGAGTAGACCGGGCCTGAAGTTTGTTAATTGTGGTGGATGGAAATAACGGATAACATAAACACCCAAAAACCCGAAGATGAGAATAAGAATAAGTTTTATTATATAAAATTTGAAGGGGAGAAGAATATGTCAGACCTTTGGAAGGAATTATGTTAAGGAAATATGTAGCAATTTGAAGAGCATGATGCCAAAAATATGGGGGTACGAAAGCATGTATTAATAGGGTGCGGATAATGTTATTTATGGAACGAATTTTACGTTCGGCTTTCCCATTTTGTGAAGATGTATGAGGACAAGATAAACGAAAATTTATCCCATTAGTAGCACAGAATTTCTGAAACAACCCATTGTCATACTCTTTTTCATTATCACATTGAATATTTTTTATTTCACGATCGAATTGGGTTCTGATGAATGCTCTAAATTTTAGGAAGACGGAAAAAACTTGAGATTTCTTCGCGATTGGAAACGTCCATAGAAATTTAGAATAATCATCCAAAAAAAGAACATAATATCGATGACCCATAGAACTAGGAACAGGAGACATCCATAAGTCGCTATGAATAATATCAAATGGCATTAAAGTATGAGATTTTGAGTCTACAAATGGCAACTTAACAATTTTTCCTAAAGAACAAGATTGACAAATTGGAGTACGACTCGTACCCTTACATGAAATAAAACTATTTTTATCTAAAGTTGACAAAACAGAGGACCTCGGATGACCAAGAAGAGCATGCCATAAGGAAGGAGAGATGGCTGCAAAAGCTGATGGCAGGGGTTGACTCGATGGACCGGGACTGGGTGTGATAGGATAAAGATCTCCCCTACTATCACACCTCATGAGAGGACTCCCCATCTTGAAATCCTTCACAGAGAAACCAAAAGGATCAAAATCAATAGAAACGGAATTGCCAGTAGTGAATTTACTGACAGAGACTAAGTTTTTAATCAATTTGGGGGCGTATAGGGTATTTTTCAAGATAAGAGAGGGATGAGGGGGAGATAATGTTTTATGACCATAACCCCGAATTAGAATATAATTACCATTACCAATAATTATACCGCGAGAGTTGCTCAAATTGGAATAAGATGAGAGAGTACCTGAATCGGATGTCATATGGGTAGTGGCACCGGTGTCCATATACCAATTTGGGTCTGGTTGAGTTAAACCCAATGTGTGCATCGCGGCCTCGATATTGGTCTGAGTGGAGCCTGCTGCATGGTGAGCTTGCGGAGGCCGAGGCTAAGAATTCCAAACCTGGACTATCCTGGGCCATAACTGCTTGAGCTGGAATTACTGGGCCAGTGGGCAGTGGACCGTTGGGGTTGCTGGAAAGCCCACTGGCCAGACGTTGGAACTTGTTGTGGATATGGGTCGTAGGGCCACTGTCCACCGGTCCAAGCCCACGGCCCAGAGGCCCAAGGCTGAGACCAGTGGGTCGGTGGCCCACTGTAACCTGGATGGGGTCCAGTGCCACTGCTTTGGCCACCGTGACTGCTGCTGGAGCCGCCGCGTTTGCCCCAACGATTTTTTCCATTATTTTTCCGGCCATTCTTGTTGCCCCCGTGTGATCGGTTTTGGTTCGAATTGTTACCAAAATTTTGAGGACTAGGGGAAGAAGTCATCATGACCACAGGACTAGCATTAGTAGCCGCCTTTTTAGCCAAATCGGCTTCTTCCAAGGTAAGCATGGATCGGGCTTAATAGAACCTTGGAAGAGGATTACTTTGACGAAGGAGAGTTCCAACGCCACTATAGGCCTCGGATAGACCAGCAACCATATGTAAAACCAGACGATCTTCACTAACTGGCGCACCAACGTTGCGGAGTTGGTCCGTCAATTCCTTCAACCTTTTGCAATATGCTGAAACGTTCGGGAAATTTTCCATGTTGACGTGGGAAAAATCCTGTTCAAGAGTAGCAGCTCTGTAATTTTGATTATCTTGGAATATGTCACGCAGTCTATCCCATACGGCCATCACCGTAGCGTCTGGCTCGATAATCGTATGCAATAGGTCGATGGAGATAGTAGAATAAATCCACTGAAGGATAGTGGCATCAAGTGTTGTCCATAATTTAGGATCATCCTCGCGTTTAGGCACCTCTGTATCATCAAGAGCCGCGGGGATGATGTGATGGATGACTTGATGCGAACGAGCGTGAATTTTGAACAACTCGGCCCACGTCGCGTATTGGACGTTTTCTATTTCAAGAATTAACGGGATATGATTCTTGATGTTAGAAACAACAAGAGCAGGGTGAAACGTGTTCTTTGACGTAGACATAACGAAAGAACAAGAGGTGAAAGAGGGATTTGTAAGAGAGATTTTGAGAGCGGAAGAAAAAAATTGGTAAACCCGAGAGGGGGGGTCTCGGCCGAGAGGAACCACAAAACTTTGTGAGAGAAATTTTTTGTGTGACCTAGACTTTTGATACCATGAAAGAAATAATCCCCTTGATTATTTTCATTACTTGAAAGGCTATATATACAAGTTACAAAATAGGAGAATCCTATTCCTATTCTATTCCTAAAACCTTATTCTATACATTTATGGTAATACACTAATTATGGTAATACACTACTAATTATATTACAACATTACCTAAACTAGGATACTAAATATTTACCATAAATTACTTGGTACAAATCTGTCCAAACTGAGAGCAATCCCGAGAGCAATCCCGTGACCAATATACACATGTATATTGTGTGTGTATTGTGTATATTTAACAATATTTGAGCTTCTAACTGATTTTTCTTTTGAAATTGATCTCTTACAAATGATACTGCTATGTTTTGGGGAATCAAATATTACTGTCACGATCCAAAAATCTCAATGTGTCATGAGGGCATCTACCCAAACTCATAGGCGAACTCAAATGAAAGTAATTTCTCGATTATATGATAAAAGCAAAATCATAAAACAAAATGCCCCATAAATTCATAATAAGTCTCATAACTCATAATAGTAATAATAAATCTAAGTCATACATCTCCCCTAAACGTGGAAGTCATAAGTACAAGAACTACTAAATTCTGAATACAAATCTGAAAATACTATATAAATTGTGTGAAACGATAAAGACAAAAATAAAGATAGAAATGGCGTCTAGTGCTGCGAAACAACAAGAAGATCACCATAAACTCTAAGGCATGCCTCAGCGATCGATTGAATCTCTTATTTTATTTTTATAATTTTTTTATGAAAAATGAGAAATATTTTTTCACCCCATCCATCCACCCACAGGGTGGTGGAGTGGTGGAGTGGTGGGTGGCGGTTGGGGTGGTGGTTGGTGGAGTGTGGATGCATGGCGTGTGTGGTGAGCTGGGTAAGTATTTTTCAAAAATATTTTTCACTAACCAATCGAACATGAGAAAATAAGTAAGAACTTTACTGATTTTCCAAGAACACATTTTGGAGGAAAATATTTTCCTCCATACAAAACACACGCTAAGGGGTCATTTAGTTGGGAACAAGTTATTCCAGGATTAATTATCCCGGGATTAGTTGTTCCACTCTCTCACAAGAATAAAAATAACACTATAATCCCGGCATAACTAATGTCGAGATTAGTTACATCGCAATTTTATCCTAACCAAGCGTGGAATAAATCTATCTCAAATTTAATCTCAAAATTAATTATTGCTTATTCCTCGTACCAAACGAGCCTAAATGTGATAACTTCTTTGCTTACTCTAAAAGCATTTTATGTGGGCTGCGGATTAGGCTTTTTTGTCCTCTGGTCATCTAGTTTACCAAATATGGCTGAACTATTCCTTAATACTTTCCCTAATTATTAACTCTTCACGCGAGAGTTTGAGCAACAGTTCAATAAGACTAGACTTGTGTCACTTACAATTAAAGTGCTCAATGACCCACGAATTCAAACCCTACTACCCCTTTAAAGTATAATAGCAGTACTCTTTCTAGTTTGTCTTCTTCTCTTTTTCCCTTAAAAATTAATAGATGAGAACGAAATTCACAATTTTTTCAGTTTTTGCCTTAATAGATTAGTTGTACAGTTAAATTAAAATTAGAATAGTGGTCTTTTTAGTTTCAATTTTTTTTTTCAACTTTGTTATTTATGGCGGTCTGATTTGAATTTTTGAGTCTTTAAGGAAATACATTGTTTATACATAGTTATACGATATTTATATATTGTTATACAAAGCATATACATTATTTATACATCATATAGTGTATAAGAATGCATATGTAATGTATTATGAGAATATATATGTATAAGTTACAAACAAGTTAATTAATTTCTATATAACTATACATTAAATATACATTATCTATACATCGATGATATAATATATACTACATGGTTGTAAACTAGATGCGTGGACTATATATATATGAGTTATTTCTCCATTGAATTTTTCATTGTTACAAGATTAGTGATGAAGTCAGCATCCTAGCTAGAATATATTACTCCATGTACTTCAGTTGCATTCTCAATTCAAGTTAATTTATTTTCTTTGCAAAACAATTACTATATTTCTAATAATTTCAATTTAAGTACTATGAAAAGTAATTTTAGCTTAGTAGTTTAATTCTTTGGTCTTAATTAAAAAATTAGTTTAAATTCAAAAAAGCACTTTATTTCCAGTGGAGTTAATTTAGGAGCTTCAGCTTTCCGTAATCCACCATTTCTTGTGATCTCAACTCGCCGAATATTTGTTTGTAGCTTTATCGACCTGGTGTACAAACTTTTATTACACATAAAATCTACATCATACGTTTTTTTTGGGTCTTGTATCCTTTTTCAAGTGAAAAGTCCAAGTCAATCTCTTATTATGGAACGATGTTACATTTCCATCAATTCAAGCTTCATAATAATTCCTTGCAGGCAGCGCATTCTTTCAATATATTTGATAATTCATAACCTCAATCATGGTGAAACTTAAAAAGAAAATGAAAATAAAAGTACCAAAAACAAAATAAAACAAAATACTGTCACTATAATAACTTGAAAAGTCTAAACAAGAACAACCTCAAAAGATATTTTTGTTAAGAGTCCCACATATATAAAATGGGAACATGAAGTCTTTATATGGACTTGGACAATCCTCACCCTACAAGCTAGGTTTTGGGGTTAAGTTAGGCCTAAGATACATTTTTTACATGGTATCAGAGTCAGACTCATCCAATTCTTTGTTCACCGATTGTTGGGCCCCCAAATTATATTATCCACGCTACAGTTAACAAGGTCTGGCGTACGGGGGACGGGGAGTGTTAAGAGTCCCACATCGGATATAAAATGGGAACATGAATTTCTTATATGGACTTGGACAATCTTCACCTTACCATCTAGTTTTTGGGGTTGAGTTAGAACCATTCATTCTCTATCATTTTTAAAGAGGGGCCTACCAACTAAAAATCTAGTGGAAAAGGGAAAAGTTACTGTACAAGATTTTCAATTTTACCGTCCTCCACTTATATTATTACCAAACAATCATCCCTAAATCAACATTTAGCTCCTTAGCTTTATTAGATTATGACTCAGCCTAGTCATTGACATGATTTTTTTTTCAAAGGAATACAAAATACTAGTTAGTAATAAATTAGTTTAAATTCAAAAATCACTTTATTTTCATAGTAATTTGGGTCTTCTATCCTTCATCAAGTAAATATTATGGCAAAATCGTAGTAAATCTCTTATTCCAGAATAGTGTTGAATTTCCATAAACTCCAGGCAAGCTTAATAGTAATTTCATGCATGCAGGCAGTACATTCGTTCAATATTTCAATAATTCATTACTTCAATCATGGTGAAGCTTAAAAAAAAAAAAAGCAAATACAAAATAAAACAAGAGACTGTAATTTGAAAGTCTACCAAGAACAACCTCAAAAAGATATTTTTAAAGATTGGGCCTACAAACTAAAAATCCAATGGAAAAGGGAAAGTTGTTGTACAATATCTTAATTTCTTATTACCTTCTTCTACTTGTATTATTACAATACAAGTAATAGAGATAGATTCAAAATTTAAAAGTATGAATTTTATAAAAAAAATTAAATTAATACTATTGGTTTTATGATTATTTTTACAATTAAATATTTATTACTATTTAATAATTTTTTTATAATATATTTATAAAATTTAAGTAAAAATTATTGAATTGATGTGAATTATCCTCCAATACAACGGATTGGCCTCGGCCAAACAATCATCTCGAATTAACATTTAGCTACCTTAGTAAAGGAATATGTTCCATATCTTTTCATGGATTATTGTGTACAATATATAATATTACATGATTATTTACGTAGCTACAAACTACTTAATTAATCTTCCTAATTACAATCGGAATATAAACTAACTAAATATAAAAGATATATAATGATACGGGAATATTCTTGTAATATTCTATCACATCTCCCGCAGTTGAAGCGGAAGGTTCTCGTACGCTAAGACTTGCTCGGAAATCATCAAAAAATATGCACGGAAATTCTTTAGTGCGCTGATGTTGAACAAGATTGCCGGACAGATATATCACACTTAACATTATCACAGTAGACTATGTAGCCTTGTAGATTGGGAAGTGAAGTTCCAACAGAAGGTTGCCTATCCAACAAGACTCAGAAACAACATTCTAAACTCCTCTGTACTTGGCTTCGGCACTGGATCGAGACAGAGTAGGTTGTCTTTAAGAAGACCAAGAAAGTAAGTTATCTCCGAGGAATACACATTAACCCGACGTGAATCGACGAGTGTCCGGACATCCACCCCAGTCAGCATCAAAATACGAGGTGAGACTAGAGAGTGAGAACTTGTACAGGTGTAAGCCGAAGTGAAGAGTACCTTGGACATATCACAAAATACGTTTGAGTGCATTCATATGTTCATCCGTCGGGCTGTGCATATGTAAGCATATTCTTGCACGTTATAGGATATATCGGGTCTCATGAAAGTGAGATACTGCAATGCTCCTGCTAAACTGCGATAGTGGGTCGGGTCGGCATGTAGAGAACCCCAAGAGGCACTGAGTTTGGAATTAGTGTCCACCAGTGTGTGGACCGGTTTGCAAGACATCATGCATGCTCAGTCAAAAATCTCTTCGGCGTACTTCATTTGACAAAGAAATAAACCACCTGCATGTCTCGTAACAACAATGCCTAAAATAGCTTAGGGGACCCAAATCCTTCATAGCAAACTCCGAGGCAAAGAGCGACATAATTGATCAAGGAAGCGCATCAGAATATGTAGTTAGGATGATATCATCAACATATAATAGAATGTATGCCATGTCATTACCCTTGATATAGATGAAAAGTGAGTGATCAATTTGCTATGTGAAAAACTGATAGAGGATACAAAGTCAGTAGACCGTTGGTACCATGCACGAGGAGCCTATTTCAGTCCATAGAGCGATTTCTTCAAAAGACACACATAATCTGGATGAAGTGGATTCCTGAATCCCATAGGCTGATGCATATAAATGGTTTCATGAAGGTCCCCATGCAAGAAGACATTTTTGACATCAAGTTGATGAATAGGCCATAATTTGGACAAAGCAATACTATGAACATTCTGAATAGTTGCTAGTTACACCACCGCGTTGAAAGTTTCATCACAATCCACTCCCACCTGTTGAGACATGCCATCACCTACAAGATGGGTCTTATGCCTCACAAAAGAACCATCAAATTTCTTTTTATGTCGAAATATCCACATAAAACGAATAGCATTAGCATCATGAGGATGAGGTACTAGATCCCACGTCTTATTTTCAATAAGAGCATTATATTCATCAATCATGGCAGATTTCAGATTAGGGTCGGACAATGCATTTTTTCGGGTTGCGAGGAAGAGGTGAGGGGGCAACCAAAGTCGATAAATTAAATTCTCATTTGGGTTTGGAAATGTCGTGCATAACACGAGTTTCCATTGTATGTATGGGTGCAGTGGGGGCGAGGGGTAGACGGAACGTGGTTAGGCCGGCTGTGGATACAATAACGGGAGCATTAGCCGAAACGAGGCATCGTGGTTAGGAAGAGGGGGTGGGGGCACTGACCGAGAGATGGTAGCGGTATCGGCCAGCCGAGAGGAGCTATTCCGAGGTTCCCGTGGTAGGGCTTAGTGGGATATCTAGCTCGGGACGACGGGAAATTGGTCAATAGATGGTGATGGTAGCGACTGATTTTGCACGTGATGAATTAGGAGGGGATTGAGGCCATCATTTAAGAAGTTATAGGAATTCGAAGGTGGAGAATGTAGCTTGACAAAGGAAAATTGAGACTCATCAAATATGACATGCCTAGAAACGATTATTTTTTAGCTGGACAAGTCATAACAGTTGTAACCTCGATGGTTAGGTGGGTAATCAAGAAAGACATACGGGGCGGATCGAGGTTACATCTTGTTGATTTGAGTAGAGGATGAATAGGGTAGCATAGACATCCAAAAGTTTGTAAATGCTTGTAGGAAGGATCCCGAAGATAGAGAACTTGAGTGGGAGACTTGTGTTCGAGAGACTTGTTTGGGAGAATGTTCAAGAGATAGGTTGCCATTGATAGAGCGTGATTCCAAAAATAGGGGGGATAGAAGCGTGAGCGAGGAGGGCACGTACTAAGTTGTTTATGATTCTAATTTTTCATTTGGGTTTGCCATTTTATGGAGAGGTGTGGGGACAGGAAAAATGAAAAATAAGGTCGTGTTTGGCACATAAAAGTTTAAATTGTTTATTATCGAATTTCCTCCCATTGTCACATTGAAAACATGTGATATTCTTTTCAATTGTATTTTAATTAAAGCACTAAAGGAAGAAAAAATAGAATATGCTTGAGACTTATTACCAATGGAAAAAGTTCACAGGAAATTGGAATAATCATCTAAAAACAACATATAGTATCGATGCTCGTCCGTGCTTAAGATATGAGATGTCCATAAATCACTGTGTATGATATAAAAGTACAGGATGATGAAGAATAAAATGGCAACTTCAAATGTTTCCCAAAAACACAAGATTCATAAACAGGAGGATAAAAGACATGTTTGCAATCAATAAATTTATTTTTCCTAAGGGAGCGTAAAACAGAATCTCCCGAATGTCCTAATCTATTATGCCATAAAGAAAATGAAATAGTTGCGAAGGTTGATGGAGAGGAGGCTGGATGGCCGACGATGGTGGTGATAGGATAAAGATCCCTGGTGGTATCACATCTCATTATTCATATCCCTGTCATAAGAATCTTCATAGAAAAACCAAAAGGATCAAATTCAATGGAAACATTATTGTCGGTTGTGAAACAACGCACATATATTAGATTTTTAATAAGTTTTGAGGCATGGAGGACATTTTTTAAAGATAACGTGAGGTGTGATGGGGAGAGGGATGGTTGTCCATAACCTCGAATGTGAATGTCTTGTCCACTACCAATAATAATATGATGACTTAAATTGCTCATATTAAAATAAGGTGAGAGAGTACATTGGGATGTCGTCATGTGAGATGTGGTGCCAGTATCCATGTACCAACTGTCGTCTGGAACATTAAGAGACATCGTGTTCATAGCCACCTCAATATCCGTCGGTGCATAGGTTGAAGGAGGAGAGACCTCTGTATTATATGCCTATTGTGAGAGTGCGCCGAGAATGCAAGGCTGGGGCTGTTGGATCAGAGGTTGAGTCCAGGATGTTGTCGAGTAGGGGCAAGGTGGAGCAGCCCACGATTGCTGGCCTCACACTGCACATGGAGGGTAGGCAGCCCACGGCGGAGGTTGCTGCCACTGCTGATGCCGTTGTTGGTGGCTACCGACCGGCAGGGGCTACCCTCTTCCGCCGCACTATTGCGTCCGCCGCGGCCACTGCTGTTTTTGCCGAAATTTCTACCTTTGTTGTTATTCGAGTTTTTGAACCACGTTTCGAATCATTGGTTTGCTGGTAGGATTGGCCAAAAACCGAGCCGTGCTCTGATACCATAAAGGAATATGTTCTCTGTCTATTCATTGATTATTATGTACAATATATAGTATTACATAGCTACAAACTAGGTAATTAATCTTTCTAATTACAATCGGAATATTAACTAACTAAATATAAAAGATATACAATGATACATGAATATTCTTGTAATATTCTATCACTTAGTTCTATTGGATTATGACTCAACCCATAGTCGTAGGCATGTATTTTGTTTCATAGGAATATAAAATATTATAAAGCTAAATAATTGGCCAATTGACCATATATATGAGTTACTGTAGTTCATATAACTACCAGATAGGAAGAGAAAACTTTCTACACAACCTCTTTAATTGGAGTTTGGGTGAATTTAAAAGCTGGTGAAAATATTTTTGAATTTATTTTGGTGTCTAATAATTTTTAAAGGTATTTTCAAATTAAAATAAGAAAAAAGTTGTAAGCTCGACAATCCCAAATTATAATTTATTTAGCTTGAAAATCTTTTTATGTTTGACAAACTATTTTACAGTTAAGCCCTATATATTTCTAAGTTTAAAATTCTAGTAATAAAGCGTTGGATATGTAAAGCACATACGTGAATAGTAAATAACTATTACAGTGATCGAAAGGATAAAAAACAAAGATTACAACAACAAGTTGTCAATCTCTTGATCTTGAATTGGAACTTCAAATATGGATCTTGTATTCCGAAATACAAGAACATGAGCTGCTACACTTGTGGCTTGTAGATCCACTGAGAATCTGAACGGTTAAAGTCCTTTGAAATTCAAGTTCACACCTGAAACACTTAGCAACTAATTAGATAATCACAACACCAGCTGAGTCGAGAGATGACTCTCTGTCTTTAAGACAAGATTGACCCCGTATATAGGCTTTACGGAAGTGTGACAATAGTCTCCCAAGATGAAACAACAAACTATTAAATGTGCAAAGCCTACACAAATGACCTCAGTGAAGAACACGAACGATGAAGATTGCTAAGAGAAGGATTGCTTATCAGAAAAATTGATCTCTTTATCATGTTGTATACTTGTATCTATATTGTGGGCATCTATAGAATTGAGCCAAAGGCCTCAATTTATAGGTGTGCAAGATGGTCTTTCAAATTCTCCATAATGACATTCAATTGCCATGTAATGGATGACATTTAACCCCCAAGTAAAGCAGCAACATAATGGTGCAAGTAATGGCCATTATTGAGTGGATTCAATGCCATTGAAACCACCTCAACAGCCAAACCTTTGGAATTCCGTCGAGCAAACACTGCTTGGGAAGCGCCGCGACGCTGCAGCATTTAGCACCGCGGCTCCAGAATGCCAAACATGCAATTAGCGCCAAGGCGTTGCGGCCCAGTCCGGGAGGCGCCGCAGCCCTTCTCGGCTCTGCGGCCCTTTCCAACCCGTTCCATCTTACACTTCGCACAATCCTTCATTCGTTTACCAACGTGGAACACTTGTTATTTATCAAATAACCATCCATCATTCTATGTCTCAAACATTTCACTTACGTACCAATATCTCTTTCATTAACGAAATTTACGATACTTGGCACTAAGATTGCACGTGTGTGGAACGATATTTATGACGTGCGGGGCCCAATTGTTCGAGTCATAAATAATGGGATAAACTTAATTCCACATTAGTAAATTTCCAACAATCCCCGTTTGAAAGAGTTTTGGCGCACACACAAGGTGCCTACTTTCAGCAATCTTTCAACGAAAAGATATTGCATCAGGAGATGTAGCTTTCGCTTTGAACCTTCTCTAGTTGAATACCATCGGACTTACTTACTGCGTGGTGAATGTGATGTCTTGAACTGTTAGTGTTTAATGTAAGACAAGACAACGGTACCAACACAATACCTCCTCTTTATTCATTTCTTCTTATTGTTCTGTCCGTTGTGGTCGTGGACACACTTAGATTCTTAAGTGCGTTCATTTGAGGCGGTTTGTTCTCGCACTTAAATAGGTGATCTCCTACAAGGTATCCTGTTATACCCCACTTCACAAGTATTAGGAATCATTAAAATTTTCCCCAACCTTAACCTCAACCGTTTGAGGATCGTTAAAGGTTTGGAAGCTTAACCTTTACCCACCATGCAGATAGCACTTTAATGTCTATCACGGGAACTGCTTTGGATTCATGTTTCTTTACAGAAATCATAATCCGAAGTGCTCTTGCTTCCACCGAAGCGCTCAACTGAACCTTTTGCAGCTTAGTTTTCCCATTGAACCAAATTCTTGGGATCTCCAGTCAGTATGGTTGGCTTACCACCGCAAATGCTTCGTATTGTTTGGGTTTTAAGCCTATTCCCCTAGATAGGAAGAACTCTTGATCTTCGGGTAGTCCCTTAGTTAAAGGGTCTGCTATATCCTTTGATTAGTAATCAAGGAAGTGATACCCATGGTGATAAACTGCCATACGATCTTATGTCTCCGATAGATATGTCCAGATGTCTTTATCCATGCCCTTCCTGAAGCCAACCGGCTAGCCACAGTGTATAACTGCTCAAGGGATGGGTTTCTCCCAATTATGGACGTCCTCTAAGGAGTCGTGAAGTTACTCAACTTCTTTCATGCTTTGTTTAATGCGATAAACTCTGATTCCATCATGAATCGGCCGATGCAAGTTTGCTTAGAGGATTTTCCAAGACCCACCATACATATTTACTTGTGGCTTTGGTGTTCTTCATATCAGATGTCCAGTTTGCATCACTGTGTTCTCTTAGAACTGCTGGACATCCAGAATACCGTAATCCGTAAATAAGCGAACATTTCAGTCATCGTCATATCCGATTTAACGCCTTCTATCGATCATTTCCAGAATCACGAGTGAACCTTAGTTCAACTGATCTACTTTGTAGGCCGATACCAGGTCGGTTGTAGTGTGTACAATACATTGAACTACATGTGACCTGCGTATATCGATCCTTGTATATAGGTGCACCATGATTCCAATCAATTCTATGATTCATATCCATTGGTGGCTTCAACGAGACTGTCAACTATCTCACAACTGAGTTTGGAGTTAGACCAGTCCATTAGATGTCTTAGAAATCTCAATTCCTAAGATGTCATATGTGATACTCATATCTTTCACATCGAGACTTTTGTTTCAATATGACTTCCACTTTCAGACTGTTGGTTTTCCAACTGTTGGCTTTCTAACTTTAGAGTCAATGTTTCTGTTGTCAGATTCATTATTTCTGTTTTATCTGAAACTTCCAGGACCAAAATGTAAACATTTCAGGGACCAAAATGAAAGTTCAGGAAGAAGCCCAATAGTCCAACGAACCAACACTGATCTTCCTCTTCCAACTCTCCAGTTAGGAAGGCGGTATCAACATACATGTCACGCAAGACTACAATGGCCCTGGATGTTAAGCTATTCACATGGGAGAATATGTACAAGTAGTCGAGGCCTTATACTCGTCAGTAGATCCATCTACTTTGTACTCACTTTTGAGTATCCACTTTTACAACCCAAATGTTCTTTACCCGGAGGAAGGTCAACCATTACACAAGTATGGTTCTATCTGATGGAATCTATTTATCTCTCTGTAACTTATTTCTAAAGCAACGCTTCTGAAGATGAAAATTCTCTGTTAATTGTCCATGGTTCATTCTCAACCATACAAGCTAGAAGGCGTGGAACAAGTCTTTGTCCCCTCTTTGCTCCCTCTCGGTTCAACATCTAGAATCCATGAGTTCTGTAGATCTGGAACATTAAGTTTTGAATAGTCAGCAACTTCCGAGTCCTGTAGATCTGGAACGTCTGGTTCAGGACAATCATGCACTCGCGGATTCTTGTTAACCTCGAGCAATTACTTATTTTTCCTTCTCAAGGAAAGTTATCCTCAAAGAATTCAACATTCTTTGACACCAAGAGGCGATAAGCACTACTGTTATTTATAGATCCAGTGGATATGCAATATACAGTCTTTAGGTCTAACTTGACCTGCTTCGGTATTCCAACCTCTACCAAGCCACCCCACAACACAACATTTATAGTTGGGATCCTTTCCATGTTTCACACGGAGGGTTATCCTTATCCTTATGCGTAATTCTATAGAGAATAGCATTAGCGATAAGGATCGCCTTGCCCTAGATATTTTGGGCGTACAGCTTTACGCTTGGATAACACTATTAGACTTAGGTGAATACTAAGCAGTCGTTTGATGAACGATGTTTCACATTATTCCCCTTTATCACTACGAATTCCTCAATCCGTAAGCTTAGTTGATTTTCAACTTCTGCTTTGTAGCGCTTATCCACTTCAACAGTTTCATCTTTGCTTTTCAATAAACAAAGGATGCAATATGTTGTACCATCATCAATGAAGGTCACAAAGTACTTGTCTCCCCCCTCTATTTTGTATAAACTTCAAATCACCCATTTAGGTGTGACTAAGTTCTAGAGGAGCGATGCTTTTTTTGCTATTCCTTTGACGGAACTTGTCTCCCCCCTCTAGTTTGTACAAACTTCAATTAACCCATGTAGGTATGACTAAGTTCTAAAAGAGCGGTGCTTCTTTCGCTATTTCTTTGACGGAATGGAAAGGTGATTTTGCCTCTTCACCTACCTCACATTCATTTGGGGGTTTATGTTGACAGAAAGCAAAAATATCAACTTCGTTAGCTTTTGAATGACTTTCTATTTAACGTGTCTTAATCTATGATGGCATAGATGCACGACCTCTCCCGTGAAGTAAATCATCGCACCTACGGTCCAACCAATTGGGAGAGAATCTATTACAAATATATCATTCATTTAGCTACAGACATATTGTACCATTCTTAGTTATTACAAACCTATTGAACTAGTCTCAAACCAGCTTGACCAACAGCGTCCCTTAAACCAAGTTTGGGACATGTATCACCTCCTTTTAGAGTGATCACATTCCCTGAAGTCCTATTGAGGACAACCTCTCCAACCCTTTCTACTTTAGAGGTGGCGTTGCTTCACATGAACAACCTTTTGCCCGTGGTTAGGGCATAACTAGATCATAAGTGATCTGGATACTATGGCCCACTCTAGTTGTTTAGGCAGACTGAGTGTCCAATTTCTTTTTTGCCTTTCTTTTGGCCTTCTGATTATTTAAGACTTGGAACTCTGGCCCACCTCACTAGGTGTCCATTACTTTTCTGCCTTTTTTTTGTCCTTCAGATCATTTAAGACCTGTAAATTTTGGTCCACCTTACTAGGTGTCCATCCTTCAGATCATATAAGACCTGAAATTTCTGGCCCACTCCAGTCGCCCGTAGGCTTTGTACGACTGAGTGTCCAATATCATCCTATCAAATGAAGGATCTTTTGTCAAATAGTGTGACAGGTTCAACGTCTTAAGAAAAGCCATTAGCTTTTAGTCTTCTTCACTTGAGATTGGTGCCTAGGGAAATCCCTGGCGCTTACTTAAGAGTGGTAACAGTTTTCACACAGTCAGTGGATCTCTCACCTTCGTATGTGCGAACATACTTTACACACTTTTAATAATTACACCCAAAAGAACGAATCTTTTAAGTTTAGTTTACAATAGTCCAATGTTTAACCGGGAAGGAAGGAGATTCAATATCTGATTTTAGAGTGTATGGAATATAAGTTTTTGATGAAAACACTTTCATATTCCCAGTCTTGCTTTACACACTTTTATTCATATATTAACTAAACACATTATTGATAAGAAAGGATAATTAACTTAGACCTTTTGGATTCTGGCCCACTTTAGTTAGACTGAGTGTCCACATCATCCTTACCATAATTCGGATCCTTTGTTTGGGACAGATATAGGCCTTTTGCTACATGATAGAACATCAACTCCAGCCTTCTCCTCTTGTCTCAGTTGACATCCTCAACCTCTCGTGGGCGCTTGTTTACACCACCCTCGGGAGCGGTGACACCAACTCGTTCTTGATCTTTAGCCATACTAGCATGACTATCACAGCAGTATCTTGAAGCTCAACATCAAATCCAGAGATCCCACCTTTGACGAAAACAGATTTGTAATTATCGTCAACGAGAGAACCAAAACTAGGACCAGATTTTAAAGCACGGTTGTTAACAAAGATAGTGTTTGAACTGTTAACGTAACTGTCAACAGAACTATTTTCAAGAAGAAAACCACAGCCAAATTTGGGACCATATCTGCTGGCACACATCTTTCGAACACTAATACAAATCTTGTCTTAAAATTGTTGGATATGTAAAGCACGTACAGGAATAGTAAATAACTATTACAGTGATCGAAAGGATAAACAACAAAGATTACAACAACAAGTTGTCAATCTCTTGATCTTGAATTGAAACTTCAAATATGGATCTTGTATTCAGAAATACAAGAACATGAACTGCTACACTTGTGGCTTGTAGATCCGCTGAGAATCTGAACGGTTAGAGTCCTTTGAGATTCAAGTACACACCTAAAACACTTAGCAACCAATTAGATAATCACAACACCACCGGCTGAGTCGAGAGATGGCTCTCTGTCTTTAAGACAAGATTGCCCCCGTATATAGGCTTTACGGAAGTGTGGACAATAGTCTCTCAAGATGAAACAACAAACTATCAAATGTGCAAAGCCTACACAAATGACCTCAGCGAAGAACACGAACAATGAAGATTGCTAAGAGAAGGATTGCTTATCAGGAAAACTGATCTTTTTGTGGTGTTGTATAATTGTATGTATATTGTGGGAATCTATAGAATTGAGCCAAAGGACTCAATTTATAGGTGTGCAAGATGGTCTTTCAAATTCTCCATAATGGCATTCAATTGCCATGTAATGGATGTCATTTAACCCCCAAGTAAAACAGCAACATAATGGTCCAAGTAATGGTCATTATTGGGTGGATTCAATGCCATTGAAACCACCTCAACAGCCAAACCTTTGGGATTCCGTTGAGCAAACACTGCCTGGGAAGCGCCGCGGCGCTGCAGCATTTTGCACCGCGACTCCAGAATGCCAAACATGCAATTAGCGCCACGGCGCTTCGGCCCAGTCCGGGAGGCGCTGCGGCCCTTCTCGGCTCCGCGACCCGTTCCATCTTACACTTCGCACAATTCTTCCTTCGTTTACCAACGTGGAACACTTGTTATTTATCCAATAACCATCCATCATTCTATGCCTCAAACATTTCACTTACGTACCAATATCTCTTTCATTAACGAAATTTACGATACTTGGCACTAAGATTGCACGTGTATGGAAACGATATTTCCGACGTGCGGGGCCCAATTATTCAAGTCATAAATAATGGAATAA
The DNA here is from genome assembly GCA_034509755.1 of Anisodus tanguticus. Taxonomy (NCBI): domain Eukaryota; kingdom Viridiplantae; phylum Streptophyta; class Magnoliopsida; order Solanales; family Solanaceae; genus Anisodus; species Anisodus tanguticus. The sequence goes on along the minus strand of CM067543.1, from coordinate 16,429,856 downwards.
ACTTATTTTCACATTAGTAAATTTCCAACATAAAGAAATTAATGACATAATTAATATGGTTGAGAGATATAAGGACCTACATGATCTTAACGAAGAATTTAGGAATATCCAATATGTCCATATATTATAAATTAAAAGTGGTTTGAAATTGATAAAATGGCCAAATATTAAAAAAAAAACAAAGAGAATGAGAAAAGGGAAAAGGACGAGAATAGAAAACAAAGGTGGGCAAAGTTTAAATAGAATACTTCGAAATGTGCAACAATCTTATATTAAGCAGAAAGAGTATCGAAAAAGCCGATTTAATAATCATTTCCAACTAGATAAATTGTGCAAGCATAGTACCATAGTTTGGAGTGGTTTGCTTAATATGCTTGTGTTACTTGTTTACTATATAGATACTTGATAAAACACAGCTTCATCACTTGTACGTTGCAATTTAATTATGACATAAGTGACTAGTCTATTTACACGCAAGTCTCTCTCACAGCATTATCACAAGTTTATCACTTCTAACAATTATTATAGTAAGGAAAGGCATCATATATAAATCATGACTACAACCCTCGACCTTAATTTAGTTGAATATTGTTTATAACAGTTTAACGCCCCCCCCCCCCCCCCCCCGTCGCTGTTCTAGCTCCTCTAGGTAATCCCTTGAAGTTGCAATAATTTAATGAAGAATTTCACCCTATCAACTCTCTTGCATGATTTAATGCTCCGTCTGTCCCAAAATACTTGTCACATTACGTTTTTCAAAAATCAAACTACATGAACTTTGACAACATTTTGAGCTATATTTTTATTATATTAATATGAAAAAAATTACAACTTATAGTATTTTTTTTATAGTTTTTAAATATCTACATTTTAATGTTAAAATGTTGAATTAATATAATTTAATTTAACTTTAAAATTTAGTTAAATTGACTTTAAAAAAAATATGACAAATAATTTGGGACGGAAAAGAAGTAAATTTGACTTGAATGTACAATGTGATAATATATGTGTCTCTTTCTTCGATCGATGTTATCTTCAACATTAAGCGTACGTGATAAATAATTCATATAGCAGAAGAACATACATGTGCGTATTTGAATATTTGATTTTTGCCATATTGGCACATGAATTCTTGGACATATATGTCCACAAGCTACAACAACTACAAGTAAGAGCATTTAATTAATGGCCGTTTGGTATAAGAATATCCGTCAAATTAGGGATAATGTCTCGTCGATTTCTGTAAATAGATGATTGTGTGGACTGTGGAGAATGAACAATATCACTTCGATTTTCTAGAGAAACAGAGCTACTATCTAGCAGTTTAAGTGTTTATATTTTAAAAGTCGTTCGACCCAAAATGTTAGTCGTTTTATCAAACTAAATTAATTTATTTCAAAATATATGACATTTAAAAATAAGTACAAGCATTTATTATAATTAATTAACTAACCTAAAGTCAAGGCTCTTCCCTCTCTTGATGGCGAATCTTGATTGACTGACACTAGGAACTGCTAGTGGAAGTAAGAGTAGCAAAGTTAGGTGCGGACCGGTCTAACGGATGAACCAGAGGGTAGGGAGGTTGGCTAGGGCCCGCTGCAAGGTAAGGCTACATACAACAAATCATTGTGGTCCGGCCTTTTCTCGGACCCCGCGTATAGCGGGAGCTGATATTAATCTGTATTCCAAAAAATCAATAAATACTAATATCTGAAAATAAACATAATCAGTGTTGAAAAATAAGAATAATTTTTTAGAATATAATCGAGCCCACTTAGTTCAAAGTGTGTCCTTACGGAAAGTATTCCCCTCACAGTACTCGAGGTTGATAGAATATCCCCTCCCAAGATAGAACGATTATCTTACCAGAATAGTAGTACTCCAAATTCAGGTAGCGGCGAACCACTCAACGGCAGTATATCACACAGAATTTATTTGTGCAGAAGAAGAAGAAGTTTGTGTTGTTCAAAAAATTCGTAAGTAAAATTCTGTGGAATCAAATGAATTTATAGCCATGGAAGTACTGTTTCTGAAGGTTTGCAACCCTTATGAACATCCACTAAAAACTGGTGGAAAATTTAAATGTGGTAAAGAAAACGGGTCGCGGGTCAGACAAGCGGATCCGGGTCACTAACGGGTAGGATTGGATAAGTTAATTAATTTAATTAAATAATAATTAAAAATTAAAGAAAATTTCATCCAAAAAGATTATCAATCAATCAGATCATTTGACCAAATCCAAATCCAAATCCAAATCCAAATCCGAATCCAAATCCGAATCCGAAGCCGAAGCCGAGCCGAGCGACAATGACGGCGCGAGGGGAGACCCTCTTCTTAACCCTTGAGCGACAAAAAGGAGTACTTCTACTTATAAGTAGAAGAACTTTTCTTTCCACTACCGATGTTGGACAAATGCTTATTTTATAAAGCAAGAGGGAACTCCCACTTTTCTTTCCACTACCGATGTGGGACAACTCTCACTTTTCTTTCCATCATTTCTCATTCACCAATATCAATACCCAACAATCCCCCACATGAATGGGGAATGGCTATAAGATAAATGAATGCGCGGACGAGTGTGATATACAAGCGAAAATTGACTGCATCTGGATAAGTAGGTTTCCCTTTGAACTTTCCGTAGTGAACTTATATCGGATATACTCGATCAATCGGTAGATTTGATATCTTTGAACCGTCGAACTTTGTTGTATACCTAGACAACATAAGTCACACAATCAACCCTCAACCGTTTATGATTCTCACGGTTGTGTTCGTTTCAGCCATGAACACCTCCTGGTTTCATGAGTGCGTAGAGAATGGGCATTCACTGTCATTCCACTTTAAAACGGCTTACACTTAACACTCACATATGTGATTTCTAAACGTGTGGTCCTATAGCCACATTATCTGGTCATGTTCGCCGATTTAGATAATCATTAAAGAACTTTAATGCTTTATTAACTCATTAACAAGCCATAAGGTTTTATCCTTATTTCTGAACATTGTCTTCATTCGAGAATGGGTTGAGTTATTTGACAATGTTGAACCATCAGTCACAACTTTGTTTGATCTCCTTGAACCTAGCTCTTGGGATCTCCAGTCTGCTAGGTAGAGTTACCGTCATGATGACTTGTCCTCAGCCTTAACCCCATTCCCATTGATGATCTACTAACTCCCTCTCTAGATAAGCCTTTTGTAAACGGATCCGCCACGTTATCTCTTGACTTTACATAGTCAATCATGATAACGCCACTAGAGAGGAGTTGTCTAACGATATAGTGTCTTCGTCGTATGTGACGAGATTTTCCGTTGTACATTACGCTCCCTGCCCTACCTATTGCTTCTTGACTGTCACAATGTATACATATAGGAGCCAAAGGTTTGGGCCAGAATGGAATATCTTCTAAGAAATTCCGGAGCCATTCAACTTCTTCACCGGCCTTGTCTAAAGCTATAAATTCAGATTCCATTGTAGAGCGGGCGATGCATGTCTGTTTTGATGATTTCCAAGACACTGCTCCTCCACCAACGGTGAAAATATATCCACTCGTGTATTTAACTTTAGATGATCCGGTGATCCAGTTTGCATCACTATATCCCTCAATTACTGCGGAATATTTATTATAATGCAAAGCATAGGTTTGGGTGTGTTTTAAATACCCCAAGACTCGTTTCATTGCCATCCAATGAGTTTGATTAGGATTACTCGTGAATCGACTCAACTTGCTTATAACACATGCTATATCTGGTAGTGTACAATTCATAATATACATCAAACTTCTCAAAACTCGTGCATAGTCCAATTGTGAGTCACTTTCACCTTCATTCTTTTGAAGTGCAAAACTTACATCAATTGGAGTCTTTGCAACATTGAAATTTAAATACTTAAACTTGTCAAGTACTTTTTCAATATAATGAGACTGCGATAATGCTAGACCTTGTGGAGTTTTATGAATTCTGATGCCTAAGATCAAATCAGCAACTCCTAAGTCCTTCATATCAAATTTGCTAGCCAGCATACGCTTCGTAGTATTTACATCGGTAATATCTCTACTCATTATCAACATGTCATCAACATATAAACAAACAATGACTTCATGATTTGAAGTATTTTTAATGTAAACACATTTGTCACACTCATTAATCTTAAATCCATTTGCCAATATTGTTTGGTCAAATTTCGCATGCCATTGTTTGGGTGCTTGTTTAAGTCCATAAAGTGACTTAACAAGTTTGCACACTTTCCTTTCTTTACCAGGAACCACAAAGCCCTCAGGTTGTTCCATGTAAATTTCTTCCTCCAATTCTCCATTTAAGAAAGTGTCTTGACATCTATTTGATGGATTTCAAGACCATATACGGCCGCCGTTCCACTAATGACCGAATAGATGTTATTCTTGTTCTTGGCGAGTATGTGTCAAAGTAATCAAGGCCTTCTTTTTGTCTATAACCTTTGACCACAAGTCTTGCCTTATATTTGTCAATAGTGCCATCAGCTTTCATTTTCCTTTTAAAAATCCATTTTGATCCTAAAGATTTATTTTCAGGAGGAAGATCAACCAATTCCCATGTATGGTTGTTCAAAATTGATTCAATCTCACTATTGACTGTCTCTTTCCAAAATGCTGAATCAGAAGAAGACATCACTGCTTTAAATGTTTGAGGCTCATTTTCAAGCAAGAATGTCACAAAATCTGGTCCAAAGGAAGTAGATGTCCTTTGACGTTTGCTACGCCTTGCATCCTTTTTACTTGGTGTAATTTCCTTTGGTTCTTCCCGCGGTCGTTTAGATCTTTCACTTGACGACTCACATTCAGTTTTATACGGATAAATGTTTTCAAAGAATTCAGCATTATCTGATTCAATTACCGTATTGACATGAATTTTGGAATTGTCCGATTTGTGAACCAAAAATCGACAAGCTTTGTTGTTTGTAGCATAGCCAATAAAACACACAATCCACAGTTTTTGGTCCGATTTTTACCCTTTTGGAAAAAGGAACTTGGACCTTTGCTAAACACCCCCACACTTTGAAATATTTCAAGTTGGGTTTTCTTCCTTTTCATAGTTCATATGGAATAGATTGTGTTTTGTTGTAGGGCACCTTGTTGAGTATTCGGTTAGCTGTAAGGATAGCTTCCCCCCACAAGCTTTGCGGTAAACCGGAACTTATTAGTAAGGCATTCATCATTTCCTTTAATGTTCGGTTTTTCCTTTCCGCAATTCCATTTGATTGTGGTGTGTAAGGGGCGTAGTTTGATGAATAATTCCATATTCTAAACATATCTCGCAAAAGGAGATTCGTACTCTCCACCCCTATCACTTCTAATCATTTTTATCTTTTTATTCAATTGATTTTCCACTTCGTTCTTGTATTGCTTAAATGCATCAATTGCTTCATCCTTACTATTAAGCAAATACACATAACAATATCGAGTGCAATCGTCAATAAAAGTTATAAAATACTTTTTCCCACCGCGAGATGGTATTGACTTCATATCACATATATCTGTGTGAATTAAGTCTAAAGGATTTGAATTCCTATCAATAGACTTATATGGATGTTTAACAAACTTAGATTCAACACAGATTTCACATTTAGATTTATTACACTCGAATTTGGGCAATACTTCTAAATTAATCAATTTGCACAAGGTTTTGTAGTTGACATGTCCTAAACGAACATGCCATAAATCATTTGACTCCAATAAGTAAGACGAAGTGAATTTTCATTAATATCGTCAACAACCATTACATTGAGTTTGAAAAGGCCCTCGGTGAGGTAGCCCTTTCCTATGAACAAATCATTCTTACTTATTACAATTTTCTCACTAACTAACACACACTTAAACCCGTTTTTGACGAGTAGTCGAAATTTGAAACTAAATTCTTCCGAATTGTTGGAACGTGCATAACATTGTTGAGAGTCAAGACCTTGCCGGAAGTCATCTTGAAGTATCTTCCCATATCCTTCAACCTTGGTTGTTAAAGTATTTTCCATAAACAAGACCTCTTCGGGTCCGGCGGGAGCATATGTTGCAAATGCTTCTTTTGTAGCGCAAACATGTCGAGTGGCACGAGAATCAAGCCACCACTCCTTTGGGTTTCCAACCAAATTGCACTCCGATAGCATTGCACACGGATCATCCATATCATCATTATTTTCAACCATATTGGCTTGTCCTTTTCCCTTGTTCTTTTTCGGGAGACGACAATCGGGGCTTTGTGGCCGACTTTCCCACAATTAAAGCGATTTGCCCTTGAATATTTTCTTGTTGGAATCCTTCTCCTTTCCGAGAAGGCCTCTTCCTTTTCTTGTTCTTTTTCGAGCGACATCTTCAACGATGTTTGCCCCTTCAATTGGTGAAGTCTTACGGTACCTCTTCTCAGCGGTTTTGTTATCTTCCTCGATCTTGAGACGAATAACAAGATCTTCCAACTTCATTTTCTTTATTTTGTGCTTAAGATAATTCTTGAAATCTTTTCATGAGGGCGGCAACTTCTCAATCATTGCAGCCACTTGGAACGCTTCATTTACTACCATACCTTCAGCAATAAGGTCATGGAAGATAAGTTGAAGCTCTTGAACTTGGGTTCCAACGATTTTTCCATCCACCATTTTGTAGTCTAGGAATTTAGCAACCACAAACTTCTTCAAGCAAGCATCTTCAGTTTTGTACTTCTTTTCAAGTGCACTCTATAGTTCTTTGGATGTCTCTACTGCACTGTAGACGTTGTACAAGTCATCTTCTAAGGCACTCAAAATGTAGCCTTTGCACAAAAAATCAGCCTATTTCCAAGCCTCAGTAATCATGAACTGTTAGTTGTAGGCATGTCGGTGGTAGGCACGGGAGGGTCCTCACTGGTGAACTTTTGCATACCAAGGGTGGTAAGCCAAAAGAACATTCTTTGTTGTCATCCTTTAAAGTTGGCACCGGTGAACTTCACAGGTTTCTCAGCCGGTGGCACAGCGGTACGGGTTGTGGGAGTAACCGCTGGTGCAATATTCGCAGAGGTAGTTCCAATCTCAATTGCCATTATTCGTTTGTCACTGTCAAATTGACAAACTGTTTTAGTTAATAAAACCAGAATAGCAATTCAATCACAGACTTAAACGATGAAGATTTTAGTTTTTCAAATCACAGTATAATTATGAAACTTTAGTATTCCAACGAAGTTTTTATATCTTCGAGTCAGAATACTAATATCATATGGAGTAGAAAACAACACAAGTTTTAATCTCCAAACCAGAATACAGCAACAATGAAGTTTTATGTTCTTCAAATCATTGTACAAGTATGAACTTTAATATTCCAATGAAATTTTTATTCTTCAAGTCAAAATATGAAATTTCATATGGAGTAAAAAACCACACAGGTTTTAGTCTCCAAAACAGAATACAGATTAATCTAAACATATAATTTCCTTAAGATTGATATTAATCTGTATTCCAAAAAATCAGTAAATACTAATAACTGAAAATAAACAGAATCAGTGTTGAAAAATAAGAATAATTTTTCAGAATATAATCGAGCCCACTTAGTTCAAAGTGTGTCCTTAAGAAAATTATTCCCCTCATAGTACTCGAGGTTGATGGAATATCCCCTCCCAGGATAGAACGATTATCTTACCAGAATAGTAGTACTCCAAATTCAGGTAGCGGCGAACCACTCAACGGCAGTATATCACACAGAATTTATTTGTGCAGAAGAAGAAGAAGTTCGTGTTGTTCAGAAAATTCGTAAGTAAAATTCGGAGGAATCAAACGAATTTATAGCCATGGAAGTACTGTTTCTGAAGTTTTGCAACCCTTCTGAACAGCCACTAAAAACTGGTGGGAAATTTAAATGTGGTAAAGAAAACGGGTCGCGGGTCAGACAAGCGGATCCGGGTCACTAACGGGTAGGATTGGATAAGTTAATTAATTTAATTAAATAATAATTAAAAATTAAAGAAAATTTGGTCTAAAAAGATTATCAATCAAATCATTTGACCGAATCCGAACCGAACCGAACCGAAGCCGAAGCCGAAGCCGAGCCGAGCAACGACGACGACGCGAGGGGAGACCCTCTTCTTAACCCTTTAGCGACAAGAAGGAGTACTTCTACTTATAAGTAGAAGAAATTTTCTTTCCACTACCGATGTGGGACAAATGCTTATTTTATAAAGCAAGAGGAAACTCCCACTTTTCTTTCCACTACCGATGTGGGACAACTCCCACTTTTCTTTTCATCATTTCCCATTCACCAATATCAATACCCAACAGGAGCTTAGTGCACTGGGCTACCATTTACCCTTATTGCTTTGATTAGTGTAGTGCCAATAAATGAAACGTTTAAGAGATAAAGAACTACTTAAACAAGTATTAAGATTATAAAATCAAACTACACGTCGAAGGGCAATAACCTGGTAAGATTGTCCAAATTACTGGATTAATGCCTTGGGTAATGCCTAACCCCCCCCCCCCCCCGCCCAAATAAAATCAACTCATTTGGGAGCTTATTTACCAGCAATATTAGAATTGGAAAAAGACAAAGAATGTGAAATTTCTTGATTTGGAGATATATTTATATTTTGCAAGTAGCTAGAGTATTGTGCACCGGCCCTTTTCAGGACCCCGCGCATAGCGGGAACTTAGTGTATCGGGTTGCCCTTTTAAGTAATTGGAGTGTTGTACTAATGTTAAGCACATTGTTGAATAATACTCTCTCCGTTCGTTTTTACTTGTTACATTTTGACTTGGCACGCCTATTAATAAATCAAAAATAGAATGATAATTTTACTATATCACCCATAATTATTGCTAAGTAACCTAATAATTGAAATAAATAAAATATATTACAACTTGTGCAACTACTAAAATTTCCTTAAACTTGTCAACCCAATAATAAATGATAAGGGTAAAATAGGTATGAAGTGGTAAATTATCTCTTGATTTTCTAAAGTGAACAAGTAAAATTAGACAATTATTTTTAATATAGTGAACAAGTAAAATTGGAGGGAGGGAGTACAATTTTATTACCTTTTTGTAGGTAGGAGGTTAATTATACTTAAATGAGCCGACTGAACTTTAATAACTTTCATAATTGAACACGAGCTTGATTCTGAGCTCTTAATTTTCGGTTAGGATTTAATAGTTCATCTCAATGATCATGTAGAAAATTTGGTATGCGAATTTTAAATGTACAGACCTCTTTGCACAAAAAAATGAAACTGATTAAATAAATAAATAAATAATAAAAAGAACATGAGCTAGATCAAATGAGAAAGGGGATCCCGCATATACATACTTCATAATAAAGCAACCACTTATATTTGTATTAAAGTAGCCTAACTATATCACGCCCTTTGGAATGCATCCTTCCCGGCCCTACTAATATGAGATTCTTTGTTCACGAACTGTTTTTTTTCAATGAAATATCAATGACCATATACTACGTACTACATGCTGAAATTTATTAAATCAATATTAAATTCCAATAAATATAAAAAAGATATACTAAGTAACTTTTATTAATAATTGAGCTCACTGTTAAAAGAAAAGTTCATACTCCCTCCATTTTAAAATGTTTGTTTGGTTTTGACTCGACACGAAATTTAAGAAAATAAAGAATTTTTTAAAATCTGTGGTCTAACGTCGGCGAGCTATTCCGGCCAGAAGCAGATCCTCTCCTCTTCTTTCTTTTCTTCTCTTTTTTTTTGGTCTCCTATACTTTACAACCAGAAACCCCTTCGGTAGGTTTCCGGTCAGGAGTGCACAGGTACGCAAGTTTCGACGGTAAACAATAACTTTCGGTAGTGAACAATACTTCCGGTGGTGAACAGTAATTCCATCATCGAACAACGATTCTTGGCGGCGAACATGTATGTTTTGGTAGGGTCAGGTGGTGAATAGTGTTCCTGGCAGTGATCAGTAATATCCAGTAGTAAACCGTGATTTTCGGTGATGGACATGTTCTTTCCACCCTAGAGTTGGTACTCTGGTGGCTCCTATTCATTCTTCGCCCTTATCATTGTAGTTAAACTGTGCCTGCTTCCCTTTATTAAATCTTGTCTTTACATTCTTTCTTTACTCTTCTTGTCATTAGTCATACCATTCGTGTTGTAGTAGTTCGACTTGCCTTTACATTCTTGCCAACCTGTGCTTTTTTATTGGTTCCTGCTTGTCTTAGGGTGACCTTGATTAGTTTATAGTTTTTTAGTGGCTTTGGTAAATGATAGTAGACTAGGGTCATGTTCTTTATCGGGGATAGGGGCTAGGGTTAGCGGGTAAGTGGGTTAAGGGGGCATCTAGGTTGAGAGTAGGGTCTTGGAACATTGGGACCTTAACGAGGAAGTCCATAGAGCTAGTTAAGATTCTTAAGAAGATGAGGATTAACATAGCCTGTGTCCAAGAGACCAAATGGGTAGGACCTAAGGCTATGAATGTGGATGGGTATAAGTTATGGTTCTTGGGTAGGTCGAGGTATAGGAATGTGGTAGGCATTTTGGTAGACAGTGAGCTAAGTGATCAGGCGGTAGATGTTAGGAGGGTCAATGACAGGATGATGACGATTAACTTGGTAGTTGGAGGGTCCACCATGAACATTATTAGTGCTTACGCACCGCAAGAGGGCTTGGACGAGGAGGAGAAGAGGCGCTTTTGGGATTATTTGGATGAGGTGGTGGGAGGTATACCACCCACTGAGAAGTTATTTGTAGGAGGGGATTTCAATGGACATATCGGGTCACTTCCGGGGGGTTATGACGATGTGCATGGAGGCTTTGTCCTCGAGGACAGGAATGAGGGATGCGTCTCACTCTTGGAGTTCGCTAGATGAGCGCATGCATGATAGGTTTGGAGTGGCTGACTGAGTTGTGTCATTTTTAAGACGACGAGAATGCCCGAAGAATGGAGATGAAGTACAATAGTTCCTTTGTACAAGAACAAATGTGATATCTAGAGTTGCAACAACTATAGGGGTATCAAGCTGCTAAGCCACACTATGAAAGTTTGGGAAATGATCATAGAGATGATGGCGAGAAGAGGCGTGCCTATTTTCGAGAACCAGTTTGGAATCATGCTGGGGCGTTCGACTATAGAAGTTATTCATCTTATTAGGAGGTTGGTGGAGCAGTATAGGTTGAGGAAGAGAGACTTACATATGATTTTCATCGACCTCGAGAAGGCATACGACAAAGTCCCTAGCGAGGTTTTATAGAGATGTTTGGAGGTTAGAGGTGTACCTGTGGCGTACGCTTGGGTGATCAAAGATATATATGATGGAGCCAAGTCTAGGGTACAGACAATAGGAGGAGACTTGGAGCATTTCCCAGTGATGATGGGGCTGCACCAGAGATCAACTCTTAGCCCATTCTTATTTGCCTTAGTGATGGATGGACTGACGCGAAAAATCCAAAGGGAGGTACCATAGTGTATGTTATTCGCAGACGACATAGTCCTGATTGATGAGACTCGCAGCGGAGTGAACGTTAAGCTGGAGGTTTGGGGACAAACTCTGGAGTCTAAAGGGTTCAGGCTGAGTAGGACCAAGACATAATACTTGGAGTGCAAGTTCAGTAACAAGAGTGACCATGAGACAAACATGGAGGTGAGGCTAGGTACTTAGGTCATTCCAAAGAAAGGAAGATTCAAGTACATCGGGTCTATTATCCAAGGGAATTGAGATATTGATGACGATATCACATATCTTATTGGGGCAGGGTGGATGAAATAGCAGCTCGCATCTGGAGTCTTGTGTGATAAAAATGTACCACCAAAACTTAAAGGAAAGTTCTATAGGTGGTGGTTATATCGACTATGTTGTATGGGGTAGAGTGTTGGCCAGTCAAGACTTCGCACTTCCAAAAAATGAATGTTGCGGAGATGGATGTCTGGGCATACAGGGAGGGAGAAGATTCAAAATGATGATATCTGAGACAGAGTGAGAGTGGCCTCGGTGGAGGATAAGATATGGGAAGCGAGGTTGAGATGGTTCGGGCATGTGCAGAGGAGAGACACAAATGCTCCAGTTCTGAGATGTGAGAGGTTGGCTATGGACGGGTTCATAAGGGGTAGAGGTATGCCAAAGAAGTATTGGGGAGAGGTGATTAAACGGAATATGGCGCAGATGCAACTTACTGAGGACATGAGCTTAGATAGAGGGTTGTGGAGGACACTGATTAGGGTAGAAGGGTAGTAGGTAGTCGAGCGTAGTCCTACTTACGCTTACAAACTGGTAGTTGTAGTGTCATTATTATAGGTCTGCTTAGCCTATCATACTAGTATGTGCAGGATTGCTTTATAGTCCCTTGTCATTTGATTTCTGCTGCAATGTGTTCTTTAGTGTACTTTGTTTATCTTATTTACCTGCGTTAGTTACTGTTTCTTTTTCCAGAATGCTTTAAATTTCTTGTTCGGGTTTGACCATTTCTCTTGCTTTGCTTGTGCTTATGTTTTGTCTTGAGCCGAGGGTCTTTCGGAAATAGTCGCTCTACCTACCAAGGTAGAGGTAAGGTCTGCGTACACTCTACCCTCCCCAAACCCCATGTTGTGGGATTTCACTAGGTATGTTGTTGTTGTTGGTCTTAAATTAAAGATATGAATAATATACCTTTAATCTTGTGGTCTTTAACATGCCAGAAAGTTAAAATTAAATTGTTACAAAAAAATACAAATATTTTGAAATGAATTAAAAAGAAAAGTAAGAAAAACATTTGGAAACGAAGGTAGTATGTCCAAAATAGAGAAAGACTCGTTGATGACAGTGTGAACACCACCAAAAATATGTCACGAGACATTACACGACAAATCCACCCATTTTCATCCATTCGATCTATGAACATCACCTCATCTCATCTACCCATAAAGCCTACACTTTCTATATTTTAGTTTGTGTCCAACCATTTCTCTCTATAAATCAGAGCCTTTAAGTAAAAACAAAAGCTTTTCTCATAATTCAGTGCTTTCTTTCTTTCTCTCTTCGTTTGTAATTCAATGGATTCTTCTCTGCAGTCATTGAAGTTATCTCTACAGTTTCTCGCATTTTGCATCATAGTCTTCAGTATTATTAATTCTCCAATTTCAATTCACGCCCTTAACATTGGCATTCAAACTAATGCTGGCATCTCCTTGGTAAATCCTTCTTTTTATCTCTCATTTCATGCTTTTTTATTATTATTATGTGGTATTGCAAATTCAGTGATCCGGCAATTCAGATTTGTGTCATGTATAGTCAGGGCCTAGCTAGAGCTTTGCTGGAAGATATTAGTTTTGATTCAAACCTTATATTTGTATTAATAAATTAACTTAATATGTTTTAAAAAAATTATCAAAAATTCAATATGTTGCATTTTTTAAAATTCAGGACCCATAACCTCAAAATCCTAGCTCCGCCTCTGCATACAATTCATTACAGTGTTCCATAGTTTTTCATTCACAAAATTCGAACTCAAGATTTCTGATTGAGGGTGGAGGGATGCTATCTATCTCACCCCACCTATTTCATGTTAATTAATTATTCACAAACCTTACTCTCTTTTTTTATTTTTTTTTATTTTTTTATTTTAACTCAATTTTCTTAGGAAAAAGAATGCAGTAGAACATGTGAATCAAAGTTCTGTGCAGGTACACTCTTTTTCCATGTTTAAAACTTCAACTTTTGGCCATAAATATTTAATTGTATAAATTCTATATATATATATTTAAGAAGAAGGTATTGATTTTCTTGAGATTGTTTAAATAATGGCAGTTCCTCCATTCCTAAGATATGGGAAGTACTGTGGAATTCTGTACAGTGGATGCCCAGGGGAACAACCATGTGATGGACTTGATGCTTGCTGTATGAAGCATGATCTTTGCATACAACATAAAGGCAGTAAGTAATTTACTTAAAGATTGAATTTTCCACATTGAGAGTGTCAATCTTCTTTCCACTATTAGTTTAGTTTAATACTCCTATGTGATAGTAGTCTCTTCACCATTTTTACTAAGTTAAACTAATTAATGCTAAAACTTTACCTCATTAGAAATATATTTTACATATAATTATGTGCATAAACTTAAACTCCTTTATCCTTAATTATCATCTATTTTATCTTCTATCAATTATTTCTCTAAGTGAGAAAAACAAATGGGTTTTAAATATATCTGGTGAACATGAAGTGTAAAATAAAGAGCATTTCTTAATACTTCTTCCGTATCAAAAATATTGCTCTAGTTTGACTTTACGAAACAAGATTGCTCTAGTTTGACTTTACGAAACAAAGAAAGACTTTTAAAATGTGTAGTTCAAAACAAATCTTACATATTTATGTGACTATAAATCGTCTCATAAAGTTATTTTTTTAAATGTAGAACACACTTTTAATATTTGATTGTATTCTCAACACGCCCTCTCACGTGCTGGCTTGATTTTTTTTCATGGTCCAAGCACGTGGAAATTCTTTTTGAAAATGGGTGGCGGTGAGATTCGATCCCAGGACCTTTTGACCTGCTTTGATACCATATTGAAGTGTGTGACCATCTAATCTAAAAGCTTAAAGTGTTAGATAGAACACACTTTTAATATTTGATTGTATTCTCAATAAAAACATGTCCATCTTTTTGGGACAAACTAAACTAATAAGGAAAGTAGCACAGTCTTTTTAGGACAAAGGGAGTAGGATAAAACTAATTGGAAACATGACTACAAACTTTTACTTGGTGAGATCCTGACCTTCTACAATTGAGGTAGATGGTTCAAACCTCATTAACATCGTAGTATTCCCTTCCTCTTTCTCCCTTCTCTAATGTGATAAAAAACTTTCATGTGTGAAGCATTTTGCTATCGGTTAGATTAATGGTAAAAACGCAAAGGAAGCTGCACAAGTATTGTTCACGTTTAACTTGCATGGAGTTACGATTTTAAATCCAGGATGATGTAGGTCCCATATGGCGTTAAAGGTTAATTTCTCCAATTCACACTGTTTCAAGGGTTTAAAAATTTTAAGTAATATGCAGTGACCTTATAAAAGATTTTTATACTATTATCATTATTAAGTATTTTAACTTGTTATAATATGTTACTAAGTATTTATCATATAAAGTTATTATTAATATTTTTCAAGTGACTTGATTATATATATATATATATTCTTACGCGCACCAAAATATAAAAGTTAAATTCTACTCTATTTCTTTTGTCTAGATACATGTCATTTCACTTGTCCAATTTGAAAAAAAGAATAAATTAATGAGTCACGAGTCACAAAGTTCCAAGCAAGTTTTACTGAGGAAGTTGATTGCCAAGACACCTACATAGATCAAATAATATATTTTGAATTATGGGAGGTGGTTGTAATCAATAATGTGCGACACATCAAAGTAGGTGAGCTTGATTTTTCATACAGAAATTATGCAGAATCTCTAATTGGTAAAAATGCACTGAAATTATTTAGATGCTAGGCCACTTTAATCATTAAACTTGTTTCATTTCTACAAGAAGGGTTTAAAAATAATTTTCAGTGATGGTTGGTTGTCAAAAGTGAATTACTTTAATTACTCTTAGCTCGAACTATGGAAACATACACAAAAAGAGTGTGTTTCATTTTGTTGCCCGTCGACGTAAGTTAATTACTTTATACATTGATCATGTATATATATATATATATATATATATATATATATATAAAAGGTGGCCCGGAAAAGTAATTATCCCAAAAATATTATATACATATATAAGCAGTGGGTAAGGGAGATGCTAGGCTGACAATAGGGTCTTGAAATATTGAGACTTTAACGGGGAAGGCCATAGAGCTAGTTAAGATTCTTAAGAAGAGGAAGATTAATATAGCATGTGTCCAAAAGACCAAATGGGTAGGACCTAAGACTAAAGATGTAGACGGGTATAAGTTATGGTTCTCCGGTAGGTCGAAGTAGAGGAATGTGGTAGGAATTTTGGTAGACAGCGAACTAAGGGATCAAGTGGTAGAGGTGAGGAGGGTCAATAACAAGATGATGACGATTAGGTTGGTAGTTAGAGGGTGCACTATGAACATTATTAGTGCTTATGCGCCACAAGCGGGCTTGGACGAAGAGGAGAAGAGACGTTTTTGGGAGGATTTAGACGAAGTGGTGGGAGGTATACCACCCACTGAGAAGTTATTTCTATGAGGGAATTTCATTGGACATATTGGGTCACTTCTAGGGGGTTATGATGACGTGCATGGAGGATTTGGACTCGGGGTCAAGAATGGGAGAGGCGTCTCGCTTTTGGAGTTCGCTAGAGCTTGTGGGATGGTGATAGCCAATTCTAGATTCCTGAAGAAGGAGGAACGCTTGGTAACTTTCCGTAGTTCGGTGGCTAAGACTCAAATAAAATTTTTGCTCCTTAGGAAGGCTGACAAAGGTCTTGGTAAAGACTGTAAGGTTATTCCGAAGGAGGATCTTACAACCCGACATAAGCTTTTGGTGATGGATTTGGAGATCAAGTTGGAGAAGAAGAAGAGGGTTGATGACAGGTTAAGAATCAAATAGGGGAGTTTGACCATGGCTAGTGCAAAGGAGATGGGGGAAAGGTTGATGGCCAAGGGGGCCGACCGGTATATGGGACAGGACGGGCAGTTGCATTCGTGGGGTAGCCAGAGAAGTGCTAGTAGTCTCGCGGTGTTATCGTGGTAGACATCGAGGGGACTAGTGGTGGAATGGTGAAGTTTAAGAGAAGGTGGAAGCGAAGAAATCGGCGTATATGAAATTGGTAGAAAGCAGAGATGAGGTGGAGAAGTGGACGAATAGGGAACTGTATAAGATGGCGAGGAAGGAGGCATAGCTAGCAGTTACGGCGGTGAAAACAACGGCTTTCGAACGCCTCTATGTGGAATTAGAGGAGAAAGACGGGGATAAGAAGTTGTACAGACTAGCCAAGACAAGGGAGAGGAGGTCTCATGACTTGGATCAAATGAGGTGCATCAAGGACGAGGGCGACAAAGTACTGGTGGAGGAAGCGCATATTAGGCGGAGGTGGCAATCTTACTTCCACAAACTATTGAACGAAAAAGGAATAGAGATATTGTGATGGGAGATCTGGAGCATTCTTGTAGGCACGAAGATTTTAGGTATTATATGAGCATTGAGGTGGAGGAGGTTACGGGTGTTATTCGCAGGATGCGAAGGGAATGAGCGATTGGGCCTAATGAGATCCTAGTGGAATTCTGGAGGAGCGCAGGCATGGCAGGTTTGGAGTGATTAACTAAGTTGTTTAACGTCATTTTTAAGACGGCGATAATGCCCGAATAATGGAGGTAGAGTACAATGATCCCTTTGTATAAGAACAAAGGTGATATCCGATCTTGCAACAACTATAGGGGTATCAAGCTGCTAAGCCACACAATAAAAGTGTGGGAAAGGGTCGTGGAGATGAGGGTGAGAAGAGGCGCGTCTATTTCTGAGAACCAGTTTGGTTTCATGCCTAGGCGTTCGACCACACAAGCCATCCATATTATTAGGAGGTTGGTGGAGCAGTTGAGAGAGAGAAATAAAGACTTACATATGGTTTTCATCGACCTCGAGAAGGCATACAACAAAGTTCCTAGAGAGATTCTATAGAGATGTTTGGAGGTTAGAGGTGTACCTGTGGCGTACACTAGGGCGATCACGGATATGTATGATGGAGCGAAGACTAGAGTATGGATAGTAAGAGGAGACACGGAGCACTTTCCAGTGATGATGGGGCTGCACTAGGGATCAACTCTTAGCCCATTCCTATTTGCCTTGGTGATGGACGTACTGACGCGACAAATCCAAGGAGAGGTACCATGGTGTATGTTATTCGCAGACAACATAGTCCTGATTGATGAGACTCACAGCGGAGTGAACGCCAAGATGGAGGTTTGGAGATAGACTCTAGAGTCTAAAGGGTTCAGGTTAAGTACGACCAAGACATAATATTTGGAGTGCAAGTTCAGCATCGGGAGTGACCCTGAGACAGGCGTGGAGGTAAGGCTTGGTACTCAGGTCATTCCAAAAATAGAAAGCTTCAAGTACCTAGGGTCTATTATCCAAGGGAATTGAGAGATTAATGACGATGTCACACATCGTATTGGGGCAGGGTGGATGAAATGAAGGCTCGCATTTGGAGTTATGTGCGAAAAAAAGTGCACCAAAACTCAAAAGCAAGTTCTATCGGGTGGTGGTGTCACGACCCAAATCGGAGGGCCATGACGGGCACCCAGACCTCATCCGAGTACCCCTAATCACACATTTAACATATATCTCAACCAGAAAGCTCAACTTATATATATATATATATATATATATATATATATATACATACCAAGGCCGACAAGGCCATACATAACTACTACGCATGACATCCGTCTACAAAGACTATAAAGAGTACGCAACATCGAAAATGGTCGAGATAGGGCCCCGCCAGACCCATATGTACATGGAAAAATTACCGTACCAATATTTGATCGACACCCTGAAACAAGGGGAGTGCTCCAGTATTAGCTGAATCAACAACCTACTAATACGGATCGTCGCCCTGCCTATGTAAACCTGCGGGGATGAAACGCAGCATCCCCCGACAAAAGGGACGTCAGTACGACTGATGTACCGAGTATGTCAGGAATGAGAAATAGCATAACATGAATACATGATAAATTGAGACAGAAACAACCGACAGAAATAGCCAACCCATAGTAAATGTATCTAAGGGCCATAATATGCCTAAATGTCATGCATAATGTATGCATATATATATATATATATATATATATATATATATATATATATATATATATATATTGGCGTTATCGGGCATCTTTCTTCCCATAACAGCCTCTGTGGGCATAATCATCGTCCCAGCTGATCAGGTGGTCTGCGTATCTCATTTCCCATCCCCAATATATGGTCCAGGTTAATACATGAATAAAATACATGAATGACAATAAAACATTTTGAACTTATCGGGTGACATAATATCCTTGTACCTTCGGCTAACATTGGGAATATTAACATCTTTCTCATATACCTCAATAAGGATTTAGGAACATATTTAGACATGCTTTTAACATAGGAATCAATAACATGAACATTCTTAACTACTAAGAGTAGAATAATTTATGGAACAATATTACGGTTACGTTTCATTACATGGAACATGTCAAAAGAAAGAAATGATTTTGCCTTAACATACCTTCGTCGATCTATTGATAATATAACCCAAGTAGTCTGTATAGAACCTAACCTTAAGCATAGATGAATCAGCTTGAAAATGAAATTCAATATGACTTAGGGACTGTATTTTGCTGGCTGCGGCTAACTGGGTAAATGTTACTGCTTTGGTGTATATCTCCTACTTCTCATGTTTTGCTAATATTTGTTGCCTAGGTTAACTAAGAATTGTTGTCTTCTCTTTAGCCCCAAACGTTGTTGCCTTCTCTTTTATTTTCTTAGTGGCCATGGGGTCCATCCACCTCTTAAGCCATATTCGACACATTAGCTATTACGTGTCACCACTAGACATACCCTAAACATATAGTGACCACCTAATTACCTTGTCTTAGTCACTAGGTAATTTATTAAAATATTACACGTAAATATCCCCACTTAATCTCATCCTCCACCACAAATTATCAATCAGCCGATCATTATTATCCCCCACTAAAATTCATTAATTAGCCGATTATTGTTGTCAATTAGCCGATCATTGTTGTCTCACTTGGTAAGTCCTAAATTAATTCGGGACTGCATCCTTTTATATACTAAGCTCCTTATTTGCATATGCCTAGATGCTTATCCATCACCCGAAAGTACGGGGTGTTACATCATTTCCCCTTTAGAAATGTTCGTCCTCGAATGTTGGGGTGACATATATAATCCTCGTCACGTAGTCAAAAAATACAATTACCTTTTTCAGGGCCATATAATACAACATATATCATTACATCTACATTAGACTTCTCATGGTCATTTATTTATAATACTGTAAAATATAACTCACCATATTCTTCTCTCGAAACCTCCGCGTTTGTCTAGAATAGGTATGGATATTTGTGTTTCATCTCCTCTTCCGCCTCCCATGTCATTTCTTCTATGTTCTTATTCCGCCAAAGAACTTTTGCGGAGGCTACTTCTTTAGTGCTCAATTTGCGGACTTGTCGATCTAAGATAGCAATAGGAACCTCTTCATATGATAAATCCTCTGTAATCTTCACATCGTCAATCGGTATAATTCGGAAAGGATCTCTAACACATGCTCTCAACATAGAAACATGGAAAATTGGATGGACAAAGTCTAATTCCGAAGGTAAATCCAATTCGTAAGCTAGTTGGCCGATTCATCGAATTATGCGATATGGCCCAATATACCTTGGGCTGAGCTTTCCCTTACTTCTGAATCTCATTACACCCTTTATAGGAGAAATTTTCAAGAAAACCCAATCATCTACATGGAACTCTAAGTCTCGTCGTCGCACATCTGAATACGACTTCTGACGACTCTGAGCTGTTAACAGTCGTTCTTGGATCAACTTTACCTTCTCTATGACTTGGTGTACTAAGTCAGGCCCAAATAACTCTGATTCACCTACCTCGAACCATCTGATAGAAGATCTACATCTCCGTCCATACAATGCCTTATTTGGAGCCATTTTAATACTAGCATGATAACTGTTATTGTACGCGAACTCAATAAGGGGTAAATGATCATCCCAAATTCTCTTAAAATTCAATACACAAGCTCGTAGCATGTCCTCGAGCGTCTGAATCGTACGCTCAGCCTGTCCATCTGTCTGAGGGTGAAAAGCTGTGGTAAGATTCACTTGGGTGTCTAAACTTTTTTGAAATGATTTCCAGAAGTTAGCTGTAAACTGTGCACCTCGGTCAGATATAATAGAAATAGGTATACCATGAAGTTGAACAATTTTCTTAACATACAACTTCGCATAGTCCTCGGCTGTGTAGGTAGTTTTGACTGCTAGGAAATGAGTTTATTTCGTCAGTCTGTCAACGATTACCCAAATAGAATCAAACTTACGATAAGAGCGAGGTAAACCCGTAACAAAATCCATATTAATCATTTTCGACTTCCACATCGGAATATCTTAATGTTCCTAAGTCAAGCCACTAGGCTTTTGGTGCTCTATTTTTACTTGCTGACAATTAGGACATTGAGCCACAAATTTCGCCATGCTCCTCTTCATGTCGTTCCACCAATAGATACCCTTGAGATCATGATACATCTTAGTAGATCCAGGGTGAATCAAATATCATGAGCAATGGACTTCCATCATAATTTTATCTCGTAATCCCACTACATTTGGAACACGTAAACGAACCTAGTGCTTGAGAATCCCATGTTCGTCAATCTCAAAGGTTGTGCTTCTTCTGTTAAATGCCCTCTCTAATCTTTCTTAAACTGGGGTCTTCCCACTGATGTTCCTTAACTTCTGATATGAGAGACGACTCTGATGTATTTTGAATTATAAAACCACCATCCTCCGAATCCATTAGTCGGACTCCCAGACTAGCTAATTGATGGAGCTCTCTTAGTAATTCATTCCTTTCGACCTGCACCGGAATCGAGCTAACCGTCGACTTACGAATAAGTGCTTCTGCTACAACATTAGCTTTACCAGGATGATATAAGATGTCCACATCATAATCCTTCAATAATTCAAGCCACCTTCTTTGCCTCAAGTTTAACTCTTTCTATTTAAATATGTATTGCAGACTTTTATGATCCGTGAAAATGTCTACATGAACACCATACAAGTAGTGCCGCCAAATCTTCAGTGCATAGACCACTACGGCCAATTCCAAATCGTGTGTCGGGTAGTTTTTCTCATGTTTCCTCAATTTCCTTAAAGCATAGGCAATTACTTTACCATGCTGCATTAGCATGCATCGTAAACCTGCTCTCGAGGCATCACAATACACAACGTAGCGTTCTGGACCCTCTGGAAGAGTAAGGACTGGTGCCGATGTTAGTATGTCTTTTAACTCTTGGAAGCTCTGCTCATAGACATCGGACCACTGGAACTTTATGGCCTTTTGTGTCAACTTTGTTAATGGTGTTGATATGGTAGAAAATCCTTGTACAAACCTCCTATAATACCCGGTTAAGCCCTGAAAGCTGCGAACCTCTGATGGAGTCGTGGGCCTCGGCCAATTCTTCACTGCCTCAATCTTCTGAGTGTCAACTCTTATACCTACGCTTGACACTATATGACCAAGAAAAACAACTGAATTCAACCAAAATTCACACTTGGAAAGCTTAGCATACAACTTATGATCTCGGAGCGTCTGTAGTACTATTCCTAAATAATCGACATGCTCTGCTTCCGAGTGAGAGTAGACCAGAATATCATCACCGAATATCATTTATAAATACTATCACAAATACGTTCAGAAATGAGTGAAATACGTTGTTCATTAGATCCATAAATGATGTCGGTGCATTTGTGAGTCCAAATGACATTACTAAGAAATCGAGTGTCCATACCTTATCTTGAAAGTCGTTTTCAGAATGTCCATCTCTTTGACCCTTAACTGATGGCACCCCGACCTTAGGTCGATCATTGAGAAACATCTTGCACCTTGTAACTGGTCAAACAAATCATCAATTCTGGGAAGAGGGTACTTGTTCTTGATAGTGACTTTATTCAGTTGCCGATAGTTAATACACATCCGTAATGAACCATCTTTCTTTCGTATAAACAGTACCGACGCACCCCAATGAGATATGCTAGGCCTAATAAAGCCTTTCTCAAGCAGATATTTTAATTGCTCATTTATTTTTTTCAATTTGGCTGGAGCAATTCTGTAAGGAGGAATAAATATCGTCTGAGTGTCTGGCAGCATGTCTATACCTAATTCAATCTCCCTTTCAGGAGGAAGGCCTGGAAGTTCGTCTGGAAATATATCAAGAAACTCATTAACCACCGAAATTGATTGAGAAGTAGGTAGTTCAACATCGACATCTCTAGCCCTAACAAGATGGTATATACAACCTTTGGGGATCATCTTTATTGGCTTAACATATGAAATAAACCTACATTTTAGCGTCGCCGTATTACCCTTCCATTCAAGGACTGACTCGCCTGGAAATTGAAATTTAATAATCTTTGATCGGCAACCAACAATAGCGTAGCACGATGCCAGCAAATCCATGCCCATAATAATATCAAAATCAACCATCTCTAGTTTTACCAAATCCGCTAGAGTCTGATGGCTACAAACTAATACTGCACAATTTCGATAAACCCGTCTAGCAACTACCGACTCACCAACTGGTGTAGATACCACAAATGGATCTCTTATCAACTCAGGCTCCATACCAAATTTACAGGCAATGAAAGGGGTGATATATGATAGATTGGAGCCTAGATCTAACAACGCATACACATTATGTGAAAAGACTGATAATATACCTGTAATGACATCAGGTGAGGACTCCTGATCCTGTCGTCCCATCAATGCATAAGTACAGTTCTGGTCCGTACCTCTGCCTTGATCGGATAATGTCTGTTGACTTTGCCCTGACGGGCGTACTGAATGTGATGAAGCTACTGCACATCTAACCGGCTGGGCCTTAACACCGTCGCCTCCTGTTGGGCATTCTCGCCTAATATGACCAGGTTCACCACAAGAATAACACACATTTGATTCTTGTCGGCACAACCCTGTATGGGTCTTACCACACTGCTCGCACCAAACCAACGGTGGCCTCATATCAATAGAATCCCCTCTATAATAAGACCCTGACGCTTGTGAACTCTGACCTGGTCCCAATTGAACAAACCGATCAACCCTCGACCATGAAAATGGTAATGATGCGCTAGCTTCCGGGTAGGATGGGCGTCTATAAAGCTGTAGCCTGGGCCCACCTTTGAAATCCCTCACGTCACCTACAGATTGAGCCCTCTTATGCTGGCCCTTATCACGCTCCCGATCTACTGAATGCGAGCAATATCCGAATTCGGATTCAGAGAAGCCGTAGTTAAATCATTGACCAAGTGCGGTCCTAAGCCAGTAACAAACCTATGTACCCAGTGACTCATCTCAGCTATAATCGTAGGAGCATATCTGGCCAATGAATTAAATTGCAAGCTATATTCTCGAACACTCATGTTTCCCTGATCAAGGCGTAGGAATCTGTATTATATGGGGCGGAGTGTTGGTCAGTCAAGACTTCGCACATACAAAAGATGAAAATTGCGGAGATGAGGATGCTGAGATGGATATGTGGGCATACAAGGAGAGATAAGATTATAAATATGATATCCGGGAGAATGTGGGAGTGGCCTCGGTGGATGATAAGATGCAGGAAGCGAGGCTGAGATGGTTCGGGCATGTGCAGAGGAGAGACACAGATGCCCCAGTGCGGAGGTGTGAGAGGTTGGCTATGGACGGGTTTAAGGGGTAGAGGTAGGCCGAAGTTGTATTGGGGAGAGGTGATTAGACGGGATATGACACATGTACAACTTACTGAGTACATGACCTTAGATAGGGGGTTGTGGATGACACGTATTATGGTAGAAAAGTAGTAGGTACTCGAGCTTAGTCCTACTTATGCTTACAAATTGATAGTTGTAGTGTTATTACTGTAGTCCCGATTAGTCTATCACACTTATAGGCACATTATTACTTTATAATCCACTGTAGTTTGATTTCCACTGCTATGTGTTCTTTAGTGTATTTTGTTTAGCTTATTTAGTTGTGTTAGCTACTGCTCCATTTTGTTCGAATGCAATCTAAACGCTTTAATTCTTTATCTGAGTCTGACCATTTCTCTTGTTTTATTCTTGCTTTGTTTTGATTGCCTTGATTGTGATTATGCTTTGTCTTGAGCCGAGGGTCTCCCGGAAATAGCCGCTCTACCTACCAAGGTGGAGGTAAGGTCTGTGTATACTCTACCCTCCCAGACCCCACGGTGTGAGATTTCACTGGGTATGTTGTTGTATATATAAAATAAGATAACACGTAGTCATTATGAAGTCACTGATTCTAAATCCCAAATTCATTTCTTATGTGCTTGTGTTCTTTTTAATTACTTTCCCCTTATTGTTTGTTAATTTTGATGTCACAGATAATTATCTGAATCTAGAGTGCAACCAGAATTTCCTGGACTGTGTGGCTAAGTTCACCAAATCAGGATCTCGATCATTCAAAGAGAATACATGTTCAGTTAATACTGTTGTTAGGGTTATCACTGATGTTATTGACGCTGCTGTTGCCGCTGGAAAAATTTTCAAGAAACCATAATAACTAATATAATGGAGTCGTATGCTTGTGAATGTAGCGGCGTTAGTACACAATGTGTTTTTAAAAACGTTTTTCCTCTTCGTAAGAAAAAATGGAAAAAACAAAAAGGAAATTTAATACTCCATATTGTTTGTTCTTTTCTGATTCATTTTAGTTTGTTATATTATTTTTTTTTTACATTTTGAAGAAAATTGTTCTTACCATTGCCAACCTGCTGACTTTTGCTTGTAATTCTCTTGACCATAAAAAAAAAAAACAAAATCCACCGAAAGGGCTGATTTTTGTTAGAATATAAACCTAACTTCACTGAGGTTTAGATAGAGAAAACAACCATTTCCTTTACACAAGAGTTAAAAAGAAAAACTTTAATTTCAGCTTGAATACATTTAATTGCATTAATGAAATTAAATAATCAGCGAAAGGTAGGCATTTAAATTTTATTAGGTTTAAATTCATAAAATAATTTAAATCTATATTTAGCTATCTATATCTATATTATTTTAAAAACATAAATATAAATATTGATTGACCAAAATACCCTTCTAATATTGAATGACTTGTATAGCCTTTTTAGTCTAATTCTACTATATTTCTATGGGTTGTTTTGGTAAACAAGAAAAATCACAGTTCAATAAAGAGTTCTAAAGAAATTCTACTTCTGAATTTCGATTCCCAAACTAATTAAATTAAGATTTTTTGCTATAACGTCAAATCTAACCTATTTCTGAGAATCCCAAACCATCACAATTCTACCAGCCAGCCAAGCTTTTGGTCTGCTTCTAACTATAATGGTCATGTTTATTTCGGGTTGAGTCATTTAGATTTACTGCTTGCTTTTTTATTTATTAATTTTCTTACCACCTGCATTCTAATGATAATTCTGATTTTCCTAATACCTTTAATTATTAAGCTTATGGTGGCAAAAATCAATTTCAAGTTTTAATTCCAACGATTTTGCCATCTTCCAATTTCTTCTTTGCTTTTGAGAATAGCGTAGCCAACGGCTTTCTAAATTGCTTTTGTTTGTTATTAATTTTAATAAATATGATATTTAATATAAAAAAAAGAGATTATTTGTAGATGATTTTTCAACAGTTTTCTATTCGTAAATGATAATAAATTAATATATATGGTCACTTAATCCTTAATATTGGATTACCTTAGTAGTAGCATATTTTTCATGTACGGAAAGAGAAGAAAAAAAAACATATACCAAGAATATCAATTTCAAAGAAGTATTAAGCGGATATAATGTTATATTGTACTAATATTTTTGTACCTCATAAAATAAATGTATATAATTAGAAATAATATTATCTAATATTTTTTGCGATGATTAAGATGGGCAGGAAATAGCGTGCAAAACACGTTTAGAGTTCTATTGCATAGTTCAACTACATGTGTTTTAGTATTAATGCAATTAAAATTTATTATCTTTTACACAAAATTTCTAATGAATGACAAATTTTCTAAAGACTGACATGGCAACGCACGTCTATAGAGACTAGTATTATTTTAACAACATAAATATAAATGTTGGTTGACCAAAATGTTCTTCAAATATTGAACGATTTTTATACCCCTAATAAATTCTAATCCTATTTCTTATGAAACATAATCTTAAATTACTCAACATAAATTAGTAATATTATCCTATTATTACTGCTAGAAACGTTACTCAACACACATTAGGAGTGTATTCCTATTAGGCTATTACTACTGAACTTAACTCACGTTAGAGAATAAACTAATTTTTGGGAGTTTGAAATCAAATAGAGCACTTCATTAACTTGATCACATAAGGACTTAAATCCCCACCAACCCTTCAAAATACTCAAATATAGAGACGAAAATATATTTATCATCTTATTTTTTCAACTTAACGTATTCTTCATCTCCAAATATATGGTATTTTTTTCTTTACGTCTTGATTCTTTATTTTGTATCTCGATCAAAGTTCACTCTTTTAATATCTTCTTTAACATGTTTTAGATATGTTAAAAATAAAGTACTAATACAATACTGAAAGAAATAATCCTTTGATTATTTTCATTAATTGAAAGGCTATATATACAAGTTACATATTTCCATAATAGGAGAATCATATTCCTAAAACCTTATTCTACTCTAACTATACATTTATGGTAATACAATACTACTTATATTACAACATTACCTAAACTAGGATACTAAATATTTACCATAAATTCTACACAATAATCAGTCAAATCCGAAAGCCAATCCGAGACCAATATACACAATATACACATGTATATTGTGTATATTTAACACACATCCGCAGTCATAGCGGGCGGTCTTCGAACGCTGAGACTGTCCCTAAAATCTTCAAAAAGGACCGCGGGAAGACCCTTTGTAAAGATGTCTGCAATTTAATATCTTGACGGGACATGACTGACACGTACCTGGCCCCGAGCAACCTTTTCACGGACAAAGTGAATGTCCATTTCGATATGTTTAGTGCGTTGGTGCTGAACCGGATTACCAGAAAGGTAGATGGCACTAATATTATCGCAATAAACCAAGATTGCCTTCTGAATGGGACAATGAAGTTCTAAAAGCAAATTACGTAACCAACATGATTCCGATACCACATTAGCTACCCCTCGATATTCAGCCTCGGCACTGGAGCGGGATAGAGTCGACTGATGTTTTGCAGACCAAGAGACCAAGTTGTTTCCAAGAAATATACAATAGCCTGACGTAGACCGTCTGGTGTCGGGACAGCCACCCCAATCAGCATCTGTATACGAGACCAGTGTGGACGTCGAGGAAGAATATAAATGTAACCATAGTCAAGTGTACCCTGAATATACCGAATATTATGCGTTTGAGGGCATTCATGTGCTCAACTATAGGATCATGCATAAATAAACACACCTGCTGGACAACATATGTAATATCTGGTCGTGTAAAGGTAAGATACTAAAGGGCCCCTGCAAGACTGCGATAGCGGGTCGGATTCTCGTAAGGGACGCCGGCCGCGACACTTAGCTTAGGTTTTGTATCAACTGGAGTGGAAGTGGACTTACAGGATGACATCCCATCCCTCTCGATGATCTCAGCTGCATACTTCCGTTGACACAAGAATAAGCAATCGGAATGACGAGTGACAGCAATCCCCACTCAAGGGCCCCAAGTCTTTCATAGCAAACTCAGAGCTGAGCATAACCATGATAGACTGGCGTAAGACATCGGACGAGGCAGTAAAAATGATATCATCCACATACAACTGAATGTAGGCCAAGGACGAACCACAACGGTAGATGAACAAGGAATTATCTGACCTGCTGTGAGTGAACCCAATAGTCAAAACAGAGTCAGCAAACCTTGTATACCAGCCACGGGAGAGCGCTTCAGCCCATATAAGGACTTCTTCAATAAACAGACATGATGAGGATGGTTGGGATCCCTGAATCCTAACTGCTGATGCATAAAGACTGTTTTCTTGAGATCACCATGTAGGAAAGCATTCTTGACATCCAACTGATGAATAGGCCATGCCTTCGAAAGAGCCAAGCCAAGTACGATGCGAATGGTAGCCGGCTTGACCACCGGACTAAAAGTCTCACCACAATAAATACCAACATGCTGAGTCTTACCATCACCCACAAGTCGTGCCTTATGTCGGGAAAATGAACCATCGGAGTTCTCCTTATGAGCAAAAATCCACATAGACTTGATAATATTAATACCAGATGGACGGGGCACCAACTCCCACGTCTTATTATCTATAAGAGCATTATATTCATCAGTCATAGCAATTTTCCAATTCGAGTCATTTAAGGCAGACACATGATTATGGGGCAAGGGGGATTTAGAGACATTAGAATGTAAATTAAAATGTCGTTTTGGTGTAAAAACACATTGTTGACTACGAGTGACCGGTCTATGACTCGAGGAAGAATTAGATGGATTTTGGGAATTTGCAGGGCTCGGGGATGACCGGCCAGCAGGCAGTGGGCCTGCTGGCCCCAATTTGGAATCGAAAGCGGAGGCGACGCGAGATCGGCGGATGATGGAATGGGCTCGGTAACTGGGCCAGTGACGGAAACTGGGATAGACCTTGGCCCAAATCCAGAACTGGAAACTGGGAGTGGATGCGGAACTGTAGACGCAACGGGCAGTGGGCTCGCTGGAGAATTTGGGGTGCGGGATATGTCCGAAAAATGTTGAATAACATATGTGATATATTATCATCCAAAAAATTATATGAACTAGGCACGGGAGTATTATCTTTTGAAAATGGAAATTGGGATTCATCAAAAATGACATGGCGATTAATGATGATTTTATTAGAGGATAAATCAAAGCATTTGTAGCCACGATAATTAGATGGAAAACCCAAAAATACACACGAAGTAGACCGGGCCTGAAGTTTGTTAATTGTGGTAGATGGGAATAACGGATAACATAAACACCCAAAAACCCGAAGATGAGAATAAGAAGGAGTTTTATTATATAAAATTTGTAGGAGGGAAGAATATGTCAGACCTTTGAAAGGAATTATGTTAAGGAGATATGTAGCCATTTGAATAGCGTGATGCCAAAAATATGGGGGGTACGGAAGCATGATTAATAGAGTGCGAATAATGTTATTTATGGAATGAATTTTGCGTTTGAATTTCCCATTTTGTGAAGATGTATGAGGACAAGAAAAATGAAAATTTATCCCATTATTAGCACGGAATTCCCGAAACACCCCATTGTCATATTCTTTGCATTATCACACTGAATATTTTTGATTTCTCGATCGAATTGGGTTATGATGAATGCTCTAAATTTTAGGAAGACGGAAAAGACTTACGAATTTTTTGCTTTCGGAAATGTCCATAAAAACTTAGAATAATCATCCAAAAAGAGAACATAATATCGATGACCCACCGAACTAAGAACAGGAGACGTCCATAAGTCGTTATGAATAATATCAAATGGCATTAAAGTATGAGATTTGGAGTCTACAAACGGCAACTTAACAATTTTTCCTAGAGAACAAAATTGACAATTTTGAGTACGACTCGTACCCTTACATGAAATAAAACTATTTTTATCTAAAGATGACAAAATAGAGAACCCCGGATGACCAAGATGAGCATGCCATAAGGAAGGAGAAATGGCTGTAAAAGCTGACGGCAGGGTTTGACTCGATGGACCGGAACTGAGTGTGATAGGATAAAGATCTTCCCTACTATCACACATCATGAGAGGACTCCCAGTCTTGAAATCCTTCACAGAGAAACCAAATGGATCAAATTTAATAGAAACAGAATTGTCAGTAGTGAATTTACGGACAGACACTAAATTTTTAATCAATTTGGGGCATGAAGGGTATTTTTCAAGATAAGGGGTGGATGGGTGGAAGACAACGTTTTATGACCATAACCACGAATTGGAATAGAATTACCATTACCAACAATTATACCGCGGGGGTTGCTCAAATTGGAATAAGACGAGAGCGTACTTGAATCGGATGTCATGTGGGTAGTGGCCCCGGTGTCCATATATCAATTTTGGTCCGGTGGATTTAGACCAAGCATGTACATTGCAGCTTCGATGTCGGTAGGTGTGGGTGCCGCTATGTGATGGGCTTCCGGGGGCCGAGGCCCAAGCACCCCTGCTTGCGGTCTCGGCCTAGGCTCGTTGGTCAGAATCTTGGACCAAAGCTAAATTGGGCCTGGACTGTTGCTGGGCTGGATACCGCCGTTAAGAGGTAAACTGGCTGGGCCCAAACTGCTGTTGTGGGGCCCACTGCCACTGTATAGGGGCCTATTGTGGGCCCTAGAACTGTTGCTGCTGCTGCTGACCACCGCGAAGACCCCCACCGCTACCACCATTCTGCCGGCTGCCGTCGTTGTTGCCGTCGCAGTTTTTGCCATTATTTTTCTTATTTCAATCCTTTTTGCCGCCACCGTTGTTGCGATTTTGGCCCGAGTTGTTGGAACCGGTAAGATACACCGTGGACTCGGTCATCATGACTACGGGACTAGTACCGGTAGCCGCTCGTTTCACCATGCCTGCTTCTTCTAGTGTAAGCATAGAACGCGCCTGATAAAATTGCGGAAGCGGATTGCTTTGCCGAAGAAGCGTTCCCAGACACTATAGGCCTCGGAGAGGCCGGAAACCATTTGGAGGACCAAACGATCATTCGAAACCGGCGCGCCAACGTTGCAAAGTTGGTCCGCCAATTCCTTTAATCTTTTGCAATAAGCCGAAACATTAGGAAGATCTTCCATAGTGACGTGGGAGAAATCCTACTCAAGGGTAACGGCTCTACAATTTTGATTATCTTGGAATATATCATGCAGTCTATCCCAAGTTGCCAGTGCCGTAGCGTCAGGCTCAATAATTTTTTGCAAAAGGTCGGTAGATATGGTGGAATGTATCCACTGAAGGACGGTAGCATCAATAGTCGTCCACAACTTAGGATCATCCTCGCGTTTTGGCACCTCCGTATCCTCAGGAGCGCGGGGATTATGTGATGGATGACTTGATGCGATCATGTGTGAATTTTGAACAATTCGGCCCACATCGCATATTGGACGTTTTCTATTTCAAGAACAAGAGGGATGTTATTCTTGATGTTAGAAACTGTAAGGGCAGGATGAAAAATATTCCGGAATGTAGACTTATTGATAGAACAATATGTGATTGGGGGATTAGGGAGAAATTTTTTGGAAGGAGGAGGTTCTCGTCAGCATGAAACTCGAGAGCAAGGTCTCGGATTTTGGCTAGGGATTTCGACGGAAAAAGTGGTGAATTTGGGAGAGAAAAATAAACCTAGACTCTTGATACCATGAAAGAAATAATCCCTTGATTATTTTCATTAATTGAAAGGCTATATATACAAGTTACATATTTTCATAATAGGAGAATCCTATTCCTATTCTATTCCTAAAACCTTATTCTACTCTAACTATACATTTATGGTAATACAATAATTATGGTAATACAATACTAATTATATTACAACATTACCTAAACTAGGATACTAAATATTTATCATAAATTATACACAATAATCAGCCAAATCCGAGACCAATATACACAATATACACATGTATATTGTGTATATTTAATAAATACATCTATTAGTTTCTTTTTTTTCTCTGTGCAGGCATGGGCGAAGCTAGGGTATCAGAAGAACATTCATTTGAACCCTATTCATATGTAGAATGCCAAAATTATTTTTTACGTCTATAAAGTAATGCGGCAAATGCACGTTTTGCTGGTATGTTTATGTCGAGTTATATTTGTGAAATCCCAAAGCATAGAGATATTAGTTTTTTGATATATTTTCCATGACAATAACCATTTTTTTATTGTCCCAACCTCTTAATACATAGATGTTAGCCTAGAGGCTGTGGATCAGAATAATGCGTACTCACACATGATATTTATGGTAAATATTCTGTTCCAGATTGTTAATGGTGTTATTTTAGTTTACATACGTATTGGTTGTTGATATGCACGCCTTTTTTTTCCTGTGACGGTGGTGTTGTTTGGAGGGCTATGTTACTGAGATTTAATTTTTGAATATAAACAAAAATTGAATAACTAATCAATATTAATTCTCACATCATATCCTTATAAGATATAAGGTTTTGATCTTGCGAGCAGCTAATGGCATATCACTTAATTACAAGTACACATATCTTACGATGTTAACTATCGCGCCTAACATAAAAAACTATTACTAATATCTACTTTCTTACGTTATCCTATTTAAAAGTTGCTCAAGAGACAATAGTGGACTATAACTTTGTGTAAGATTATATTAATCTCCCTTGGAGAGTCTTTCTTATTAATACAAAATATATATATAAGTGTACAATATAGAATTCTTATACAACAAGGGATCCTAATTCTACCATAATTACATAACACTAAATATGGTAAATATAAACATGGTACACTTGCTAATACACTCCTCAGTCGGAGCAGAAGGAGGCCGAACGCTAAGACTGGATCTGAAGTCTAGAAAGGCCCTTTGTGAATATATCCGCATATTGATATGAAGAAGGCACATGCAATGTCTTGACATGACCGAGCGCAACCTTCTCACGAACAAATGGATGTCCATCTCAATGTGCTTGGTTTGTTGATGCTGAACCGGATGATGAGATAGATATATAGCGGATATGTTATCGCAATAGACCAAAGACGTCTTACGGAGAGGATACTGAAGCTCCAAAAAAATGTTTCGGAGCAGCAGATCTCAGCAACAATATTAGCAACACCTCTGTATTCTGCTTCTGCACTCGAACGGGATAATGTGGCTTGTCTCTTGGCTGACCAAGAAATGAGGTTATCCCCTAAGAACACACAATAGCCTGAGGTGGATCGTCGCGTATCCGAACAGCCTGCCCAATCAGCATCCGTATATGATACAACCTGGTCAGTGCTGAGGGGTAGAGATGTAATCCATAATCAAGTGTGACCTTAACATATTGAATGATACAATTGAGGGCAGTAAAATGAGGCTCTCCTGAGGGCATGCATGAATAAGCATATCTGCTGAATAACATAAGCAATATCAAGTCTGGTGAAAGTAAGGTATTGTAGTGATCCAACAAGACTCTTGTATAGAATGGGATCTGATACTAGATTACCATCCAAAGCATTGAGCTTTGATTTAGAGTCAACTGAAGTAGTCATGATCTTGCAATTTGCCATTTTAGCCATGCACACAATCTCCTCTGCATACTTATGCTGACAAAGAAATATAGTATCTGCAAATCTAGTCACTGAAATCTCCAAAAAATAGCTCAACTTCCCCAAGTCAGTTATAGCAAATTCAGTTTTGAGCAGTGCAATTATCTTATTTTTCAACACATCGGAAGAAGCAGTAAGAACAATATCATCCACATATAACAATAAATAAGCAATGTTACTGCCTCCATGGAAAGTAAACAGAGAATTATCATACTTGCTGCATGTAAACTTAATTTGTATATGTACTGTGCAAAACGATCATACCACGCTCGAGGGGCCTGTTTCAAACCATAAAGTGACTTACGGAGATGACAGACATATTGAGGGGTGGATAGATGGACAAAATCGGGCGGCTGGTGCATGTAGACATTTTCTTTTAAATCCCCATGTAGAAAGACATTTTTTACATCAAGTTGATGAATCGGCCAATGCTTACCCATAACGATGCTCAGGACTGTATGATTTATGGCCGGTTTAACAACTGGACTGAATGTCTCACCATAATTAATGCCCGCCTGCTGATTAGTACCATTTGCCATAAGCCTTGCCTTATATCTTTCTAGGTCACTACTGTCTCTATACTTGTGACGAATAAGCCACATGCAGTGGATCATATTCACCCCCTCCGGTCGAGGAACCAAATCCCAAGTATGCTATTTCGTTAACGCATTAAACCCCTCACACATGGCCGCATTCCAATTCATGTCTAATTTGGGTAATTTTGGGAATTAAGGAAATGGTTTGGGTAGACAGGTTAAATTGGACTCTGGGTTTGAAAATCCTGTGTTGGACACGGGTTTTCATATAGTGTGAGGGTGTTGTCTGGGTATGGTTTTGGGTTGTTGGGTCGGGTGAACTATCGGGTTTGTAGACTGGTTTGGTGCAGTGACGGTGTGTGGAATAGGAATTTGGGGTAGAGTGGTTGAGTGGTGATTGGTATCTGTGGTTAGTGGTGGTGTCGGTGATTTGGGTGGGTCGATGGCAGGTGTAGTGGTTGGGAGGGGTTTTGTCGGTGTCGGTGTCTGTGAATCGAGGTCCCCTGAGGATGAGAGTGTGGGGTATTTTGTCGGAGGTGGGAAGGGACCAGATTTTGAGTTGGTCGGTGATAAGTCGGGGCTGCGAGGTAGGTGCCGGTGGTTGGAGTGGATGCGGCATAGGGGTGGTGATGTGGAGACGCTACAACAACGGGGAGGGGTATCGGTGAAGGTATAGAGATGGAGGCCAATTGCCGGTGGTGGTGGTGGCAATCGGCGGTGATAAAGACAGAGACCGGAAAGAAGGCAGAGATGCAGGAGGTGACCCTGTGGTGGTGGCAATGGGTGAAGGTATAGAGATGGGTCCGATTGCCGACGGTGGTGGCAATCGACAGTGATGTGGCAGTGGGTGGCGTATTGAATTTGGTGGTGTCTGATTGGCACAATTCCCTGAGAATGACGGGGGAGATGTCAGACTCGTCAAGGAATGTATAGTCTGGTTTTCAGAATTTTTGGTGTTCGAAAACGAGAATGTGGTCTCGTCAAACGTGATGTGGCGAGAGACATGAATTTTATGAGTGGACAAGTTATAACACAGATAGCCCCTATGATTAGAAGGAATGACTACGAAGACACACGGGGTGGTACGAGGTGCTAATTTATGAGGGACAGTGGAGGCAAGGTTCGGGTAGCACAGGCAACCAAAAATTTAAGGTTGTCATATGAGGGGATCCGACGGTAGAGAATTTCGGTGGGGGTTTTGTTGTGAAGAGTATGGTAGGTAAAATATTAAGGATATATTCTACCATTTTGACTGTATAGACCCAGAACGATGGAGGGAGAGAGGCATGAAAAAGAAATGTACGAACCATGTTGTTGATAGAACAAATGATTCATTCGGTTTTTCCGTTTTGGGGTGAGGTGTGGGGATAGGAGAAGGGAAGATCATGCCATTATTGGTGCAAAAATTATGAAATGCGGAATTATTAAACTCGCGACCGTTATCACATTGAAATGATTTTATGGATTTTTCAAATTGTGTTTTGATAAAGTTATGAAACTCAAGAAACTTGGTATAGACTTCAGACTTGAACTTTAGAGGGTAAATCCATATAAAGTGCGAAAAGTCATGTAACAACACAAGATAAATTTATGACCCAGTGAACTAATAACAGGAGATATCCGTAAATCTGCATGAACAATATCAAATGGAGAAAACGTAACATTTAAAGAAGACTGAAAAGAAAGGCGAACGTGTTTGCCTAGAGGGCAAGACAAACATTGTTGGGCAGGTTTCCCACTAGAACAATTAATTAAATTATTGTTCCAAAGAAAATTAAAAACAGGGCTTCGGGATGTCCAAGTCTATTGTGTCCAGGTAGACAGAAAGATTGTTGCTAAGGCTGTGAGAGGAGTGACTTTGTCAATTAGAGATGCGGGAGGGGTGACACTGTCAGCGGACGTGGTTAGGAAAGGATAGAATTCCCCTTTACTATTGCATCGTGTAAGGAGTTTCCTGGTACGGAGGTCCATTTGAGAAACCCAAACGGGTCAAAGTTAATTAAGATGGAATTATCTATAGCAAATTTTTGGGGCATAGAGAACGTTATTTAGGGAGAAGTGGGGATGCGGTGGTGGGGTGAGAGTGTGGCCAAAACCTTGAATTAGAATGCGGTGACCGTTTCCAACCAGAATGGATTGTGGAGTATTTAAAGTACGTAGTTGAGGAAGGTTACCGGAATTATTGGTGAGGTGAGATGTGGTGTCCGTATCCATTTATCACGCATTATCGGGCTTCCGAAGAGTCAATGTGCCGAAAGCCTGGCCCAAACTGGATTGGGGAAGGTCTGGAGCGGACTACTGGGCTCTAGGATAGTGGGCCGAAAGGTTGTGGCCTGTTGTTGGTGTGCCCAGACTATTGGGCCGTTGATGGGTTGCGGGCATTAGGGCCTGATGGCTGGCCCAGCGGTGTTGAGCCCAGGCTGCTGGGCCGATGAAAAATCCAATTGGAGATATGGGCTGCAGGCTCTGAGGAAGCTGCCGGAGGCCTAGGCCCACTGTGTGTGCTCACTGCTGCTAGAAAATCCACCAAGGGTGGTGTCCGCCGGAAGAAAAAACTTTGGGTGGGGGGGAGGCAGAACTGTCCGTATACGAGGTGTATATCGGCTTTAGGGAGGCTGTATACGGGCAGTTTTAGCAGTATATGAAGTGTATATCAGCTTCAAGAAGCTGTATACCAGTAGTATACAACCTGTTGGAGATTTATTAAAGGGAATAGGACCATATATTGGTGATATATCAGAGGTATACTAGGCCGTGGAGGTCTAGTTTGATGTATACGAGGTGTATATCAGTGTATATCGGTGGTATACCGGTGGTATACCGGTGGTAATGGCCGGTTTGGCGCCGGAAAAATAGAAGGGGAAGGGCGGCCAATTTAGGGGTTTAGGGTAGGAATAGAATTTTGGTTCTTGATACCATGTAAGATTGTATTAATCTCCCTTGGGGAGCCTTTCTCATTAATAAAAAATATATATAGGTGTACAATGTGGAATCATTATACAACAAGGGATCCTAATTCTACCAATTACATAACACTAAATATGGTAAATATAAACATGTTACACTTGGTAATACTTTGAAGGAAAAGTTGAAGGGGAAGAAGACACCAGGTGAGAAGAAAATTGATACTTGTAATTCTGATAGTTGGAGTACTGTTTTTACTTTCCGAGCCTTTTCTTTTTTGGTAATTAATTTTTGTGTTTGATGAGTGCATAAGAACTGAGTTTGCAATGATTTGTTAATCAAATTAGTTGGTTAATATGCAAATTTCTTTAGGCTATTACTTAATTATTCGTTTTATGCTTTTGATTCAAAACACTTTCAAGTCATTAATGTAATTTTTGAGGTAATAATAGTAACATTTTTAAACATATGAATAAATGTATATAATTACAAATAATATTATCTAATATTTTTTACTATGATTGGGAATAACATGCAACTGTACTTTCATAGAGACTAGTTATTATAAATACATAAATATAAATGTTGGTTCACCAAAATATTCTTTAAATGTTGAACGACTTTTATGTCCTTTAAAATTAGATTAATATCTTTATAAAAGGATAAAATTTAATATTAATTTACTATTTCACACTAATTCCAGTTAGATAATGCCAATGGATGAAGAGTCTTCGTACACTTCTAATTCCAGTGTCTTCCCGGTATTGAAGTTATCCCAGGACGTGTTACCTTTTGTTCAAATCTATTTGTTTGCAAAAGCTTTTTATATGGTTGAACAAGGTATAATTTTCATTATTTTCGTTAAAGGTCGTATATAAAAATTAAACATTGAACAAGAAAATTTAAGTTTCTTTGTTTAATTATCTTCTGATTATATATTATTTTTTAATATCGAATTATCTTAGTTATAATATATTTTCTATATGGAAAAAAAAAAGAAAATAAAACCGAGAACATCAATTTCAAAGAAGTATTAAGTAGATACAATCCTATACTATAGCAATGTTTTTGTACTCATGAAATAGATATATATAATTATAATATTTTAGGCTTTAAAATCAACTAAAATTATGATAAAAGACTTACAAAGTGTGTATAATAAGATACAAACATCTATCTAAGCACAATGGCTAACACGGAAACAATCAGTTAAATAATGAGGATAAGTGTGGATTAGCCTCTAAACTCTCTGTTCATGTGTAAGAATTGCTTCTTTGGATAAACTATGTGTTTGATGGCGTTGCAACGAAGAAACTAACTCATAAGCATCCGATTTAGGAGTGCTGTTATTTTGTTTAATCACCTAGAATTGTATGAAAAGTTTTTAATTCAATTATCTGATCAAAGTTTATAATATTTGCCAAATAACTAGCCATAAATTACCGTTTACTTTTATTTATTTATTTGTACTAGGGGGAGGGAAAATTACATATATAATCGACTCTCACCAATCAGTGAAAGATGAACTACCCTCTAACACATATACTTTACTTTTAGTTCATATTTTTAGTCAATTTTATAATAACGTGCAAAACATAAGCTAATAAAATAATGAGTACATGAATATTGCAAAATTGTTAAATTTTGAAACTATAAGGTTCAGATTCATGGATAGTCTTAACATACTTTTCTCATGTTTACTTTTACTACTTAAAAACTTATTGATTTTTTATTCTTGAAAAAAAAAATATTTCATCAATTTTAATTATGTGATCGTGTTTGACGGGTCACAAATTATAAGAATATTTTTAAAAAAATTGTGGTCTAAAACAAGTCGTAGATATTTGTGTGATTATAAATCAAATTTAGTAAAATAAAAAATTTATAAGTTAAATATTTTTGTAACTCATAAGATTAATGTATATATAATAATAATGATAAAAAACGGCATCCCGGTGCACAAACCATCCGATGTTAGCAGGGTCCCGAGAAGGGTCGTACGCTAAAGGGTCTGATGTAGACAACCTACCATAATAACGCAGGCATTAAAGTCGCTATATTATATATATATATATATATATATATATATATATATATATATATATATATATATATATATAACATTATCTTATTTTTTTACTACAATTGAGATTGTCGGGAATAAAGTTTTTCCTCCATTGACTAAAATAGAGATTGTCCGGAAATAACGTGCAATTGTGCGTTTATAGAGACTAGTTATATTATAAACATATAATATACTAGTCCATATGAATCTCGGCATCCCGGTGCACAAAGCATCCGATGTTAGCAGGGTCCCGAGAAGGGTTCGTACGCTAAAGGGTCGATGTAGACAACCTACCATAATGCAAGCATTAATGATCGCTATATTATATATATATATATATATATATATATATAACATTATCTTATTTTTTTACTACAATTGAGATTGTCTGGGAATAAAGTTTTTCCTCCATTGACTAAAATAGAGATTGTCTGGAAATAACGTGCAATTGTGCGTTTATAGAGACTAGTTATATTATAAACATATAATATACTAGTCCATATGAATCTCGGCATCCCGGTGCACAAAGCATCCGATGTTAGCAGGGTCCCGAGAAGGGTTCGTACGCTAAAGGGTCTGATGTAGACAACCTACCATAATGCAAGCATTAATGACTGCTATATTATATATATATATATATATATATATATATATATATATATAACATTATCTTATTTTTTTACTACAATTGAGATTGTCTGGGAATAAAGTTTTTCCTCCATTGACTAAAATAGAGATTGTCTGGAAATAACGTGCAATTGTGCGTTTATAGAGACTAGTTATATTATAAACATATAATATACTAGTCCATATGAATCTTGAGTTGTACCATTTGTCAAGTTCCCTAAGAAGATTGTAACTGAAAGTCCAATTTTGTTGGATTTGGGCTACAAATAATGAGCACACTTTGTTAGTGTAACAAGCCAAAGCCTTTTTCAGTAGTTGTATTTCAAATCATGTTCTCAATAAGTCAATAGTACCATTTGAGGCTTCTAAGCATGGTTTGGGTTGGGCCCGAGAAATTCAGTGACTTATTATGTCGTTTGAACTTATTGTGTAGTTGCAGATTTTTCTGCAATTTGGTGCATTGCGTAATCGCGATCAAATTTTTCAATGAACTCTGTTCGAATCCGATAAATAGCAGGTCTAATTCTTAAATGTTTTTCAATAATAGTTAATTGCCATGTCTCATCCTATAAATCACTTGTGCTTTAGTAAAGTTAATTGTCACCTTACCGTTCACCAGTTCGCAAGGTCAATGTTCTAATTGAATTTTCCTCGTGATTTCAATAGTGATTGTGCTTCCAATAACAACCATAAAGCTTAGATAGTTCTAAAATATGAAAATTCTTCCATTATTCGGTGCATTGGCTTTTTAAACATTGGAATCTGCAATACTAGTTACTTGATTAGCTAAAGGAGGAATACTTGAGCAAGTAATTTTGGCGAAGCTGATGGAATTGACGGTGGTTGAAGATGATAAGAAAAGAATCTACGGTAAGCATGTCATTCAAATATACTTCTTTAAATAGGAGAGCGAAATAAAATATAGGAGAACGTTAT
This sequence comes from Anisodus tanguticus, assembly GCA_034509755.1. Taxonomy (NCBI): domain Eukaryota; kingdom Viridiplantae; phylum Streptophyta; class Magnoliopsida; order Solanales; family Solanaceae; genus Anisodus; species Anisodus tanguticus. The sequence goes on along the minus strand of CM067543.1, from coordinate 16,388,830 downwards.
GTTGAATATTGATTCAAATGTAATTAGTAGTTGCCAGATTTCATGTTTGTAGGAAGTTTTAATTTAGTCAAAGTATATATTTGTTAGTGTCTAATTAGTAATTAAGTCAGTGAATCATGTTTTAATGCCTATTTAAAGTGTATTATGTATCTTATTTTCTGTTGTAATAGAAAACGTTCAAGTCTCCCTCCTCCTCCTTCTCCTCCTCCTCCTCCTCCTCCTCCTCCTCCTCCTCCTCCTCCTCTTCTTCTTCTTCTTCTTCTTCTTCTCCTCCTCCTCCTCCTCCTCCTCCTCCTCTTCTTCCTCCTCATCCTCTCCTCCTCATATTCATCTTCCTCTTCTTCTTCCTCTTCCTCTTCCTTTTCCTCCTCTTCCTCTTCCTCTTCTTCTTCTTCTTCATGGTCCTCTTCCTCTTCTTCCTCCTCCTCTTCCTCTTCTTCTTCTTCCGCTTCCTCCTCTTCCTCCTCTTCTTCTTCTTCTTCTTCCCAACAATTTTGGTATCAGAGCCATGGAGAGTGAAATTAAAAAGAGAATCCAATTTTTTTTATTTTCAATTCTTTTCTCTATCCAAGTTAGGTTAAACTAGGAGGTAAATCAAGAACAAGAAGAAAGTCAAAATTGAGGACAAGAATGACTAACAATGGAGCATCTACCGCATCTCAGTAACCAATTCCCATTTTTAATAGGGATAACTATGAATTTTGGAGCATTAATATGAAGACTTTGTTCAAGTCTCAAGAATTGTGGAATTTGGTGGAAAATGGCTATGCTGAGGAAGATGAAGCAAAAAAATTGCGGGAGAACAAAAAGAATTAAGAATTCCAAGGCTTTGTTTTACATCCAACAATCAATGCAAGATTCAATTTTCTCCAGAATCGCTGCTATAGAGACTTCAAAGAAAGCATGGGAAATTTTGAAAAACGAATTCCATGGCTCAACAAAGGTAATGACTGTCAAACTCCGGTTACTCCGACATGATTTTGAAAATTCATCCATGAGAAGTAGTGAATCTGTGCAAGACTACTTATCTAGGGTGAGTGCAATTGTTAATCAAATGAAGGCATATGGTGACAAAATTACCGATGAAACTGTTGTCTCTAAAGTTATAAAAAGTCTTAATAAAAAGATTTGATCATGTCGTTGCTGCCATTGAGGAGTCACATGATTTATCTACTTATATCTTTGATGAATTGATAAGTTCGTTGCAAGTTAATGAGGATATACTGAATGCCTCTCAAGAAAAAGGTGAAGAGAAAGTGTTTCAAATAAAGGGGGAGTCTTCTTTTAAAGGCAAATTAGAAATTTAAAATGTTAGAAGACAAGGAGGCAGAAGTAGTTTCCATGTTTGAGATCGTGGAAGAGGACGAGGTCAATTTGGTGGTGAGCACCAGCATTTCAAGAACAATATTCAGTGTCGCCATTGCAATAATATTCCACGATCAAGACAATTGACTGAATCTCGGATAATGTCTGGATCACTGAGAGTGGTTGCTCCAACCACATGTCTGGAAGAAACTCATTGTTCAAAGCACTTGATGAATCGGATAAGTCAGAAGTTCGACTTGGAAATGACAAGACAATGAAAGTCGAAGAAAAAGATACAATCGCGCTAAAACCTTCTCATGGTAATGTAAAACTTCTCCACGATGTGCAGTATGTTCCTTGTCTCACCCATAACCTGTTGAGTGTTGGGAAATTAATGACTTGTGGATATTTTATTCTGTTTAATGACAATCTGTAACATTCAAGATAAAAAATCAGGACAAAAATTATTGATGTTAAATGACTCAAAATATAATATGTTTTCCCTTGAAGTTTCTGATGTTAAAAGTTGTGCATTGGTTACCAAAGGCAGTACGAAAGATAATTTATGGCATTTACGTTATGGTCATTTGAATATAAAGTGGTTTCAATTATTTGGTCGTAAAAATATGATTCTTGATTTACCTAAAATTGATGCTCTTGAAATATTTGAAGGATGTGCGTATGGGAAGCAAAATAGAAATGCATTTCCTCTAGGCAAGTCTTGGAGAGCTTATGTTTGTCTTGAATTGATGCATGCTGATTTGTCCGGTCCTATGAGTGTTGATTCCTTTGGTGGAAATCAATAGTTTTTACTTTTTATTGATGATTATAGTTGAATGAGTTGGATATATTTCTTGAAATTCAAATCTGAAACATTTGAAAATTTCAAGAAATATAAGCTTTGTATTGAGAGGCAAAAGTGGTTGTAGAATCAAGATTCTGTGAACAGATAGAGGTGGTGAATTTATGTCAAATGAATTCAACACTTTATGTGAGGAAAATTGTATTCACAGAGAGCTCACAACACCATATACACCGGAGTGGAATGGTGTATCCAAGAGAAAGAACCAGACTGTTGTTGAGATGGGTAAAACATGATTCAAGCCAAAGGTGTACCGAAGTGTTTCTGGGCCAAAGTTGTTGCCACTGCTGTCTATGTGCTGAATATTTCACCTACCAAGGCAGTTCTTAATCGAACACCATATGAAGCATGAAAATGTAACAAGCCCAAAGTAAGCCACTTACACATCTTTGGATGTATAACTTATGCTTTGGTGAATTCACACGCTTGTCAGAAGCTCGATGAAAATTCTGAAAAATGTATCTTTGTTGGATATAGCACACAATCCAAAGCTTATAAGCTATATAATTCAGTGAGCGGCAAAATTATAATCAGTAGAAATATTATATTTAATGAAGATGCAAGCTGGAACATTGATTTTGGAAATGTGAGTTCAAACATTAAATTGTCGCCTACCGATGAAGTTTTTGATCAAGAGCCTGCAACATATTCTATGCTAGGGAACTCATCCAACTATTCTCCAACAAGTAGTGGTCCTTCCACTCCTCAATCAAGCACCTTTTCTCCATCAAGCGGTCACTCCTTAACTCCCCAAAGAAGCGACAACAATTCTTCTTTATTAGACTCTTCCAACGAGACTACACCAACAAAATTCAAATAATTGAGGGAGATTTATGAAAATTGCTTTTTTGCTTTGTATGTTGCAGAACCTACATATTTTAAGGAAACAACAGAGATTCAAGAATGGAAGAATGCAATGATAGAAGAGATGTTATCAATTGAGAAGAATCAGACATAGGAATTGGTGGATCTACTAGATGGCAATGAGCCCATTGGCCTCAAATGAGTGTTCAAAATAAAGTATCATGCACAACATCAACAGATTGATTACGATAAGACATTTTCACCTGTTGCTCACTTTAAAACGGCGAGAATACTTTTATCTTTGGCTGCTAAACTAAGCTGGCTCGTTTATCAATTTGATGTTAAATCCATATTCTTAAATAGGGACTTAGAAAAAGAAGTTTATGTTTCCCAACTTGAGGATTTTATTGTTAGTGGTAATGAGAGCAAATTATACAAGTTCAAAAAGGCTCTTTATGGGCTTGATGAAAGAAACGAGCGTAAAATCCCAACATGAGCCGAGAGGTGACTTGTGAAGAGTGCCAAAGATTGTCATCCGTCATATGGTGATATGCTTCATATGGAATGGATTGTGGAGTGGAATTGAAGATTGGACGTGAAGATCCAAGAAAAAACATATTTATTTTCGGCCTTTATGTAAGTCTTGGCCGAGAGCATTTTTCTTTTAGCTTATTTAAATTCCTAGCTTAACTACTAGCTTCCTTAGAACATAATTAATAGGCCATGTAATAATTTGACTAGGCCATGTAATGACTAGGCCATGTAAGATGATCGGGTGACAAGGACAAGAATCATCTAGAAGAAGAGCTTCCAAGGAGATAAATATAATTCATGAACTAATAAGTTCATGCACTTATCTATGTAGAAGACATCAAGAATGGCCTAGGGAATATGAAGGGGTGGCCGAGTATTCTCCCATTTCCATTCGGCCAAGGAACATGCTAAAGATGGAAGGTTCCAAACGTATTCCAAGGGGATGATTCATGAGTGGCCTAAGTTTATGCATTCATCTACATGAAAGATACAAAGGAATGGCCTAGAGAACTTCAAGAGTTGGCCGAACCCCATCCCTTTCCCATTCGGCCAAACTCCCTTTCCCATTGTGGCCGAAGTAGTTCAAGTTAAGTGTCCATTAAGTTGTCTTTTAGAACAGTCTATGTATTAGTATAAATAGGACCCATACTTGATGTAATAAGGTGTGGAAGATTTATGAAAAATATTTTAGTTTTACTCATTTTGCTAAGTTATTCAACTTTTGTGTTGTTTATCTTAGTTGGTCCTTTTGTGGGCCATCGGTCTTTTTGTGTTCCGAACCTCGATACTTTTATGGGTTAAACCCTTGGTGCAAGTTTGGTTAGAACTTTTGTGATCTAGTTAAACCCAAGATAAGGTTTCATTCTGTGTAAGTTTAGTTAGAACTTGTGTGATCTAACTACACCCAAGCCAAAGGTCCCCTTCGGTGCAAGTGAAAGTTTGAACTTTTGTGATCCAACCAAACCCAAGCCAAGGTCCTATCCGGTTACTATCATAAGGTCATCGGCCACCCTCAGTTGGTTTATTCTCGAGATAGTACTTAGCAACCTTAGTCAAATCCTTGTCCAATTGGCCTACTTTACTTGGTGTCGACTCGAGCTTGTACTTAGCAACCTCGTGTCTCTCTCCTTGTCCATATCAACCGATCCTCACTTGGTTTGTACCCGAGCTTACACTTAGCAACCTCATGTTTATTCCTCATGCAAACAACCTGATTCTTCTCACCATCATACACCACAATACTTCCCAAACAACCACACCAAAGGTTATAAATTGAAACCACCCATACACACCCGTTCAATCCCGACAGCAACAAACAGTCCACAAAACACCTCTTACCGAGAACCTACTGTCCAGATCCATTTTCGACACCTTGCCACCATCTAACCACCAAACCCGACCATCAATACAACCCTCAACGTATCTAGAACACCCCCACAAAATATCTAAGCCCGATCCCCCTGAATCTACCCGTCTACCCCACCAAACACCCCACTGTTCGGCAGAAACGTCCCACCAAACATCCTACTTTCGATCCCATTTTTGTGTCAACCCGTGTCCAACCAAACTCCGATCAACTCACCTTCACTCACCCTTCCATATATACATCAGATTGGTATCAGAGCTAGGCAATTCCGTCCCACGCCTTGACGCTATGGCTCACTTAAATGAAGAACATCAAAGGGTCGTAAGTGATATTTTTGCGAAACATGCGCAAAGCTTGAGAAAAAAATTTGTGAGGCATGCCGTGGTGAATAAAGCCAAATCTGGGGTTGTACAAAACATCCCAAGATATGAAATGGAAGAATACCAAAATTATGGGGATTCCTCCGTTGTTAAGGATCCCGAGGCCAAGGAAGTCTTAGAGGAAGACGTTGATCTAGCAGAGAAGAATAAGAGTTTAGTACTCCAACATATGTTAAATGTTCAACTTGAAGAACATGGGGAGACACAACAAGATCAACTCTTTTACAAATGATGCAAAGTAAAAGAAAAGTGTGTAATATGATTATTGATGAAGGAAGTTGTACCAATATGTCTTCCGTAGAGATGGTCACAAATTAAAATTACCAACCCGCGACCATCCCAAACCATATGATCTCCAATGGGTGAATAAAGAAGAGCTAAAAGTTATGAAGCAAACCCTTGTGAATTTCCAGGTTGGTAGGTATGAAGATGAAATATGGTGTAACGTCCTACCTATGGATGCTTGCCATATGTTGTTGGGTTGACCATGGAAATTTGATCGGAAGGTACAACATGATAGGGAAAAAATATCTATTCTTTTTAAAAGGATGATAAAAAGATCCAGTTGATGCCATTATCACCTAGTGAGGTGAAGAAAATGAAGATAAAAAATGCCAAGAAATGCAAGGAGAAATCCGATGCACACTTACTTGATGCCCGAAAGATAGAAGAAGAATAAAAAAAGGGGAGTTCTATAGATGCGGTTGAAAATGCCGACTTGAAGGAGGTCTTGGATGATGTACTTTCGGATGATCTTGCACCCGGATTAACCTCAACCAAAAGGAGTGAACATGTTATTGATGTTATTCCAAGAAGTTCATTACCTAATCATCCATACGATAGTTGCAATCCGGAAGAGGCTAAGAAGTTGCAAGAACAACTAGACAAAGGCTTGGTCCAAGAGAGCCTTAGACCATGTACGACACCCGCATTATTGGTGCCGAAGAAAGGTGAAGTTTGGCGCATGTGTATGGATAGCCGAGTGGTCTACAACATCATCGTGAGGTATTACTCCCCTATGACGAGAATGGATTATTGTTTGGACGAATTGGGTGGGGCCAAGTTGTTCACCACAATAGATTTTAGGAGTGGCTACCATCACATGAGAACCCGAGAGGAAGGTGAATGGAAGATGGTTTCAAAGCCAAGTATGGTTTGGACGAATGGCTCGTGATGCCATTTGAATTATGTAATGCTCCAAGCTCTTTCATGAGGCCAAAACCTTTTGTCTTATATTCGGATCATGAATCTTAGAAGTATTTACATGGCAAAAAAAAGTGAATCCAAAGCATGCTAAGTGGGTAGCATACTTGCAAACGTTCACATTCTCTACAGGATACAAAGATGGCAAACCCAACATAGTGGCAGATACACTTTCCCAAAGGCACATAATGTTGACCATGCGTGAATAAAAATTGGTGGGACTTGAAGTGCTAAAAGAGTGACATGAACGAGATCACGAGTTTGAAGATGTAAATGGAGTGGTAAGAAAGTATTCCATTTGTTAAAGGGCTAAAAGATCATTCCACAAAGAATCGTACAATCTTTTACCTGATTCAGAGTGACCATGGGAATATGTGAGATTGGATCTCCTCCTCGACTTACCAAGAACACAACGGGACAAAAGCTTGATCATGGTCATTGTGGATAGGTATGTGAAGATGGCTCACTTCATCGCTTGTCACAATACCGATGATGCGACACATATTGTAAACTTGTATTTGAATGAAGATGTAAGGTTGTGTGGCAAGTTAAAGAAGTATTCTTGTATGATTACTAGAATCCTAATCTTAGGATATATAGTATCATCCGAGAGCATTCATGTGAATCCATTCAAGACGGGAACTATCTGAAGTTGGCCCAAACCTCCGAGTGTAAGTAAAGCTTCGTTTCCTCATCGAGTCACTCGAGATTTGTGTCCCCTTGCTACTAAACTAATGAAAAAGGGTAAGTTGAAATGGTCCCAATGAACACAAGAACCTTTGGAAACCTCGAAGGGAAAGTTATGTGAAGTACCGATTCTAGCTCTCCCAAACCGTGAGAAGCCATTGGAAATGGAATGTGAGGCTAGTGGAATAAATATTGGTACCGTCTTAATTCAAGACAAGGTACCCATTCAATTCTCTAGTGAACATTTGGGTGATATACATCTCCATAATTCTACTTATGAGGAGGCATTGTATATTATGGAGTCCTTGATCCAATGCGGACATCATTTAGAGCCGAAACCCTTTTTCTTGTATGTAGATCCTTTCTACAAGGAATAACTTCCGGACGGATATGGAAGTTCAACATTTCGTGTTGGAGACTTCTCAATGTATTTAGTCGACGAGAATTTGAGGATAAATTCTTTCAAAGAAGGGGAGATTTATGAAAGAAAGGCCACGAGCGTAAACTCCCAACATGAGCCGATAGGTGACTTGTGAAGAGTGCCAAAGATTGTCATCCATCATATGGTGATATGCTTAATATGGAATGGATTGTGGAGTGGAATTGAAGATTGGACGTGAAGATCCAAGAAAGAACATGTTTATTTTCGGCCTTTATGTAGGTCTTGACCAACCATTTTTCTTTTAGCTTATTTAAATTCCTAGCTTAACTAATAGCTTCCTTAGGAAATAATTAATACGACATGTAATAAGGTGACTAGGCGGTGTAATGACTAGGCCGTGTAAGAGGATCGGGTGACAAGGACAAGAATTATGTAGAAGAAGAGCTTCCAAGGAGATAATTCATGAACTAACAAGTTCATGCACTTATCTACATAGAAGACATCAAGAATGGCCAAGGGAATATGAAGGGGTGGACGAGTATTCTCCCCTTTCCATTCGGCCAAGGAACATGCTAAAGATGGAAGCTTCCAAACATATTCCAATGGGATGATTCATGAGTGGCCTAAGTTCATGCATTCATCTACATGAAAGGTACAAAGGAATGACCTATAGAACTTCAAGAGTTGGCCAAACCCCATCCCTTTCCCATTCGGCCAAACTCCCTTTCGCATTGTGGCCGAAGTAGTTCAAGTTAAGTGTCCATTAAGTTGTCTTCTAGAAGAGTCTATGTATTAGTATAAATAGGACTCATACTTGATGTAAAAAAGTGTGGAAGATTTATGAAAAATATTTTATTTTTACTCATTTTGCTAGGTTATTCAACTTTTGTGGTGTTTATCTTAGTTGGTCCTTTTGTGGGCCATCGGTCCTTTAGTGGTCCGAATCTCGATCCTTTTTGTGGGTCAAACCCTTGGTGCAAGTTTGGTTAGAACTTTTGTGATCTAGCTAAATCCAAACTAAGGTTTCCTTCGGTGTAAGTTTAGTTAGAACTTGTGTGATCTAACTACGCCCAAGCCAAATGTCCCCCTCAGTGCAAGTGGAAGTTGGAACTTTTGTGATCCAACCAAACCCAAGACAAGGGCCTATACGGTTACTATGATAAGGTCATCGACCACCCTCACTTGGTTTGTTCTCGAGCTTGTACTTAGAAATTTCGGTCAAATCGTTGCCCAATTGACCTACTTCACTTGGTGTCGACTCGAGCTTGTACTTAGCAACCTCGTGTCTCTATCCTTGTCCATATCGACCAATCCTCACTTGGTTTGTACCCGAGCTTGCACTTAGCAACCTCGTGTTCATTCCTCGTGCAAACAACCTGATTCTTCTCACCATCATACACCATAATACTTCCCAAACAATCACACCAAAGGCCATAAACCGAAACCACCCATACACACCCGTTCAATCCCGACAATACCAAACAGTCCACAAAACACCTCTTTACAAGAACCTACTGTCCAAATCCATTTCTGACACCTTGCCACCATCCAATCACCAAACCCCGACCATCAATACATCCCTCAACGTATCTAGAACACCCCTACAAAATGCCTAAGCCCGAGCCCCCGTGAATCTACCCGTCTACCCTACCAAACACCCCACTGGCCGGCAGAAACGTCCCACCCGATGCCTACTTTCGAACCCATTTTCGTGTTAACCCGTGTCCAACCAAACTCCGACCAACTCACCCTCACTCACCCTTCCTTATATACGCCAGGGCTAAAACAAGCGCTACATGCATGGTACAATAAAATTGACTCGTACTTGAAGAATGGATTTAAAAACAGCGAGAATGAGCCTACATTGTATGTACAAAAATATGTTACGAGTGATTTTCTGGTAGTTTGTCTCAATGTGGATGACATGATTTATATGGGATCATGTGAAACTGTGGTTGCAGAAATTAAATCTTGCATGATGAAGGAGTTTGAAATATCAGATTTAGGTATTTTGCAATACTTTCTTGGTCTTCATGTGAAACAGGTAGAAGATGTGATTTTTGTTTCTCAAATAAAGTATGCAAAAGACCTCCTATTGAAGTTTGGTATGCTTAATTGTAAAGTGATTGCCAAACCCATGAATGCAAATGATAATTTTTAGCTTGAAGATGGCACATATCTTGCCGATCCCAGTCACTACAGAAGCTTGATTGGAGGTTTGAACTACCTAACACGCACTCATCCTGATATTATGTTTTCTATTAGTGTGTTGTCTAGGTATATGCATAGTCCTACCAAGCAATATCTTGGTGCTGCCAAAAGAGTTTTGCGTTATGTTGTTGGGACTGTTGACTTCGGGATTTAGTACTCAAAAGATGTAGATTTCAGCTTGATTGGGTACATTGACAGTGATTGGGCAAGAAGTATAGATTACAGAAAGAGTACTTCTGGAAATGTTTTCAGCTTAGGATCTGGAGCGATTTCTTGGAGTTCAAAGAAGCAGGGTGTGGTTGCAGTATCATCATCGGAAGAAGAATATGCTGTTGTAACTTCAGCAGCGTGTCAGGCTGTATGGTTACGAAGATTGTTAGTTGATGTTTGCTATCGGCAAGAGGGCACAACAAAAATATTCCGTGACAACAAGACAACAATTGTAATGACAAAGAATCTAAATTTTCATAGCAGAACAAAGCACATTGGCATCCGATATCATTTCATTCGTAACCTTGCAGCCAAAGGTGATATAGAGCCGACGTTCTGCAGTACAAAGGATCAAACTGCGGATGTTCTCACCAAGGCACTCCCACAAGCCAAGCATGATTATTTCCGGCAGAAACTTGGAGTACGTAACTTTGAATCAAGGTGGAGTTTTGAATATTGATTCAAATGTAATTAGTAGTTGACAGATTTCACGTTTGTAGGAAGTTTTAGTTTAGTCATAGTATATCTTTGATAGTGGCTAATATTTAGCTTAGTGGCTAGTTAGTGGTTAAATTAGCGGGTCACGTTTTAATGCCTAGTAAAATGTACTCAAATCATATTTTGTCACATAATAGCATTCATGACTCAAATCATGTCATGTGGACCCCACTTATTTAACAACAAATATAATTACAAGATCAACTAGTATATATCTCTATAGTCTTACTGTTGAAAGTTTTAAAAAATAAATATCAAGCAAATCTTGATTAATCTTTAATTGAAAGCTCTGTCATTCCATTCAGCGTGGCTTCAAATAAATATGGTGGATCATACGTCTTCAGAAACATGGGACAAAAATGTGACAACAAAGTACATCTTAATTGCTGCAGTCATACACATGTACACTGTTATTTTACATAGAACAGAGAGATTATGCAATATTCTATTAAATCCAAACTGTTAAACATAATCTGAATATCTATGGTTTCCATATAAGAAGACCCATAAAACAACAGAGAAGAGAAAAAAACTTGACTGCAATCACTTCCAACGGAATTTCATCAACCAAGAATTTAAATTTTGCAAAAAAATGGACAAAAGAACTTGTCTGTTACGGCACATAATCCCAACTTCAGTAATGAGAAAATTTCCGTGACGAAAAAAGAACTGAATTCTTGCAAACTTATTTACCATAAGACACGATTGAATAAAAATTTAGTTCGTTTTACGTCTTTTGACAGTAACAATGTTGGATATTGGGCTTGAATCGTGGGTCGCCCATGTGGACAGACCCGACCCGACAAGTTATTCAAAATATTAAATTCCAGGAAGTTATCAAAAAGAATAACTCCTCCACAATTGCCGTACAACTCTGTGTGTGGCTAGGTAATGGGAAAATCTCTGATAACTGACTTTCTCTTTTATATGGGATACACATTACTTTCTCTATGATGAAAAACTCAGTAAGGAAATTCTTTCAGCTCCCAAAAAGAACATATATAGATAAAAGGATATTTAGTTCGTGGATACTAACTTCGTTTCCGGGAGAATCAAAGTTCTATTTGGAGTGATTCTTTGGCGGCAATGTTCCACTTTGAAATGTTTGCCGTTTTATCGGCTGACGAAATCGGATGACAAATTGATTCCTTAACTAAGCGATTTGGAGCTGGAAGCGGAACTTTAACTTCCAGCAATGGGTTTCCAACTACTCTAGAAAGCGTTAGGATGGTGATTGAGTAAACTAAGTGGTAAGAAACATAAATACAGCTAGAGTGCAATAAAGGCGATAAAGATAGAATGAAGATATGAAAAAATCAGATTTTTGATTGATTGTGTTGTTTTCTGTACAAAATGATCCTATATTTGTACTACAAGAAATAAAATGTGATCCTCCTATGTTAGCCACTAAATCGCCCACTAAATCCACTAGCCAACTATAAGGAGGTGGTGCCGATTTTTGCTCCTTGATTTTCTCTCGCACGACTAACGGCACTCCCTTCTAGCTGTTGATGGTTTGTTTCCATTTCTTAGGGTCTAGAAGGGGCTTTGAGTTAGTATTCAAGGCGTCCAAATATGTGTGGGTCCCAGTCATTCCTCAGGATTATGACTCGGCCAGTTTACCGAAATAGCCGATGAAGATTTTCTAGCCGAGGGCTAGGACTAATAGATTCGGTTGTGAGTCAGGTCGGTCATCGACTTAAAATTCTGTTTCCTGCTCATTTTGAGGTTTTCACCTTCGGCTGCCACTTGATTCGGCTAAACACTACAAGTATTTTTAAGTGTTAACAATTGCCCCTCTACATTAACTCGAGTGCAGCTGTTGAGTTGATGTAATAAAAAATAGCCATAGTTTCGTGTGGTAGCCGCGAGTGTCGTTTCAATAACTTTTGCCTTAAATGTGCGCAATGATGAATTTCTCTGACTTCCTTTTAACCGAGGCGTCTCGGCTACCACAAATAAATTTCGACGCATTTCAGCTGCATGTTTGAAAGAAAAGAGTCCTAATGCGTGTCAGCCACATCTTCCAAAAGGAAAGGGAATATTTAAGGGGAGACGTCTTCCCAGGGGTTTCTACTTAGCTATCAACCGTTCACAAATTCCTTTGCGCCTCCAAAAATCCTATTTTCTTAATCAGAGAACCATGTCTTAATCTAGATACCTTAGTCGGTCCCCTGTGGTTCCTTTAGTTGTGGATCATCCTGTATTTCCCAGAGTTTATTCCTGATGGCTTTGACGACCGTCGTTTTCCATTAAACCCACCGGTGCTAGCCGATGCTTTTCGAAAAACACCCTTAGTGTCCCAGGACATTTTTGCTGCATGGTCTGTCTCGGGACCACTATACAGATTGGCAACCGGTTCTTGAGAGATGGGCCACCCATGATTGGGTTTGTCTAGTAGCCGATGACGACCTTACATTCTCTCAGCGGAGAACTATGACCCTCTCATAGGGGTGTATTCTATCGGCTAGGGTTTTTGGGTGGCCTGAAGCCCACCTATAGGAACAATAAGTTGATCACGGAGCCCTATCGGCTGAACTTTATGGCAAGGCAATTTGGTCTCACTCAACATGTTTCATGGCCCCGCTGTAGTATTATTTGTTCAACCCAACATTGCATTCTTGATGCAAAATAGGCGAGGGAGATAGTCGTTCACAATCTTGAAGGGCTCGCCTATTTGACTGGCAGCCGTTTCCCGAAAGAAAATACTACAGTTGCTTTCGACGATTGGTGGAACACGACCAATGAGAAATTCTTCTAGATGTGCTTTCATTTCAGATGTATCACCATTCGAGTATCCTTTCTTCGTGTCAGGGACATTTCCCCTACCTCTTATTCTGATGGAGATTCGGTCCAGCCCGTAGAACACGTAGTCAGTATAGGATTCCAACTCGATCTTAGGCTGTAAAGCATTCAAGTCCCCTAGCTCCTTTATATGTCTATTGTGATCGGCTGGTCTTGTCAAAAAAGAAAAAGACCCATGAAACTACTAAATCGCGGGTGAAAGAGGCCCTTTTGAAAACTCCTCCATTTAAATCGGCTAGACCTGCTGGCTCAAGGTCTTCTGTCAGGTTGCTGCAAATGAAGAGAAAAGGTAAATTGTTCTCTACATATGTGTCGGCCAGATTATTCTTGTGAATAACTAACATCTTTCATGTGTCTTTCAGCAATTCACTCCCCCCTAGTGTTTGTCAATTTGGAGACCACTTCCAACAATAAATCCCCGTCACCCAAGAAATTTGTTCCCAAGCAACCCAGACGTAGTGGAGGGGTTGTCAACCGAGATCGTAGTGAGGAAGGCCCCCATAGAACCAGAGTTCCTGTTTTAGTCGATGAAGAAGCGGAGATTGAGGTATATCCATTGTCTAGCTTAAATACCCCCACATTAGCTATCTTTCAATATTTATGTTTTATGTTTGCCCTTTAGGGACCGCAACTCATTAGACGCCGACGGTCACAGACAACGTTCAATGCCCCTCTTCATATTGGATCATCCTCTTCGGCTCATGCTCATGCACATCCGCAGGATCCATTATCGGCTGTCCCCAAGGCCAAGATTTCTTCTGTCGAGGCAACCGAAGATGCTGATATAGCCGTAGAGGTATATCTTTTCTATTATGTTTGGTCCTCCACTATTTCCAAACCCTTCCCTCTATTCTGAACATGCCATTCATGTACAGGAGATGACTGGAGATATTCCCCCGACTGAAGCTAATCCGGCTGATGACTCAGAAGTGCCAGTCGAGATCGTCCCTAAAGACGTGCTTATATAATATTTTGGATCAGTCGATGTTGCACTTACACCGTCTTCGCCTGTTGGCATTCATTGGGAGTGAGTCGAGGAGTCTCTTGCCAAGGGGATTCCGACCAGCAAATAAGAGTTCCAAGCTTTGAGGGCTTCTCTATTCAGACTATCAAAAGAAACAAATGATTCTCCAATTTTGGCAACCGCCTATAATGACATGGCCTTGGCTCTAAATGATTTATTTTCTTTACATAAAACGGCCAAAGATAGTCATGATGAGGCGGTCGCTACTCTAAAACATTTGGGGTCTCTTCGGCAAGAGAAGAAACACATTCAGACTTCTTTCAATGAGGTGAATGTAGAAAGGCAGCAGAATGTCAGCCGAAGGGATAAATTACATGAGCAACTGCCAAAACTATGAGCCGAGTTGGAGAGGATCCAGGCGGAGATAAAGGCTATTACTCCGGCCATAGGCGCCTTGGAGTCGACTATTAAGGCCCAAGATTCTTCCGCTCTTCTTAGTTTCGGCAGGGCATTCATTTGGATAACAAGATTCGGGAACTCGATAATCAACAAGCGTAGTTTGGGAATTAGATCAGAAAGCGGGCAGTGAACGGCTGGCCCAACTGGAGAATGAGTGGACTGTGTGGAAAAACAAACTTGCTCAAGCAACGCCAACACTCCCTACTAGTTTTTCCAAAGTAGTACCCGAGGGAACTTATTCTTCAGTTATAACTACTCCTTTCCCAGTTGATCATGTTGCTCAATTGTCAGCCGACATACTTATGGACCTGCAGTCCGATGGCATTGCTGCTTCTGTTACACAAGAAGTATTGCCAGCAGCCGAACAACAGCCAGAGGATATTTTAGCGGCCGACACTCAAGATTTTTCTGAGATCCCATCAATGGTGGTGGTTGAGCCTTTGTTAGATGCGGAAAGGGGTTTTTCTGAAGAAATAGGAGTAGGTGAGGCAGTAGTCGTTAGTGCGGCTGAGGATGATAAAGAGACTGCGGCCATCCAGGGTGACTAAGCAGTGGTATATTCGTCTATTCCTGAGACCCTTGTGCCTGATGATGTGGCACAACCCCTAGCTGGTGACATGTCAACCAACTTGCCTTCCTAGTTTTATCGACCCCAAATCAAAGGGTCTGTGTTTTTTGTGACCAAGCAGCCATGGATTCGGCTAATCCTAAGATTTCAATAACTAATACTGTAGCGCAACCCCCAATTAGTGAAACGCCAACCAATCCTGGCTTCCTAGTTTTATTGACCCCAAATCAAAGGGTCTATTTTTTGTAACCAAGCAGCCGGTCTGTGGCTGTTGTTTTACTCTTGCATTCCCTAAATCGAAGGGAAGTGCTTTTCACCTTTTTATGTGACTGTGACCAGGCCGCCAGCATGTGGCTACCATACATTCATGTATTCCCCAAATCGAAGGGAATTAGTTTTTTTGTGTGGCTAGGCAGTGGGTCTGTCACTGTTGTTTACTCATGCATACCCCAAATCGAAGGGTAATACTTTTTTAAGTACTTGTCATTTATGTTTCTGTCAAGCTCTTCATTATGCATGTCTATTAGTCGATACGCATTGCCAGCAATCCGTTGGCTTACTACGAAGGGTCCTTACCAATTTGGCGACCATTTTCCAAATTTACGATCTTTCATTCCAAGCAGCAATACGGTTCTCCAAACCAAGTCTCCTTCGGGAAACTCTTGGGCTTAACATGTTTGTTGTATGCTTTAGCCATTTTCCTTTTACGGGCTTCGATTCTTTCTAGGGCCATCAATCGATCTTCATCTAGCTGATCTAACTCCATTAGCATTGCCTACTGATATTCTTCCAAGCTTAAAGAATTCTGTTTGGCCACACGTAATAACTTAACATTAATTTGTAGGGGTAACACTACATCTTGGCCATAGGTTAGCCGATAAGGTGTTGTCCCCGTAGCAGTAGACTTAGAGTTTCTGATTTCCCAAATAGCTTCATCCAAAGTGAGATGCCACACTATCGGTCTATCCTCCATATTTTATTAATTATATCCACAATAAGTTTTTTAGCTTCCTCGGCTTGTCCATTCGCCTATGCATAATAAGACGAAGATGTGATCATCTTTATCCCAAACTTCTCAGCAAAGGCTGCCACCTTAGAACCAGTGAACACCGTTCCTTGATCGGTTGTAATCATCTCGGGAATACCATATCTATATATGATCTGGTGTTAGATAAACTGAATGACATCTGTCTGGTGAACTCTCTTCATCGGCTGTGCCTCTACCCATTTAGTGAAGTAATCGGTAGCCACAATAATAAAATTATGTCATTTAGCCGATTGTGGGTGAATTTTGCCGATGAGGTCTATAGCCCATCTTCTGAAAGGCCTGGGCTTTACGATTAGGTGCAACACCTCGGCTGGTAGCCATTGGATTGGTCTATGTCTCTGACACTCTTCACAACCTTTTGCGTATTGAAAGCAATCGGCCGTGATGGTAGGCCAATAATAGCCATGGCGATAGATCAACCACTTCATCATTGGCCCGACTCTGTGTGATCCACAGATTCCTTCATGAACTTCTTCCATGACTCTTAAGGCCTCTGCCTTATCAATACACTTGAGTAGCACCCCATTTACGCTCCTTTTGTAAAGATCATTATCAATGAGCACATACTTCAAGGCCCTTCTCTTAACCTTAAGGTCCTTGCTTGTGGAAGGATCTTTTAAGTAGCAGATTAATACTTGCTTCCACGAGTCAACAAATTTAGGTTTTTGTAGTCATATTCCCAGCTAGCTGCTTGATAACCAATCGAGAGTCTCCATGAATCTTGATGCACTTTGCTTTCATAGAAACTAGGAGTTTGAGTCCTATAATAAGAGCATCGTATTCAGCTTGGTTATTTGTCAAGTCAGAATCTAACCGATAAGAGAACTTTCATGTTTTATCTCGGTTATCATTATTCTGGCTCCGACTCCCTTCTGGGTTCTTGACCTATCAAAATTTAGCGTCTAAGGGACGACGTCCATACATGTAGTAGAGGGGGCGCATGGGTCCTCCACATCTACACAATGGTGGTCTGGCAAGAAATCGGTTACCGCCTGACCTTTGATAGCCCTGAGTGGCCTATACTCGAGAGAAAATACAGTGAGCTTGATTGCCCATTTCATTAGTCGTCCTTGCAAAAAGGTCTATTCAACAAGTACCGAACGATGTCAATCTTGCACAAAATGTGAACCATATGTGGCATTAAATAATGTTCAAGTTTTGTACAAGCATAGAATAAGGACAACAAAGCTTCTCTATAGGAGTATATCTAGTCTCAGCTTCATTGAGCATTCGACAAAGATAGTAAACTTCCCTTTCGGTTCCATCATCGGTATCCTATGCTAACAGGCAGCCGATAGACAAATTTGCAGCCGAGATGTACAACGTCAACGGTTTCACTGGCATAGGAGGTACCAACACGAGAGGAGTTGCTAGGGCCTTTTTAATTTGGTCAAATGCTTCTTGCTGTTTCGGGCCCCTTACTAGCTCTTTTGACCCTTTAAGCCTAAGCAAATGTGAGAAATCCTTCATTTTTCCAGCTGAATTAGATATGAATTGCCTTAGGAAGTTGATCTTCCCTAGCGGGCATTGTAACTCCTTCTTTGTTCTGGGTGGTGCCGACTCCATGACTGCCCGAGCTTTGTTCTGATCTATCTCAATACCTTTCTTATGTACCAAAAAGCCAAGGAAGTTACCAGTCGATACTCCGAACATGCACTTGGATGGATTGATTTTAAGATTATGAATTCTCATTCTTTTTAGTGCTTGTTCCATATCGGGTAAATGATATTTGAAGTTCTTAGACCTCACCACCATATCATCAACGTAGACTTCCACAATCTTGCCGATCAAATCATGGAAGATGGTGTTCATTGCCCTCGATAAGTAGAACCAGCATTCTTCAGAGAGAACGGCATAACTACCCACTCGTAAATGTCCAAGGCTCCTGGACACCTAAAAGCAGTCTTGTGAGTGTCCTCCTCGGCTACTGCTATCTGATTATAGCTGGAGTATCCATCTATGAATGTCAGCACAACGTTAGCGGCCGCCGAATCGACTAGTATAACGGCTATGGGCATGACGTATTCATCTTTGGGAGTGGCTAGATTTAGGTTCCTGTAATCAATACATACCCGAACCTTGCCATTCTTCTTCTTTGACTGGCATAATGTTTACCAACCATTCCACATACCTAGCCATTCTGATGAACCATGCCTTCAGCAATCGCTCAATCTCAACTTTAATTTGAGGCATCAGCTAAGGATGATATCTTCTGGGCGGTTATTTATGAGGTGTGAAACCCTTATTAATTGGCAGTCTGTGCTCTACCAAAGTATGTGCCAGCCCAGGCATCTCATGATAATCCCAAGCGACGGTCCTTATACTGCAGTAGAAGAGTCGTTATGCCTTGTTTATCCTCATCCTTCAGCAAATCACTAATATGTGTTAGCCGAGGGACTTCCTCAGTACCCAAGTTGATATCTTCCAAGGGATCTTGAGACTCAAAACTAGGCATAGCCCTTCTTATGGGCGATTCAAGTTCCATCGGCAACTCAATGTCATTGGTCGCCAGTGTTGGTTCTCTGTTGTGTCCCTCTACCTGTGATGCTTCGGCTATCATTGCTTTAGAATTTAAAGCAGTCAGTCGATGCCATAGATCGCGTATGATTTAGGTTTCCTCAGTCATTTAACTCTTCTAAGGCTACCATTGCATCTATCGTGTATTTGGCTGACTCTGAGTCAGAATCATCTACCTCAATAATGGATACCAGATGGGAGCCTCGGTTTCGGTTAGCTCTTCTTTTCTCCTTCTCCTAATATACTTCTCTATTTGGCTATCCTTCTCGGCTAACTGGCTTAAATCAGAGCAGGATTGTCCCACTAATTTCTCCTTTAATTGAGGATGCATGTTGTTGATTATCATGTGAGAGCATTCCGATTCAGGGAAGTGTACAGTGCATTTCCCAACCTTCCTTCTGAATCTCTCAATATAATCGGTAGCTGACTCATTGACATGTTGCTTGAGATTCATCAAATTAGTTATAGTGACTTGAGGTTGGGCTAATAAAACCTACCATGGAAATAACGCTCCATGTCAGCCCAACTCTGTACAGAGTCGGGGGTCAAGGATGAGTACCAGGAAAATATTGTTCCGGTTAGAGAAATGGAGAATAACTGTAGCTTGTGATACTCGTTCTGGCCAACTT
The DNA here is from genome assembly GCA_034509755.1 of Anisodus tanguticus. NCBI lineage: Eukaryota > Viridiplantae > Streptophyta > Magnoliopsida > Solanales > Solanaceae > Anisodus > Anisodus tanguticus. The sequence continues at coordinate 16,369,398 of CM067543.1, read as the reverse complement.
CGCCACATTGGGTGGTAAATCTGCCGATGTACTCAATGGTAGATTTGTCGTCATCACCTGAGAAAGTGGCAAAATCAGGCGTTTTGAAGCCTCTTGGCAATGGTGCTACCAAATCTACCCACTTGAGGTAGGGCTTCTTGTAAACATGCGTGTCCAAAGGTTTCAGTTGGATGTCAAAGTACATCCTCATAGTATTCGCAATGGTTTCAAGGTTCATCAGTTATGACGTCCCCTACCGATTCTCAACCGGAACCAGGTGGTAGGCGTTCTGAACTGGAGGCCTCAATTCTTTACCTTGTTGAACAGGGTTTTGGAAGTTTTAGGTATTCTGCTGGCCATTACCATTAGGTGGGGTATATCCCCATTGCTAATGTTGGGCATAGCCACTAAATCCTGCAACCTGAGCTCCTGGAACAGCCGATGAAACTTGAGGATAAGGTGGAATGGTGTTCCATGTCTGCTCTGCCCGGACATCAATTGTTCTTAGAAAGTTTGTGCTTTCTGGATGGTATGGATTAGGTACCGGCTAGGACTGCTGGAATAGGGTCCCGCTATAAACAACGTCACCAGATAGCCTAGCAGGGTCATAGCCAGGGGCCATCGATTGGCCAACATTGGTCGCCTATACCGTATAGCCGTTTGCATGAGCGTACGACATAATGAGCGGCAAAATAAGGTGTTCGGATGCTTGAACTAGTCTCTTAGACATGTTGATATGTCCATACTGCATATTCACTTGGTCGAGTGGCACAGTTTTCCCCCAGCGTTTGGTGGCAACCATACAGTAGACTGGTTACCAAGCGACTGGGCTTGTGGTCCTAGGTGTGCTATCGGTTGTACCTGAGTTGGTACTGACCGATACACATTCGGCTAAGGAACAACACCTGGAGTAACAGCTGCATGCTGCACAGCGCCACTCGTTAGAGGGATGGCAGAACTAACCGAACCTTCTCCTGGATGCAGTCGATTGACTTCAAGTTCTCTCACCTACTGAACCTTATTATGCACCATTGGCTTGACAATTCCAGCCAATTGTTTGAAAACCTGGTACATAATGTCATGGATACCAAAGTCAATTTGCTGTCTAATGAATGATGTGGTCAAACAGTTGGACCTTCAGGTTGACTAAGTTCACCCATAGCTTGGATAGATGGAGGAAGTGGAGGGGTATCAACCGATGTAGGCATACCTGAAGAAGATGGTGGCTCGTTGTTCCTTCTGGGAGGATTCTGTTTAAGATGTGGACTGGACTCTGGGTTCATTTTCTTACCAGACCTTAGGCGCATACGCCAAATGTGATCCTGATGTGGAGAATCAAACTTTGCTATGAGATCACCTATGGACCCACTGGGCGTGCCAAATTTGTTCCACTCTGAAATGTTTGTCGTTTTATCGGCTGACGAAATCAGATGACAAATTAATTCCTTAACTAAGCAATTTGAGCTGGAAGCGGAACTCTAACTTCCAGCAATGGGTCCCAAACTACTCCAAAAAGCGTTAGGATGGTGATTGAGTAAACTAAGTGGTAAGAAACATAAATACAGCTAGAGTGCAATAGAGGAATAAAGATAGAATGGAGATATGAAAAAATCATATTTTTGATTGATTGTGTTATTTCTGTACAAAATGATCCTATATTTATACTACAAGAAATAAAACATGATCCTTTTATATTAGCCACTAAATCGCCCACTAAATCCACTAGCCAACTATAAGGAGGTGGTGCCGAGTTTTGCTCCTTGATTTTCTCTCGCACGACTAACGGCACTCCCTTCTAGCTGTTGATGGTTTGTTTCCGTTTCTTAGGGTCTAGAAGGGGCTTTGAGTTAGTATTCAAGGCGTCCAAATATGTGTGGGTCCCAGTCATTCCTCAGGATTATGACTCGGCCAGTTTACCGAAATAGCCGATGAAGATTTTCTAGCCGAGGGCTAGGACTAATATATTCGGTTGCGAGTAGGTCGGTCATCGACTTAAAATTCTGTTTCTTGCTCATTTTGAGGTTTCCACCTTCGGCTGCCACTTGATTCGGCTAAACACTAAAAGTATTTTTGAGTGTTAACAGGCAAGTTCAACAATTAATCTTTTGCTGCGTTAACAGGTACACAATTGTTGACTCGCCTTGTTATTGATTTCTAATACTTTATTTCTTAAACTTTATGTCAAATCAAAGACCATCATATAAAATGGGACGGAGAAAATATCTCTTTTTAGCTTCTTTTGTTTTGGTCTTTGTCAGATATTCTTTTTCTGGTTTTGCATATAATTTTGGCACTCTTCTTCTTTGGTACAATTCAGATTCACCCATTTGAGTAAACCTTTTCTTTGATTCAATTTTGACAAACTACAGGAATGACTCTTACGTGTATAATGAAAAAAAGTATTTAATCGTACTCTTGAATATTCCTTTATCTTTGACTTTAGTCGTTAACTAGTTATTTTTAAATAAATATAATTTGAATAATTTTGTAAAGCAAGTTGCAGAAGAAAATTGCATTGGGTTGTCTTGTTAATAAGTTGGAAGTTTTGTCAATACAAATTGTAAAACCAACAATTTCTATATATATGTATGTATTGAGGTGTATCTAGGGTTCATCATGAACGGAGACATAATTCTAAAACTACGTGGAGAAATCACTTTTTCATGATTTAAATGTGGCGTAGGAAGAATAATGATGTTCACATACGTGAATAGAAGCCCTACATACATGTAAATGTTCCAATCTAATGAACTAGTTTGCTTCTCTAATGAAAAACACCCAAAACCCTAGCTTGAATCACTTGAGATTGATTACATTGGAAATCTTATGTTTTGGTTGAAGAATCATATTACTAATCATGAATTAATATTATAATTGCTTAGGAATTGTTAGAAAGGTCTTACCTTGACGTGGAAGGATGAGGAGAGGAGAAAAACGATTGCTTAGGGCTTTACAACAAAGTTGGAATGTGAAAAATGACATAAAATCGTCTAAGGGTCGCATTTATATGCTTTGGGAAAAGTACCCCTTGGCTCACCGAACGATCCCACCCCTCGCTCTGGTCCTCGCTGATCGATCTCCGGGGTGAGTTCACCCCTCGCTTTGGGACTCGCTTAGCGAGCTCCCAACTCGCTTTGGGGCCTACCGAGCGCGCTTTAATAAACTGGGCATAATCTTTTGTGTAGAGATCCATTTGATCTGGTTCTTATATAGATGAAAAAGTATTTCAAAGGTCTATAACTTTCATGTTTTGAGTTTTTCTAAATTCCTTATATATTTTTGTCAAAACTCTCTTTATGTTAGGCCTTGTGCAAACTCACTTGAAAACATGGTCCGTAGAGTAGCTTCCAACTTTACTCTGCCCAAATACTCTTCTTATAGCTTTAATAGGTTTCAAAAAACTTCCTACATTCTCCATCTTAGTTCTATTATATACACATCTTACAGGTCAAACCTTAGCTTGAATGTATGGGGCGTTACATTATCTCCCCCTTGGGATCATTCATCCTCGAATGATGATCGTAGCTAGAAGTGGGACTAACTTTGAAATTATATAGAAATTTCGACAGAGTTTCCTTGTAGATAGGATTATCCCAATATTTCTCAATATACCTACCAGCAAACTAGAGCACAACTCAAACCTCATGGGTCATCGTAATACGCATGATATAACATATCATGGTAACTGAAATATAGACGTGACTAACATGGTTAGTGAACTGGCATGAATATGTGAATACTAATTGTCATGAATACCGGTCTAACATGAACACATTATTATCAAACTGAATGTATAATTGAATACTATACATGGGATTTGAAAAAGAATTTGTAGGCACGAATGACATGAGTACTGAAATATGAGCATAACATGACATGATTACATGATTGTAAGGAGCATGAAATGGAATATGAATATTGTACTGACATATATACATGAATACTATCTTACATAGATACACGAGTGCTAAACTAACATGTGGTATGAATGTCGAAAACATGAATGTTACAATAGGAGATCTGAATGTTGAGCGGAGATAGGATCTGAACACTGAACTGACATGAGGTTTGAATACTTAAGGTAGTTACCTTAGACATTTTCTTCTTGTCCATCAATAAGTGCGGATATTTGGACTTCATGTCCTCTTCAGCTTCTCATTTAGCCTCTTCCACATTCTGGTTCCTTTATAGCACTTTTACTGAAGTAACTTTCTTAGTCCTCAACTTGCGAACTTGACAATCAAGAATAGTCACTGGATCTTTTCGCAAGACATGCTATCTTTAATCACTTTGTTTTCTATAGGAGCAACTAGAGATGGATCTCCATGAATTTCTTCAACATGGTCACATAAAACACTGGTGCACAACAACCAACCCTGGTGGTAACTCTAACTCATAAGACACTTGACCAACTCTCCGTAGGATCTTGTATGGTCCAACATATTGGGGAATAAGCTTCTCCTTCTTTCTAATCTCAAAACGCCCTTCATAGGAGAAACTTTCAAGAACACCCAATGATCAACATGACTAGACTTACTTTTAAAATTTAGGTTACATGCTCCTAACATATCTTTGAGCATCTTGAGAGTGTGCTCTGCCTGACCATTCGTCTGAGGATGAATACCTAGGTACCCAGTCCTTTCTGAAAGAACTTCCTAAAATTTATTGTGAACTGGATACGTCAATCCAAAACAACAGACACTGGAATCCCATGCAACCTGATGATTTCCTGAATATACAAGTTGGCATAATGTTCTTCTCAATCAGCTTTCGCTTGCCGCCAATTTGGACAATTAGCCACAAAATTGGCTACATTATTCTTCATGTCATTCCACCAATAAACCTCTATAAGTTCATGATACATTTTTGTAGAGCTTGCGTCTATCTACATTGGGAACGCATAATTTCCTTGGTACCTTAGAGTACCGTCATCTCCCTCTTTTCAAAAGTCATGGATTTATGCCTGTGAATACCTTCTTGTAGCTGTAATAGATAGAGATCATGACATTTTGCTAAGCTAATAAGGAGAATTTGTCTTTGTTCTGTACAACAACTCTACCATCTTTGGGATAAAAAAGTTTAACTTCTAGGTTGATAAATGATGAAATTTTCTCATCATGATTCTCTTGTCTGTTTCAACATGAGCTAGACCATCCATACTTGATTTCTTTCTAAGATACTTCCTGAAATACTCATAGTACTGTTGTGCGCTAAGTATTTGACCAACACCCTAAAGAATAGAGTCTCGTGCAATGTCACTACCCTTGTGACACCTAACTGTGCATGACCTTATAGCTTTTTTGTGACCGCTTTATTAATAATTACCGATCGTAACACAACTCTATTGATGATCATTCTACTGACTTCGTGTTTCTGGTACTTACGAGGCACATTCTTTATGGAGACTATCTTATAATGTCCTCATTACTGAACTGAGGTTCGTTATATCTCATGCTAACTCTTCGGGTTTAAAATGTCCAACTGGACTTAGTGACGATGTACACATCTCTCCCTTAGACCAAACGTTAAGGTCTTATACTTGCAAATCCTTCTCTCTTGTTGGGATCTGACCAACTTTCCTTATCTTCTATCATTCTTTGCACTTTACGTCACTGACAACTTATCTTTCGACTCACTTCTGAGCAATCTTTCTTACTAGGAAAAACTAAATTACTTACATGGACTGGGAACTAATGTATTTTCTACTGGCATATTCTGTCTCAACAACTTAACTTTGCTCCCATTGTCAGTCTTAGGGAAAACTCCTTTTTGATTACTCTTAAAGTCTTCTTCTGTAGTTTGCTCTCTTACTGCCTAACTGGGTTTTTTCTTCTTCCACTATCATTGTACTCCATGTTTAACTTAAACTTTTTCGGTTGTAACACGCATTTGATACATTCAAACTGTTACCCAATCACTAGTGTTAACATGACTAAGGAAATCAAATAGTACCTCTACTAGCCCTACTGAAATTACTAATTCATTGTATCTACTCAAAACTTACTTACTATTCTTCTACGAACCACCTGCTAGCATCATGTCTTTTGTTCTGCTCTGAATAACTTAAGTGAAGCATAAGATTATTTCTAACTTCCCTCAGCATCTGACCCTATTCTACTGTCGCATACTATCTTTTCGGACCTATAGACATGGATCACACTTAGGGAAATTTCATCTTTCTTAAACGAAATTGGAATACATCACCACGAAATTTCTATACACTTCAAAATCATATCAGACTACACACATCCGGAGTAAACACTTACTCTACATAACCTAAGAGGGAACTATCAAATCTTTTTATCCCATAATAATATCTACTTCTTGTAGTAATTTACTAACGTGATACTTTCTAGTTTTGATCTGAATAAACTTGAACCAATTAAAATAAATCCCAAGACTTAGCCAATTTTTTTAGGATTTATCCTCTGCCACTTATTCGCCTCACGGAGCGACCCCATAGCAAGGGTACGCCTCGCTTGCCTAGGAAATTAAATTATTTGGGCACACTCGTGGAGCGAGCCATATAGTGAGGCATGATCTCGCTTTTTAGCTTGCTCAGCAAACTCTTACTGCACTGGAATAATTAGAAAATTTCTAATCTATTTGGCTTCATGGTTCTTATTTCGTACATCATATATCCTTAGTCATGTGCATGGGTCATACAAAAACACATCTTCTGTAATATCATGCATTTTTGCCTCCTAGGTACTTTACCCTTAGGCACTTTTCTATCCAAAACTATCGTGAGCAGTTTATGTCCAATGCAGTTAACTTCATAACATGTTACCCCACAAGGTCTTAAATCCGAGCTATCATCTTCATACTTGTGGCTCCATGGATAAAACATTCCATTCCCCTTAGTCGTAGGTGCTCGTTGTCAAAATAAACTTATTCTGTAAGGTATAAAATATACGTATACGATCATGCACAAACTTTCCTTTAAAGGGTACTATCCCCTGATAAAATACTTCATGCGCCCTTTGCCGAGTCTTGGGTCTTAAACCAGACTTGAAACATGCAACATTTTGTTATAGTCGTGGTTACTTACACTTTATTTTAGCACCCATAGACATCACTGTATACTCACAAGTTACAAGAATTTGGATACACTGAAAATTGGGAATATGGTAGCTAAATAACTTAATAATGGATTACTGAATAACCCTAACCCTGCTAACTAAAAGGGATGTATATTTGATAATTGAGAAAAACTGATAGTCGTAAAATATGATAAATGTCGTTGTACTTTCTAATAAGGGTTATGCCCTAGTCCATAGTAATTATGTATTGTATTCCACTTTCAACAAACTCTGAAGTCTCATTTGTTACCAACATGTACTTTATAATTATACCCTAATGGGAAATCATCCTCATTAGGACATTGAATTTTCCGTTTGTCGCTTGCGCATTCGATATGTCGGGAATTCGATAGAAAAATAAGGTTACTTGTTGCTCTAAGCTTCATGGCAAGATCTAGAGTAGAAAGAATGGTAGCATTTCCTAGATGCCATGTAGCCTCCCAATTATAAATGTGGCATGCTTCGCACCCATAATTAGGACTCTATCTGACACGGTTTCATAGACTCCCTAAGATAGTTGAACCGAGTGCTCTGATACAAACCTTTTTCATGCCTCAAAGAATAACCTGGACGTAACACGACACACGGTGCTTTGCTGCATGTGACCGAGCGAACCTCGTGGCTTGCTGAATCAACATGAGACATGTACTAATGCAGAATTTAAGTTAAAATATAAAAAGTATGAATAAAACATGTAACTTTATAATAATGAAAATACTATTTTAAAATATAAGAGCCGAAATAGTTTGAAAATATAGTTGTGTAGCCCACAAGGTTAAACGTAACTGAATACTTAACATGACACACTGTCTAGTCTATAAAACCTCTAACACAAGTCTGAAATACTGAATTATTGCTGGGACAAGGCCCTAGCATACCAGACTATCTAACATGACATGACTATTGAAAATTAAAGACAACGCCCCAAAGAAAGTGGAACTCGCCAAATAGCTAATACAATGAAGTTCTAAAGAGCAGATCCATCATTCTGCAAATCAGTCCTGCATCCTGAAATGCAGGCCCCGGGCAATAGGGACATAAGTACACTGAAATTACACTTGTATGTAAAGCAACTGAGTGAATAAATGGTAAGTGGGATACTTGGGGAGAGGGGTAACCCAAATCAATAAACCCGAATCAATAAGTAATGCTGAACTGAAACTGAAAATTGAAGTTGAACTGAACATGAATATGAGTATAATCTGACATGAATGTTAAAATATGAATAAACCTGTTAGCATGTGGGAGATCATTAGTAAAACTGACATAAACCACCACCTGGGTACGTGGCATTTGATCTCGGTCCGATTAACTAAGTCATCTCATACCTTGCCAGGATATGAGACATGAATATGACATGAGTGGATCCATAAAATAACTCGGAATGGGCAACATGAAGAAATCGTCCTAATTGGCGGAGCGATCCTTATCCTACGTTGGTATACGTAGTTTCAGGTATTAAACCTTCTCAGTAATTTGTGCTACTCCCAAAAACGTTAACAGGAACATGGTTTGCTTAAAAGCCCATGTCTTATATAACATGATTGCCTATATAGTATAATATGTATATTTATAATATAACTTGCATGAGACATGGAAACATGTAAAATCTATAAAATGGAAAAATATTGGTTTACGACTTGTGTATGAGAACTCGTGGAAATGAAAATATGAGTATACATGGATTACAGATATATTCATGAAAATCGTAATGATATACATGAATACAAATAACTGAAACATGATTGAGCATGATAATATATATATGTATCGATGTGTATCTAGGGTTCATCATGAATTGAGACATAATTCTCAAACTATAAGGATAAATAATATTTTCATGAATGAAACATGATGTAAGGAAGAACAATGATATTTCCACATGGGAATAAAATCCCTACATACTTGTAAACGCTCCAATCCAATGACCTAGTTTGCTTCTCTGACGAAGAACACCTAAAACCCTAGCTTGAATCACTTGAGAAGGATTACATTGCAAATCCTATATTTGGTTGAAGAATCATGTTACTAATCATGAATTAATATTATAATTACTTAGGAATCATTAGAACGATCTTATCTTTACGTGTAAGGATGAGAACATGAGAAAAATGGTTGCTTAGGGATTTAGAACAAAACTGGAATGTGAAAATGACATAACATTGTCTAAGGGTCGCATGTATAGGCCTGGGGCGAAGTACCCCTTGACTCGCCAAACGAGTTAAGCAAGATCACCCCTAGCTTTGGGCCTCACTCAGCCAGCTCCCAGCTCGCTTTGAGCCTCGCTCAGCGAGCTCCCAACTCGCTTTGGGGCCTGCTGAGCACACTTCAGTAAGATGGGAATAAAATTTTGTGGAGAGATCAGTTTGTTCTGGTTATTATATGGATGGAAAGGTATTTCAAAGGGCTAAAACTTTCATGTGTTGAGTTTTTCCTTATATATTTTTCCCAATACTCTCTTTAAGTGAGGCCTTGTGTAAACTCACTTGAAACCATGGTCCGTAGAGTAGCTTCCAACTTTACTTTGTCCAAATACTCTTTTTATGCCTTTTATAGGTTTCAAAAAAATTTCTACAATCCCCACCTTGTTTTTATTAGATACCCATCTTACGGGTCAAACCTTAGCTTGAAGGTACGGGGTGTTACAACAACTCTTGTTAGTATCATGCCCACAAGTTATCATAAAGTATTCCCATTGTATTTGGCTTTTGATCAGGAACCGAATGTTTTCAATCTTAAAATATTTAAATGTGTAGTATATGTTTTAATTGATCCACACAATACAAAGAGATAGGTCTCCAAAGAAGATTGCGAATATATATTAGGTATGACTCCTAGTATAAAATATTTGGAAGTTATAACTGAATGTTTATTTATGGCAAGATTTTCTAATTGTCATTTTTATGAATCAGATAACCCAACACTAGGGGTGGAAAAAAAGTCGAAAAAAGAGATAGATTGAAATGCATTATTACTAACTTGTTTAGATCCTCGAACAATCAAAGTGAACAAGAGGTTCAAAATATATTTTCAAAATATTACAAATTAACTGCCAGATGTATTTACTGACCCATCAAGAGTCACTAAATCACATGTTACAGTTGCTAATGCTTCAATTCATATTGATGTTCCGATAGGACTATCAAGTAATGTGAATGAGTCTAAGCGACACTTGACTGTGATAGATGATCCATTTCAAAAATAAAAAACTAAAAAAAGGAGCAAATGATTAAGATGGTAATAATATGATGGAACATTGCTCAAAAATAACCCCGAGACGTAATAATTGTAAAACCTCAAGAGAGGTCCAGGTACATGAAAAGAATGATAATGAAAAGATCTCAATAGGTTACATCTCCTCGTGGAATCCAAATGATATAATTATTGATAATATTTTTGTCTATAATATTGTTGTTGAAATAGTGCAACAAGTTGAGATCTTGAACTAAAATCTATTGAGGAATGTAGACAGAGAAATGATTGGCCAAATAGAAAGATCCAATTTAAATTGAATTACCTTCTCTTAAGAAATGCGAAGTTTTTGGACCTATAGTCCCGAGCACATGAAGGTGTAAAGTTAGTGGGGGTATAAATGCATTCTTGTGTGAAACAAAATGAGAAAACAAAGTCGTAAGATATAAGGCACTACATGTGGTACAAGAATTATTGTAAAGACCTGATAATGATTATATGGAGACATATTTTCCTGTGTGAATGCAATCACTTTCAGGTATCTTATAAATCTGACAATTCATGAAAAAATTGATATACATTTGATGGATATTATCACAGCCTATTATATGGCTCACTGTAGAACGAGATTTTTATGAAAGTTCCTGAAGGATTCAAAATGTGTGAAGCATCTAAAGATTCTCGAAAACCTGTTCAATAAAACTTTAGAAATTCTATATTGATTGAAACAATCAAGGCGCGTGTGGTATAATCACCTTAACGAATTTCTATTGAAAGAACGGTACAAGAAAGACTCAATTTGCTCCTGTATCTTTATTAAAAGGTCTGAATCTAAAATTTTCATAATAGTTGTATATGTTGATAACTTGAATATTATTGGGATTCCTGAAGAGCTTTTGAAGGTAGTAAAATTAGGGATGACAATGGGGCAGTACGAGTGCGGGACGGGTTGAAAACAATTTCTTTAGAATCTAATGCGGTGTGGGCCGATTTGCGGGTTGGATGAATTCAAGTCTAAGCTAAACCCATTTCTTTTGAATCAAACCAAAGCAAAGTTTTCTCGTTATATGTGATGTTAAAATCTTAAATTCTATTGCTACCTCATCTATAAATTACGTACTTTTTGTTGTTCAACATTAATTCTTTATTTTTACTTGAAATCAAAATGCGTTAGTGTGTTTTTCAAATGGTACTCAATTATTTTTTACGTAACTAACTCTTTACTAGTTATTGTACTACAATAGTTACTGGGAAATTTTTTTGGGAAAGCTTATGTAAACTTATGGATATACAATGGAAAGGAACGATAATGTTTTCTTTTCAGATTTGTTGTGTATAAGTTTTTTTTCCAATCCATAATTCGCAAACAATTTGCTACTTTTATGATTATTTGGTCATTTCAATTTATAGTATCCAAAATCCATTATTTTTAAATACATCCCCTGTTTACATTCATAAAAAGAAGAACTGCTCCTTCAAAACGAAAAGAAAGAAAACATTTTTTAAAAAAGTAAGTGGTGCGGGGCGGGGGGTTTATGCGGGGCGGGTTCAAAAGACAAAATTTTGTTGGCGATGTGGGGCGGGTTGAAGCCTTCGCGGGTTAAAGTTAAACCCGCACCTCAATCGCGTCGCCCCACCCCATTGCCATCTCTAAGTAGAATATTTTAAAAAGGAACTTGAAATGAAAGATATTGGAAAGACAAAATTTTGTCTTGGTCTACAGATAAAATATTTGTCCATCAATCAACATATACCGGAAATATTTAAAAGAGATTTTATATGGATAAAGCACATCAGTACCTCGATAATTATGAGATCGCTTGATACTAATAAAGATTCATTTCAACCTTATGAAAATGATGAAAAACTTGTTGCTAAAATATCATATCTTAGTGTAACTAGGGCATTAATATATCTTGCAATAATTCTCAATTAGATATATCTTTCTCTGTAAGCTTTTAGTAAGATTTAGTTCTTCCCCCACACGAAGATAATGTTATGGTATTATACTCAAATAACTCTGAGGGATCATCGACATGAGTTTGTTTTATTCAAATGAATTCAACTCACAACTAATTGATTATGCAGATGCAAAATATTTGTTTGATCTACATATTGTAATGGTATTATACTCAAATAACTCCGAGGGATCATCGACATGAGTTTGTTTTATTCAAATGAATTCAACTCACAACTAATTGATTATGCAGATGCAAAATACTTGTTTGATCTACATAAAGGTCGATCTTAGACAGTTTTTTGTTGAGGTCTATCTTGCAGAATTATTTCTTTGCATATGGAGATACAACTATATCATGACATTCAACAAAACAAACTATGTTTGCTACTTTTTCAAACATGCAAAGATAATAGTCATTCAAAAAGCAAGTCGAGAATGCATTTTGGTTGAAACCAATAACTCAACACTTCCTGAAAACATGTGATCTTCCTTTGAAAAGGAATTTTCGAACAACATTGTATGAAGACAATGAAGTAGCTCAACTAAGAGAAGGATATATTAATGAGACAAAACAAAACTCATTTCACCAAAATTCTTTTTCACAAATGATCTTCAAAAGAAAGGCGAAATAGATTTTCAATAAGTTCGTTCAAACAATTTGGTAGACTTGCTTCACTAAGGTATTACCAACCTCAACATTTGAGAAGATGATATACAAAATTGTGATACATCATCTCCGAAATATTAAGTAATGATTTTGTCAGGAGGAGTAAAATACAAGTTGTACTATACACGTTGTACTCCTTTTTTGATACATCATTGCCAGTACTAGTGTGTTTACTATTTTGTCGGTTTTCTGTATTCGTATTAGTCAAGTTACTAGGATTAATTTTTTTAATTTAGGTTGAAGATTTTGAAACAAGAACCTGCAAAATGATCATGTCTACCAACTATTGCTTCCTCCACTTTATTAGATATACCAAAAGATATACTCCCTCCGGCCCAAAAAGATTCCCTTAGTTTGACTTGATATGGAGTTTAAGAAATAAAAAAAGACTTTTGAAATATGTAATCCAAAACAAACCTTAGATATTTATGTGACTGTAAATCGCGTCATAAAGTTAAATTGTTTCTAAATATAGAGGGAGTAGAAATTATCAGTTGACTTTTCTGTGTAGAAGATTACCAAACAGGCCAAAGCACCACATAAACTGTGCTTCTAACAGTATATTGAGAGTAAGATACATCAATCGAATTATTTAGTTTTTGATGAAGAAAAACAACAGCCAACATTTACAGTGAATTTGAGCTGATATAACAAATTAGGAACAAGTGACCAAATGAAAGTAGAAGAAGAATAACTACATACAGGAAATAGAGCCGTTTGAGCTGTAGAACAAAATAGTGGCAACGGCATTTGTAGTGTCTTCAGGTTGAGCATATGCATTATTGTTATTCATCAAGATGGAAAGCTATTATGTCGGATGATAGTATTCTCAAAATTGAGCCAACATATCGAAGGATGATTGTAAAGAAGCTCGTCGTGCACAAACTGGAAACGAGGCAATAATCCTCGACTGACAATGTGAATTAATCCTTCTTGAAAGTAGCAAAACATTTCAATGTGCAGCAACCAGCATCTAGGAACTCCAGATGATTTTAAGCAGTCTTCAAATTTTGCTCTTTTTGAAACCAAATGCTCACCAAAAAGGAGTCCAAGATGATCTGAAGCAAATGATATTTTGTGTCAGCGAAATGGAGCTGCAAACTGAAAAAGTTGAAGAAATAAAGAATAACCTGGTTCAAATGTGCCGCTATGCATGGAAGAACCAGTAAACCAGATTCACCAAGAGCACCGCCAAGCTGTTCCACTACCGCTACCATTACAGGTAGAGTTTTCTTGTAATAAAATAAGGAAATTAGGGCATTTTGATTATGTCGTGAACAAAGATTAAAAAAATGTGGAATCGGGTTTTTGTCTCATCTATGCATCAAGCTTCCTAGACTATGCACTTTGAAATAGCAAGTGATGAGGAGAAAGATAAGATGTAGTTTACCTGGCTTGCAACAAGTAAAAGAGCACTAAGATTTTGCTTCTTTGAAAAAGATGATTCACTACCCCCTGAAATAGTGGAGAGTAATGGTATTGCCAGAGCATTAAAAGCAAAGAGGATGAGATGTAGAAGCCTGCAAGAAAATCTTATCAGTGAGCGATTCTCCAAAGCTGAAGCAAGCTTTCCGCTCATACCCTGGGTCGATCAGGGCTAGACATGTTATTCCATCTATATTTGTTGGGTAAGGTGATTAGGCAAAGTTAGCGTATGAAAATGACATCAAATATTGTGACAGTTGGAGGGGAAAGAATAAAAACAGACAGGCTACTTAAATTAGAGTAATATTTCTGCATCAACTAATTGTATTAGCACACACGCCAATAAAGCTACAGAGAGATCATTGCCAAAGGTGAAAAGGAATTTCCTTGGTTCTTCAAAAGGTTGCTAAATGTATAAATGCAACAAAAGATACTTGAGCAAAGAAACAAATCCCAGATATTAAAAGTCATGTTACAGTGCAACTTGTTAGTCCACAAAGATTGGTTCTTAGGATTCGTAGGAAGGTTCTTGGAAACTGATGTGGATGCCTCAGCCTTATCAGATAATGGTCAAATAGCTGGGATAACGTTAGATGAGAATGGTTCTAGCAAGGATGATGAAAGTCCCCAAATCGATTCTGAGACCATCGATAGGATAAGAAAGAAGAATTAAGGAAATATGTGCTCAGGAAAAACATCTCTAGAAAAAATAATGGAGTGATTAGAAAGTGTGAGGAGTTTATAACCCTTCTTGCCACAAGGATATCCCAGAAACACACATGGGATAACTCCGGACTGAAGTTTATCTCTACCAGGTTTAGGTGTGGTGGCATAAAAAAGACAGCCAAATGATTTCAAATGAGCATAAGTCGGAGGAGAATCATGTAAATTTTCAAAAGGAGAAATATTGCCTAAAAAAGAAGAGAGCATTAAATACCCTAACATACCTATTTAAGACAGAATCCACTTTCCACTATGCCATAAAAATGAATCTCAAATGAAACACCAAAAGTTAACGAAGAGAAAGGAGAGGTGGAAGCATACACTCCCAACACAACAGCAAGAAGAAATACTGCTGGCTTAACCAATAAAAGCAGCGACCTCGATCTGCTCACTTGTATAAAAGGGGCCTGAATACAAAAAAAACAGACATCAGGCAGTGCTTTTTTATTTTTTTAACAAAAACTGAAGCCAAAATATGATGGCAATACAAAATTTTATCCATATAAACATTCTGGCAGTCAGTTTAATGAAAGACGAAGTTCCTGAACTTCAGCCGGTAACATGAATAAGTGCATTGGGGGTGGGATGGGGGGGAAGGGGGGACCATAAACAGTTCATACCATAAAATCAAATACAAACCTGCTTTCCTATTCCATAACCAAAAACGATGGTGCTAAAACAAACAAAGATATGAGAACCACCATGGTCATCTCAGAAAACATCTGAAGACTGCTTAATGGCAAAGAACGGCAGAAGATCTTGAGTGCATCTTGCACCTTGCAAGCATATGAGATAGGGATCATGGTATAAAGTCTACCCCCTCCTACCTAATTTACTTTAACACACTTTCCTTTTAGACCAGTTTAAGTGGTCAGTTTCCCGTAACTGGAAACTTTTCAGCTCCAAAATTAGATTATTAAAAACAACTCCTTCATATTACTTTTGCTTTGATCTTACTTATTAATAGAAAAAAATACTCAGTTTAACACACTGCCTATCTCTAGTATAACAAACCTTCAACTCTTTTTACCTAGTCTCCATGTTAATATAGTTCACATGATTGGGAGAGCAAAAGTATGCATTTATGGATGGTAGCTCTCTGATGCCCTAAAATGAAATCAGTAATTAGGATTTAAACATCACCACGGAAAAATTCCTAAACGTAGCAAAGCTCTATGATAACAAACTTTGACTGAATTACTTAATTGTATTATGTGATTCACTAACATGTTACTCAATAAAGATCAATGCACAAAGTTTTTGTTTATCTAGTCTAATGTAGAGTCAACAATCAAAAAAGCCTTGCACTTATAATATCAATAAATCAAGAGACATGTGATGCAAGTTTATTATTGGATGCAATATACTTGCAGTTTGTTATAAGAGCATAGACATAGTAGCCTTCAGATCTCCATTTCTTGGTGCATCTTATGGTCCTTTTCGGGGTGGGAGAGGGATGGACAGTGAGGCAGTTGTTGTTTCCATATTCAGACTACAATATAGCAAATTGGAATCTGGATCTTACTAAACTTAGGAGGAGAGCACTCATCATTGATAAAAGCTTACGATTTTGATCAGAAAACTCAGCCACACCTGCAATAGAAATTATTAGAAAATTAGTAATATTAGGCAGTTTGATGTAACAACCGACCCCTTGTATTGGGTATTTGTGTTTCATATTAGGTTTTGAGCTATGTTGCTCGGACTCTTTGAAAATGTCGATGGGTGTGTTGGATCTTCAAAAAGTGGTGCGCTTTCGGAGAATCCGATACGGGTGCGACAACATTTTTGGAGAGTCCGAGAAACATTGGTTTTGAGCATACCTATAGCTTGTTATTGTTATTTATCACTTGTTTGGATGGTTTAGGATGAGGGCTAAGGGGTTCAGACGAGTTGAAAAATTAAAACAGGTCTATCTGTTTCTGATGTATCTGGTGCAATACTGCAACCACGGAAGAGGATCCGCAATGAGATGCTCCATCCATTCAAATACTAGATGTTATAAGAACGAATTTTGCAACTGAAGTCAACTAACATGATGTATTTATTTTTTAATACAACTTCCTATCATCAACAGTAACGGAATACTTCAATCGAAGTGAGAAGCAAAGTGGTATAGTAACTGTTGATCTCTGGCCCTATAGACTGAGTTTGACCAACAAGCTGAGAAAAAGAGTGTCAAAACCCTTAACCTGTGCACGTCAGATGGGCTTGGACAGGGAAAAGAGGTCCTTCCCCTTCCTATAATCTGGCTGCTTGGTATGATTTCTTTACATACCTTCCACAAGCTCTTGTAAGAAAGAGGAAAGTAAAATCCCCTAATGTAAACAGCTAAACCATTATAATCAATAGTCGAGAGCACTTAGGATAGTGGTTCAGATTGGACATTAACGCAATCATGGGAAAAGGTAACTTACAGCTGCTCCAAAGGTTTGAAACTATTCAAGCTATGAAATAGTTCAGATAAGACATCTAACTTTTTCGATGAGTGCAGATCACTTACCCTTGAAACATTCTCGTAAAACCTGTAAAGGGAGGGGGGAAAAGGGAGAAAAGAAGTCATTAATCAGTTGTTAGAAACTTAAAAGGTACAAGAAGAAACAGAAACATCCTGATGCTATCTATTAAAGGACGTCCGTCCAAATGAAATATTTTAGGCTAGATACTCCAGATATATCTTGGTGTAAAATAGTTTCAACAAAATGTTTAACCCCAAAAGAAAAACCTTCAATAAGATGAATGAGATAGAACCTGTTTAGTTATCTCTGCCCTTTCACGGTTTGTTTAGACTTGGGCCATTTGAGAACTGAATTACACCAAATATGGAGGATGGCTTCAATTCAAGCAAGTTACATGCACTTTTTAAGACCAATTAATATTTTTAGTACCATGAAAAGAAGCTTGAAGATAACCAGATGACTCTAGGCAATCCTTATGGATCTTCTGCTTTGCAAAAGAAAGATGCCATGAGGAAAATCCAATATCACAATCATAAGAGGTAAGCATATGCCGGTCCTCTTGATCTCCCTTTTAACCAGCACCAAACCAAGGAAAAGATAATACACTATTTTTCTTCATTCTTACAGAGAACTACATTCTCTCCAGAATAAGATGTTTGGCTAAAACTCCTAACTGGAAGTTGAAAACAGATTGGATTCCTTTTGTCACCTACACATTGTATTCCTGTAGCAGGTCTCCAGAATTTGGAGATAACAGCATAAATATTTCGAGAAGTGTTAAGTAATCTTGGAAATATTTCTCATCTTTCTAAAGCTTAATTAGTTATAGTCTCTCCCCAGATTTCTCGAACAAACCAACTTGATTAACCAAACGTCCACTATCTCGTCATACTGGATTGTCAGTAGGTAAATGTAGAAGTGAAGACAACATTGAAACAATGTATATGAGATTATCTAGAAAAGATTTTAAAGTAGCCGAATGCAAAAAAAGGAAACCCAGGGAAGTCGGGGCAACTCGGAAGGTAAGCCATAGTCTAGAACTTGTGCAACAAGATACAAGCTGAATTAGAAGTAGACTAAGATATACCCCCCCCCCCCCCCCAACAACAACCACCACACCCATATAATGATCAGTCAGAGCATGATGATTATTGAGTATGGTTCGTGCCAACTGAAAATTAATTATAATATAAATTCCTAAGGCAATAAAAATCAATGTGACACTGACGAGAGTAAAGAAACTAAAACATCTTAGCGGCTATACTAGACTATTTGTTGCTTAACCTTTACGATAATGGTTGCAATAAAGATTTCCTATCAAGAACTTGTGGAGTCGTAAAACGAACTTCTAATTTTTCAACAGGGTATGAATGGTGTGATTTCAGTAAATACCTTCCCTATGATAAGAGGAACCAGAAGTGTGAGAACAAGGCTTCTCAACAGTTGCTCAGTTGGGACAGACACACCAACCCCAGTAGCTATGAGCTTGGAGATCGAAAAAGGTACCTAGAATTAAATTGCGTACAAAAGAATAGTTAAAAGTACACAAAGTAGTGAGACAAAAATTGTCCCATCATAAATATGGAATGAAGTGGAATTTATCTTATGCCTATCAAATGGAGCAGGTGAGTATATCAATCTTTGTGTTGCAACAATCACCATCAATTGCTCTACCGTAAATAAGTAAATAATTCTTGTTTGCCATGTTGGTTTCAAATCAGCTGCTTCATTTCCAGAGGTAAAGGATGTTTCAATATGGTATTAGCGCACCAAATTATTTGCCTTGCACAAGAAAGTGTACATTGACTACTTTCAAGAAACAGATACATATAACAAGAGAGGTTTTATGGAAAGGGAATAACACCTAATACCAGCTGACATCTGAACGTTCACGGATATACTTATTCCAATTTTGTGTTTCTAGGAAATAAAAGTTCAATGAGTGGTAAGAAACTAGAAGATAACTGGTTCATCAATTAGAGTGCACCCAAATACTACAGATTTCCTTACGAAAGAATCTCTAATTATAAAATACAAAAGGAAGATGTGAACTAGCAGGGAACTTTGCATTAATTTAAGCAACTCAGCATATATACCACGAAAGATGAATTCTTGAAGCTTTAACAAAGAATCATCTTCTTTCACATTAATTCAAGCATTTCATGGAACAATAGTCCAAAACTTCCATCAAAGTTACATAAACATAAATAAGGATTGGACAGAAAAAAAACATTCTATAAAATAAGACAACCGACTTTGTTAGTATTACGTACAGATAAAGAGAAGAAGATAATGATAATTGACATGAAACTAAATAGCATGGAAGCGATTTGCAGCATTCAAACACATAGCTCAGAA
The DNA here is from genome assembly GCA_034509755.1 of Anisodus tanguticus. NCBI lineage: Eukaryota > Viridiplantae > Streptophyta > Magnoliopsida > Solanales > Solanaceae > Anisodus > Anisodus tanguticus. The sequence continues at coordinate 16,349,553 of CM067543.1, read as the reverse complement.
AACTTACAATCAGAATTCCTAGAAGGTTTGATATTAAAGTCATCGCAAGAGCAAGAGCAGAGTTTCCTCCTGCTAACTGTATATAAGAGAAACCTGCAGTCAAACTCACGACCAACTATTTTCCATGTTTGCTTCTGCATAGGCAGTACCATGCATAAAATAGGACATTCAACTTACCCGAGTTAGTGCCACTCCACTAGATAGTGTTGTGGGCATACAGCTAAATATGGCCAACCCTGAGGAACCAAAAATTATAACCATAATCAACAGATCCCTAGTGAAATGAGGAAAAACTTCTGAAAGTTATGCTGAACTCATTTTTTCTTCATGGCCAATAGAAGGAGTTACTCGTAAGAGTTGTGAATTAAAAGACATGCATTTACAATTAGAATAAAGATAAATGTAACTCCTTTCGAGTTTGCAATGTGGAAATTACAGCTTAGAGATAAAAAGGGAAATTTTAAAAGCCTTAGCACTGTTATATTAAAGGCCTTCAAACTTTGTAATAAACTTGAAAAAGAACTAAGCTTTGAGAACATCATCTCCCTCCTTCAACCGTGCTGACAAACATTAGCCTCCCTCCCTCCCTCCCTCCCTGTCTCCCTACATGTGTGTGCAATAGCTTGGAGAATCACTCTTATTCCATGAGAAATGCCAGTATGCGTATGCACAGAGATACTTTAAAGTGACCAATGAAATCGCTACACCAACTAAATCTTGTTGTATTTTAATGACAATCAACTTGATTTTTACTCTGAGGGAGCATCAATTAATAATTTATCACTTATCATAATCGTCTTCATCATTTCATCCCACCTTTCGTGTGTTAGGAATATTATGCCACTGCCTACAACACGGAGAGGTGGACTGTCTTTAGCTGTCTAACCTGTTACAAATTCTTGAGGTTGAAGCTTTAGCAGCAAAATAATCTTGGAAAAAAGAGGAGTGAAGAACAAAATAGAAACCTGCATCAACAAGAATATGCTAGAAATAGTTATATATTAAAGTGTCAACAGAAAATGATCCAGAAACAAAATTAAGATATAGCATCCCTGAGTATTATACCAAAAGAGCCAAAGAAAATTGGTATAGATCCATCTAGATGATAGTCATTCACTGAAAATGCCAAGCCCCGAAAATTTCTAATATCTATTTGGATTAATTACGTGCCTAATGACGTGATTAAAGTGTCCAAAAAATGTGTACGGACACACATGAGGGTAGTGAAGGCATTGGGATATGATAACATAAGTATGGTATGAACTGAGAGTGGTTCGAAGTGGCAACATAACCAAAAGTTTTCAGATTCAGTATTCCATACGTGTTATTCTCTAACTATTGGTCCAACAGTTATGGATGGTTATCTACTCACTGGTCAGTAGACTTACTCACCCACCCACCTTATGTTTTCTTTTTTTTTTTTGCAAATTCGAAGTTAGTTCTCCAGATGAGTTAGTAGCTGTCCATGTTTCCAGATTTTGGTGAGCCCCACTTATCCTTCGGGGTGCTAGAGTCGACTATTTTCGGCTATCCAGACTTTTTCATTGTTATCAGTTATTAGAGATCTAGAATCACGCTCCATGAACTCAGTAGTGGGTGCATTTCCAATTTGAATTAGTTGTATATGTTAAATATACATAAGTATACACGGTATACACATAACTTGTGTATATCACGGAAACCCATCACAAGTGGGAATCTGTGATATACACGGTATACACACCGTGTATATCTTATTTTTGGTAACAATATATTTTGTATTAATTGTATATAATTAGCATTGTATACTTACCATAATTGTAAGATCCTTGTACAAATAGAATAGGGTTTTGGGTGTAGAATAGGAATAGGATCTTCCTATAATGGAAATTGTAAATTGTATATATTACTCTTTCATTAATGAAAATAATCAAGGTATTATTTCTTTCATGGTATCAAAAGTCTAAGTTATATTTTCCTCTCCTAAATCTCCCTTCTCGTGGCACGATTTCCGAGGACATACTCTCGGTTCCGACCACTTCTCTCCAAAACTACCTAAATTCTCTTCCAAATCCCTACATCACGTCTTGCGTTGCTATTATGGCTAAGAACACGTTTCACCCTGCCCTTACTGTTTCTAACATCAAGAATCACATCCCTATTATTCTTGAAATAGAAAACATCCAATACGCGACGTCGTCGAACTGTTCAAAGTTCACGCACACTCGCATCAAGTCCTCCATCACATTATCCCCGCGGCTCCCACGGAAACGGGGGTGCCTAAACCCGAGGATGATCCTAAATTGTGGTAGACTCTTGATGCTACCGTTCTTCATTGGATTTACTCCACTATTTCTACCGACCTATTGCAAACGATTATTGAGCCCGACGCTACGGCAAAGGCTACTTGGGATAGAATACGTGATATATTCCAAGACAATCAAATTCTCGCGCTGTTACCCTTGAGCAAGAATTCTCCCACTTCAACATGGAAGATTTCCCAAACGTTTCAGCTTATTGGAAAAGGTTAAAAGAATTGGAGGACCAACTCCGCAACGTTGGCGCGCCCGTTACAAATGACCGGCTTGTCCTTCAGATGGTTGCAGGCCTTTCTAAGGCCTATAATGGCGTTGGTACGCTTCTTTTTCAGAGCAATCCTCTTCCGCAATTTTTTCAGGCCCGATTCATGCTCACGCTCAAAGAAGCAGGCTTGGCTAAGAAGGCGGCCACTGGGCCCCTTCTGTCGTCATGGTAACCGAGTCCAATTTTTCTCCATCCGTCTCCAACAATTCCGACCAAAACCGCAACAACGGTGGCGGCAAAAAGAGTTAGAATCGTAAGAATAATGGTAAAAGTCGTGGAGGAAACCGAGGTGGCAATAACGGGAGTGGCAATGGGCCGCAAGCCAACTGGCCGCAGCCCTGGGCCCATGGCCGTGGAACTGGCCCAACAACCCTTTTTCCAGTCGCAACAACACCCTGGTTCTTGGCCCAATATCCCGCCAACAACAGGCCCACCTTTTCGGGTCAGCAGTGGTACCCGAGAGGCAATTCTGGGCTGGGGCAGCAAACAGGTGTGCTTGGGCCTTGGCCTCCGCAGGCCCACCATGCAACGGGCCCCACTCAAACCGATATTGAAGCCGCGATGTACACACTTGATTTAAATCCTCCGGACCCGAATTAGTACATGGACACCGGAACCACTACCCACATGACGTCCAACCAAGGTACTCCTCGTCTTATTCCAATTTGAGCAACAATCATAGCATAATTGTTGGTAATGGCAATTCAATTTCAATTCGTGGTTACGGTCATAAAACTGTCTCCCCATCCACCTCTTGTCCTGAAAAATACCCTTCATGCTTCTAAATTAATTAAACATTTGGTGTATGTCCGTAAATTTACCACTAATAATTCAATTTCTGTTGAATTTGATCCTTTTGAGTTTTCTGTGAAGGATTTCAAGACGAGAACTCCTCTCATGAGGTGTGATAGTAGAGGAGATCTGTATCCTATCACGCCCACATCCGGTCTCTCGAGTCTGGCTTTGCCATCTACCTTTGCGGCTCTCGCTCCTTCCTTATGGCATGAACGTTTGGGTCACCCTGGGTCGTCTATTGTTTCTTCCTTACATAAACATAATTTTATTTCTTATAAGGGTACGCATAGTACTCCGATTTGTCAATCTTGTTCTCTAAGAAAAATTGTTAAATTGCCGTTTGTAGACTCTAATTCTCGTACTTTAATGCCATTTGATATTATTCATAGCGATTTATGGACATCTCCTGTTATCAGTTCTTTGGGCCATCGTTATTATGTTCTTTTTTTTTATGATTATTCTAATTTTTTATGGACTTTTCCGTTAGCGAAAAAATCTCACATTTCCACCTTTTTAAAGTTTAGAGCTTTTATCCGTACCCAATTCGAATAGGAAATTAAGAATATTCAATGTGATAATGGAAAAGAATATGATAATAGGTTGTTTCGGGATTTTTGTGGTAATAATGGTATCAATTTTCGTTTCTTGTCCTCATACGTCCTCACAAAATGGGAAAGTCGAATGCAAAATTCGTACCATTAATAATATTATCCGAACTTTATTGGTCCATTCTTCCGCACCTCCTTCCTTTTAGCATCAATCTCTACAAATGGCTACTTATATCCTTAACATTCTTCCTACCAAGGGTTTGGCATATTCATCCCCCTTCAAATATTATATAATAAGATTCCGTCTTTGGGTGCTTATGTTATCCACTTTTTCCGTCCACCACAATTAACAAACTTCATGCCCGGTCTACCCCTTGTGTGTTTTTGGGTTATCCGTCTAATCATCGTGGTTACAAATGTTTTGATTTATCGTCTAATAAAATCATCATTAGTCGCCATGTTATTTTTGATGAAACCAATTTCCGTTTGCTAAGGTGCGTAGTCCCGTGCCTAGTTCGCATAATTTTTTGGATGACGATGTCTCCCCGTATATTAACCACCATTTATCGGACATGTCCCCCACCCAAAAACCGCCAACGGGCTCATTGCCCGCTGGTTCTCAAGTAACATCACGGTCCAGCAACTGGGCCGCCTCTCCAGCCCAGTTTTGGCCCAGTTTCTGTTTCTGCCCATGATCCAATCCTCCAGCTCGCTATCGTTTCCAGTTCCCATGTTGGGCCGGCGAGCCCCCGCCTCCCGCCGGCGTCCGTCCCTTGTCCCGATATTTCCCAAAATTCACCCAATTCTTCCCCGAGTCACAGACCAGTCACTCGTAATCAACAGGGTATTTTTAAACCGAAAAGACATTTTAATTTAAATTCTAATGTTCTTAAATCCCCTCTACCCCTTAATCCCGTGTCAACGGGGTATGTGTATACGGTGTATACTTGTGTATATTTAACAGTATATTTTGATTTTATGATGACTTTTTTGTCACTTACTAGTACTTGTTATATTTAAAGGTTAAGATGATAGTTGTTTCAGTAACAGTGTTTTAAAAGGTGTGGGCATAAGGAGAGGCGTCTATTTAATTTTTAGTATTTTATAAATTAATAAAATAAATATATAAAAAAAATACATTAAAATTATAAAAAAATCAAAAAATAATAAAATTAGTAGGAAACTATATATATATATACATGCTAACATGTGCATGAATCATTTTTAAAAAAATCTTGAAAAAGTGAAAATGACGTAAAGATGCATTACACCAATAATATGACTATGATGAAACATAATTAGAGTTGTAAAAATGATACTCTATCCTAATAATTCAAAGATAAAAATGACAATAACATAAAGTTATTGTTTTTAAAACCTAAAACTAGATAACAAATTAATACTCATTATAATACAAATTTCCAAAATAGAGTCTTCAAAATATTATCTAAACTAGAGCGATACCAAAAGAAATTCTAAGACAAACAATCTTGATAAAGATAAATTGAAGAATGCTAAAAAAATCTTGAAGAAAATAAAGCATAAAGAAGGAAAATGAAGCATGGAAGTATAGTAAGAATTGGAGGATAAAACTCTTTGCTTTGTAGTTTGCACTTTACATACAAAGGTCTAAAGTGTATCTATTACTCTATAAACAACAAAGAGAAAAGATTAAGAAATTCAGATAAACAATTAGAAAAAACTTTTGACTTTTTGAGATTTTTTAGTTTGACAATTACTATGAGTTAATTTTTCAATATTTAACTTTAAAAAAAGCAATTTTGGCTCAAATTTGAAAAAGTTCTTAGGGCTTACGCCCCAAATGAACGCTTGGAAGGTTGGGGCTTACGCCCCACCAGTACACCTCGGGGCGTTTTTTGGTATGTCTCGCCCCAGAGCTTGCCCCAAAAATGCCTTTTAAAACACTGTAAGCCTAGGCGAACGCCCGGAAGGTTGGGGCTTACGCCTCGCCCCAGGACTCGCCCGGAAACGCCTTTTAAAACACTAGTTAGTAGCATAAGATACAGAGTTTTCCTAGTGGAGTAACCTTCTAAGTGTTGATGCTACCCCTGCGGATTTGGGTCGTGATAGTTTCAATTTGGTGTTTCTTACATCATACGTAGTGAAGAATTTTGAAGTACAAATCAATATCCAAAATAGTTGTGAAAGCAGTTCACCTTCCATTATCATTATGTTCGGCAAAAAGAGACACAGAGATGAAGAGGAGAACCTACAAAAATTATAATGGCAGAGAAGAGTTGTAATTCATACAAGACCAAAAAGCCCAACAGGCCAAGCTTCAGCAGCAGCACCTACTTCATCACTACGTAATGTGAGCCCTGTATCATAAGAAGGTAAATAATTACTGGGCACCAAATTTGACAAAGAGAAAAGCCATAAATCTACCTGAGATTATAAATATGCCAAAGGTGCTAATTTTGGACAGATAATATCTATCAGCAAGACAACCAAGTGTAGGATGAGCAAGCCCTAGTGCTACTCCACCAATTAAAGCTGCAACAATGATTGAGAAAGCATGAGTCTTGGTACTATAAATCATTTCTTATCAATAAGCATAAAATAATTCAATAGTTGAGGATACAATGTAATAATATCCATATCCAAAATAATGTCCTGGAATATTTCAAGGAGACCTTCACGATAACAACACACTTTAGTGTAATCAGGTATCACTCATGGTAATCAACAATCCCAGTGCTCATTTACTACAGTTGTCCATCCTTAAGGATCCATGATCATTGTGGCTGGCATAAATATATGCCTTTGACAGCCATTTCGATTTTCATTCTTTCTAAAAATGGAAAAAACAGTCAAGAGCTATGTAGACATTGCCACCAAAATGACAACACAATTGATACAGTTAAGAACTACAAGAACATCAAACCCCTATTGTACATAATACTGTTCCAGTGTCACATAAAGTCCAACCAACTCTGTGCCGAACACTTTATACATCACCTCATTAGGCATAATGCCTTCAATAGAGACAAATTAGTTATGCTAAATCTCTTTGAAAAGATAATGAGCCAAACAGAGATGGACAAAGCAACAAAACATAGACATATAAATTCTTATTACAACGAGAAAATTTTATGCTGTTGATCTGGAGCTGCACATGCTGTTTATGGATGCAGAAAATTCTGCTTCATCTTGATGCCCCAAGATACCCATAGGAAATGTTAAGTTTGCGAGGCTACTACACTCACCAAATTACAGAACTTGTGGCATAGGCTATATATAGATTAGAGGCATCTTCTTTTTTTTTGTATTTGCTCTATTATAGTTTATTAGCTACAGCACAAACTTTCATCTATTGAGAATTTGAGTTCAATTTTACTGGCTGTTCTTGATTCAACACACTACCACTGTAGTGTCCGAGTAGATACTGTTACTTTCTCTCGAACCATAGTACTATTATTTGATTGAGTGTGACATGGTTATAGTTACTTCGTTCAAATTCTTCTAAATACACCAACAATCACCCCCAAAGAAAAAAAAACCTCTGCATGTTTTTCTACTGAATACTCATACAAATTCGTGTAGGATATGTACCTATAAACAAGTCTATGTTACTGTTCACATATGCAGTGCACTATTACTAACCTCCTTCGGCATTTTATTTGATTACTAATCTGTCTTGCAACTTCCTCTATGTGAGCTTTGCTAAGCATAGCCGGTCCAAAACCAAACGAAAGGATGATTGTCTTAGGCTGACAGCAAAGATAGTCAAACTATTACAAATCCTTTTGAATATAGTAACGGACCTGAATAGAGCGAATTGGATATAAAACATTCATACGGTCGATCCTAACTAGGGTTGAGGAATAGTTTATTGAACGATATTAATCAGTCTTCCATGGACTAACACCACAATCAAGCAAACTTGATGACAGAGGTTTCCTTCTTTTCTTTTTCTCTTTTTGGCAAACCAAGAAAGGCATGTTATACTCAGGCAAAACTCACGGTTCGAAAAAACTCTGATAGTGCTGGAAACATGGAGAAAATCAATAGAAGACACCAGAAACTAAGGCACATCATGCACAGAGAATGCACGATGAAGTCTAGTGGATCTCCTGATAAAACCTCCTCTTGAGTTAAGAATGTAGCAGATTGTGAAAGCTTGTGAGCCACTGAATCGTAAAAGGTCAAACTTCTTCAGACTTCCGAAATATTATGCCTCACCTAAGGCGGGGCACTTGTCAATTTGACAAAAACATAAACATTTCAAAAAGAAAATTTTCAGATTGAAAGATATATACAAATGAGAAGTCCTTTGATACATCATCCAACTTGATCTTCGGTCTACAGACAAGACCCAAATTGTTAAAATGTACCTCATTCTCAAAAATGTATCATCTTAAGCACAAACTATGATTCGTTATCACAAAAGATAAAAAACCACAACCTATGATTCACTAACTGGACAATACGCTTGCAATATTTTCCATTCATAAATTTGTGTTTAGAAGTTGCCAGAAATTATTCATAAAAGTACATAATGTTCCAATGCATGTCCTTCTAAGCTCATGTAAGAAACTGGAAAAGAAAAAACGCAATAAACACTTAAGCAACCATCACAATATGTTCTTTAAATTGACAGGTCAAAAGTTGCAAAATCCACTACCAAAACTAAGCAATTAAGGTAGATAATGTTCCAAAGTAAGCCACACATCATCTTCTAGCTTGAAAAACAATATATCAATCAGCAATCCAGTCCACAATATCTAAATTCTCTCAAGGATGATTGGATAAGCTGACCTAAAGGCAAAAAATTATTGGATACAAAATCCGAAATTGGTTTTACCCAATTAGAGTTTTTTGCAGTAGCCCGTGGAAGATGGTCTCCACTACCATTTCCCTGAAAAATACCATAAATCATATCAGCAAACAGCAAAGAAAACTTAAAACACTCCCTCCATTCAAAATTAACCGTCTAAAGTTGACTTCCGCAGTTTTGACCATCATTTAAATTTTTTAAATGCACAACTCATTAACACCTAGAACATATACACAACTACGCTCAGTTCCAAACAAGTTGGGGTTAGCTATAAGAATCCTCACTGACCATGTTACAACATTTAAATTCATCTCATGCCAATATTATATAAATACAAATAAAAAGTAAGAGAAGCTCTCTATATTTTCTAGAACCTATAAATCTCTGAAAGGCTAAAACACTCCTAAAAGCATAGGGCTTACGGTAAAAGAGCTAACATGTCTAAAATATATTCTCAACTAATGTGTATAGACCATAGAGATCTTTTTCTTCCATTCAGTCCTATCTTTTGCTAAATCTGCATGGATCCCCAAAGATTGTAGGTCCTTCGATACAACTAACACTTTCACTCACCATGGTTTTACACCTATGAACCAATGCATCAGGAGGTCCACACAAGACATGACCAAACCATCTCTCTCATTTTATCCTCGATGTGTGCCACTTAAAATTTCTTGCAAATGTGATCATTTTTTTAATTTGTCTAAATTGTACGACCATACATCCATCTTAACATCCACATCTTTGCAACATTAATCGTGTGAATTAGTTGAACTTTAGCAGCACAACATTCACACTCGTATAGCATAATTAGAGACCAATATTGTATCCAAATTCAGTTGGTGCCATTATCATTTTCTCAAGTTTGAGAATTTCGGTCAAATATTACTTGTAAAATTGGTAAATTAAAGAGATAATGTTTAAAAACACACATGAAGTATCACTTTTTCACGAGTTTCACACCTCAACTATCAAATGTTCCATTTTCCTATCTAAACTATCACCATTTATATACTAAAACACACCTAGTTAAGTAGATGGTGATAGTTCAGTTAGGAAAATGGAACAATAATTGATAGTTGGCCTATACAGCTTCGAGGTGTGTTTTAATACATAGATGGGTGATAGATCAAATAGGAATTAGGAAAAGAGAATAGTTGATAGTTGAGGTGCGTAACTCGCGAAAAAGGTGATAGTTCATGTATGTTTTTACCGTTAACTCTAAATTAAGCGACACAAAGTTGACCACTAAAATCAAACTAAAGCACGTAACTAAGTATAGTTGGTAAAGCTTAATATAGGCCACAATGAAGGAGAAAAGAAGTGATAATTAAAGAAAGAAAATTGACCTTATTTGAATGTTGTTGTGAACTGGCTCTAACTGATGAACTGAGTTTCCAAACAAGATGCGACCTGTTGCTGCCAGAAAATGGGAAGTGGGTCGGACGCCGGCAGTGGGACAGTGAATTTGGAGGGTTGAGGAACAGAATTTGGAGTGTGCCTGACATTGTGACTGAACTCAAAATACGGTACACTCAACTGGTGATTGGGTCAAACAGTTGGGATAAGTTCATAAATAACATTTGAGTAGGCTCTCTTTTGGTGAAAGTTTGGACAAAATTCTTCATCAATTCAAGCGTTATATTATAATTAAGAGACCAAAATTTACGAAACAATCTACAATTGCATAGTTCTTACGTCAAACTTGAATATTTAAATTCTCAATTAACTTTAAATGCATATGTTCCTTGAATTTTAATTCATTATTGGTATGGTATAACTAGTTGTAGATTTATTAGTAATTTATTAGTCTTTTCAAATTTTAATTAATGAGATATAAAAATCAATTGAGGTTTTAAAATTAACAAGTATATCATTTTCGTTCATAACATAAAAAGAATCAGAAAAATAATTATTTGTGTACTTTTGTTTATAACAGCTAAATGAGATCTAAATATCGGATGTCAGTATACATACATAACAACACCTCATTATAGCAGCCATGAAATTTTCGAACAAATTTTACCATTATAGAGAAGTTTGACTGTATATGTACAATAGGGGCACTTATGTCCTTTGTTTGGTCTTGGGAGTTCCAGCCTGGTTACTGTAAGACCTGATAAGTTTGAACGACAAGATTCAACCAAAATATAATGTAAAGGTCTTTCTAAGTCAATCTAGTCTAACATTGTGAGGCCAGGAAAGGGAGCCCGGATGGTGGAAGAGACATGGGAGGCCGGGTCATTTGACGAAAATGGAAGGTTTTTCCCCATTAAAGAAGGCCCTATGAAGTAAAGTGAATGACTTGCAGGGTATCCAATATCTTAAGTACAAAAGGTAAGACCTAAAAAGAGAAATGATAGCACAACACCTTATTTACTTTCTTTTTATTTACAGAGAGGAAATTAAAGACTATATTCTTTCAAACTTATTGTGATAGACCACCTTATGGATGATGTGATTAACAACGAGGGCCAAGGAAGAGTATAGACTAGTACCATCCCACATGTTCATGGTAATGAGAATGAGAGGGGTGTTGAAAATGATTTACGGCCTAAGATGGGTTATAGCACAATGATTAGGGTTATTCTTCATCAAGGTAAGTACAAACCTTCTTCTTTGTTTATGCATGTACCTGATATTTATTATTGATGGATTTTTGAACTAAAGGTCCTTTGTTTATGAAAATAAACACTTCCTATGAGATCTTATTCTACTACTTTCCTTCGCATGTATTTCATGATTATGCCATGTCAGTATGTTCATGTAGAGATGGTTCGCTCGATCAAGTTAAGGCACCAAGTGCCGGTCCGTTTCACTAATGGTTTAGGGCGTGACAGTTACTATGACAAAATGGTATTAAACGTTCAAAAGTAGTTCCTAGGATGTCTGCGAATACCATCTCATTTGAAAACACGGGAGGAACTATCAAAATCTTCACTTTGACAGAAAATTATTTTCTAGCCCACTCTTTTGCCAGTAGATCAACAACCCTATGATGCTTGAGGCAACTGTGTCTTACTTCCGAGTTTCCCAGTTTTATCATCAGGAACCTGCATTCATAGATAATTGCATTATAAGGAACGCCTCCATTTTTAACATTGTAGTTACCTCTGTTGACTTTGTTGAGATTTTTAGTGGCATCAAACTGTTTTCTGGAGCTAATTTTAGACCCTGCGTGATTGCTATTAATTCAATCATATTATTAGTAGCATTGGGGATCTAAGCCTATAATATCCCTTGCTATTTCGAATCACCCCCTATTCCACCTATGTCTGGGTTACTTAAGCAGCTGTCATTCGTATTAAGCTTGTAGGTTTCCCTCGTTGGGGTTCCCACTTGACGGTGATCCTAGTTTTTCTACTCTTATTGTAATTATGATTATTGAATCTTGTATATTCAGCATAATCCTTCTTTAAAGAGATTGTGATTCATATTTAGCCAAATTGCCTAGAAGCGAAATGAAATCAAGTTATTCTAGCTAATTATGTGATCATAATTGTTATTTTTGAGGTTATCCCACATAGTAATCCAATTATTGTTGTTGAAATGGAATCAAGTTATTCTAGCTAATTATGTGATCATAATTGTTCTTTCTGAGGTTAGCCCACATAGTAATCCAATTATTATTGTTGAAAGTGATGGCACTGTCAATGCTATCAGTGATTCACTTCTGGGTTACATAGTTCCAGAAGAACTTGGCTGCATTGCAATCAAAGAAAATATAAGTGGTGGTCTCATTGTTATGATAACAAAATTTGAACTCAACTATAGAAGAGGAATATTTGTATACTAATGGAGACTTGTCATACCCTGTGGTACGGGACTCTTTTTAAAGGAACATATGACTTGACTTCGTATCGAGGGATACGTCATGAACATGAACATACATAGCTCTATGATTTTCATTTGACACTTTCCAACTTATATTCTAATGTCATAGGCTACTATATTCTCGTGAAGGCTCGAATATGCTTAAATTAACATGACTTGTCCTAAAGGATGCTTTATGACTCAAATAGGAGCAACCGACTCCATTAATGTGTTTACCTTACATTATGTTCTATACCCCGTAACAATTTCTTGGACATTAATCATATGATATAATTTACCTTAAGTGACGTTCTATAATTCCATAACTATACCCATAAGCTCTCAACACTCCTTACTTTATCTAAAGGTATGCAACTTCTCAACTAAGCTTCTGGAAGTTGTCATACGCTTCATCCTAAGTACCATTCACCTTAATGACATTCTATAATCCCTTTAATCGTACTCTGTGAGCCATACAAGTAGTGATGTTATATATTTAGTATGAAAACCACAGATGCTAACACCAATTCGTGAATGTGATGATTTTTCTCATGAGTCTTAAGTTGTCGGGATGCATAAGATACTACCTTTCCATGCTGCACTAATACACATCCAAGACCAACTCTTGAAGCATCACAATAAACTATGAACCCCTCGGTTCCCTCTTGTAGTGCTAAAACTGGGGCAGAAGTTAACCTCATTTTCAACTCCTCAAAATTTTGCTCACAAGCATCTGACCATTGAAGCTTGACTTTATTCTAGGTCAGTCTAGTCAGATAGAGGAAAAACCTTCAACTGAAATGCTTGTAATAGCCCGCTAAACCTAAGAAACTTCGTATATCACTTGCTGAGGTGGGCATAGGCCAATTCTTTAGTGAATATATTTTCTAAAATCTACCTTCACTTCTCCCAAAATTACATGGCCTAGAAATGCTACTGATTTCAACCAAAATTCACACTTGGAAAATTTCGCGTAAAGTTTGCGGTTCTGAAGAGTCTGCAACACTATTCTGAGATGCTCCAAATGACCCGCCTCATTACGAGAATAAATCAAAATATCATCAATGAAAACTATGACGAACATGTCATGACCCATTTTTCAGGAATCATGGTGGCACCTATATAATCTCACCACGTAGGCGAACTACTTCCAAATCATTAAACATGACAAGATATAAGTAAAAATAGAAGAAACATAAATACTATAAAAGCGGTACGATAATATAGTGAGGAATAAAATGATAAGTCTAATACATCCAAATAACCCCAAGTGATCTGGTCTGTGAGTACAAGAGCTATAATACAACTATATAAGTCTGAAAATCAATGGCATCAAGTGTCAAACTGAATACATAATGTTGAAGTCTGAAGACATGTCTCTAGGTCAATATAAAGACAGTAAAGGAGATAAGCAATCCAGGGCATGTTGAAGAAGGCATCATCACTCTTATAGTTGGGGATCAACTGCTCGAACTCAGCCACGCGGTCTCCAGCTAGTCATCGGGTCTGTATTTGCATCAGGAAAAGATGCAGCAAGTGTAGCATGACTACATAACGTACCCCCGTATACATCATAGGCCAACAACGATGAAAGGTACATAATTAGAGATAAATACCAAGTTGACACCAAGTAATACTATACTACACAATCCAATGATCCAGGTTGGTCACATAGTCCACATAAAGATTCACAGAATTCACATGTTTCCTTATTTTCGATAATAGTCCATATTTAGTTACTTAACCAGTTCTAAGATTTCTCTACAATAGCTCAAGTATCAAGAAGCAAGTATAAACCTTTCATGTCCGAAATTTAGTCAAGTCATCAACAATCACTTCAAATACAAGTCCAACCATGAATAATCAATGAAATGGCATATATATATATATATATATATATATATATATATGTATGATATAAATGTAATGCACATGACATGTACCTTTCTATCAATCGGTATACACACTTTACATGGGTTTACCATATAAAAGTGACCCATGATATATATGTATGATATAAATGTAATGCACATGACATGTACCTTTCTATCAATCGGTATACACACTTTACAGGGGTTTACTATATAAAAGTGACCCATGAGGGACTCGTGAAGTCCATATACCCCTCCGCTCCGGTATAACTCGTCGGATCACGGAGCCTAACTCTTGACTATAATAATATCATGTTGCAGGTGTGCAACTTCGATCCCCGCGTATCAATATCATCTCAATGTTGCCATAATCTCTACAAAGTTCTTACCTTTCCCGGTCCCTTGGACCCACACCATAATCATACCACTCCAATATCAGTATCATCAGAAGCATGAGTGTATGAATGCAAATAATATATATAAGGCAAGAATCATGATATAATGAGGTGCAACAAGTATAGAGATGAAATATCACATGCCTTCGGGAATTCAATACACATATACAATCCAAGTACAAGTCAGAATATCATATCGGAGCATGTGTGATGAGAAAACATATCAAGAAACAATGAAGACAA
Source organism: Anisodus tanguticus (assembly GCA_034509755.1). NCBI lineage: Eukaryota > Viridiplantae > Streptophyta > Magnoliopsida > Solanales > Solanaceae > Anisodus > Anisodus tanguticus. The sequence goes on along the minus strand of CM067543.1, from coordinate 16,334,528 downwards.
GCCCACATATGGAGACAAACCCAAATAATCAGTAGTCGAAACCATCTTAAGGTTGATTCTCCAAATCACTCATCATCACAGTTCAACACTGGTACCCACTCAAATGTTCATCACAACCATTTGAGAGCGACCCCCAAACACGCCACATACCCCTCAATATTTATAACTAATTATGCACTTCTATCGAAGTCTCAAAAAACTAAACCGTAGCCTACCTCTATCCCAAACATGTGCACCAACAATCAAGCATCAGTGATAGCCTTGCCCTTCCTTTGCGCCTCGTGATAATCGAAGTCTATCCACGCATATGATATTCGTTAATACAAGACTTACACAACAGAAAGGATATAACCTTTAATACCTCAAAACCAATATTACATACGAGGTAGTCATATCCTTAAGTTAATTGAAAAACTATACACATTTGAATCCCCAATTGAATATTATTCAGAAGCCCCAAATTGAAACCCTATAATTTTCCCCCTTTTGAAAATAAACTTCTATAACCAAATTAAGCCTTACAACATGAAAATCTAACCTAATCCAATCCTGATTCATGTTATTAACATAATTTGATCCATGAACCTCCATTAAAATCAATAGCATATCTCTCTCATTCTCATAAAGACTTGAAATCATTTTTCTCCAACTAAATAACACACTACATCACCATTAATGAACTTGGAATCATAAACTTAAGCCATAAAAGGGAATAATCTATTACCTCAAAGATGAAATTGCTCCTAGGGTTCTGAATATACTACAAGGCGATGCTGCTTTCGAGGGTTGCTATTTGGAGAAAAGAATTTCTGACGTAAAGAATATATAGGACTCCTGAATAGTGTTTCCTCCCCTGTGGAATTGACTCCGCTAAAGTAGACCCACTGCGGTGGATAAAACCCCACTGAGGCGGTGTCACTTGACACCTCGCCTTAGCGCTACGACGAGCTCGACTTTGTAGTAGCGAACTCGCCCAACGTACCGACCCTCTGCCAAGGCAGAAATCCATAATTCCTAAGCTTTCTCTTCAGCGAGCCAACCTCCCACCGAGGTAGACACACTGAAGCGGAAAGAGGTTCCCCTAGAGCGGACACCAGACACAAGAAAGGGAAAAACAATCCAAACTTTCATCAAACACCTGAAACATTCCCAAGATCCCCCGGACACAAACCAAATATGCTTGTCTTTGGTAAATAGTGCTATGAACTCGCTCGTACCCTCGGATTTCACATTTGAGCTAAGACATACTTTTCTAAAGAACCGTCCGGGAAAACCAAATATCCAAATTTTATAAATAAAGCCACAAAACATATCCTATTGCCTCAAGAAGTGAACTAATGACTCGACTAAGTCATAAATGACCCTCCGAAACTTCCAAAAGTGACAGAACCCAAAAATGAATCCATCTAGCCAAAAGTCAACTTTGAGTCCAATTGTCATTCATGCATGCTTCTAAAAAATGATATAAAATGCTTATGTATTTAAATACCACAATAACTATCATTCATGCATTCATCTTCCACCAAATGGCATGCAAACACACTTGCATCAGTTCACAAAGGTGATTATGCGGATTTCACAACCACCCTCCAATATAAAACTAAAAACCTTTCTTTGGAACATGTTGAAGACGTAGTTGGTTCGCGGTCATCCAAAAATCGACAATGGTTCACCCTGGATTGTCTGCTCAGGTCACTAAGTCATTTGCTAAACCACTCTAGTACAACTAGGATAGAGCGAAGCCAAATCTCTACTGAACTAGAGCATACTGACTTATACAGGTTCGAGTATCTCAGATTAACCTGGACCTGACATGCTGACTCCCTTGTGTTCTGACGGTCTTTGACCTGACGACACCATATCCAACTACTTTCTATGTGGAAGCATTTAACATGCCTTATGTGATGAACCATTGTTCCTTAAGGGGGGAACTAATCGTGTTCTTTCTTGTAGATGCCTACAAACTTGAAATTCGACATGGCTACTGAGGCACACGAGATGTTGAAAATTTGGTGGTCGTGGCTAAGTTCCCCATAACAAAATAAAGTAACAAACTGTCTAGGATACCTACCTTCTCTTATGACCATGAAAGGCAATACCGACCTTCTAGAAGTCCTTACCGGGTATTGGGATAACAAGAGAATGGTCTTTAGGTTTGAAGATTTTGAGATGACCCCAACCTTAGAAGAGATCTGAGTTTGCATAGACAACGTAGGTACCTATATGAGGTGGAGAAAGGAACCCGACTGCAACCTTCTAGTACCCCAAAAGCTGACTCCCAGTGAGATACTTAAGATGTTATGCCTAGCTAGCACCGATTGAATATTCAGCCCGACCGTAGCGTTTAGGGACCTCCACACCCGGTTTGGGTCTCACCCAGGGTTACGTAGAGCACTTCATAGAGTTTGAATCCTTCACCTCTTGGGAAGCTACCCGATCCCTAGCCTTCTCCATACGCCTCCTAGGAACCATGGTATTTCCCAAAGACCGTTACCAAGCCATAGATACACAGGTCATCTTTGTCACCAATGCCGTCTTTCATGGCATATCCACTAAAGAGAAAACCAAATACCATGACCTAGTCTCATTCATCATGTCTGAAATTTACCGAACCTTATGTTAATACCGAAACTTGCATAGGTACTTCCAAGGTTGTAACCTCTTACTCCAATGGTGGATCATTAAACACCTCCACAAAGCTGAGGTTCCATCATATCGAGACCGTGAGCATAGAAAAGATGACCTCCTAGTCACTTATCCAAACCTCGGGACCCAATCCAAAGAGGGGTAGGCTTTCATATTTCTAGGCTTTGAGAGGACAATATCCAATGGAGATTTCCCGACTTCATATCCGAGACCATATCTGTGAGAGGCAGAAAATGCCCTTTCCTACCACTTTTGGGGATCCGGAGAATCTGACCAGACGCACCTCTTAGGGTCCTAAGACAGTGCAGAAGGGAACATATAATCACCCAAATAGGGAATATGGGGGAATATATGGTTGACTACAATGGCGACAAGATTCGAGGAGTTGCCGACATCATCCGAGAGTGGAATGGCCAAATTAGGTGGGGCCCATACACCCTAACCGACAATCCTCTTCACCCGGGTCATGATGAAGACTATGTAGACTGGTTAAGAGCATATTTGCAAGGTACCCTCACACCGGAGCCAAACCTCTGTAAGACCAAATAGGATCGGGATTTAAAGGATGAGATCACAACCTACCGCATTCAAAGACAAGCATATGATCGAAATGTTGTTACAATTCACTTTTTATATACGAGTGAGCGTATAAAGAGCTACTAAGAATTTGGATGGTGCTCTAAATTGGATAATGTATTTTAAAGTCATTGAGTCATATTTAATCACCCGGGAATATCCGTATCTGTGAATATAAGCTGTGGAGGGAGATCTATGCAATGACATTTCATCAATAGATACCACTTCTTCTTCTACCACCTAATTTATAGGTAAATTAGAAAAACCAGTGTGAAAGGATTTGTTCATTTCCTTAAAAAATCCTATCTAAACCAGAGTCAAGGTAAGGGTTCTAGTGATCCCTCGGGAAAGGTGTTAGCACCCAGGTATTAAGGATCTGTAGAATACGGTGGACATACGGGTTCTATAGCATGCTTCAAAAATGATTTAAATTTTTTAAGGTTAAAAATCCGTTAAATAACTTGTCATTTCATTTATTCAAACTCAAGGTTTTATTTTAAAACAAAGAGTTAAAACTTCTTCCAAAAATAGTTCACAGGATGTTTTAGTCAATTTCATTCTCGGACTAAGGACACTCAAATTTGAATTTGAGTAGAACTCTACATTTAGTCCAACTACATTGACTATTTTCACACTTACATCTTTTTAAAATCATTTCCAAGTTTCAAGAATGGTATAGTTCCATTTAAAAAAGACAAGTTTGGTTTTTTGAAAAAGAGATAGTAAAAATTGTTTTTATTAACTTTTTGCATGCTATATTGCCCAAGGTTAACCATATCATACTTTCCAATACCCTCAACCCAAACTCAAGTCCAAGACAAATTTTTATTTTCGAAATTACTAACTTATTTGGGCTTAGCCCGTATTCTAACTTAAACAAAGTGTTCATTTTTAGTCCAAATTCAATTCTGATTTTTCCAACAATTCAATTGCTTTTGTCAAGTCACTCAGGCCCATTTGGGTCCTTAAACATCAGTCCATTATAATTCCAGAATTCAAAGCCCAATTCATGTATCCAAAATCACTTAGTTGAAAATGTCTTTCATTTCCAGTTTTTAAAATGTCCTAAAAGTTACATTTATTCAGCCAAAACAATCCGTTATTAACAAAGTTTTGAAATTTATTTGGCCATCTAAACTAAAATGATCTACATATCGTTTTCCTATCATAGATTCAAATCATAAGTAAAGTTCATATATGTATATATATATATATACATATATATATATATATGTATATATATATATACATATATATATATATATATATGTATATATATATATATATGTATGTATATATATATATATATGTATATATATATATATTGTTTAGGTGGTGGGCCTACCGAAGCCCACTTGTTGGCTATTTTCACCCATAGCTGGACCTTCGTGCAAATATTAGCTTCCATTGCATATTTTATCTCGGCCAGAATAGTCTTGATTGGGCTTCAGCCCAATCGGCTAAGGTTGGAACACATAAAGACTCGTCTGGATGAAGTGATTGGCCCAGTAAGGGCAGAAATGGGCCAAGCCCACCAAAACACACATAACATGATACTGATAAGTGATATACAAGATGATATACAACCTGTATACTTTCATATACTAGATATATTCAATATACAACTTGTATACCAAGGTGTACATTGATGTGTATTCTCAAACAACACAAACACTAAGATGCAAAAGCAAAATAGGATATACAGAACAACTATCCTAATTCACTTCTGGCCTTAGGCATTTCAAAATTCAAATTAATCCTTGTGAAAATAGAAAATGCACAAAGATAATCCAGTATAATGAAACATCTATGCATGTCATAACATTAATAAACTAGTTCAGTTAGACAGAAAACATGGAGGATAAGAATGCACTCAGCTACAGGCTTGCCCAAGCAGCCAACATTTCATAGACCTACATTGCATGCTATAGAGGTTATATTGAACTTGTGGCTACTGCTAGGGTCATGCAAAGAAGGGAGATGACATGATGCAAGTACACTCTTAACATTGCTAGTTTTGGAAGCAAGTATGGACATAAAGATAGATAGGAGCACAACACTTTGATTCAATCAATATGCAAGTACATGATAGTGACACAAATAACCATTATTAAATTAGATGCAGAGATATTCATATGAACATTGCAAGTTTGACGATTCACATCTAGTATATCAAGTTCTTCACTCAAAATTAACGGATAAGCAGTATGCAAAGAACTAAGATCAACCTGATACTTCACAAACCACTTAGAATAAACAGTCTCCAACTCAAGAACTTCAAATCTCATTGAACTGAAACCGCGTACCTCAATAAGATGCAAATGTCCACTAGATTGCCCAAAATACCTTATATTCCTTTTAAATACACCACTAGGAATCACAGTGCTAGACATATCTCTAAAGCACAAAGAATCCAAATCGAACCTTAAAAAAGACCAATTTTCACTAATCCAATGCATATGACCATTCAAGAACACACCCTGAGCTAAAAGATGATGTTGCTTTATATCCAATATCTCCATAGAATCTCTCCAAACTCCATTTTCTTATGAATATGAAGAAAACTCATAAACCCCATTTGATCTCATCACATACACAATTCTATAACTATCATATACCATAGGATCAAAAGCCATATTCATTACCACAATCTGACAAGGCTCCTTACCTATATCGGGACGTGGAATCAACCTATGTTGATTTGTACTAGGATTATAAACATAATACATTTGATCATTTTCAACACCCAAACATATGCAGAACAATCCATTACAAGAATGTAAATGTATAATCTTTGACGAAGATGTACAGTTAGCAATATTCTTGAGTGCTAAAGGAATCATACCCTTTTGTTTATTGGACATGTCATTAATAGAGATAAAGTCCACATGGTTATTAGCATAGACCCACCAGCAGAATAACAGTCCATCAATTACTTTGCCGGAAGTGTGTTTTCTACGGCAGTGAAGTTGCCGGAATCTATGACTTGAGATAACGGAAAACTAGTGTTTACAAATGGCTTGGAAACGGAGAAGGAGTTTTGGAGGTAGCCAGAGGAGAATCTCCGTCAAGAGATCAGAGTTCCGGTGACTTTGGTGATTGATGTTGGAAAATCAGGAGGATGGTTACCGGAGATTCTCTCTAAGGATGTTTCAGACATTCTTCCACGTCTGTAATAAGTTAGTAGTAGTTGGTCCGCTTCACGCCGATTTTCTATAAATAGAAGGTGAAACTAAGAGATCTAGGCCTAAACTAAGACAAATTTAGTCTTAATATTTGGAATATTCAACTAACAAAGTGGAGACAAATTGAAGTTTCTACTTGTACATACTCAAAATTGGAGGGGAAACTTATTAGTTGAGGCCAAATTTAAAAGTCTGTGTATATATGTCTTTTCATTTTAGTCCTTATGTTAATTAATTACTCCATCTGTCAATTATGTGGCATTGTTGAAATTTCTAAAGTTAGCTAAGGTTTTCTTTGATCAAAATTTCTTTATATATTTTTTAAATATTTTAAGTTGTTAATTATTGTGATTCATAGTATTTGAAAGAGAATAACCCCTTACTGATTTTAATAATATAAATGGTTTATATACATGATATATAATAGTCATCCTAGGTTATAATTACAGAATTGAACATGTATAGATCAACCCATCCAAAAATTGCATTTAAGGCCTTTTCGTTAAAGCTAGCATTATGGGTTTCTTCCGCCGTCCATTCGGATTCAGATTTAACAAGAATGTCACCTTCCTCATACGGCGGCAACATTGGAACAACATACCCATTGGTTATAGATCTCCATGCCCTAACATCAATTTATTTGATATGAGAACGTAGGCGAATCTTCCAATAGGCATAGTTTGAACCATCTAAAATGGGAAGTCTACCAATAGTCGGATTTGCCGGAGCTTTAAATAACAAGATCAAGCACTTATTGTGTTAAGTGTCGGCTCTGATACCACTTGATAGGTCCGGGTATGCTATGGAACAATAAAAATAACTGGAAATAAAATAAAATGCCAATTCAGTTCCAAATGCCGCGATAATGTCGCCTAATACAAGTGACAACACTTCGATAAAATAGAAAAACCTTTGAAGAGTAAATTGCAGCGGAAATAATAAAGAACACAAATGTTTAATATTTACATAGGTTATATAACATATATAACCTATGACGGTCTATGACCGAAAGTATTTTATATATTTATATACAATTGAATAAATTCCTTCTTTTACAATTTTACAAAATATAATGAAAGGAATTAAAATGTTAAAGTCACAGATAACTTCTTCCTGAAAAATCTACCTAAATAGACATAGACAACATCTCATTATAATTGCTTCAATACATAACAAATCTAGAATTTAAGCAGCAATTATAATGTTGGACAGAATATTGTCGACACGCTCAGGCAACACTTGCGATCCATTTTTCTGAGATTAATTCTCGAGAGCTCTCTTGATATTTTTGCAATCTGTTTCTAGATGTCGATTCACTCTTGTAGCCTCTCTATTTATAGTAGAGAGTCTTCCTTGAAAAACTCATCGACTTGTTGTGGAGGTTGAGGGAAAGGTGGGCAGCTGGTAAGGTTTGTTGGAGAAGATCATGGAGAAAAATCCTCTAACTTGTTGGACTTGTTCCCCAAGCATAGAAACGACCTTGACTTGTTCTTCCCACATTTTTCATCAGCTCCTAATTACCTTGCCAAGTCACTTCTCCATCGTAATAAAAATTCCACGAGAATTACTTCAGTCCGTGAAGTAAGGCAAAACTATTTGTCATAAAAATGTTGGTCCGAATGTTGTGACATTTATTCCAACATTTCTTAACTTCAACTTAGTACAAAAAAAATGATATGTTGGGAAAAATGTCACAACACCAAACCCAATATTAACATTCTCCCCCTTTTTTCCTTTCTTCACAAAACCTACTCTAATATGTGCGACTGACTGACAGCAATGTCATAGATGTTTTCCCAATATCTATGATTACAATTATGCTCCCCCTTAACCTGTGATAACATACAAACAAAACATACATATACTAGTGTATACCACTATATAGGACTAAACACAATATTAGCACAAACGTAGTTATACACAATTCTTATAGGATTAGAAGAAAGAATATTAGCATATGTGTCATCCACAAAAACAATTGTCAGATCATTGTTAAGTTAACCATCCACATCACCAAATATCCAAACCAAAACAAAAAATAATCCACATTCATTAACCAATAATCATTTCCAACAACAACATTTTCTCCCTTGCTTATTATGCAGTAGTAGCAGCTTCCAACAGCTATCTACCTCTGCATAACTTCAGCTTGCTCCACCTTTGCCTAGCAGCTTCAGCTTCGGCCCTTTGCATAGCAGCTTCAGCTTCTGCCTTCAACCTCAGCCTTGTTAGCAAGACTTTCCTTCCAACAGCCTCTTCTCTCTGCATGACAACATCCACAACTTCTTCTGCAGCAACAACTTCTCCACTCATGCCTTCACCCTCTTCTATCTGATCCCCCTGTATAGAATCATCTCCCCCTTTTTGTGAAGAAAGCAGAAGCAGAAAATGGTCTCTGGCTTGAACCAGGGCATCTCTGGCAGTGTCAACCTCAGCAATATGTAGGTTGATTTTTACAATTTGCTATACAAGCCAATTTGTAGACAGTACAGACTGTCTTGGACCAGTGTTGCCCTGAATGTTGGGAACATTCCTTGCAACATTCTCTCTTTCTGCTTCCTTTTTCCAAGGTAGGTCAATAACTATTTATTTGCTCTTTAAAATTGCTTTATTGACAATGTAAAGTTCAGGAGCTTTTCCTAAAGTGTCTCCTCTCATAGGCTCAAGGCCTTGGATAGTTAATATCTTGAAGATCAGATAGGGAAAATGAAGGATGAAAGTTGATTCTTTTTCTGCCAGGTTGGCAATTTGATAGAAGATTAATTTTCCTTAATCAACTTTGAATCCTTTCCCAATTTTGAACAGCAGGGAGGCTTGTTCAATTGTAACAACTGACTCATTTAGAGAGGGAAGACAATTGTGAATTACAATTTTGTGGAGGGTTGAAAACAAGGCAGTGAGTTTTGATGATGGGCATCTAGGGATCCATTTATTCAGTATACCTCCAGTGAGATATTCTATTATTGTATCCCTATTTGCTGTTACTCTCTTTGTTTCTCTCACCTGTTCTTCAGTAAGACTCATACATTGATTGATGATTGAAGGTGTAAATTGATAAATTTTGTTATAAAGATATACCTTCCCAAATTTCTTTGAGGAGGTATACTCTATAACAAAGTTTAAATTGGCATAGAACAACCTTACAATCTCATCAACACATGGTTCTTTTCCGGTAACAGTGCCAAGAAGCTGTCTATCTTCCAAAAATTCCACTAAACTGTATTCACAGTAGGAGGCAATATCTAATTCTCTTTCAGACCTAATTACTCTATTTCTATAGTAATCCCATTTATCATATTTAGCTTTAGAGTAAAATTTGTTTGAGAAGGTAGTTACCTTATTATCTGAACCAGAAAAGTCTAGGCTGATGGATTCTGAACTGTTGGAGGAAGTAGAAGAGTGTGCCTTTTCGAATGTTGGCTGGAATGTTGCCTGAGATGTTGTGGCATCTGTGGCAATATTTGGGGCAGCACTTAACCTTGTAGTCCTGGGAACTCCTTTCGGAAAGAAGTGTTTCAAGGGAGTTTTATAAGGGATTTCCCTTTCCAGCGGCACATTTTGAGGTTCAGAAGCAGCTTGTTCTTCTTCACTTTATTCTGTCGAGAGCACAAGGTCTGTGTCCTCACTGTCACTACTCAAGCAATCAGGTACAAGTGTATCAAATCTGGTCCTGTTGGTGACAGGTTCCTGTTGGACAGTTCTTTCGAACACTCTACTCGATCTACGAGTAGGGAAGGAGGAGAAACTGGGTCTTTTGCTAGGGTTGAATAATCTGATGTAGCATCAACATCAATGGGATTATTGTCATCCACTTGGTAACTGACATCAAGAGGTTCCTCATTACCTCTGAGAACTATGGCAGTACACCTGTTTTTTGGTAGGTGTTGAGAAGATGTAGATGTTTGTTGAGGTGGACTGGTGCTCATTGGTGTGTTATTGGTAGTGTTGGTTGACATAGGGGATGTTGACATTGGTGAGTTTGGAGGAGAGGATTTTAAGGGTTTAGGGTTTTTGGATGAAGATGAAAGTGAAGACTCCATCGGTTAGGTAGGGGATTTACCAAGGTTTGATGTGAACTTTTTTATTTTTTATTTTTAGTTGGAAACATTTAGGATGGTAAAAATAAAAACAAATGAAGTGAATATTTATATCCTTGGAAAGCCTTTCAAAACAGTAAGATTCCTTAATTTTAGGTGTTTGATATTTGCTCAATAAATTACACATAAAATTTTGGGATAAAAAGATAAACATCACAGTAGGAATTTAATTTAACCTTATCATTTTAAAGTTTTAAATTCCTATAAAACAAGGCATAAAAATAGGGAGAAAAATCTAATTTTTCTGGAATCAGTTAAGAACAACATCCCAACAAATATCATAATATGAAAATGTCAACAACAATGTTGGCAACATTTTGGACAACACAAGCATTATGATCCCGAATGAACTTTTCGTTTTGGCAACAAATCAAGACACATTTTATATGTATTTTTATGAGTTTAACCACTGGACCAATGTAATATTTTCCCATAGTGTCCTTGGTCTAATCATAAAACACATACAAAATTATTTTTCGTGTAAAAAATAAGAATACTTATTTAGTATTCTCAATTTCTTTTGAAGCACTCGATACTCCTATAGAATCGGAACAATATCTTTTCAAGGGATTTGCCTATTTTTCATAGTTGCCAAAATTTTGTAAAGGCTTTGCCTTATTTTGATACTCCATTTTTATGATATCTAATAACATCGCAGAGAATGATATCACTTTGGAATCATGTTCTTATTGAAGGATCATGCTTGTGTGACCAAAATTAAAGCACTATACAACAACAATAATCAGTTTATGATATTACATAGGTAAATATCACCTGAAATGTTAAATAGTGTTTCAGTTGACATTCACCAAAAATGTCTTTTTAGAGATTAAAAAGACAGAGATTTCTTCAAACTAGAAAATCCCTCATGGTCCAAAGCTTTTGTAAAAATATCAGCTCGTTGATGAAGAGTGTCAACATGTTCAATTTGAACTAGCTGTTTTTTGACCAAATCCTTAAAAAGTGATGTCTAATATAATGTGTTTTGTAAGTGAGTGCTGAACTGGATTTTTGAAAATATTTATAGCACTCAAATTATCGCAGTACAAAACTAAGATGTTACTTGAAAAACCATAGTCGTCTAACATATGTCTTAACCATATTAATTGAGAGCAACAATTTCTAGCTGCTACATATTCAGATTCATCAGTTGAAAGTGAGACACAATTTTGTTTACGACTATACCAAGAAACAAAGTTATTTCCAAGATAGAAACATCCTCCACTTGTACTCTTCCTATCATCCACACCACTAGCCCAATCCGAGTCACTATACTCTATTAATTAGGATTAGTGTCGTTGGAATGCCAAATTCCCAACTCACATGAGCCGGCAACATATCTAATTATACGTTTTACAGCATTTAAGTGGGAGATTTTGGGACAATCTTGGAATCGAGCACAAACACAAACACTAAACATAATATCTGGGCGACTTAGCAGTAAGATAAAGAAGGCTACCTATCATAGATCGATACAATGTTGGGTCAACATTTTCACCAACATTATCCTTACATATCTTCTGCGAAGATCCCATTGGAGTTTTCATTTGTTTAGCATTTTTCAACCCAAACCTCTTAACTAGATTCTTGGCATATTTTCACTGGGAGATGAAGATTTCGTCTTCACTTTGCTTAATCTATAAGCCTAAGAAAAAAGTTAGTTCCCCAATAATGCTCATTTTAAAAGTTGATGACATAGATTTAACAAATGACTTTAGGTAAGACTGTGAGGCTGAACCAAAGACTATGTCATCTACGTAGATTTGAGCAATAATAATATCTACACCATGACATTTAATAAATAAAGTACAATCAGCTTCACCACGGTTAAAACCAAATTTAAGAAGGAAGTTAGTTACACGACCATACCATGCACGAGGGGCTTGTTTCAACCCATACAAAGCCTTTGTGAGCTTGTATACATAGTGTGGATGGTAAGGATCTTCAAATCCTTTTGGTTGTTCAACATAGACTTCCTTATCTAGATAACCATTTAAGAATGCACCTTTTACATCCATTTGGTGTAAAGTAATTTTTAGAAAGCATGCAATGGCAAGAAGAAGCCTAATTGATTCAATTCTAGCCACAGGTGCAAATGTTTCGTCATAATCGATTCGTTCAACCTGAGTATAGCCTTGTGCAACTAGACGAGCTTTGTTTCTAACAACAGTTCCCGATTCATCTGATTTATTTTTAAAAATCCACTTAGTTTCAATTACATTTGTATTACATGGACGTGGAACTAAGTCCCAGACTTCATTTCGAGAGAATTGTTCAAGCTCTTCTTGCATTGCTTGAATCCAAAAATCATCTTTAAGTGCTTCTAAAATATTTTTTGGCTCTATAGTAGATATAAAATAAGAAATACTAACCTTTTGGTATATGGTAGACATACACACATACCTTTCCATGTCTCTGCAATTGAGTGGTTCTTTCCTTCTTGTTCTAATTCCCTCAAAAACTCTCCCTATCACTTGACATGTTGGATGATTCTTCATAATCCTTGATGAGAGGTCCCTTCGAACTTGATCTAACAATTCAACATTTGACTTCTCATCCGCACCCTCTGTGGTCTCTGGTTCATGTTCAGATGTTGCTACGGATGTGGTAACATTTGGGGCAACATCTGGTTCTTCAGCAATTTGCACATTTTCCACTAAAACTATAATGTTATTTTCAGTTGTATTTTCTGTAAGATAAAAAATAACATTTACAGACTCTTGTAAAGTTTTGGTCCTTAGATTGTACACTCGATAAGCGTGACTATTTTGGGAATAGCCAACAAAAATTCCTTTGTCACTCCTACAGTCAAACTTTGTGAAATGGTCTCTATCATTTAAATGTAACAAATACACCCAAAAACATGAAAGTAACGCAAATTAGATTTTTTCCATTTATAATCTCATAGGGTGTCATCTTTGTTCCAAGCCTTAAATAGACTCTATTAGTGATGTGACAAGCAGTATTTAAGGTTTTAGCCCAAAAATATTTTGACAATTGTTTAGAACTAAGAATTACTCTAGCCATTTCTTGCAATGTTCTATTCTTCCTTCTGCTACCCCATTCTGTTGAGGAGTTTTGGGAGCGGAAAACTCTTGGAAAATTCTCTTTTACTCACAAAATTTTGTGAAGGAGCAGTTTTCAAATTCTTTTCCATGGCCGGATCTAATCCGAAAAATAGGAGAATAGAACAAGTTCCTAATTCTAGAGTGCAAAATTTTAAATATGTCAAAAGTTTGTGATTTTTCTTTCAAGAAATATATCCATGAATATCTAGAAAAATCATCTACTATCACATAGGAATACCTCATCCCCCTAAACTGTCTACCTCAATTGTACCCATAAGATCCATGTGCAGTAATTGAAAACAGTGAGACGTACCTGAATGTTGTCCGTCATTTTGAACAACATTATGGGAAACACGGGTTTGCTTACCTTTTAGACAATCTTCACAGACAGTTTTACCTTTATGGCTAAGATTGGGTAAGCCTCTAACCGCTTCATATGAGACCAATTTTTCTAAGTTGCGGTAGTTGACATGCCCCAACTTTTGATGCCATAGTGTTGTGTCATCGATCTTGACATTATTGCATGTTTCTTGTCTTGCAACAAGATAGCAATTATCACATGTTCTAGTACCTGTCATGACACATTCATTAGCTTTATTCGTAACTTTACATGCATTCTTATTAAATTTTACCTCAAGATTGTCATCACACAATTGACTAATACTAATCAAGTTAGCCATTAAACCCTCAACGTGTAAGACATTTCTTAAAGCTAGAAATCCAGGAACATCCAAGATCAATTTTTCCAATTATTTTGCTTTTGCTACCTCCTCCATAAGTCATGTTTCTCCGTTGAATGACTATTAGTTCTTTAGAAAACCTATTATACCTGTCATGTGACGATAACAACCATTATCAAAGTACCAAGAACCTGAAATGTTAGTTCTTAATGCAATTATTGCAACATTACAAGTTATATCCTTTTTAGGCATCCAAACTCTCTTAAAATATTTTTTACCTTTCGGCTCAGAAATGTTGCTTCGAATGTTATCCAAAATGTTGGACAACCTTTTAGGCAATATTTTGCTCACAGAATCTTGAAATTTGAAACAGTATGGTTTTAAGTGTCCAGGGGAGTTACAGTGATGACTTACAAACTTCATATTCTTTGACATATATGAGAACCTATTATTTATTCCTTTTTCTTTTACAAAGCATATTTTCTCATTTTTGTCAAACAGACTAGAGCATATAGTTTTAAGAGAGTTGTCATATCCAATACCTGCATGTGAAGGTTTACTAAAGTTGATTATCTCATTCAACTTTGAATTTCATGTGTTGAGCTTATGGAAGGTTGCTTCGGCTAAATCCAATTTTACACGAATCTTACCAAATTCTGTATCATTTTTGGTAAGTGCAACCTCTAATCGGGTTATTGTGCCTCTTAGATCTACATTCTCACGAGTTAAAGATTTTATCATTGTGTCAAGTTGTTTGGATTCTATGATTAAGGCTTTACAAATACTTTGTAACTCATTAATCATGTCATCTTTGCAATCAACTTGATCCATACTGTCAGCCTCACTAACTGAAATAGAGCCACTAAAGAAATTAACATCAAAATAATTAAAGAATTCATACCTTTTGGATGTTGTTGGGAATGCAGATGTTGTTGCAGATGTTGGAGCAAATATCATGATATCTGAGGCAACATTACAGACTACATCTTCATTATCAGACAGAGTCTGTTTGTAAACAGTAGCCATCATTGCTTGTGATTCGACTTCTTCATCTCCTTCCTCTTATCCTTCGTTGTCACTAAGAGAAACCCATAGATTATTACCAAATGTTCTAAGAGTATTTTCACATTCATTTGCATAATGACCCCAACCCGAGCATGCATGACATTGCACAGAATCAAGTTATTTAGGATCAAATTTGGTACGATCTGAGTTGGTTCTTCTTAGTGGACTTCCTTTTTGAGTACTTAGAAGGAACTTGGTAGGCTTTTGATTGAAGCCTTGGTTTTGATGATGTTTTGTTTTAGGTTTATTTATTTCATTGTTGAACTTCCTCACCATCGAATTGTATTTTCGAGTGAGTAAGACAACATTAGCACCTTCACCAAGTTCTTCAAGATTCTCATCTTTTCACCGAGTTGATTCTCCGATGATTGAACTTGACGTGCCACATTCTTGCTTTTATATAGTTTCCTTTGATTCTCAATGTTCATCTCATAGGTTTTGAGAATGCTCATTAAGGTATGAAGGTCCATTGTGGCAATATTGTGAGCTTCTTCAATGGCACAAATCTTTAAATTGAACTTTTCAGGAAGAGACCGGAGAGCCTTTTTAACAAGTTGAGTGTTGGTTAAAGGTTCACCAAGCACTTGACAATCATTTGAGATGTCAATCAACTTTTAAAAATAAGATTTAATATCATCCGCTTCTTCCATCCTTAAACGTTCATATTTGCTCATGAGCGTGCGTAGCTCTGTTCGACAAACACTTGAGTTACCTTCACAATGAATTTGTAAAGTATCATATGCATCCTTAGCCGTGTGGCAGTTTTGAATGAGCTTGAACATGTATGGATCAACCCATCCAAAAATTGCATTGAAGGCCTTTTCGTTAAAGCTAGCATTATCAGTTTCTTCCGCCGTCCATTTGAATTCAGGTTTAACAAGAATGTCACCTTCCTCATCCAACGGCAACATTGGAACAACATACCCATTGGTTATAGATCTCCATGCCCTAACATCAATTGATTTGATATGAGAACGTAGGCGAATCTTCCAATAGGCATAGTTTGAACCATCTAAAATGGGAAGTCTACCAATAGTTGGATTTGCCGGATCCATATCTTTAAATAATAGGACCAAACACTTATTGTGTTAAGTGTCGGCTCTGATACCACTTGATAGGTCTGGGTATGCTATAGAACAATAAAAACAAACTGGAAATAAAATCGAATGTCAATTCAGTTCCAAATGTCAGTGACAATTTCGTTTGATACAAGTGACAACACTTCGATAAAATAGAAAAACTTTTGAAGAGTAAATTGCAGCGGAAATAATAAAGAACACAAATATTTAATATTTACATAGGTTATATATATATATTGTATAACCTATGATGGTCAATGACCGAATGTATTATATGTATTTATATACAATTGAATAAATTCCTTCTTTTACAATTTTACAAACTATAATGAAAGGAATTAAAATGTTAAAGTCGCGGATGACTTCTGCCTGAAAAATCTACCTAAATAGACATAGACAACATCTCATTATAATTGCTTCAATACATAACAAATCTAGAATCTAAGCAGCAATTATAATGTTGGACAAAATGTTGTCGACACACTCAGGCAACACTTGCGATCCAGTTTTCTAAGATGAATTCTCGAGAGCTTTCTTCATATTTTTGCAATATGTTTCTGGATGTCGATTCACTCTTGTAACCTATATATTTATAGTAGAGAGTGTTCCTTGAAAATCTCATTGACTTGTTGTGGAGGTTGAGGGAAAGGTGGGCAGCTGGTAAGGTTTGTTGGAGAAGATCATGGAGTAAAATCCTCTAACTTCTTGGACTTGTTCCCCAAGCATAGCAACGACTTTGACTTGTTCTTCCCACATTTTTCATCAGCTCCTAATTACCTTGCCAAGTCACTTCTCCATCGTAGTAAAAATTCCACGAGAATTACTTCGGTCCGTGAAGTAAGGCAAAACTGTTTGTCATAAAAATGTTGGTCCGAATGTTGTGACATTTGTTTCAACATTTCTTAAGTTCCACTTAGTACAAAAAAATGATATGTTGGGCAAAATTTCACAACACCAAAGCCAACATTAACACGTACGAATCAACAAATAGAGAGTTAAAAATAAATATTTCGACAAAATTGAAATTTGGTAACAAATGTGTGGGGATTAAGATGAAGAGCATTATAATACGCATCAACACTCCTATACTCAACCACACACACCTTACAACCAATCTTGTTTATCTTACACTATGTTAGCCATAAATAAGCCAATGAATTGATAAACGTAGATTTAGGTCATTGTCATGAATTGAATCGAGATAACCAAATAGAAATGTTAGTGCAAGAGAGTCCTCTTTGAACTTTTAGTTCTAGTTGGTGGTTGAAAGTTAACATCATCCAACAAACACGTTTATTTCTCCTCCTTGTCAATCTAGTAGTTTGATACATCCGCAAAATTTCTTAAAATTTCAGTTATAATACATTACAACATGTAAAATTAAGGGTAAATTACACTAAATATGCTTATAATATAACCAAGTGAAAATGCTTTATACTTTTAAATCAAATACTCACACCATTTATATTATAAAAACCCTAAAAAATCTACTTTGAGTAATATTTTTATTTTACAAAGGTGTTAAGTGTTTGAATTTGAAAAACAAGAGGAATATACGTAACTAAGTATATTAAAATAGAAAAACTGAAAGATAAATTAAAGTTATAAATAGAAAGTTCCAATACATTTAATATTATGAAATGAAAGAGAATAATTAAGATTTTGTTGAGAAACTTTTTTTTGATAAGTAAACTATTTTATTTACCAAATGTTGTGGTTATTTGTACCGTGTTAATCAGAAATCTAAGAACCATAATCGTGGGTTCAAGAAGAAGAAGAAGAAGTAAGAGAAAGAAGATGAGAGTACATAGTAGAGAGAGAAATATTCTTTATTTCAATTCATTCAACTGATTGTACAATACTGTGTATATGATATATATACACACAGATTTTGACAGCTAAGATAGTTAACTAACTAATTACTCATTTAACTAATTAATGAAAGATAACTAACTTAACTAATTCTAATTACATAAATGACTAAAATACCCTTGTAGAGTACCAGATAGAATCTTATACATCTACGCTCCCCCTCAAGTTAGGTAGGGAATACTTTGAATATATTTAGAAATCCTAGCTTGGAACTGAGATATTCATGTTGTACTCTTGCAAGCCCTTTAGTGAAGATATCTGCAGGTTGTTCCTGAGTAGAAATGTATTTAGTTGTTAACATCCCTTGCATTATTTTCTCCCTTATAAAGTGACAGTCTATTTCAATATGCTTAGTCCTTTCATGGTAGACATGATTTGTTGCAATTTGAATTGCAGCCTTACTATCACTGAACATATCAACTGGTATTTTGTTCTCAATTCCCAGCTCCTTTAGCAATCCAGTATCCAAATAATTTCTAAAACAATTGAAGCAATGCTCCTCTACTCTGATTCTGCAGAGCTTTTGGAAGTTGTTGTTTGCTTATTTGATTTCCAAGTAATTAGAGAATTCCCTACTTTGACAAGATATCCCGTAACAGACTTTCTAGATATAGCACATGATGCCCAGTCTGCATCACATTATACAATAAGAATTGAGCTAGATTGACTTGATAGAAGCACATCTTGACCTGATTTGTTTTTCAAATATCTAATGATCCTTAGGGAAGCATCCATATGACTTTACTTGAGTTGTTGTAGAAATTACTGAGTGTTTGGACACTAAAAGAGATGTCTAGTCTAGTCATGATTAAATACAATAGTTTATCAATGATTCTCTGATAAGTGCCTTGATCAGCTAAATGATCATTTCCTGTAACGTGTTCATCATACTGCCTGATAGTCAATTTTACATTGATGTCAATAGGAGTAGTTGTAGGTTTTGCAGCTAATAGTCCAGTTTCTGACAATAACTCCAAAAGATACTTTCTCTCATGCATAAGAATTTCATTCTTAGACCTGACAATTCTATACCAATAAAGAATTTTAGTTCACCAAGGTCCTTCATTTTAAAGTGTCTCTTTTGTATTTTTGAATAGGTATAGACTGCTTTCTGTAATCAGCATGTTATCCACATACACCAATACCATAGTAATGCCCTCAATGTTTCTTTTGATGAACAAAGAATGATCATATTGACTTTGCTGAAACTTTGCTTTTAATAAAGCCTTAGGAAGTTTGGCATCACATTGTCTTGGTGACTTCTTCAATCCATACAAGGATTTAGTGGGTCTACACATCTCGTTCTCCCATGAATCTTGAATTCTTGTGGAAAATTAATGTGAATTTCATCATACAAATCACCTTGTAAGAAAGCATTGTACACATCCATTTGGTGTGCATGCCGATGTTTCATTGCAGCTAATGATAACACTGTTCTCACTGCCTTCATCTAAACAACTGGAGAAAAAGTCTCTTGGTAATGTATGCCCTCTTTTTTGCTATAGCCCTTTGCCACCAACTTGGCCTTATATCTTTCTATTTCTCCATTTTCCCTATACTACTAAAAATAGTCAAAAATCGACGAAAAAAACCAACGTAATTTGTTGATTTTTTAGAAAAAATGATGAAAATACGTTCGTAAGTTTTCACCTCGTTGATTTTTAAAAACCGACGGAATGCGTTGGTTTTTTCCAACGGATCGCGTCGCTATTTGTAGCAGTCACTTTTTTTTAATTAATAATTAAATAAAAAACCGACGAACCCCGTCGATATTTAATTTAATTATTATTCTCTTTTTTTATTTATATATTATATATTTAAATAAATATTATTTATATAAATAAAAACCAACGAAGTCCGTTGGTTTTAATTAATATATTTTTATTTTTCATAAAAAATCAACATACTCGGTCGCAATTAATTATTTTTTTATTTTTTTTTAGAAAAAACCAACGAACTCTATCGTAATTAATTAATAATTGTTTTTTAAAAAAACAATGGAGTCCGTCGCTTTATTTTCCAGAAAAGCGACAAACTTCGTCAGATTTCTGTCGATTTTCTGGAAAAACAACTAGCAGAATGTTGCTAGTTTTTCAATAGCCCACCTGTCAAAAGCACCAAAATAAATATATATACCAATTCAGCTACATACCAACACTAATTGCTGCCAAAACATTAATAAACGAGCTACAATATAAATAACATCACAATTATCAACCAAATACAACGTTCAACACATGAAATTCATTATAAAAAAATCACCAAAGTTCAAAGTTTTCAAATCATTCAACTAAAAGTATGAATATAACATGCATAAGGCTCAGAACTACAACTACACACAAGTCCTAAGGCATCTCATGATCTGGTGTACGGTCTACAAATTCATATTCGTCTTCCAACTCGATGTCATCATCATCATCATCAGGGTGTGGAGGTGGATAGCGGGGAACACCAAATCATCCACATGCAATGTGGCTCAGAGCTTGTACTTGGAGCGATTTTGTGCTCTCTTACATCACCCTCTCTCCCTCCAATTGTCTAGCTTCAGCCGCTGCTAATTGTTGATTAAGTTGTGCAATTTGTTGCGCCATAGCTGCGACTTGTACACCATCGACACCCTCGCCATATTGGGAAATCCCTTCACCTCGAAGTCTTGATTGGATGCGTTGAGGGTTGTTCCTTGGGCCTAGACCATACGTTCTATCCTTTTGTGTCCCAACGACTCTACACCACATTTCAATCTCTAATTCAGGTAGAGGCTTGGACGACTCGCCTTCAGGCTGAGTTTACTGGTACTCGTGGACCATACTTTTATACCCAACCTATACATTGAAAAAGAAAAGTTAGTATATATCAAACATATAATAATTAAACTTATACTATAATTATTCAAAGACTAAAAGAATTACGCACCCAAGTGTCTTTATCCCTTTGTTCGACCCACTTAGGCTCATCTGTGTCATTCTTTTTTTTGTGGATTTTTAGGAACAACTCATCCTAACTGGGAAAAAACTCTCATCTATTTTTTCTATAATAGGGTAACGGTCTATAGACCATAATATGACATAAATGTGACTAATGGACTAAGGCATCACCGGAGAGAGGAAAGAAAACAAACTCTATAATGACATCTACATACAAACTTAAGTTAGTAACAAAATTAGGATCTCTACCTCCCTTACTAGGACCTCTACCTCTACCTCTACCTCGATCACTACCACCTGATGACATTTGCATACAAACTTAAGTTAGTAACAAAATGAATTAACAAAGTATAGAATAAAATAAAATTGCTATATATATGTGTGTGTGAAATAAACTAACATGCTACATACTAATCATCCTCCTCGTCATCCTCCTCGCTTGATTCATTCTCATTAGTCGATTCATCCTCCTTGCTTGTTTCATTTCCATCAGCCGAGTCATCCTCAACATTTGTTACGACAACTACCTCGTCATCTCCAATTTCTTCTAATAGGTGTTGAGGATGTTCCAGACTATTTTCCAACTATGTTTCCACCGTATGATGAACAACTGGTAGGTCATTTTGATACGCCATAGCTACCTCATTATTGACCTCAATCCTACCCACAAGCTTAGTCTTGATAACTACCCACCAATCAGCTTTATCCTTACGCAAAGGATAAAAAGAATAATACACTTGCCTATCATTTTTTGCAGTTATGAAGGGATCGTAATGACCATAATATCTCATGTGATGGACTTCAATTATGTTATGCCGACGATTAACCCTTGTACCTATATGGGTTAGATCAAACCAATTGCACCGAAATAATACTATCTTCTTCTTAGAATAACCAGGATATTTAAGTTGTATGATCTTCTGTAGCACACCATAATAATCAATAGTTACACCGTTACCATCAGTATCGCCTTTGATGCACACTCCACTATTATTGGTTTTATTATACTTAGAAACTTTCGTTTGAAACTTGTAACCACTTACAATGTACTTATTCATTGTCTTAATTTGAGTGACATGCCCAAGGTCTATAAAAAATAGGTATGTTCTCCAGTAATCGGTTGATAAACCTATATAAGATCCGCATAAATCAACAACTTTCATATATGTTGTCATTTAATAGAAATTATGCAATGACATTCAAGACTTAAAAAATCATAAAACCTATTCGAAAACTTCGTATATATTGCATCATTGCCCTCCCGACCCAAAGTGGACGACTAGCCTCTTTCCCCAACTAACGAAGAGATCTTGGCGGAATTACAACATATGAAATTGAGCACAGTTTAGCAAAGAAATAGCCCACTTGTTTCTCGAGAAGAGAATTCTTGATAGAAACGCATTGCTTCTTCATTGGGAGGTTGCTCAATAATTTGTTCAGGTTTAAACCTAGAATGTATCCCAAAAGCATTAGTAACCATATCGTTAACTCTATCATATTGGACATGAATATTTTTCTGCGACCTACTACTTTCACCAACAACCAAATTAAAATATATAGCATTAACTCCATCAACCTCTCCATGATCAGTCCAAACAAAATATCTCGAATTAAACCCCTTACGATATAAATGAAGCTTAACCATTTCCGGATCAAAATACTTCATACATCCGCAATTAATACAAGGACGCTTAATTACCCATTCATTTTGGTAAGGATCAAGTGACATTGCGTGTATGATAAACCCTTTAACACCTTCAACAAATTCAGTATTATCACCCACACGGTCACTATTATTCCTATTATACATCCACATACGATAAGTCATCTACAAAAATACTCACAAAATAGAAATATTAAATTATATGTTAGGTTGCATTATATTATTAATTAGACTATAACTATTCTAGTGAATTGTTATCAAGTTAGCTAATAGAGTTTGTTGGAAAATTAATCTCAAAAGACGTAAAGACTACCATACAACAATTTAACAACAAGACACTTCTGATAAGAGGATGAACAAGCAAAAGCAATGGCATCAATGCCATTCATATCCAAAAACAAAATAATTAAATTTTACCCAACAAACAACATTTGACATGCAACTTCCTCCCGTCTCAAGTCAACTTATCTAAAGAATTATACTGGCTAGAGCTCTACGTCAATCTCAATTTTGTTAAAACTCATCATTTGTTCTAGTTTATAATCAGTGATAATGTTAGTAATCAATGTTCTTAAATCATATTCTAATTCACAACAATAATAGAGTGAAAAAAAACAATACAAATATCTCTTATTTTCCAATATCACAGTGCCTCTTTGTTTTTGGTAAATAAATGTGAAGTATTATCATTACTGGCAAAAATATTTACACTTTAGAGACTACTTTTCAATTAAATACTACCCTTCATATTAAGGGTATAGTTAATTATCTAGAGTTTAACAATTAGCATCTATTATCTATTTGACTATTTACATATTTGCTCTATCCAATATATGCATTTAAGTGCCCTCTTAGAACATTTAACTAGTTCAATCCTAGTATAAATTTTAGACTGTATTTGGGTGCATCAGTTTCTATATTATTGTATATCTTCCTGTTTCTTACTTGCCATGTATAGTATATAATGGCCCCCCATGCTGCTACAACAATTTTCTTCTTGAATTATCTCCAATGTCTTCTTTTTATCTAATCTATTCCTGTTTTCACTTCATTCTACCTGACTGTTTTGTCCAGCCATTTTGCAACTTCTTCTTGTAACGTTGTATTCCATTTGCAGTTTCCAAACAAATGTGCTTGGTTTTCATCAATACCTGTAGAACATAAGTTGCACTTTGTATCATCCACTGGTATGTTAAACTTTTGGAGCCTCATCTTTGTTTGTAATAAGTTTCTATATGCTAACGATAATATGAATCTCTGCTTTGGTAGCATTATGGAGTTCCATATTAGGTCAGCTTCTTCCATCTTTGTCATTGTGCCCATCATGCTGAGATAACTTTTGGTAACATAGTATCTTCCATTTGCTGTTAGCTTGTATTGTCCATTACAGTACCATGTTCACATCTTCTCTTTGATGGAATTTATTTTCCTCCAATACTAGATGATGTATTGTATAGGTTTGTATTCCCATATGTCTTTACATGTTTTCATATACACTTTATGTACCCATTTCTCCCATAAGACATCCTTTTTGCATGCAATTTGCCATAGTAGTTTCCCTACTGAGGCAATGTTCCAGTTCCTGCTGCTTTTGATATTTAAACCACCATATTTCTTAGGTACACATACTGCATCCTAAGACACTAGTGACATTATCCTCTTTTCCACCCCATTTGCATTCATTGCATTTCCTGTCTACTTCTTTTAATACTCTTTGAGGTAAAATGAAAACAACAACCCAAAAGTTGTATATAGAAAACAACACATAATTTATAACTTATAGTCTACCTGCATAAGAAAGTTGCTTGCAATAGCCATTCTTTATTCTGTTTGTGATCTTATCTACCAATTATTGACATTCCATTATACTCCATCTCTTGGATGATAAAGGAAATTCAAGATATTTGATTGGTAGATTTCCAAGTGTAAATCATGTCCTTTGTAATATACTTTCTTGAGTTACATTATCCAATCCCAGTTATGAATATATTAGATTTTTCACAGTTTGCCTTCAGACTTGTGACTTTACTAAAAGGATCAAGTGATTCCATGACTCTAGATACAGATGCCACATTACCTTTACAAAATATCATTAGGTCATCAGCAAATACCAAATGTGTTAACTGTGTGGTCTTACACATTAGATGGTATCTAAAATATGGTAACTCACTCATCTTTTTAAGTATTCTTGACAGGTATTCCATCACTATTACAAACAAAAGGGGTGACATAGGGTCACCTTGTCTAAGCCCCCTCTGTCCTGCAAAGTATCCATGTCCCATTCCATTTACCTTCACTATAAATGTGGTAGATGTAACACATGTCATGACTAATTTTATGAATGGCTTTGGAAATCCAAACCCTCTCAAGGCTTCCTCAATTAATTCCCAGCTATCCATGTCATAAGTTTTCCTTAAGTCAATTTTCATCATACATCTAGGGGATGTCTTTCTAGTATAGTATCTCAGTAGATCATGACATATTAATACATTATGAATTAGTGATCTATCCTCCACAAATGCAACTTGGTTTTCTGCTACTAGTACTTCTAATATTTTCCTTAGTCTTACATAAATCATTTTTGAAATGCATTTGTATACTACATTGCAACAAGATATAGGTCTAAATTGACTAGCATTCTATGGTGTTTGTACCTTAGGAATCAATGTGATGATGGTGGCATTGATTTGCTTCAACATCTTCCCATTATCCATGAATTCTAATAGAACTTTGGCCATATCTTCTTCTATTACTCCCCATGCATCTTGGAAGAATCCACTTCCATACCCATCTAGTCCAGGACTTCTATTTCTACCAATGCTGAATATTGCTTCCTTCACTTCCTTAGGTGTGTAAGGTCTTATCAGCTCAAATTGTTCTTCTATATTCAGAGTGTGGCCATTTTTCAAGAACATATCACATGCCTGACCTTTACCTTCTGCTTTTTCCCCAACATGTCTTTATAGTAATCCACAAAATGTTAGTTATGGTTTCTTGATCAGTCTGTAGATTACCCTGGTTATCTTGTAATTGTACTCTGCTTGTTGAAGTTTTCTAGGCTTTATTACTGAGAAGAAATATTTGGTACAATCATCACCAAGTTTAATCCAATTATCCTTACTTCTTTGTTGTAAGAATGCCTCCGCCAAGTATGATGATCTTCTAAATTTGATGTATTTTTCTCTTTTATTTTGTTGCCTTTTTGTATCCAATGGCCATGCTTGTAGTTCTTTTTGAGCTTTTTACAATGCCAATCTATCTTCATCTGCTTCTACAATTATATTTTTTAAATGTTCCTCATTCAATTTACTCATTTCCTTCTTCATCCACTTTATTTTTTTAGCAACATCTATCATCATTCATCCTTCTATATTTTGTTGCCATACACCCTTCACCTTGTCCAGGAATATAGGATGACTTGCCCAAATATTGCAGTATTTGAATGGTTGTTTAGATTTTTTTCCCCAACTAAGGCTACTTTTACTAGACTATGGTCACTTATTCCTTCTGGTAGGAATTATGCACTAAATGTTGGTATGTTGTTCAACCTACTCATTGTTGATGAACACCCAATCAATTTTTGAGTATATCATTCTTTCCCCCTTTTTATCATTCCACGTGTACCTGTTCCAATGAAATGGTAATTCTATCGACTCACATTGTTCTACACAATTCTTGAAATCCATAATTTCAGCTATACTGATTGCATTACCCCTATCCTGTCATCCAAGTTTAATACTGAGTTAAAGTCACCCATTAGCATCCATGGTTGGTTTGTACCTCCACTTACCATGCCCAGATATTGCCATAATCTTTTCCTTTCTCCCCTAGTATTATAAGCATAAATCATTGTCAGTATTAAGGTCTTCTGTTGACTTATATTCAACACTTGACATGTTATGGTTTGTGCATTGCTACTTACTTAATGCACCCTGAACATATCAGGTCTCCATGTGATACATATTCTACCATTATTGTGTTGATCTAGATTGGTTATATATTGCCATCCATCAACCATCAGACTTGCAACCTTATCAATATTTTTACTCTTTATTTATTTTCCACTATGCCCATCAACCCAATGGACTCTTTATTACAAAGGAGTTTTACCTCCTTCTGTTTGTTAGGGGCATTCAATCCCCTAACATTCCAACACATGGTGTTATCCATGTCCATCCTGGGGGTTATTTGTGCCTCCTCCTTTTTGAGTTCCATTTGATCTTACTTGTATGACTGGAAACTCCTTATCTAGTAGTTTAAAATGATGATTTTGTTTCTCACCTTGTCTTTCTGGGCTCACTTTTCTACTCTGTCTGGTTGCCATTTGATGATCTGATTTACACCTTGATTTCTTAGTTTTGTAGTCCTTCTAGGATTTACATGTGTAATCCATCCCAGCTATATTTCCTCTTCAGCCTGTTAGTTTATTGTGTGCTTATCAATTTTATCCTTCCCTTTATCATCTCTTACATCCATATTTGTTTGTGTTACCTCTCATGTACCTTTACCTTCCCCTGTTTTTGCATTTGGTCCCTGACCTTTCTTTTTCCTGCATTCCTTTTCTTCATGTCCATATTTTTGACATTGTTGACACAAAGTTGGTTTCCAATCATATTGAATCTTCTGTTCCACTAAATTTCCTTTTTCATTCCTGAAGTATACTTTATCAGGTAATGTAGCTTTCATGTCCAGTTCAATCAACAGTTTTGAAAACTGAGTCCCTTCTTCTTTTCTGTATGATTATCCACTATCACTGGTTTGCATATGAGGCTTCCTATTTTGCTTAGTCCTTTCTTACTCCAATACTTGAATTCTAAACCAGGTAATTTTACCCAGATTGGAACAGTATATAGTTCCTCCCTAGTAGATTCCATGTCTGAATTCCAAGCCTTTACTATGAATGGTTTGTTATAAAAGTGATATATACCCCCCTTGCAGGGCTTCATTCTTTCCTACACTCGAATCAAATCTTACCAATACAACTCCATTTTTCAACATAGATATTTTGTTTATCCCTAGTTTTCCCCATAATCATTGAATGTATCCATTCATTACTGAAAATGGGGGTATGCTCCTAGAACATAGCAAACAATGGCATTCTTCCAGTACATTAGTTCTGAGCTTATATCATCATACTCTATTTCACATATCAGATTTTCACCATGCATATTGGGTGAAACGTAGTCTAATTTAAATCCCGCATTAGCTATCTTTTCTATATCGAAATTGTCCCAAATCGAAAATTTCTTCTCAATTGTTGGTTGTGCTTCTGTATCATCTGCCCATGAACTCTTCCTTGAGCTTCCTGATACATTCATCTCTTTTTCTCAGTCTTCTAAGGTATTTGTCTTATTTCTGCCATCATCTTCTCTGTTACTTCCTTTGGATTTTCAGTTACCTCATCATCTTTCTTGTTCTGTTTGTCTATCATCTGTGATTCTCTTCAAGGCTCAGTAGTTTGATTCTCATCCTACTCCATCTCTTGTTCATAGATTCCCATTTTTTGGGGTTCTTCATTCGTGCTTAGGGTTTCTCCGGTACTCAAATTGAGTTGAGTAACCAGTCCTTCCTTCTTCTTGTGTTGCATTGTAGCTTTTGTTTTGGATTCCATGGCCATTACCGCTTTCATTGATGGATTCCTTGCTCTTTTCCCCGTGGGTGTGCACGATACGATATGCTATCGTGCGCTGAGAGATAAAGAGAGAGAAAGCTCACGCAATATCACAGTGCTTCATTTCGCTAAAACCTTAAGAATCTTCAATCCCATTTTTAATTATGCTAGCTCAAACAAACCACATTTTACAGTATTGCAAACTAAACAATAAAAACAATGAATAATTTAATCTCCATAAACTATCACTAAGGACATGAAGAAGTTTAACTATTACAGAAGTAAATTTTGCAGCAAATATTTCTTTTCATTCACCTACAAGCTTTAAGGTAATTACCTCATTGATAAAATTAACCAATAACGGAAGAGGAAAAGAAATGAAAGTTACCCAGAAGCTAAAACCATGAAAACACTCGAAGATTAATGAATATTACCATAGATTCAGATGAAGAACCCCAAAAAAATGTAAAACCGTAGTTTCAGGAACTTATCTCACTATTTTGTGTGAGAGAGAGTGGCTGGGGTGGGGTCGTCGGTAGCAAAGTGGAAGCGGTGGAATGCTGGTGGAGTGGGGGAATAGCTGGTGGCGCTAGTTGGGGGTAGGGGTATTGCTGGTCGCTGGTGGGGTGAGGGAATATTTTTAATCGGGGAAGATGGGAAATTGGAGAAAGGATCCGAAATGGGTTTGTTCTATTTGACAAACCGACGACTAGAGATGACAATGGATCCTGGACCCGGATCCGGTGGATCCGGTGGATCCAGATCCGTTTTATAGGATATGGATCTTCAAAATTTGGACCCGACGGATCCGGATCAGACCCGGATCCATTTCTGACGGATCGGATCTGGATCTGGATCTTGTATTTGAGATCCGTATCCGGTCCAGATCCGAACCATGGATCCGTTTTTTATTAAATATATTCATAACCTAGAATGTAATTTTATAAGTATTTTCTTAAAATTGCTAAGCACATCCTTGCAAGTTTAGTTCTCAAAACAAGTTTAATTTATCCCCGCGTTAACTCAAAAACCAAAAAATAAAGAGGTAACTTCGATAATAAAATTAATGTTATATTAGTGAATGACTAATATCTCCATAGACAAGTAGTTAAAATTATATTCACTTAATTTGTAAAGATTTCAAGCACATGCAAGTTCTGCATTGTGGAAATATTAGTCAGCATTTTCCATAACTATTGTCATTGTCCAACATTTTCAATTAATAGCTCACAATCAAAACGAGACAACGAACAAAATATCTCATATGGACATTTCAAAATTGAAACACAGTAAACTGTTAGCTAAGCAAAAATCGTTTGTCAGTTCAAAAAATAATTCTTAGCAAGGTTACATTTTTAACAAGGCAAATTTTTTTACATGTGGATCCAGATCCGATCCGTGGACCCGGCGGATCCAATGGATCCGGATTTGGATATAATTTTTATGGACCCAATGGATCTGGATTCAGGTATGAAAATGGATCTGGATCTAGTAGGATCCGATCCAGATCCGATCCGTTGCCATCCCTACCGACGACAAACCAACACAGTACGTCGGTTTTGTCCGTCATTTGAACTTTTGACCAATTAAAAAAACAAATATATATATATATATATATATATATATATATATATATATATATATATATATATATATATATATATATATATATTACTGACGTAAGTATATAAAAAATTAAAAATATTTTATTTAATTAATAAATTAAAATTTGAAAGCATTTTATAATTATTTTTTATAAATCGACGGAGTCTGTCGATTTTATTAATTTATTTATTAATTAATTAATTAATAAAAATTAAATAAAATAAAAAATAGTTTTTAATTGTTTTTTAATAAACCAATGAAGTCCGTTGGTTTTTTTTTTAATTAAACTGACGGACTATGTCAGTTTAATTTGGCGGAATTTTTGGCACAAAAATCTGCCAAAATAAACCAACGTAGTCCATCGATTTTAATTAAAAAAATTAAAAATTATTAAAATTGATGGACTGCGTTGATTTTTCGTTGGTTTAATTTTTCAACACAGTCCATTAATTTTTTCTCCATCGATTTTTGACAGTTTTTAGTAGTGTTATTTTGTAAATCCACTTGCATCCAATTGATATTTTTCCTTGTGGTAAAATAACAGTTTCCCAAGTATGATTGTTTTCTAATGCATCAATCTCTGCTTTCATTGCCTCAACCCACTTAGGATCTTTGACTGCTTCATGATAGGTTGTAGGTTCTTTGATATTAGAAGACGAAGATGTGTAATCTTGATAAAAAGGTGTAATGTGATAATAGGATAAGTATTTTGATAGAACATAAGGTTGATCATGATGAATATTTAAAGACACAAAATCTTTCATCTATGTTGGTGGTTTTCTCCCTTTAGTTGACTTTCTTTCAGGAACAACTGGTGTAACTCTATTATGTAGGACTGTCACAATAGTTTGAACATGTAATTATTGTTGACTTAGTAAATTATTTGAAGAAACTTGTGTTTGGACTTGTGATTCATTCTGACTTTGGTTTGTGTTATTTTCTGGCAGTATAGTTGTATTGTGGTTTGAGGATGATTCAAGTAAGTTCCGTTTTGTGGAATCATAAATAAGCAATCAATATTTATAGGAGGAAATAGTATGTAGGAGTCAAAAGTTTGCTTTTGGAAGGAAAGTGTATCTTCTCTTAACTGAACATCCATGCTCACAAATAGTGTATGTGAGTTTAGATCATACAATATGTAAACTTTCTGTGTAGATGAATACCCTGTATGAATAGCTAACCTTGACCTTGACTTAATCTTATCTTGTTCTTGTAGGTGTTTAGCATAGCACAAGCAGCCTATGATTCTTAGATGTGCAATATTTGGTTTTTTGAAGTACAATCTCTCATAGGGTGTTTGATATTTAATCACCTTACTAGGGATTCTATTGATGAGATAAACTGCAGCTTGCACGTACAATCCCCAGAATTTAGTAGGTATTTTCCCTTGAAACCTAATAATCCTAGTCACTTCTTAGATATACCTATGCTTCCTATCAACAACACCATTTTGATGAGGGGTATAAGCACAACTTGTTTGATGAATTATCCACAGATTCTTAGATATATTCCCACAAACTGAATTAACAAATTTAGTGTCATTAAGTGGGACTAGGAAAAACAATCAGTGTTAGCTTTAAGAAATTCAATTAATTTAATCCTGTGCTCCGGGGTCAATCCGATGCCCAGGTATACCTTTCTATCAAGAAAATGCACGAACAAGATGACTTGTTCTAGCTCCTTTATAGTCGACTTTCTGGCATCTGAATCATTGGGTGGCACAAAGGTCCTCGGAATGTGAAAATTCTCTTCTTCATCCTTATAGTTTGTCTTTTCTTCCTCTTCATTTTTCGGACTCAACGAACCCGAACTGTGTGATTGCTATTTCACTTTCCTACCTTTAATCGTGTCCTTCATTTCTTTTGGTATTTGCACCGATTCTTCTACTTCAAACATATCCCTTGATGTCGGTTGTTCCCCTCAGATCATTTTGATTCCATCTGGTGTTGGGAATTTTAGCATCATGTGTAAAGTCGAAGGTACAACCTTCATATTATGTATCCAAGGCCTACTGAATAAAGCGTTGTATATCATTTCACCTTTTATGACATAAAATCTCGTTTGTTGAATTTTTGAGATGCATTGACTGGAAGAATAATCTCCCCTTTTGTGGTCTCACTTGCCATGTTAAAACCATTTAGAACTCAGGTTGCCGGCCTAATTTTGTCCAACAACCCGAACTGCTTCACCACCTTACATCGGATGATGTTGGCTGAGATACTTGGATCAATTAAAATCTGCTTAATCTGAAATTTATTAACGAGGACAGAAATTACCAGTGCATCATTGTGAGGTTGAATGACGCCTTCCAAGTCTTCATCATTGAAAGATATTGTCTTCTCCGGTTCATAATTTTTGGATCTTTTCTCTCTAGTTATTGACACTTTCATCTTCTTTGCGGTCATGATAGCTCCCTTCGGAATATCCACCCCCCCGATAATCATATTTATGACATGTTGGGGTTTCACCGATTCTGTCTTCTTGTTTGCTTCTCTACTTCTATAATTTCTGTTGGCACGATTACTTAAGAACTCACGTAGATGGCAATTTTTCAATAATCGGGCCACTCCATCACTTAACTTGAAACAATCCTTAGTTCTATGACCATGAGTTCCATGGTAATCATAAATCAAGTTTGGATCTCATGAGCCGGGTCTGTCCAAAGCGATCTTGGCCATCGTGTCTCCTTTATATGACTAATGGCCGAAATGTGCCGAGCAAAATCAATGTTGAAATCGTATTCGGATAGCCTCGGGTTCTCCACAACGTTATAAGAAGATCCACCGAAATCATTTTTGAATTGCAAACCCCTACTAATAGACCCTCGATCATTACGCCTATCTCCTCTATCTGATGGGAAATTACGATTGTTGCGACCCCTATCGGATCTGAAATTTGACCTCTTCGATTGACCGTAGGGTTGATACCTATCATTTGAAGATTTCGGCTCTGACTCGACTACCCTCTTTGACTTATCAAAGTTTTTGTTCCGTCCTACGGAGCCCGGTGAAAGTTCAAGCTGATCATCCTCCACCCTAATCTTGGACTCGTACATGTTATGCACATCTGCCCATGTTACTTCCAAGAATTCCAACAGGTTCTCCATTAATTTAAATGAAGCACTAGAGCTCCTAGGATTCATCCCCTTGGGGAAAGATTCAACTGCCCACACATCCGGTACTCGGGGAAGTAGGATCCGCTCCTTTTAAAACCTGGTCACGAACTCCCGTAGCAACTCCGTATCTTTCTGAGCAATTTTTAAAATATTCGCTTTCCTTGTTTGAACCTTCCGAGCTCCGACATGAGCCTTTATAAAAGCATCTGCAAGCATTTCAAATGAATTAATAGAATGCTCAGGCAATATAAAATACCAAGTCATTTCTCAATTGGAAAGCATTTCGTCGAACTTCTTCAATAACACCGATTCAATCTCATCTGTATGCATGTCATTGCCCTTCATTTCACAAGTATATCACATCACATGCTCCTATGGATCAGTTTTTCCATCATACTTTGGGACATCAGCCATTTTAAACCTCTTCGGTATCAACTTCTTTGCTGCACTAGGTGGGAATGGTAACTGGATGTATCTCTTCGAGTCCAGCCCATTCAAGATCGGAGGTGCCCCAGGAATCTAGTCCACCCGTAAATTGTAGGTTTCAACGTTCTTTTTATTTGTCTCAATAAGTTTAGTTAAAGCTTCAAGAATTTTGAAGACCTCCGAGGACTCATTAGTCCCCGAACCGTTGGCATTCTTATCGACTGGATCTTCTTCCCGACTTGTTCATTATTGTGAATGGGACGAGCTTCATCCGGTGCGCTTGCTCCACTATTTTTCTTTTGCAACTGAGTTATAGCCTCCTGTTGCTCCTTTACCATATGAAAGATTCGAGCCAAATTTATTTCACCATCCTCATCATCGTTCGATGTCTTCTAACGTGATCTTTTGGGCGTTCGGGGTGAAATCACGGGATTATTGTTATTCATTGGATCAATGTTCAGTGAAATGCCGTTAGGTGGGACGTTGTTTGGTGGAACAACGGTCGAAACACCAGTTTGTGGGTCAACGGGTGGTGCGCCATTGTTATTGTTGACATTGTGAGCACAATTGTTGTCCTCGTGGTTGTTAATCTCAGCGTTGATTTCACTAGCCATATTGTTAGTACTTAGTTTTGACCTGTAACCACAAAAATCTCGAAAAAACAAGTGAAATTTAAGTTTGAACCAAATCACCACTATTATCCTTAACCCCCACGGTGGGCGCCAAACTGTTTTCCCCAAAAAAGGTATAATTGAATTTGTAAGTAGTTTTAAGGATATGTGGATAGATTTGCAGATAAGTATGATAAACAATTAAACAGTAAATAAGTAAATGAGAGCAATAAACACGTAATTAGCCTAGAATGTCGTAATCTTGATTGTAATTGAACTGAGAGTTTGGTCCGATCCTTAGCTAAACTGCTTCGAGTCCGAGCCAATAACAAGAGCAAAGTAGAGCACTTTTAAATGTAATTACAGGAGATTCAATAATGAGAATGAGATGCCCTTCCAAAATGAAGGTTGGGCTCAATATATAGCTAACAATACAAGACATTAATGTCCAAGAATCACTCCCTCATTAAATGCAATTAAATGATAAAAACGGTCACTTAATGAGCAAATGGTAACGGCTGGCGCCATATCCGGAACGGGTAGGCGCTGAGCCCCTTCGATCTTTCACCCGATGTTATCAAGTTTGGTCGCCATTTGGTGTCACCTGGTTCGACCACCGTCCGGGCTTGCTACAACACCTGAACTTACCACCGGTGCAAACTGTTACTTCCCTCGGCTTCTATTTTCAAACCATGCCATGTGTTGTGCCGATTTTCACCGTGTACAAATGGCTCTCTGCCAGCAAGCCTAGACCATTCAGAGAAAAAGTGGATAGCACTTTGGCCATCAACCACAGCATGTGAGACAGCAAGACTGAGAGCAATGGCACCACACTGGAACTTAGTAAACTGCACAAATAACAAAGGGAGTTCAGAAATTGGGACTGTGTAGTCTATACGGGGAAACAAGCTAATATGGTCGGGAGATAGAGAGAGTCCACCGAGATCATCTAGCTTGGCATCGGTTTCAGCTTCCATGAGCAAGTGCTTAAAACTATTTAAAGACCTTTTTCAAGGTAACCACAAAGAAGTAAGAACATGCATGTGTTACATGTGATCTTGTTTCCGCCTGTAAAGTACGTTTGTTAGTTTAACGGTAGGTTTCAAATGAACAGAGTTACTTTTTTTTCCTCCATACTGTCCAGTGCTTCATCATATCGTTTGTTAATTAACTGTAGGGGTAACTATTGGAACTTAAAAGAGAGGAAGGTCACTTGAGTCACTGATACGGGTAACTATTCAATTGAGGTGTTGTCCTCTTAAAGTAAACATTAAAACTACCTACCGTTTGTTAGTTAACGGTAGGTAAACATTAGAAAGTTTTAGTTAACGGTAGGTTAATTTCTCATCAATAGAGTTATTTTTTCCTCCAGACTATAATATCGTTTGTTAGGACCATTTTTCTAGATAAATTTTTACTCTATTTCAAAATAATATTTGGCTATGAAAATCTAAATTTAACTTGAAGTTGTATTTTAAATATGAAAAGAATTAAACAACTTATAATATGTTTTTCAACTCACTTTTCACTTCGAAGTCATATTTAAGTACATTTAAACATGAACATCATTCCAAATACTCTTTGCAATAGATATAACCAAACACAACTTCAAATCCAAAAATTTTAAATAAAATAAAAAATATTTGGAATCTATGGCCAAACTCCTACTTAATTAACTGTAGGTAACCATAGATTGCCTTGTGACTGAGGAGTCCAAAAACTCAAATGTCCTTTCATTTCAGCTGTTTTGTCATATGTCACGGTATTTGCAACAATGTGTAAAATTTGCATGGCAAGAGATCTGGGATAAATTCTTCTATTTAAATTGTAAAAGAACAAGAGATCTCATTACTCAAAGGGCAAGGTTGCTAAAGCCACGACCTTGGGCACCAAAAATTTGAGGGCCCTAAAAAATTATTACTCCATTACTTAATTACTCATATTACTTATTATATATATTTTATAAATTATCATTAGTAAAAAAGATAACATCTTTTATATTTTATTGGAATGTGATTTATAAACTTGTTAGGTCAAACAACTTAAATTGTTCTTCCTCCGTCCAAATTTATGTGAGGATGTTTGATTTAACATAAAATTTAAGAAATAAAGGAAGATTTTTTAAATTTATAGTCTTAAAATGAGTTATAGATATTTGCATGACTGTAAATCATTTCATTAAGGGTAAAATGAATATTTTATAGTTAGATTAATATTAAATTTAGAAAGATGTTATTTTTTTGAGATTTGCTAAAAAGGAAAGAGTGTCATATAATTGAGATGGAGAGTAATATTAAACATAGACTATATATATTGATAAGAAAACGGTGTATATTTAAGTATTTTTTAGAATTTATTATTTGTATATACAATCTACTAAGGTATTTTTTAATTAAAAATATTTAAATTATTTCAAAATATATGAAATTATTTTGACGTTCTACTTAGTGGAAAAAGTTGAGATGATTAGCCGATGAGAATTTTAAAAAACATTGACAATTAACCTTAAATTTCCACACGACCTAGATTTTGGTGAGTAGAGTTAAAATGATATTTTCCGTTGATGAGAGCTCAAGTAAACGATCGACGAGCGTGCAAATGGTTCTAATACCCCAGTTATACAAATATTTAAAAATTAAGAGTATTTTTTTAAAATTTAACTTTAAGCCGCATATTTTGTTGAGCCGCCCCTGTCATTACTAAGTTGTGCTATTGAATTTTTTTTATTAATGAAAACACATCCTGCAGCAACTAAAATATCAAAATAATTTCCATTGATCAGTTACATATACTGTTAGTTCATGAAGAAGGCTTCTTTAAAATTTTATTAATATATATCCTTAAACTGATTAGACTTTTTATTTCAATTGATGTCAAACAGTGTAAGGATAAAGCAAAAACTATCGAATACGAAGTGGAATAGTTTGAAGTTAAAAATAACCAAATTGTTCAATCTATAGAATAAGAGAATCTTTTAAATTGATTACTTGAAAGTATCCTAGTCAATATAAATTTATTAAATAAAGATAAAAAAAAGACAAAACCAAATTCTAAATATATATATAGAAATTTTACAGTAATAATTAAAATTTGGAAGGGTTAATTGCTAGGTGTTTTATTATTAACAAAAGATCATAGTTAGATGCTATAATTGTAATTGCCAATTTTTTTGGAATGAAAATATATTTATCACTCTAACCTATGATTAAGACCCTTATTTTAGTTAATTTAATCTAGACCATTAATACGAAATGAAACACACGTTACTCAGTTTTCAAGATCCAATTTACTAAGTCATGAAGGCATCAATTCCCACCAAGTTAGTAAGCCAACTACAAATCATTTAAAAGTCAATTAATTAAGAAAAACAGTGCGAAACAAGCAAACAAGTCAATTTAAAGTCTTAATAAATTTTATAATCATAAAAATACAGAGTAAATATACTATCTCAGAATATGAAAGGCATGAAATAAAGAGAGATGGAGAATCTGGTGCGCGGATCATGCTAGTAGCTAACCCCGAATCCTCCGAATGAACTCCTCAACGACCGACGAAGTCTCGAGATCCGCTCATGCTAGGAACCAAATATGCACACAAAAAGATACAACAAGTGTAGAGTGAGTGAGTACGAGGAAACAACGTGCACTCAGCAACACCATCGACCAACCCTAATTAAAACAAAGACGAGAGTTGGTCTTCCGATTACTACTTCCACATTTTAACTACTTTTAGTCCATCACAATATAATAATAATCACAGGTTTCAAGTCTAAAGATAAAAAGCCTCTAATTCCTCAAGTCTAGTTAAGTAGAAAAATAAAAAAGTAAGAATGAGTCAATCAACAATCTAGGCAAGGCATTCAAGTAAGATATTAATAAGATGATATGTAAATGCTATGCAATGTAAGTGTTACATCTCGTAGTCTCACGTCTAGCCATGCCGTCGATTAACACCGGTATCCCGAGAAGATATGAGACCTTACAGAAGGGTAATGAAGGTTTACGACTTGTTTAAAGAAGTATCGAGATGTATAGAAGTTAAACGAATTGAAGAAAATACGTTTTGAAGAAATTCGATAACTTTCCAAAAAGTACCCTCAAAGGTACGAACCATACATAATTGTATGGACAATACAGTTTGGGATCCTAGTCGTACCTTGTCCTACATTTTTTAGAATCCCTGTTTGGGATGTATGGTCCAAAAGTACAGACCGTACATTAATGTACGGACCGTACCTTTGTACCGTACATCATGGTTGTGGCATTTTTTCCATGTATATATACATGTTGCTCGACCAGAACTTTCATTTCTCTCTTTTTTCAAACCTATTTTGCTATGGGAATATTTCTTAAGGTTCTTTAAGAATTTCAAACAAGAATTCAAGATAAAATACGCAAGTTCAACGTGGGAATCCCTGTAAACCTCATTAGATCATCATCTTCCTCGTGGCAACAATTACGGAGATAGCTTGGTGGTGAAGTAAACTGAGAATTGAGGTTTTTCTTGTGAATTAAGGTAAGCTTCATCTTCCTTATCTTATTCTTAGGTGTGTGCAAGTGTTTAAGTAAAGAATAATTGGAAAATTCTTGAAGGACTTGTGTTTATGAACCTTGAAGCCAAGTTGTGTTGTGTGGGCTATTTTTATGTGATTTGAGTTACTAAATGGAGTTGCAAGGATATGGATAGAGTGGTGGTGATGAGTAGGAATGGTAATGGATATTGTTGTGATAAGATATGTAGAATTTGAGCTACAAATGATCTTATAAAGTTGTGCACACAAGTTGTTCGATAAAATGTCTAAATGAACATCCTTATAGGTTATGAGTCTGATATTGATATAAATCATTTGTATAGTGTATATAATCATTCGTAGGGCTTACAAGGACTTGTGGAACTTAAATAGCTTCGACGACAAGGTATGTAAGGCTTTTCCCCTCTTTGGCATGATCTTATTTTAGACCGAAAGTGAAATGAAATATCATCGAATGATTTCATCCTTGGTAGCTTGATTATCTTGTGTTTCCCTCCCATTATCGTTTATAGTTCTAGTATGTTCCTTGTCAGAATTCTCATTCACATCTTATGATATTCCTTGAGATACACTTGATTCAAAGATCTATGATTGGATTGTAACATTCATTGTATATGGTTCCATAACGATAATCGGAGGATAATGACCATAGGTCACTCCGACTCTGTTCATGGTGTTCCTTGAGGTCTGTCTTGCATTGCACTTATACATATGTATCTATTTCTTACCGCACCACACTATAGTCAGTCGGGCAGGCACTTATATGTGCATACCACCGGTTGAGAAGTTGTGTATCGTTATTTATCACTGGTTGGGCAGTTATCACTAATCAGTTGGGCAAATATTACCGCATCCTATATGGCCGGGCAGTTTATGATGAAATGGCCTCACAGAGAGGCTTGATACTATATTATATATGGCCCCATAGAGTGACCCAATTTTACATACATGCATATATTCATGATTATGTCAGTTGTATGCCCTCAACGGTTTTTTCTGAGTTTTAGGTTGACTTTTGTATTCTTTCCTTGTATTACATTTCTTATGTGTATGCTTTAACTATCTTACATATTCAGTACATCTTTCGTACTGACGTCCCCTTTTAGGGCATTGTGTTTATGCCCGCAAGTATAAATAGACAGACCGACTTGCCTCCATAGTAGGTTATCTACTTTCAGTTGTTGGTTGTTGCATTCCAATTCTTCGAAGTTGTTGTACAAAGTCGGTAGGAGTTATTGCGTATGTATATGGTTATTTTGAGTATGCCAGGGCCCTGTCCCGACTTGATGGCACATGTTAATATTCGTAGAGGTTGTAGACTAGAGGTTGCTGTACATATATTTTGTATGGCCTTATCGGCACTTTTTAGATGCGAGTACACTTGTGACGGCCTTGTCGGCCTCAGTTTATG
This sequence comes from Anisodus tanguticus, assembly GCA_034509755.1. Taxonomy (NCBI): domain Eukaryota; kingdom Viridiplantae; phylum Streptophyta; class Magnoliopsida; order Solanales; family Solanaceae; genus Anisodus; species Anisodus tanguticus. The sequence goes on along the minus strand of CM067543.1, from coordinate 16,294,363 downwards.
TATATGTATGTATGTTGTGTTGGGCCTTTTCTGCATGCAAGTTATTGTTATTTTCTACCTTATTATTGTCATTTGGATGCTTTGTCAGCCCAGGATTCGTGTCATGTGGTTTAGGTATTACATTTGGTATGCTTGGACCTTAGGGTGTCGGGTGCCGACCACACCTTCCAAGGTTGGAGTGTGACAAACTTGGTATCAAAGTAAATCTATCCTAGGGAGTCTGCAAGCCGTGTCTAGTAGAGTTATTTATAGGTGTGTTGTGCACAACACTTATAAACAGGAGGCTACACGACATTTAGAATGGTTACTTTTTTTTTGGATCTAGAATCATGCTAAAGAGCTGAGTCGTTAGAGTTCTTTCCGTAACCCTTATCGTGTTTGTGATTACAACAATGCCCTCTTCTAGTAGAGCTATGACCAGTAGGGATATTGAGGATGAGTTGAGAAGGGATGCAGGTAGCACGCCCTCTATTGAGATAAATCTGTCAAAGGATACAAGTGAGTCGCCTTTCCAGGTATTTTTGACTCCAGTAGTACCAGAGGAGCTGAGGGAAGCTCCCACCTTACCAGTTCTACCGTCGGCTCCATATGATGAGGATATTAGGAGAACGATATAGGTGCTGACTCAGTTGGTTGCCTCCCAGGCATGACACCATCCTAGAGCATCTCGTATTGATAGGCCCCTTGAAGGGTTAGGCAGTTCACATCCTAGGGGGATTTTTGGTCAGAGACTGCCAATGGTTACTGGGTGTTGACACCCAATTTTGACCCTCATTTCTTCCAATTTGTTTCCTCGAGCTTCTAAATTATCGATAAATCAAATATTTTATCGTCACTACTATTTTTCACTATTATTGCTATAATTATTACTGTTATTGTTGTTGTTGTTGTTATTATTATTATTATTATTATTAATACCGTCGTCTTTTTCTTATAACTTTCATTTTTATCCTCTTAAGGGATCTCATGTTCCTTGACTTAATAAAATAGTAATATTATTCTAATTTTACGCTTTTTAAATAGCTACTATAATATTTTACTATATTATTTTTATTTCACTAAACTTTGCAACATTTCATAATTTATTTATGTAATAGTGATTACAATATTTTATGACATATCAAATAAGGTAAAATTCCCAGTCCATGTTAATATTGAATCAGAGCTGTCATAAGAGAATTTCAGAACCCTAGGAGCAAATTCAACTTTGAGGTAGTAGATTCTTTCCTTTTTGTAGAATAAGTTATATTTCTAAGCTCTTTAATGGTGGTTTAGCATGTTATTAAGTTGGGGAAAATGAATTTCATGTGTTTATGAGAATAAGAGGGTTATGCGGTTGATTTTAATAGAGGTTTATAGATTAAAAGGTGTTATGTTTGTGAATTAGGATTGGATGATGATAGATAATCGTATTTTTAGGCTTAATTTGATTATAGAAGATTGTTTTCAATTGGGAAATTCTAGGGTTGAAAATTGAGGCTTTTAATTATTGTTCAATTGAAGGTTCAAATGTGTATAGATTTCCAATTAACTTAAGGATATGACTACCTAGTATGTAATTTTGGTTATTGTGTATCAAAGTTTGAGTCTTGATAGCGTGGGCCCGAAATGGATATTTAAAGTCTTGCTTTATATTATGTTAGCCTTATATTAACGATATAATATGCGTGAATAGACTTCGATTATCATGAGGCGCAGAGGAAGGGCAAGGCAATCATCGAGGCTTGAAATTCAACCTTGAGGTGATAGATTCATTCCCTTTTTATGGATTAAGTTATATTTCTAAGCTATTTAATGGCGGTTTAGCATATTATTAAGTTGGGGAAAATGAATTTCATGTGTTTATGAGAATAAGAGGGTTATGTGGTTGATTTTAATGGAGGTTTATAGATTAAAAGGTATTATATTTGTGAATTAAAATTGGATGATGATAGATAATCATGTTTGTAGGCTTAATTTGATTATAGAAGCTTATTTTCAATTGGAGGAAATTATAGGGTTGCAAATTGAGGCTTTTGATTATGGTTCAATTGAAGGTTTAAATGTGTATAGATTTCCAATTAACTTAAGGATATGACTACCTAGTATGTAATTTTGGTTATTGTGTATCAACGTTCGGGTCTTGGTAGCATAGGCCCAAGATGGACATTTAAAGTCTTGCTTTATTTTGTGTTAGCCTTATATTGACGGTATAATATAGACTTCAATTATCACGAGGCGTATAGGAAGGGCAAGGCAATCACCGAGGCTTGTTTTTGTTGCGCTCCTGTTCGGCTTTGAGGTAGGCTACAATTTAGCTTTTGGAGTCTTTGATAGAAGTATGTAATTAGTTATAAATATTGAAGGGTATTGGGTGTGTTGGGGTCGCACTCAGGTAGTTTTGATGATCGTATGAGTGGGTATCAGTGCTGAATTGTGATGATGAGTTGATTTGGGGAATCGGTCTTATGATGGTTCCGACTGCTGCTTATTTGGGCTTGTCGCCATAGTTGCTGATATGTTTACTCACCACGCATGTTTTCGATATGATATCTTGGATAGTACTTGAACTATGTACGTGTATAGAATTCTTGAAATCATGTGATATTCATCTCTTATTTGGTTGCATCTTATTATATCATGATTCTTGCCTTGTATATGTCATTTGCATTCATATACTAATGGTTTTGATGATATTGATATTGGAGTGGTATGATTTTGTTGTAGGTCTAAGGGACGGGGAAAGGTAAGAACACTGAGATTATATTGATACACGGGGATCAAAGTTGCACACCTGTAACATGATATTATCACAACCAAGAGTTGGGCTCTGTGATCCGATCAGTTATTCTAGACTGGAGGGATATATGGACTTTGCTGGTCCCCCATTTGTCTTTTTTATATGGAATACCCCTATAAAATGTGAATATCGGTTGATGGAAAGGTACATGGCATATATATTCCATTCATATCATACATTTATATGCCTTATAATTTATTATTTGTGGTTGGACTTGTAATTGAAGTGATTGTTGATGACTTGAATAAGTTCGGAATATGGAAAAATTATACTTGCTTGATATTTGACTTATTGTAGAATTCTTGTAAAATTGAATAATGTGAATAGTTATGAACTCGTATCGAAATAGGGAATCATGTGAACTTTGTGAATCCTTATGTGGATTATATGACATACGTGGATTATTAGACTGTGTAGAATAGGATTACTTGGTGTTTATCTCCGATTATGTACTTCCATTGTTGTCGGCCTATGATGTCTACGGGGGTACGATGTGCACTCATGCTACACTTACTGCATATTTCCTTGATGCAGATATAAATCCGACCATCAGCTAAAGACCACGTGGTTGAGTTTGAGCTGATGATCCTCAACATTCTGGGTGAGGATTCTATCTTTGGCATACCCTTGGATGCCCCTTCCTTATCACAATCTTTTCTTGCATTTGAGAGACTTGTTTCAGACTATGTATTTGGTTTTGTCCTGTGTGCCCATTTCTCAGACTTGTATCGAATTGTTAGTGATCGCATACCCACATACTAGATTACTTGGGGATGTTTGGATGTGACAGACTTATCTTTTCTTTCGCATTATATATTATTAGACAACTTTGTAGTATTATGCTTCTTCCGCTTTTAATTATATCTTATCATGCATATTGATTTAGGGGTGGTTTTCCTACTTGGTGGGATTATGTAGGTGCCACCACGATTCTTGAAAAGGGGTCGTGATAAAGTTGGTATCAGAGTCCTAGGTTAAACAGTATTAAGTATGAGAGAAATGTCTAGTAGAGTCTCGCGAATCGATGTGGAGACGTTCGTACTTATCATCACGAGACTATGTGACATTTAGGAAATTGCACTTTCTTCATTCCTTTTGTTCTAAGTTGAATCAAATTTGTATCTGACCTTTATTTCTATTATCTCAAAGATGGTGAGGATTTGTACCGACGTGGCGAGAGGAGGAATAGGCACTGGAACCGGCCATGATAGAACACGCGCTTGGGGCTGGGGTAGATCTAGAGAAGCAGCACCAACTAGGGGCGGAGAAAAGAGAGCTGGTCAGGCTCGTGTTAAGTCAGAGTCCCTAGAGCCTTATATTGAGCCTCTGGATGATATGCTAGAGGATGAGATGAGACCAACCCAGGATTAGTTTTGATTTATTGCTACCCGAGTCCTATATGATACACTGGTTAGGTTATTGAGTGTTCTTGACAATATTTATTAAACAGGTGTACATCCTACTACTCTAGGTGGTTCTCAGACCCGTGCGGAAGGGGGGCAGACTCAGACCCCTGAGTTTTGTATACCTAGTATTTATCTTGTGGTGATGTCAGTGCCCTGTATAGATGAGGTTCTTGCTCTAGAGTTTGGTCCCCATCCTATTAGAAGGACATCTATGACCCATGATGAGCGGAAGATTTAGGAGTACTTTTCGAACATGAAGCCTCCAATATTTTATGGTCATCCTGAGGAGGACGCGTATGAGTTCATCGTGAGCAGCCATGCGAGGTTGTATACTCTGGATATTGTTGAGACTCATGGAGTTAGGTTTGTGGCCCTTCAGCTTCTAGGAGATACGAAGCAGTGGTGGAGGGCGTATGTTGATTGTTTTCCCGCGGGGACACCTCATTTGTTGCGGGTTAGGTTCTATAAGGTCTTGTTGGAGAAGTATGTGCCTTTGAGCTTGCGACTGCACAAGCGTGATGAGTTTTAGAGGATTAGCCAGGGAAATTCATCAGTTTCTCAGTATGGGACTCACTTTTATGCCTTATTCTGTTACGTGATACCATTATTACCTACCGATGAGGAGCGAGTAAGATGTTTTGTTTGAGGATTAAGTATTCAGCTCGAGTTGTCCACATTGCAGTTGGTGGCTTTGGGAGCTTCCTTTGAGACTGTGGTAGAGCATACCAGGATGGTGGAGTCCTTAAGGGGGGATTATCTAGATATGAGCCCGATAAGAGGGCTAGGCGACATGGTTAATTTAGTGGTGCTACTTCCCGTGGTTATGGGTATCAGAGAAGATATCAATAGTCGCAGCCTAATCGACCGGTTCAGGTAGCTTTATAGATTTCTAATGGTTATAGTGGGGGAAAATCATCTAGGGGTTCTCAGTCTAGATATTCCGACCGTGGTGGTTCGGGTTTTCTATCTTTATTCATCAGCTAAGACCTATTTTGAGTGTGGAGAGGATGGGCATTTCAAGAGAGATTTCCCTATATTGACATCGACTGCATCATGTGCACCTAGGACCTCAGTACAACCAGCCAGAGTTAGTATTTAGAGTAGCAGGGGAGGATCTTATTCAGGCTATGTTGGCCATCAGTCTAGTTGTGGTAGACCCCAATCGGGGAGAGAGGGAGCTCGTTCAGGTAGAGGTGGCCAGGAGGATACTCAGTCCAAGGTAGGACACACCCATTGCTATGCATTCCCTAGTAGGGTCGAGGCTAAGGCATCCGACGCAGTCATCACATGTATCATCTCAATCGATCATCGGCTGCTAGTGTGTTATTTGATCCAGAGCCTACATTCTTTAGATTGTTTGGTTATTTCATAGCATCCTTTGGCATTGGAGATCCAGTTCTTAGACAACCATTTTGTGAGACTCAATATTTCAAATTCGAGTAAGATTCTCTTTTGGATCAGATTCGGGCACACCAGTATGATAATGTGAGGTTGTGTAAGATTCAAGATAAGGTGATGAGTAGTGAGGCCAAGGAGGCCATGATTGATAGTGAGGGTGTTATGAGAATTCACGGTAGATTGTGTGCGCCTCGTGTGGGAGATTTGACTAGATTGATTATGGAGGAGGCCCCTAGCTCTAGGTATTCGATTCATTCAGGTGCTACTAAGATGTATCATGATTTGAGGCAACACTACTGGTAGGGGAGGATGAATAAACACATTGCTGATTTTGTGTTTCGGTGTTAGAATTGCCAGCAAGTCAAGTATGAGTGCCAGCGTCCCGATGGTATGTCTCAGAGGATGCCCATTCCCGAGTGGAAGTGTGAGAGGATCGCTATAGATTTTGTTGTAGGATTGCCCAAGACTTTGGGTAAGTTTTATGCTATTTGGGTCATTGTTGATAGATTGACCAAGTTAGCACATTTCATTCTAGTTCAGACGATGTATAATACATAGAAGTTGGCTGAGATCTACATTCGAGAAGTTGTTTGTCTTCATGGAATTCCTATTTCTATCATCTTGGATCGGGTACTCAGTTTACTTTACATTTCTGGCAGACTTTGTAGAGAGAGTTGGGTACTCGCTTGGATCTCAGTACAACGTTTCACCTTCAGACCGATGGCCAGTCCGAGAGGACTATTAAGGTATTGGAGGACATGTTACGAGCCTGCATGATTGATTTTGGTGGTCATTGGGACCAGTTCTTACCTTTGGCAAAGTTTCCGTACAACAACTATCACTCCAGTATCAATATGACACTGTTTGAGGCCTTGTATGGTAGGAGATGTCGATCTCCGATTGGTTGGTTTGATGTGTTCGAGGTCCATCCTTGGTGTACCGATTTATTGAGGGATTCATTAGAGAGAGTAAAGGTGATTCACGACAAGCTCATGGCAGCGCAGAGCAGGCAAAAGGAGTATGCGGATCGGAAGGTCCGAGACTTAGAGTTTATGGTTACTGACAAGGTTCTTCTGAAGGTTTCTGTCACACCCCAACCTTGGGGGGTATGGCCGGCACCGAGCACCGGAAGGTCTGGGCGGACCAACTGGAGTGTCTGAGACCTATAATGAACAAATTTGTCAAGGCCTCCATCTAAGCGTAATAAGTCAAGAATGGTTAATGACCAGCACATACATAAGGGTTCCAACAACATATATATATATAAGTAAATAAAGTCAACAAGTCCATCGAAAGAGTACATCACTAACAAAAGGGCCGATAAGGCCACGATATAACTACATACTGTACACAAGTATGTAAGCCTCTAAGAGCAATATATACACTAACAGGTCGGGACAGGGCCCCGCCATACCCCAAAATACTAGCCATATATATAACAGTACCTACAGACTCCTGTACTGCAACTCTGAGAGAAGGGAGCATGACAATCACAACTGAGCAGATCACCTACTATGGAGGAGCGCCGCTCTGCCTATCTGTACATGCAAGCATAATACAGTTCCCTAATAGGGATATCAATACAAAATATGTACTAAATATGTAGGGCATAATCAACTGTAAATGATGCGACAATAATCAAGAAAGTTAGAAATACCACCTGAAAACTCGCAGGGTCTTACTAGACTCCTATGTGGGTATATATAAGTACTCAATCGCGATATAACGCCATAGGCCTCTGTGGGCAATATTGTGTATATAATAATTCGTGTATGTAACGACGTAGGCCTCTGTGGGCAATATCATCTATATCATATCTGTATAATCGCGTGTATAACGCCATAGGCCTATATGGGAAACATAAGTATATAATATATACGTATAGGGACCATACCTACCCTATGAAGTACCCATCAACTAGTCGGGGTGACTTAAGGTCATTGCATCCTCATCTGTTCTTATATGGACTCATATACTCTTTTACTTTGCGACGGTCATTCAGAACAAATACGCTTTACCTTACTTTCTTAATCATGAAGCACTAACTTTTGCTTTAGCCATAGAAGGGAATAACATCAATGATGGATTACAAACTGAATGGCCGACGGATACCTATATGATTAAGGAGTAGATTAACCTTAAGTGTCTCTTTAATCATCTAAAAATATGATCTTTTCGAGGACATATTCATATCGATTTTTATAGAAGGGATCATGCCATAATGAAAAGAAGGTAAGCCCTATATACCTTGTCGGTTAAGATGATTATGTTTCGAGGAGCCTCACACGTGGTATGAGCCATTATCTACATTAAATGAGGGATTTGTATTAATATCAAACTTATATCGAATAAGAGATTTCATTTAGAAATTCGTCAAACAACTTGCGTACATGAAGTTCTAGAGTTATACTATCATGGATTCTTGTTCAATTTACACCACCATCTCCATAACTCTTTCACTCAACTACACAACCTTATCAACACGATTCAACACCCATATCTACTCTGTATTCCAATCAACAATCCCAAACAACAAGTTAGCATGATTTCACACAACAAAAGATGTTCTTTCAAGATCATGTGTATCAAACTCCAAAAATTCTCAAGTCACTTCGATCAGCCTACCCAGCCAGGTTAAGAGAGGCTAAAGAACATGATAGGGTGATAACACCTTACCTTAAATACGAAGTTTGCATGATGAGACACAATTCTAATACTTGGGTAAACTCTTCACCAAGGTAGAAATAACCTAGTAAGTATGGAACTTGTATTACTAACTTCCTTGCGCGAGTTTCACGTGATTTCTCCTTATGATTAACTCTTGGACAAGTGTGGAACACATAAATAGCTTTTAGGAGTTTCTAGGGTTTGTTTTGATGAAAACATGAGGTCAAGGGAGCCATCGTCAACTTAAAAACAAGTTAGCACCGCCTCACCGAATAGCTTTTTATGGGTGGGTTTTACGACGGCTCTTCCCCCATAAAATATTTTACGGGCTGTAAAAGGCCACCTAAAACACCGCTGCCTCCACCAACTTTCTATTAAGTGTTACGGTGGAGGTCCCAGAGTTTTACGGACCGTAAAACACAATTTTGGTCGTAATTCTTACCGTAAAACATATGAATTCTCCAAATCGCAATGAACGTATTTCCTTTGGTTAGACTTAACCTTTATGCCTTTTGATAATTCTATAGACAAACTGAGGACCCTTATTACCCCTTCACAAGATCACATATTTCCCCGGGATGTCGGTATTCAGTCAATGGTACGGCTAGACATGAAAATATGAGGCGTAACATCCTTCCCCCCTTAGGAATATTTATCCTCAAATGTTGAATATTACTCTAACTCTTAGGATTTTAGAAAATTTTGGCAGAGTTTCCTCTGTAAACAGGGTTATCTGAAACCATCCAACTAACCCAAATAGATAACCAATGCCACATAGGGCTACATAATAGCATAACAACATCCAATTGGCCTTACACGACCATCTACGTATGTAAGAATCAAATAGGGTTAGCCATAACTCACCTTAACTATCATTCGTCATATTCTAAGTTGTGCTTGCTAAATCTACTTTAATGTTAGCACCTGAACAAGGTATATCTGTGAATTAAGATCAACAGACAAGGTGGGAACAAGAGAATTGTATCGCAAGAATATCGATATAGACCTGAAGCCTGGAATAGGTGGGGGTATTTGGATCTCATATCCTTTTCGGCTTCCTAGGTGATTTCTTCCACGTTATTGTTTTTCCAGAGTACTTTAACTGAAGAAACTTCCTTGGTTCATAAATTACGTACTTGGAGATAGAGGATAGCAATGGAAACTTCTTCGTACGATAAGTTTTCTTTAACTTGAACATCCTCGAATGGGGGAATGCATGAGGGATCGCCCAGACATTTACGAAGCATGGATACGTGAAATAGAGGATGAACGACTTCTAATTCCAGAGGAAACTTAAGTTTATAGGCATATTTTTTGAATAATCTGATATGGTTCGACATATCTAGGTCTAAGCTTTCCTTTTATTGTCAAATCTTATCACGCCTTTCATAGGAGACACCTCTAAGAACACCCAATCTCCTACCAAAAACTCTAAGTCTCGATGGCGGTTATCAGAATAGGACTTTTGTCGACTTTGGGCTATCAACAATCACTTCTAAATCATTTTCACATTTTTATGGCTTTTTGCACCAAACCAGGTCCTAATAGTTTCGTCTCACCCACATCAAACCAATTAATAGGGGACCTACATTTTCGTCCATACAGAGCTTCATTCGGCGCCATTTGAATACTAGAATGGTAGTTATTATTATAAGCGAATTCAATAAGCGGTAGGTGATCTTCCCAACTTCCCTTGAATTCCAACACACAAGGTTGCAACATATCTTCGAGTGTCTGAATGGTGCACTCGGCTTGTCCATCAGTCTGTGTATGAAAGGTTGTGCTAAGACTAATCTGGGTACCCAAACCCTTTTGGAAGGACTTTCAAAAGTTAGCCGTAAACTGAGTGCCTTGATCAGATATAATAGACACCAGAACTCCATGGAGTCAGACTATCTCCTTGATAAACAATAGAGCATAATCTTTAATCAAATAAGTAGTTCTGACGAGTAGGAAATAAGCTAATTTCTTTAGTCTATCCATGATAACCCATATCAAATTGAACTTCCTACGAGAATTAGGTAATCCTGTAATAAAATCCATATTTATCGCCTCTTTTTTCCATGTCGAAATCTATATATTCTGCAACAATCCTCCAGTTTTTTATGCTAAACTTTAACTTGTTGGAAATTCGGACAGTGGGCAACAAACTTTGTGATATTTCTCTTCATATCGCTCCACAAGTATAGTTGTCGAAGCTCATGCTACATCTTAGTGGAACCAGGGTGAATAAAATACCTGGACTGGTGGATCTCTGGCATAATCTTTCCTTGAAGTCCCGCAATGTCGGGCACACACAACCGGCCCTTATACTTAAGAACTCCATCTTTCTATAGTTACAACTACTTCTTTTGACAAGAAATGCCTTCCTTAATTATTACCAAGGCTGGGTCATCAAATTGTTGTGCCTTCACTTCTGCTACTAAGGAGGATTCAATGACATTTTGAACTATGGCACCTCCGTCACATGTATCCATCAATCGTACATTTAGATTTGCTAATTGACACAATTCCTCAGTCATCTCTAACTTGTCGATCCTCACATGTTACAAACTGCCTATAGACTTCCGACATAATGCATCAACTACAATGTTACCTTGCCTGGATGATATAAAATGTCCACATCGCAGTCTTTAATAAATCAAGCCATCTTCAATGCCTTAGATTTAACTCTTTATGCTTGATTATATACTGCAAGATGTTATGATTTGTAATTATATCAACATGAACCCCATACAGGTCAATGCCATATTTTCAGAGTAAATATAACCGCTGCCAACTCCAGATCATGAGTCGGGTAATTCTACTCATGTTTTAGTAGTTGCCTCGAAGCGTATGCAATGACCTTACCATGCTTCATTATAACATAGACAAACACTATTCTGGAATTATCACACTGCACAACATAGCCTTCTAGGCCCTCAGGAAGTGCTAGAATAGGTGTTGAGGTTAATCTACTCTTCAACTCTTGAAAACTCTTCTCGCAAGCATCTGACCACTAAAACTTAGCTTCCTTATGAGTCAACTTTGTAAGTGATGAGGCAATGAAAGAAAAATTCTCTATGAACCTCCGATAGTAACCTTCTAGACCCAAGAAACTATGCACCTCAGTAGGGGTTTTAGGCCTCGGCCAATTCTTTACCGCCTCAATCTTCTGGCTATCCACCTTAATGCCTTAATTGGATACTATATGTCCTAGGAAAACCATCGAGTTCAGCCATAACTCATATTTAGAGAACTTAGCATACAACTTGTGATCTTAGAGTGTTTGTAATACCGCTCACTAATGATCCGCGTGCTCCGCTTTTGAGCGAGAATATACCAAGATGTCATCAATGAACACTATTATGAAAATATCCAAAAACGACTTAAAGAGACAATTCATCAAGCCCATAAAAGCCGTTGGTGTGTTGGTTAAACCAAAGGACATAACCAAAAACTCACAATGATCATATCTGGTCTAAAAGGCTATCTTTGGAATATCCTTCTCCTTAACTCTCAGCTGATGGTATCCCGATCGAAGATCGATCTTTGAAAAATACTTGCGCCTTGCAATTGATCAAACAAATCATCAATCCTGGGAAACAGGTATTATTCCTAATAGTCACCTTATTTAGCTGATGGTAATTGATACACATCCTTAACGAACAGTCTTTTCTTATGAACAAATAACACTGGTGCACCCCACGAGGAAGTGTTGGGCCTAATAAAGTCCTTCTCTAGAAGATCTTTCACATGAGCTTTCAATTCTTCTAACTTGACAGGAGCCATTCGATACAGAGGAATATATATATGCTGGCTATCTGGAAGCACATTGATAGAAAATTTGATTTCCCTTCAAGAGGAATTCCAAGAAGTTCATCTCAAAATACGTTAGGAGATTCACTAACGTTAGGGACTGACTGAAGGGCTGGAGGCTTTGCCTCCGCATCCTGAACTCGCATGAGGTGGTAGATATTTCCTTTCGAGATCATCTTCTGAGCCTTAAGGTAGGAAATAAACCTCCCCTTAGGCGCTACAACATTGCCTTTCCATTCAATGACGGGCTCGCCTGGAAAATTAAAGCGTAATGACTTTTGTCCAAAAATCTACATTAGCATAATAGGAAGCCAACCAATCCATGGCCATAATAATGTCAAATTGCACCATTTATAGTTCATTAAAATCGGCTAAAGTATGGCAGTCAAAGATCCTTAAATCATAATTCCTATACACACCTAACAATCACCGGCTCACCCACGGGTGCGGACACCTCGAATGACTTATGTAATAATTCAAGCTACTTTCCACACTTACAAGTAACAAAGAGGGTAATATATGACAAGGTAGAACCCAGATCTATCAAAGCATATATGTCAAGAAAGAAAATGGATAATATACCTGTAACCACATCGAGAGATGACTCAAGATCCTGTCATCCTGACAACACATAAATGCGATTCTAAGGACCGCCTGAGCTAGTCGATCCATCCCTACCTCTGCCTCTACCTCTACCAGCCGAGGTTTGTATGCCCTGCCAGTGGGGGCATACTGACAAAGAAGAAGCTACTACAGGCCTTGTCGGTTGTGCCATACGCCTCTACCTTTCGTTGGGTAGTCCCTAGCAAAATGTCTCGGTAACCATAAGAATAACATACATCCGAATTCGATGGTATTTCCCCAGACGGGCCCTGCCATACTGAGTACATCGGCATAGAGATGGCCTTATCTGGCTCGAATCCACTCTATACTGTAGGCTTGGTGCCTTTGAATTCTGAACCAGACTAGAATAAGTGGTCCAATAAAGATGATGACCCCGTAAACTGTGGTGGTGCACTAGCCATTGGATAAGATAGACACCTGGGAAACTGAGGCCTAAATCTATCTTAAAACTTTCTTGTATCATTTGTAGACTGGGCCCTCTTATGCTGGCCCCTATCCCGCTCTCAATCAACTCGCTACTGTCTCTTACAATCTTCCAAGTTCTATGTATAAGCATGAATGCGGGAAATATCCATATTCAGATTTAAAGAAGCTGTTGTGCACTCATTTACCATATGTGGCCCTAAACCATTAACTAACTGATGGACTAAGTCACTCATTTCAGTAACAACCACAAGGGCCCCCTAGCCAAGAAATTGAACTGCAAATTATACTCTTGTACACTCATATTACCCTGCTCCAAGTGTAAGAACCTGTCCCGCATGGCTTGTCGAAGCTCAACTGGCATAATTGCTATAGGAATGCCTCGGAGAACTCCCTCCAGCCCATAGGTCAGGCTTGGGGTCCCCGAGTTTTCTCCCAAGTCTCAAACCAGGTCACAACAACATCACACAATCTAAAAGAAGACAACTCTACTGACTCAACATCTGTAGCATACATTACCCGCAAGGTACACTACATCTGATCCAAAAATTCTACGGGTCCGTACTTCTAGAGGGTTACAATTCATTTGATTGGCAGGTCCAATCGATTCATAGCCTCTCGAGCACAACCCATATTTATGCAAGGATTGGTGAAAAATACACATATGTCAAAATAAGCTATTATTATGTTATACAATATCATAAATATGATTTTATACAATATCATAAATATTATGTTATACAATATCATATATTCTATATTCTCATTTTATATGTAATATTCTCTCTTAATAAAAAGTAATAATTATAATATATTAAAAATACACATAGGTCAAAATAAGCTATTATTATGTAATACAATATCGTATATATTATGTTATACAATATTATGTATTCTATATTCCCATTTTATACATAATATTCTCAGACTCTTGATATTATTATTTTTTATTAAAATAGAATATTACATACAAAATGGGAATATATTAAGAGTCTGGAGAATATTACATATAAAATGGGAATATAGAATATATTATATTGTATAACATAATATATATGATATTGTATGACATAATAATAGCTTATTTTGACCTATGTATATTTTTTAATATATTTTAATTATTATTTTTTATTAAAAGAGAATATTACATATAAAATGGGAATATAGAATATATGATATTTGTATAACATAATATATATGATATAATAATATCTTATTTTGACATATGTGTATTTTATATGGGAACATATCAAGAGTCTGGAGAATATTATATATAAAATGGGAATATAGAATATATGATATTGTATAACATAATATATATGATATAGTATGACATAATAATAGCTTATTTTGACCTATGTGTATTTTTAATATATTATAATTATTACTTTTTATTAAAATAGAATATTCAATATAAAATGGGAATATAGAATATATGATATTGTATAACATAATATATATGATATTGTATGACATAATAATACCTTATTTTTTACTTATGTGTATTTTTCACCAATCCTTGCATGAATATGGGTTGTGCTCGAGAGACTATGAATCGATTGGACCTACCAATCGAATAAATTGTAACCCTCTAGGGTCATTGAACTAGTTGAATGGAATTCCTTCCCACACGTACAACATGAAAATATACACATAGGTCAAAATAAGCTATTATTATGTCATACAATATCATATATATTATGTTATACAATGTCATATATTCTATATTCCCATTATATATGTAATATTCTCCAGACTTTTAATATATTCTAATTATTATTTTTTATTAAAAGAGAATATTACATATAAATTGGGAATATAGAATATATGATATTGTATAACATAATATATATGATATTGTATGACATAATAATAGCTTATTTTGACCTATGTGTATTTTTTTGGGGCAAAGCGGTTATAGTGGGGTCCAGACGTTGAGGGATTCTCAGTCACGATATTCTGGCCGTGGTGGTTCGGATTCTTCTATCTCTATTTAGCAGCCCTCAGCGGCTATAAGCTATTTTGAGTGGTGAGATTGGGCATTTCAAGAGAGAGTTCTCCAGAATTTTATCAAGTAAATCTCGTTCACCCAGAACTCTAGCACAGCCATCTAGGGGTGGTAGTCAAACTAGCCGGGGAGGATCTCAATCGAGTTGTGATGGCCATCAGTTTGATTATGGTTGGTCCCAGTCAGGGAGAGTTGGTGCTCATTCGGTCCGAGGTGGCCAGCAGGGTACTCAATCTGAGGTAGGACGTACTCACTGCTATGCATTCCTTGGTAGGGTCGAGGCTGAGGCATCTGATGCAATTATCATAGGAATCATCATAGTCGATCATCAATCTGCTAATGTGCTATTTGATCTAGGGTCTACATTTTCATACATGTCTACCTCTTTTTTTGCCAATTTGGATATGTGGTGTGAAATGATTGACATCCCTATTCGTGTGTCCACACCAGTTGGTGATTTTGTGATTGTAGATAGAGTTTATCGTATATGTGTGGTTACCTTTATGGGGTATGATACCTAGGTAGATTTATTCATTTTAGACATAGTGGATTTCGATGTTATTTTGGGTATGGATAGGCTATCACCGTATCATGCGATTCTAGACTATCATGCTGAGACAATTATGTTAGATATGCCTGCTCTTCCGAGGTTAGAGTGGAGGGGTGCTCCCAGCCCCGATCCTAAGAATATCATTTCTTTCATATTTTGTAGAAAGTTGGTAGACAAAGGATGTCTGGCATATCTTGCTCATATTCGTGATACGCGTGTGGAGGCTCCTTCCCTTGAGTTTAACCTGATAGTTAGTGAGTTTGTCGAGGTCTTTCCTTCAGATTTACCGGGTATGCCGTCAGACAGGGATATTGATTTCTGCATTGATATTGAATCAGGTACTCGGCCTATTTCCATTCCTCCGTACTGTATGGATGCGGCAGAGCTTAGAAAGTTGAAGGAGTAACTTCAGGACTTGTTAAATAAGGGCTTTATTCAATCGATTTTATCTCCATTGGGTAGTTCTGTCTTGTTCGTGAAGAAGAAGGATAGGACCATGCATATATGCATTGATTATGGATAGTTAAACAAGTTCACCATTATAAACAAGTATCCGATTCCTTATACTGATGACATGTTCGACCAACTTTAGGGTGTTTCGGTATTTTCGAAGATTGAATTGAGGTCTGGGTACCACCAGTTGAATATTAGGGCTGAGGATGTGCCCAAGATGGCTTTTCAGACTCAATATGACCACTATGAGTTTTTGGTGATGTCATTTAGGCTTACTAATGCCTCTGCAGCACTCATGGATTTGATGAATGGGATATTTAAGCTGTATTTGGATTCCTTTGTGATTGTGCTCATTGATGACATCTTGATCTATTCAAATAGTCGGGAGGACCATGAGTTATATCTGAGAGTGGTTCTTGGTTTATTGAAAGAGAATAAGTGTAACATCCCGTACTTTTGGGTCATGGTTTGAGTCGCTAGGCGTATGTAAATAGAACTGAGTGTTGGAGGATTTTTGGTCATGTTCATGTATGCAAATAAAGAAGCTTATCATATAAAATGATGCGGTCCCAAAATAATTTAGGACTTAATAAGTGTGACGTTTAGGATTAATAATAATAGTTGTATGTCCCACAAGATGTTATGAACTAGTGGTACATCGCACGATTGTGACATTGAGTATATGAAGGTTTTATAATTCATTAAGATTTAAGTGAATTGGGATCCATGAATTAATTATGTATGTGATTGATTAATAGTGGGATAAGTGATTAGTGTACATAAGTCCTGTACAAGTTCACAAGCGGCAGTAAATTGAATATATAGGGTGGCACTCTTTGTTCTATGTGTCAAGAATATGTACCTAGGAAGGTACACGTGTAAAGCAAAGCAAATGGGTGTGATTATGATTGCATTTCACTTAATGAAAACTCATATTCTCCATTTTTAAGAACGATACATCACATTCATTGTTAATTAAGAATAGATATCTAACAAGCACACAAACGTGATTTACACTTCGTATACAGGAACGAGTCCCAATTTTGCGGAAGCTCAGTATAAATTTTCCCAAGAATAATAAATATGTTTTGCGCACCGCTTCAATCTCGTTGTTCCGTTTATTGTCGAGTTGTAATCCGGGCTTTCTTCAAAGGGAAGTAAGGTGGAAGAAGAGGGTCTCTTGAAAGATAAGATTTGGGATGCATTACGGGCTGCTTTAGTTGTATTGTGGACACAAAATGACTAAGGTATGTTAAGGAAAATCATTTCTTCTTTTGCCATGTTCTATGTACGAAACGTGAACGTAATATTGTTCCATAAATTATTCTACTCTTATTAGTTAAGGATGTTCCTGTTATTCATTCCTATGTTAAAAGCATGTATAAATATGTTTCTAAATCCTTATTGAGATATATGAAAAATATGTTAGTATTCATAATGTTAATCGGAGGTGGAGAAACATTACATCACTCTGACAAACTTATAGTGTCATATTATCATATCATTCATGCATTACATCCATGTACATACCTTGACCTCAAAGGAGTTATATACTCTACTATATGTATGCATTATATATATGTACGGGATATGAGAAAAGGGATACGGCGTTATATACGCACACCACCTGCAGATGGTACCGATATACACGATGATGATTATGCCCATAGAGACCGATATGATATGATGGGATGCCCACAGAGGCTTGATGGCGTTATATACGCATATGTGCATGACCGCATTGTGCATGGCATTTAGGCATATTATGGCCCTCAGAGGCATTCTACCCAGACATGATACTGATATATAATATAGCCCTCAGAGGTATTCTACACAGACATGATACTTAGGCATATTATGTCCCTCAGAGGCATTCTCTACTGGTTGGTTGTTTCTTGTCTAAGGTTACTTCCAGGTCTCTGTTATGATATTTTTCATGTCTGACACACTCGGTACATTATTCGTACTGACGTCCTTTTTATCGGGGGACGCTGCATTTCATGCCTGCAGGCTCAGGTAAAGAGGGTGACGATTCGCGCTAGTAGGTTGCTTGTTCAGCTGATTTTGGAGCACTCTATTTGTTCTAGAATTGTAGTCTAGTTGTGGTATAATATTTTGGTTATGCATTGGGGTATGGAGGCGTCCTGTCCCGACCTTATGATATCACGTACTCTTTAGAGGCTTGTCGGCAATTGTCATGTGTGTAGTAGTTATGTATGGCCTTGTTGGCCTTAGTAAGTATATATGCATGGGTTGGGTTCTTCCGTTTGCAAGAGTTTACGCGGTACCTTTCCAGTTTACTATTTTCAAACGTCAGCAGGGCCTCTCGTGGTGGCCTCATAGGCCATGCGAAATTATGGATACATGCTAAACATGAGATTATTGGTACCCGATAGGTAGGGTCCGGGTGCCCGTCATGGCTTTCCGGTTTGGGTCATGACAAACTTAGTATCTGAGCAGGTCTGTCCTAGGTAGTCTACAAGCCGTGTCTAGTAGAGTCTTGTTTATAGGCGTGTTGTGCACCACACTTATAGACAGGAGGCTACAGGGAATTTAGGGTGATGATTTCCTTCTTTCTTGCTCTAGAATCGTGCTATAGAGCTGAATTATAAGAATTCTCCCGTAAAATTTATCTTATTTATGATTACAACAATGTCTTCTTCCAGTAGGGCTATGATTAACAGGGAGATTGAGGTTGGATTGAGTGTAAATGCGAGTAGTTGGTTCTCTATTGAGACAGATCCATCAGAGGATAGAAGTAAGTTTCTTTTCCAGGTATCAATGAATTTAGTAGTACCAGTGGCATTGAGGGAAGATCCCGTGTCATTAGTCCTACCACCGACTCTGTCTGATAAGGATGTAAGGAGAGCGGTGCAGGTATTGAATACATTTGTTGTTCTTAGGCATGACTTCATCCTAGAGCATCTGATAGAGATAGGCCCTTGAGAGGTTAGAAAGCTAATAACCTAGGGAATTTATTATTCAGGGATCGCTGATATTTAAAGGATTCATAGATGCCAATATTTCTGGGTCAAAGTTGAAAAGGTCGAATGAGACCGCCCCGACCATCTTGTAGTCATTGTGGTCAAGCGCATGCCGGATATTGTTGCAAAGGTACAGGGGGTTGGTTTAGTGTGGCAGCCATGGCCACAATGTTCTGAAGTGTCCCAAGTTGATGCACAAAGGTAAGGATAAGAGAGGAGATGGAGCCTCGAGCTCCGATGCTGGTTGAGATGAGCTATAAGATGCTAATATTTTATTATTTTCATTGTCAATCTATGTACCTCTTATGGACTTAGTACTGACCTATTTTATGTTTAAGAGTATTGACCCCATTTTAGGGAATGGTTTTATGGTACTACTTGCAGGATCAGACATTCTGATTAGATAAGATATGAAGGTAAAGGTAAAGGCACAAAGAGTCTTCTAACCCAAATGGTAGTTAGAATCACTTACATACGTTAGTATATTGAAAGGATATGGATGCCCACAAATAAAATGGTGATATAATGTGCAATATGTTCCTCCTTTCGAATGACCATGTTAAAAAGATTCCAAACCTACGATATCATGTTACCCCGACGATCGTATGAAAGCCCAAGATTTACGGGGAAAGGATAAGATGATTATGAGTTGTACAGATGAAACGCAGAAGACATCATTGGAAGGTTTAGTAGGTTATGGAAATCTAACCGTTTTATAGTAACTCTTGCTGATTAGAATGAGGGAATATGCTATGTACGTGCGACTTAAATTGTAATGTCTTACCTAGAATAGATTGGAAATTATCCTTGGATATCATTAACGAGAATGGATTTCCCTAATCGAATCGTGGGAAGAGTGACCATCGATAAATTTAAGATCTTGTAAAGAGACGTACCCAGGATAGTAGTCCCAAGTCATATATAAGGATCGGGTTATCCACGGTAGTAGAAGGGGACATAAGCCTCTCGTTCGTGAGTAAAGAGCCATACCGCGTATTATTGAGAAATACATGTATCAATGTTAGTAAGCTAAGGTATGTTATAGGTATTCGACTGGTAAGGTCTTCGGCTTCATTGTGCAGTATGTTACAATTCTAAGTAACCTTTGAATAACAGTAGCTTGTTAGGGGCAATTGAGGATGAGGACATGAAGGATGGTTGTAAGAAATATGAAAATAGTTAATAAGTATGAATGGAATGGTATGATCAACTATCAAGGCAGAAATTTTTTCGTTTAATGACGAACAGAAGGAATGATTACGACAAGAAGGATAAAGGTGAATGAAATTATAGTTGTGCAGGTTTCACAAAGGTATGATTACTCCAGAATGGTGTAAGGACTAATGGTAGAGGAGGGACAGTAAGAACTCTTCGGCCAAAGGTGACGAACCTATGATGTTCAGGAAGATAGTATGAGAAATAATTTGAGATAAGAGACCCCCTAAGGCAATTTTAAATGGAAAGGTAAAAGTAAGACGAATGAGCACTCGGTCGATGAGAGATCTAATAATGATAAGACAAGAAAGCTTGACAAGTCATAGGATCATGTAACGCCGGGAATTGGATATAAACATACGAAGCATCGGTTCCTCAATATATGTAGTCATACCTCTCAAAAAGTATGTAAACGGAAGTAACAATGAGTAAGGCTCGAGATTAGCACCTAAACATGTGAAAAGAGGACAATGACGTCTATGTATACAAGGTAGACATTAAAGATATATGTCAAGAGATAATGACATTATAATTAAGGTAAAATGTCAGGCAAATACAAATGTCTATGAGCATTTTGAACTGACCAAAGGTTCTACGAGATAGATAAAGTAATGAGTTTACAGCTTAACGAGATCAAGGGAAGCTTTTCCCAAAGCGCCATTGATAGAAAGTCTTAGCCATGGGCAAGTGAAGGAATTCAAATCTAAGTGAAATGACCACGCTTGGATATAGTAGACCAACGTCATGTAATGCAAATTCTCCAGAATCTTCCACGTATAAACTAAGGGAATAAGTTAACAACTCATCCTTTAAGGGGTAGTAACAACAATGATTAGAATTAGGAGCAATGTTTAAGAGTACGTATGTATAACAAAATATTTTGGAATTAAGAAGAGTACGACAAGTAAAAAAATGAGTGAACAAGTGTCAAAAGAAGGAAAGATAGGAAGTTGTTTATATAATTACGAGTAGTGAGAAAGTACAAAAAAAAAAGAGATTCCTTTCAGACCATTAATGAGAGTTAACTACAATGATACGCACACTTCAGATTCAATGACATTGTCCATGAAGTGTTCACGATTGAGATACTACAAATATAAGAGTTTTTAGCACACCAGTTAGTAAGCAAACCTGAGTTGATAATAGAATCATTCACCCACAAGCGGCTTGACTAACGTGAGGACTAAGGAGAGAAGTCGATCTGAGGGAACACATCAGTTAGCTAAGTGGGAGTGCGATTGGAGGATAAAGATAGTGATAGCCCTATGACTCAAAATACAGCAGGGTCATCCCTCATACTGGACGAAAAGGAACGTTATCGGGAAGGATATTTAACAAAAGATAACCGCAACCTTCGAGTATAATGGGAGAGGGACCCCTAGGTGGAAGGTCCATTTGTGTATTCCCAGTGTACTGGGATTACGAGACAAGATTATGACGGAGGTCCATTGCTCACGATATTCCTTTTACCTTGGATCTACTAAGATGTATCATGATCCCAAAGGTATGTATTGGTGGAACGACATGAAGAGGAATATTGCGGAGTTCGTAGCTCAGTGCCTTAATTGTCAGTAAGTAAAAGTAGAGCACCAAAAACCAGACGATTTTACTCAGAATATTGAAATTCTAACGTGGAAATGGGAAATGATCAATATGGATTTCATTACTGGTTTACCTCGCTCTTATCGTAAGTTAGATTCTATTTGAGTGATTATTGATAGACTCGACCAATCAGCTCAATTCCTGGCGGTCAAAACTACCTACACAGCCAAGGACTACGCAAAGTTGTTTGCCTTCATGGCATGCCTAGTTCTATTATATCTGACCGAGGTGTGCAGTTCACCGCTAATTTCTGGAGATCATTTCAAAAAGGGTTTGGACACTCAAGTTAATTTTAGCACAACTTTCCACCCTCAAACAGATGGGCAGGCCAAGCGTACAATTCAAACGCTCAAAGACATGCTACGAGCTCGTATATTGGACTTCAAGAGAAATTGGGATGATCATCTATCCCTTATTCAATAAACAATTATCATGATAGTATCAAGATAGCTCCATATGAAGCTTTGTATGTACGTAAATGTAGATCTCCTATCAGATGGTTCAAAGTAGGCGAATCATAATTATTTGGGCCTAACGTAGTGCACCAAGCTATAGAGAATGTGAATCTTATCCAAGAATGACTGTTAACCGCTCAAAGTCGTCAAAAGACGTATTCAGATGTGTGGCAGCGGGACATAGAGTTCCAAGTGGATAATTGGGTCTTCTTGAAAAATTCTCTTATGACGAGTGTAATGAGGTTTAGGGAAAAGGGGAAAACTTTATCCAAGGTACATTAGGCCATATTGCATAATCCAACGAATCGGCCAAGTAGCTTATGAATTGGACTTGCCTTCGAAGTTAGAGTTTGTTCGTTTGATTTTCCATGTTTATATGCTAAGAACGTGTGTTGGGAATCCTTCCCGAATAGTACCAATTGACGATGTGAAGGTTATAGATGACCTAAATATAGAATAAATGACATGGGAGACGAAAATGGAACACAAATATCCCTCCATATTTTAGACCAACGTCGAGGTTCCGAGAAAGCATAAGGTGAGTTCCATTTCATATTATTAAAAGTAATGCCTGAGAATCATGTGATGATGTATGTTATATTATATGGTCCCGTGAAGCGGTGATTGTGTTTTCGGCCAACGTGATAATGATTAGATATGTCACCCCAACATTCCAGGACGAATGTTTCTAAGGGGGAAATAATGTAACATCCCGTACTTTCGGGCCATGGTTTAAGTTACCAGGCATATGTAAATAGAACTGAGCGTTGGAGGATTTTTGGTCATATTCATGTATGCAAATAAAGAAGCTTTGCATATAAAAGGATGCGGTCCCGAAATAATTTAGGAATTGATAAGTGTGACGATGTGGATTAATAATAATAGTTGTATGTCCCAAAAGACGTTATGAACTAGTGGTACATCGCACGATTGTGACATTGAGTATATGAAGGTTTAATAAGTCATTAAGCTTTAAGTGAATTGGGATCCAAGAATTAATTATGTATGTGATTGATTAATTATGGGATAAGTGATTAGTGGACATAAGTCCTGTACAAGTTCATAAGTGGCAGTAAAGTGAATATATAGGGTGGCACCCTTTGTTATATGTGTCAAGAATATGTACCTAGGAAGGTACACGTGTAAAGCAAAGCAAGGGGGTGTGATTATGATTGTATTTCACTTAATGAAAACTCATATTCTCCATTGTTTAAGAATGATATAGCACATTCATTGTTAATTAAGAATAGATATCTAACAAGCACACAAACATGATTTACAGTTCGTAGAAAGCAACGAGTACCAATTAGTATAAATTTTCCCAAGAATAATATATGTCTTTTGCGCACCGCTTCAATCTCATTGTTCCATTTATTGTCGAGTTGTAATCCAGGCTTTCTTCAAAGGGAAGTAAGGTGGAAGAAGAGGGTCTCTTGAAAGATAAGATTTGGGATGCATTACGGGCTACTTTAGTTGTATTGTGGACACAAAATGACTAAGGTATGTTAAGGAAAAGCATTTCTTCTTTTGCCATGTTCTATGTACGAAACGTGAACGTAATATTGTTCCATAAATTATTCTACTCTTATTAGTTAAGGATGTTCCTGTTATTCATTCCTATGCTAAAAGCATGTATAAATATGTTTCTAAATCCTTATTGAGGTATATGAAAAATATGTTAGTATTCATAATGTTAATCGGAGGTGGAGCAACATTACATCACTCTGACAAACTTATAGTGTCATATTATCATATCATTCATGTATTACATCCATGTACATACCTTGACCTCAAAGGAGTTATATACTCTACTATATGTATGCATTATATATATGTACGGGATATGGGAAAAGGGATACGGCGTTATATACGCACACCACCTGCAGCTGGTACCGATATACACGATGATGATTATGCCCACAAAGACCGATATGATATGATGGGATGCCCACAGAGGCTTGATGGCGTTATATACGCATATGTGCATGACCGCATAGTGCATGGCATTTAGGCATATTATGGCCTTCAGAGGCATTTTACCCAGGCATGATACTTATATATATTATAGCCCGCAGAGGTATTCTATACAGACATGATACTTAGGCATATTATGTCCCTCAGAGGCATTCTCTATTGGTTGGTTGTTTCTTGTCTAAGGTTACTTCCAGGTCTCTATTATGCTATTTTTCATGTCTGACATACTCGGTACATTATTCGTACTGACGTCCCTTTTGTCGGGGGACGCTGCTTTTCATGCCCGCAGGCTCAGGTAAAGAGGGTGACGGTTCGTGCTAGTAGGTTGCTGGGTTAGCTGATATTAGAGCACTCTATTTGTTCTAGAGTTGTAGTCTAGTTATGGTATGATATTTTTGGTTATGCGTTGGGGTATGGCGAGGCCCTGTCCCGACCTTATGATATCACATACTCTTTAGAGGCTTGTAGACAGTTGGCATGTGTATAGTAGTCATGTATGGCCTTGTCGTCCTTATTAAGTATATATGCATGGGTTGTGTTCTTCCGTTTGCAAGAGTTTACGCGGTACCTTTCCAGTTTACTATTTTCATACGTCAGCAGGGTATCTCATGGCGGCCTCATGGGCCATGCAAAATTATAGATATATGCTAAATATGAGATTAGTGGCGCCGGACAGGTAGGGTCCGGGTGCCCGTCATGGCTCTCCGGTTTGGGTCGTGATAAGAAGCTATGTGCTAAGTTCTGGAAGTGTAACTTTTGGTTGACTCTATGGCATTTTTGGGACACGTGGTGTCCAATGAGGGTATTACGGTTGATCCTAAGAAGATAGAGGTAGCAAGGGACTGGCCTAGACTGACTTCTGTGACAAATATTCAGAGTTTTGTGGGTCTTGCTAGCTACTTTCATCGGTTCGTCAAGGGATTCTCTTATACTGCTTCTCATCTAGCACGTTTGACTCAGAAGGAGGTACCATTTTAGTGGTCCGATGAGTGTGAGGAAAGCTTTCAAATGATACCACAAGCCTAATTTTATCCCTTCCGGTGGAGGAGAAGGACTTTACCGTATATTGTGATGCTTTGTGGATCGGGTTGGGTTGTGTGTTGATGCAGAAGGGTAAGGTTATTGCTTATGCATCAAGGTAATTGAAGGTGCACGAGAAGAATTACCCTTTTCATGATCTCGAGTTGGTTGTTGTTGTGTTAGATTTAAAGATTTCAAGGCTTTATCTTTATGGTATCCATTGTGAGGTGTATACCGACCACCACAGTCTTCAATACATGTTTAATCAGAGGGACTTAAATTTTAGGCAGCGCTTGTGGATGGAATTACTGGAAGATTATGACATGACTATTTTGTACCATCCATGCAAGAAATTTGTGATGGCAAATTCCTTAAACCGAAAGGCAGTCAGCATGGGGAGTTTAGCTTGCTTGATCGTTTTTAGTGTCCTTTGGCATTGGAGGTCAGTCTCTAGTCAATCATTTTGTGAGGCTTGATATTTCCCATCTGGGTAGGATTCTGACTTGTGTTTAGGAAAGATAGTTTCTTTTGGATCAAATTTGGATCCACCAGTATAATGATGTGAAATTGTGTGAAATTTGAGTTAAGGTGATGATTGGTGAGGCCAAAGAGGCTATGATTGATATTGAGGAGATGTTGAGGATCAAAGGTAAAGTGTGTTTCTAGAGTTTGTGATTTGACTAGACTGATTATGTAGATGGCTCATAGCTCTAGATATTCGATTCATCCAAGTGCTACTAAGATGTATCGTGACTTAAGGCAGCATTTGGTGGGAGAGGATGAAGAGAGATATTGTTGATTTTGTGTCTCTATATCAAAATTGTTAGCAAGTCAAATATGAGCACCAATGACCCGGTGGTGTGTCTCAGAGAATTCCCATTCCCGAGTGGAAGTGGGAGAGGATTGCCATGGATTTTATGGTTGGGTTGCCCAAGATTTTGGGCAAGTTTGATGCTATTTAGGTCATTGTTGAAAGATTGACCAAGTCCGCACATTTCATTCTTGTCCAGACGACTTATGATGAAGAGAAATTAGCTAAGATCTACATCTGTGAGATTGTTCATCTTCACGGGGTTCCTATTTCTATCATCTCGGACCGGGGTACTCAGTTTACTTTGCATTTCTAGTAGACTTTACAGAGAGAGATGGGTACGATCTTAGATCTCAGTAAAACTTTTCACCCTCAGATTGACGATCAATCTGAACGGACTATTCAGGTATTAGAGGACATGATATGAGTCTGTGTGATTGATTTTTGATGGTCGTTGGGACCAGTTATTACCTTTGGTAGAGTTTGTGTACAACAACAGCTATCACTCCAATATTAATATGGCACCGTTCGAGGCCTTGTGTGGTAGGATATATTCTCTCCCATTGATTGGTTTGATCCGTTCGAGGTTCATTTTTGGGGTACCAATGTACTGAGGGAATCCTTAGAGAGAGTGAAGGTGATTCAAGCAAAAGGAGTATGCGGACCGGAAGGTCTGAGACTTAGAGTTTATGGTTGGTGATAAGGTTCTTCTAAAGGTCTCTCCCATGAAGGGTGTGATGAGGTTCGGTAAGATAGGAAGGTTGAGTTTGAGGTATATCAGACCTTTTGAGGTTCTTCAGAGAGTTAGGAAGGTGGCATATGAGTTGGCTCTGCCACCAGGTATTTCAGGCATCCATTTGGTTTCCATGTGTCCATGCTAAAGAAATATCATTTCGATGGTTCTGATCTAATTAAGTAGGACTCCGTATTGCTAGATCATAATTTGGGGTTCAAGGAGCTTGTGGCTGTTTTGGACAGGCAAGTAAGGAAGTTGAGGTCTAAGTCTATAGCTTCTGTGAAGGTTCAATGGAAGTATCGCCCTGTTGAAGAGGAGATTTGTGAGATAGAGTCCGACATGTGGAGCAAATATCCTGACTTGTTTACTACTTCTGGTACGTTTCCTTTATTTATTTCTCTCCATTTGATGACGAATGTTGTTTTAATTGTTATCTGATATAATGACTTGTCTGATCATTTTTAGCTAAATACCCTTATTTGCCTATTTTATCAATCTCGTGGTATCTATGTGGGATTTGTGATGTGCGGGGATGAGTGTCACAGATCCCATGGTCCATTTATATGAGTTTTGGATGAAAAATATAAAAACTAGAACCTTAGAGTTGGATAGTTTGACTCAAGGTTGACTTTTTTAGTAGAGGGGTTCATTTCTGGGTTCCATTACTTTCGGTAGCTCTGGAGGGTCATTTATGACTTAGACAGGTCATTGGTTCACTTTTCGATACAATCAGATATATTTTATAGCCTTATTTGTAATATTTGAATTTTTGATTACTCTTAATAATTCTTTAAAAAAGTATGTCTTAGCTTCGTGAAATGGAAAATCTGAGGGTACGAGCGAGTTCGTAGCAATGTTTATATTAGGCGCGCATGTTTGTTTGTGTCCGGGAGGTCTCGGGAGTGTTTCAAATATTTGGTGGAGGATTGCCCTTATTTCCTATGATCTGATGTCTGCCTCGACGACACTGCTATCCGCTTATGTGTGTCTACCGCAGCGGGAGGTTGGCTCACAGAAGCGGGGTTCTAGTTTTTATTAAGTTTCTGCCTCGACGTATGGGACTTTTGTAGGGTCGGGTGCGCTTTTGTGATGAGGCAAAGTGTCAAGTGACAACGCCTCAGTGAGGTCATTTTATGCTGCAGCGGATCCACGCTAGCGAAGTCGATTCCACTGGGCGGAATCGCTGGTTCATGTGTCCTAATTAATTCCCTAGGTCAGAATTCTTTTTTCCAAAATAAAACCCTCGAACCTAGAACCGCCATGAGAGTATTTTCTGAAGATTAAGAGTGATTTGATTCTTGGGGTAAGAATTTCATCCTTTGTGATTTCATTTTATGTTTATATGTCCTTTAATGGTGATGGAAGATGAGTTGTAAGTTTTTTTTTTTTTTTTTTTTTGAAGCCACAGCCTCTCGGCTTGTGGAGTTTTATTAATAATATAAAAGAAAACATGGGGCCCCATAGGGGAAGTACAAGCAGGGGGGAGAATTCCTATACCCCCACCTGGCTACTCCTATTGAGGCAAGCCTCCTAACCAGAATGCAAAAAGAAAGAACTAGCTAAAACTAGATATTCTATGATCATCATAGAGTTTATAATACACTCTATGATGCTATTACAAATGATGATACTACCATAAAGAAAAACTAATATAAGAACAAAGCTATCTTCTACCTCTGGCCTTATAAAGTCTTCAATACGGTGTACCTTTTCTTGTGCATCTTCCAAGTATGTATGAAATTGAATCATCCTTTACGTGCATATGTCATTTCGGTGCTTGTCTGTTCCTTGCTCTTCTACTTCTTCTTGGGCCGGGTGTGAATGCCGTGCTCTCTTCTCGTTGATTCATTCATGTCATCGCATTCGACTTTCCATAGGTGCCTTTCCTTTGTCAAGCCCTACAGAAAGTTGTCTTCATTGTCCCATGACTTCCACCTCTTCATCATCACCCCATTTCCTCTCTTCACTACTAGCGGTGGGTAAATCTAAGCACGCTTGATTTAGCACTACTAATTTGCTAGGAGGCGAAATCCGATGTGGTAGGAAAGATGGCATACTTGGCATTGGATTAGGTTGTGAATTATTAATTGGATTTGGGCTTGAAATTGGGTTTGTGTATTTTATTGTTGTGGGCCCCGCGGGAGTATGTGGACTTGGGCTCGGGTGGGGGGGCCGTGTGGGTGTGGGACCGGGTTCCGGGTTGGGTTGGGCCGAGAGGGCTCGCCTGGGTTGGGGTGCCGGGTTAGGGTTTCGGGTAGGGTTCGGGTAGGGGTTTCTCGGTTAGGGTTTCGGGTGGTATGGGGTTAGGGTTTGACGGCGGCAAAGCTGATTTTGCGCCGGATTCCGGGGGGATTTCTGGTGGCGGGGTGTTTCCGGGGTGCGAGTTTTCCGGAGTAGGATTTTGTGGGGTCGGGTTCAGTGTCGGGTTTGACCCGTAATTGGGTAGAATTGGGCCGTTGTGCCCTAACCCCGGTTTAGGGTTAGGGTTAGGGGCGGCGGAATTAGGGTTCTTTGGTGGTTCCGGTAGAGTAGATGGGCTTCGGGGTGGTTTCGACGGGGTTTCGGTGGTTTGGGTCGCCGGAGTTGCGGTTTTGAGTTCCGGGTTGGGTGGGTTAGGGCTAGGGTTTCCCAACCCCGGTATTGGATTAGGGTTTATTGGGGCGGTATTAGGGTTTGGGCCTGTTTCCGAGAGGATGAGGTGGTTTCCGGTAGGGTTTCCGGTGGGCGTATCGACGGTAATTGGCTGATTTGACTGGGAGGCTGTGTTTCCGACGGCTGGTGATGCCGGAATCACTGTTTCCGTCGGCAGAAAGCCAATTTCAGTTAGAATTTGGGTGAGAATAGGCGGTTTTGATGAAGAGGCAATATTTCCGACGTCCAAAACCACACGAGAAGTGGTTTCGGTTGTCGAAAGTGATTTCCATCAAATCCAAAGTCTGTTTTTGGGCGTTTTGCTTTTTTCTTTTGTGGGTTACGGTGGTCCATTCCTGGGAGGGGTTTGGGGCCGTAGGTATTGGTTTTGGGTTAGGGTTTTGACGGCTAGGGTTAGTAGGGGGTAGAGTAGGGTTAGGAGCCTTACCTTTTGCCGCCGCCACCACTGAATCTTCACCGTGATTCCTCTTTTCCGGTTGCAATTCCGGGTGTTCCTTCCAACATCCTTGAAGATCGTGTCCTTGCAACATACAAGTAGTACAATATTTGGGTAGGAAATCATAACGAATCTTATATGACATTGTTTCCATCTCCTCCCCATTCATGATTTGTATGTTATACTTTTGTGGGTGTTCTTGTAGCAAATCGGCTTCCACCTTAACCCTAGCACAACTAGGTCTTGTTTTGTTCAACGTAGCCGCATCAATTGCAATTGGTCTCCCCACCGCCGAAGCTATGGAGAATAAAATCGATGGGACATAGAAATTGGGAGGTAAATTGGGGAATGAAAGCCAAATTACCGCCAAGCTTGTCTCTTCTTCCGTAGTAAACCATATATCCCATTTGAAAGTTCTCATCAAAAAGGATTTGGAGTTCTCCTTTATCCAAAAATTAGGCCTTGACATCAAAGTGACATAGTCTTCTTCGATTGAACATCGAATCAACACATGCCTATTGTGCAAAAGCCCAATATTCACTTCCGCTTTCAATGAACATTGCTTTGGAATAGCCGTCCTCAAGAAAGCAATAGAGGGCATTCCATGACTAAACTTACCAACTACGGCATACTTCAAAGCTTGTTGTTCCACCATAGATGCAACTTCTTGATTAGAAAACCGAATTGTTGGCTCGCCATGTAGGTAGGTAATTGGTTTTTGTGGAATTGGAGGAGTAGGGTTTCGGCCAAGAGAAGTCTCGGCCAAACCATTACCGCCGCAAGCATTGTGAGTGTTGGTGACGATCTGGGAGTATGTTACGGGTTGGGGAATGGTCGCCGGAGGTTGGGTGACCTCGGGAGGAGGCCACCCTGTATCAATCACGGCCAGATTGGCCGGAATTTAGACCGAAAGTGTGGGTAGATGACACGCCGAAAATCGCCTCTCCTAGAGAGCGTTTTTTCGGACCGTGTTTCGGTAGTTGTAAGTTTATTATGAGATTAAGAGAGTTAAACCATTGATTTAAAGGGTGTTTATGGATTAGATTACTTTGATTATTGTGAATTAGTGATGGATTGTACTATATTATCATGTTGTAGAGTTTAATTTGAGTATAAAAACCTATCTGATTTGGGAAAATATTCTAGGGTTTCAAAATTGGGGCTTTTTGTATATTGTCCAATTGAGGGTCCAAATGAGTATAGTTTTCAAATTAACTTAAGGATATGATTACCTAACACGTGTCCTTGGTTTTTGGGTAAT
The DNA here is from genome assembly GCA_034509755.1 of Anisodus tanguticus. NCBI lineage: Eukaryota > Viridiplantae > Streptophyta > Magnoliopsida > Solanales > Solanaceae > Anisodus > Anisodus tanguticus. The sequence goes on along the minus strand of CM067543.1, from coordinate 16,263,111 downwards.
AAAGTTTGCGTCTTGATGATGTGGGCCCGAGGTCGGTATTTAAAGTCTTGCTTGTTAAGGATTATGTCCTTGTGTGTTGTGTAAGCTTTATATTAACGAATAGTATATACGTGATTAGAGTTTGATAATCACGAGGCATAGCGGAAGGGAAATGCTATCACCGAGAGTTGATTGTTTGGCGCTCGATTATATTTGGATTCGCATCGCATAGGCCCATTTTGGGAAAACGCTCTTGCCAAGGATTTTTTCATACCTAATGCTCGAACCTGAGACCTCTAGTTAAGGGAAGCGTAACCCCATCCACTACATCACATCCTTTGATGTTATATCTAATTTATTTTAGTTGGGTGTCTACATAAATTATTCTCTCAGTGAATCAGCCCAATTCAACTCATTTAACAGCTACATTTTTTACGCAAACACCATAGCAATCATCGTCGTCTACTGGCAACTCAACAATATTATTCCATTATAGCTCCACTATAGCACCACTCAAAGACGAATTCAGAATTTCAAGAGGGCATCATTAAGGGCGGATCTAAGGGGGTGGGAGGGTGTTCATCTGAACTCCCTCGGTAAAAAATTACACGACATATATAAGGTAATATTTTTATTTTTTATGCACATATATAAATTTTGAATCCCCTAAGCACAAGACTAGAGTTTTATTTGCATTAGAAGAGGGGAAATGAAAAAATAAAATAAATGAAACTATGTGCAGCAAAAGGTCAGTAAGGGATTCTATCCCTCAACCTTAAAAACTTAAGGCCGAGACCTAACCAATGCTCTACTCAGTCTAGTTTGACAATGAGTTCCTTAAGTTAATATTAGGTATATTCATAAGAATTATACACATAAAATATCGAGTTTAGTCGAGTGATCATGGGTTCACGTGATCCATATTTTACCCATAAATTATCCACTGACACCACTTATACTTCATATTTTAACATTCTCTGACCCCGTAACACCAATTCAATTGCCATCAAATTCTTAGCATGAATTTATCGTTAACTATAGCAAATTATCCATGAATATCACTTATTATTAATAAAATCACTCAAGTTAGACTAGTTTATTCACAAAGTCTTTATAAAAAAAAAACTAAAAGAATAATTGTATAAACCTCCCATCAAATTTTACTTCAAAATACTTAATTCTTCATGATTTATGATATTATAATAATTACCTCTCTATTTTAATTTTCCTTCTAACAATAATTTTAACCTATTTATCATAACATAAAAAAATATAATTTTACAAATTTTTCATTATAATATATTCTTTTGTTCGATTGACTTTATAAACTTCCTTATTTTTCAAGAAAATATCATTTCCATCTCCGTTATGTCAAGATGCATGTTAAAAAACCTATGTGAAGATGCCTTGTGAATGAGCGGTCCAAGACGCAATGTCCTTCCTCTGCACGCCTTACTTCCAGGTAGCGTGTTCACGGTGCGATTTGAATTGATTTTTCTAAAAGAAACAAAATTAACTAAATTGGTTTTTTTAAACATTAAAATCAAATCAAATCAATTAAGTTGAGTTTTCGTAGCTTTGGTTTATGTCTGGTTTTTATGGTTTTTAAAAAATACATGGACATATAATTCCAAGCACATATTAGATTGACTATATTGCATCACAACACTATAAAGTTGATTATTCTTTAAGAAAAGAAAAAATTATACACATAATCAAATTATATATGTAACTTCTTCGAGAAAATTGTATGCATCGTCCAAGTATTTAGTCACTTCAAAGGAACTTAAATTAATAAATCTTCTTATAATGAATATTTTAAGCAAAAAATTAAAGAGTTGCGATTTATACGAAGTATATATTAATAAAACTAGGGTAAAGGGATAGGAACTCTAAAAAATAAGTAAATGTTGGGTGGAGTGGGTGGTAGGGTGGGGGTGGGGTGATGGAGGGGGGGTTGGGTGGGGTGAGTGGTTGGAGGGGTATAATGGGTAATTAAAACAAGTAATTACGCAAAAAACATAAAATCTGTAGTTATAAAATTAGGCTTTTTCATGGTTATATAACCACAAAATAACAACGGATTTACAATAAAATACAATATAATTTTAAAAATAATGAAAACATACATGATATCAATGAAAACAATACAATTATGAACCACATGATACAACCATCCAAACAGGGAGTAGAGAGTAAAATTCAACACCAAGAAATTACTTTTACGTCGGCTAAATTTGAAAAGTTATGAGATTTAGTGTCAAATATCTACTTTTTGCCCAATTTTAAGTTAGCTATTGAACTTAGGGGTAAAAAATTGAACTTCTGAACAATTAACACAAAGTACGTAACTATAAATGCACCATACAAAATTTTAGTTTAAATTATTGACTGTTAAAACATTTATAAACTACTATTTTATTATTCATACAATTAAGATTATCAAATAAGCACTTGAGGAACCCGTTAGAAAAGGAATATATTTAAGTAATTATGGAGATTATTAAAAGAGTTTATTTTCTTGGCTATATATGGATAATAGTGCTATTACAAGAAAAGTTGCACGTTCTTAATTTTTTCCCTTTATTTTCATGATGTTTTTTTTCAACATTCGATATTTTCATAGAAGAATTTCTTGAAAGCATCCACATGAGCATTTTGAAGAATGATTGCAACAGTCAACGATCCATCCCCTTCATTCCCTGGGAGTATCACACAGTCACCATCATACTCATGAATTCCTGGGCTCATATAGATCTCTTTTCCCCATCCAAAATCCAATCCCAATAGTGGCAAACTTATCCAGCTTATCACTCCAAGATTAGGATTTCCATAGAAAGTTCCCTCGTTGCTTCTATATGCATGAATATCTTGATATTTCGACAAATCCTCTTGATTTTTCAAGAAATTAATCGTCGAGTTTGCATAATCACTTGTCACCATATCGATGGATTCCCTAACCCTTCTAGCAGTATACTCCAATGGGTTCGAGACGATGTCGCCGGAGACACCGGTCGCGATGACATCAACGATGGCATTGCCAAAGTAGGATTTAGGCAAAGGTGGTTGCATTCTTTTGCGTATGTCAACACAAATGCATAAATTAGTAGTCTGCTCAATTTTATGACCTCTTGCCTTGCATGCACATCTCCATATATGAGCAGTCACAACTTCATAACGTGTGTAACTACGCTCTTTACTATCCTCTAAATTTCTTCCTCTGTTCGCTTTTTCTCTCAACATTTCAACTTGAATTTTACTAAGTTTTAGCATGGACATTTTTGTTTCCCTTTTCTTCTCATTTTCAGTGCTGGACTTGCCAATCAAAACCGGTGGTGGATTAAACTGTAAATGCTCAAAAGTTGGAGATGCAATAGCAGGTTCCCCAGCTCGGAGAACATTTCGATCATGAAAAGGAGCAAACATCAATGGCTCTCCACGAGCAAGCCTAGCCCATTCAGATAAGAAATAGAGAGCACTTTGGCCATCAACCACAGCATGTGAGATTGCAAAAGTTAGAGCAATGCCACCACACTGGAACTTAGTAAGCTGCACAAACAACAATGGGAGTTCATCAATTGGGATAGTGTAATCTACCTGAGGAAATAAGCTATTATAATCAGGTGATAGCGAGAAATCGCCGAGATCATCTAGCTTGGCATCGATTTCAGCTTCCGTTAGAATAACTCCCGACGCATCACACTCAAGCTCGAGCCGAGACCCACTGATCCATCGCAAACGGCCAGCCAGTGGATAGAAGTGTACTAGTGCTTTGCTCAGGGAGTTCTTGAGGGTCTTGATAATGTCGTCCGTTGATATAACAAAATCCTGGAGAGGTTTGTAGTAGTAGATTGTTGGGACGTGAGTTACAGCAAATGTTTGATCAAATTCTGATAAGGAGACAGTGCCATTCCATGTTGGCTCTGCTGGCTTCACCACCCAATGGTTCTTCAAGCTAACCTTCATTCTCTCCAAGTTATATCGTTTTTGGTTGATCTTTTTATTTTTCTTGATGTTATCTTGACAAAGTGTGTAAACCTAATTAAAGATTTAAAGAACAGCCTAAGTTTCATGACCTATTTTTAAGGTAACCATAAAGAAAATGTGTTAATTGTGAGCGTGGTATGATCTTGTTTCCTCCGCGTAAATCGTTTGTTAGTTAAAGGTACATTTCTCATAAACAGAGTTAGTTCCTCTAGAATGTACAGTGCAACATCATACAAATTTAAGACTAACCAATTAAAATACATATCCAGTTCCTCATCCAACCTCCTCAATAAGGAAAACGAAAATAAAAAAAAAGAAACTTTTAGAGTACTTTAATCGCTTTGCATCTAGTTCTTAGTACTTTAATCGCTTTATCTATGGTGAAATCGTTGTATTCGGGCTTATGTTTGTACTTTTGTGTGTTTAAGTACAATGATGATAAATGAATGGAAACCGAGAAAATTTGGATGATTTTCGAGGGCAACATGAAGAGAAACAAGTCCAACACTTAAGTAGAAAAATGAAAGACCGAAAGATCTCAGTCTTTGGGCATGCATTGCGCAAGGAACTGCTCTCTGGTCAAGAATTTCTGAAACTTGATAGTTGAGATATAGACATGCATCGCCCAAGTAAAGCACAAGAACCTTTGGGCTTTGGTCACGCGACGCGCAAGCATGGCACAAGACAGTCCAGTTTTCCCAATCTGTTTGGGATTTGGCCAACTTATTCTAGTTTTTCCCTACACTATAAATAGACATCTTTAATCATTGTAAACGTGTGTTGGGATATTTTTGAGACTTGTAAGCCGCCCTTATTGATTTTCCTTTAGTTTTCTTATTTTCTATCCATAAACCCTAGGTTATTTCATGAATTCTAGTTCTTCTCCTCGAATCATGAGTAGCTAATCTCCTTAATTTCCGGAGTTATGGCAAAGACATGAATATTGGCTTAATGATAGTTTTTGCGTATAAGATTTCATTATTGGGTTGTTTATTTATTCATGAGCTTAATTGTTTGATTATTTAATAAAATAGTTGAACACTATCTGTGGTGTGTGAATTGGACTAGGGATAGGAAATTTGCATGCGTAATAAGAATAAATAGGCTTGTTCGTATTTATACCTTTCGCTACTGAGGATAGAAATATACCCTTTAGCCTTGCTTAGTTTAATACAGAGATATAAATGTGTTCTTGTTACTGCTGATGACTATAGGAATATAGGCGTTATAGTAGCATCTACAGGCTTGTGAGCAACTCAGAAGATACTCATAAAGTTAAAATCAACCCATCAACTAGTAACCCAGGAAATCAAATTAGGTAGAACTATAAAAAGACTAACTGGAATGTCGAAAGTCATGACCTAGATTCAATCATCATGTGATAAATATTACAGTCTTAGTCTCAACTGTCTCAGTCAAAAAATTACTCAATCTTACTTATTTATTTCAGTCATAGTTAGTTTCACAGAACACCTTAATTTTTACTCTCTTTAATAGTACGAATGAGTTTGAATTAGTTAAACAGTAGAAAAGTACAAGTCCATGTGGGTACGATATCTAGACTTCAAAATCCTATATTACTTGTCGACCGCGCATACTAGCGTTTGCGTTTGGGAGCAACAGGTTTTTGGTGCCATTGTCGGGGACAGAATTTTTTTTTACTATTTTTCTAGTTTGAATTCTATTACTTCCTATTCAAGTTTTTACTCTTTGATTCATGTTGTGCATCATAGAGAATTGTAGTGTTTTATGCCAAACACTCGGAGTCGGGGAAAATCATTGGGTGTCTTTAATCCCGAGATCCAGAGAACTTTTTACAAAGCAAACAAACTGGCTGAAGAGGACCCTCCTGAATTGATTGAAAAGAGAGATATTGCAGTGAGAGATGGAACAACCACGAGTTCCTATGTTGAGTTTTTCTAGGCCGAACCTAGAGAATGCAACGAAGGCTATCGTTAAGACTACCATCACAGGTAATTTTGAGCTGAAAGAAGGTACAATGTGGCTAGTTCAAAATACATCCTAGTATATGGGTAAGCCACATGAAGACCCACATAATCACTTCATGTTGTTCGTGGAACTGAGCATAACATTTCACTATTAGAACGTTTCTACCGAATATGTGAAAATGACATTATTCCTTTCTCACTGATTGGAGAGGCAAATGAATGGTTGCAGAATGAGCCAACTGGCTCTATTACTTCTTGGGAAATCTTGTCCAACCATTAACTTGATATGTTCTTTACTTAATGGAGGATAAAAAAATTAAGAGGGAGAATCGTTAGTTTCACTCAAAGAGAGGGCGAGGACTTACCACAGGCATAGGAGAGATACAAGAGCTACATGACAGATTGCTTACATCGCATATTCCCGAAGGATTTAGTTGCATATACTTTCATTGAGGGCATTCGACCAGAATCTAAATCATTGTTGGATGCTACTGCTCAGGGACATATCTTATCAAAACCATATGAGGAGATGAAAGCACTCTTGAATTTGATGTCTTCATGTAGTCAACCTTATGCAGATTCAAGCGTTCAGGGATCACTCAAAGAGCTGCTGGGGTACTTTAAGCAGATGAGATGACAACACTTTGTGCAGAAGTAAGCCAAATCATCCACGTCGTTAATCGATCGTTAATACTCTAGTTATGAGTTTCTTGTGAGGTGTGTGGTGATGAGAATGCTTACGTGAACTATACGCAGAATCCATAGTCTATCTACTATGTGGGTTAACAAAATCGTGGGTATGGTAATCAGAGCCTTCAATATGCTAACAACTAAAATCCGAACCACCGTAATCATCCAAATCTTTCAAATGATGGAAATCAGAATAATCAGATGTCCTATAATAATAATATTTAGCAGACATAAGCTCAGTGAGCTAACAATTCATTGGAGGATATGATGAAACAATTTATGCCTCAATCGCAAGCGGCTCAACACCAAAATCAGAAAGTGGTAAGCAAGATGCAAAAATCTATTCATGAGCTTGAACGTCAAGTCGAGCAACTAGCGGTTGCTCAGAATGTCAGACCTTAGGGTGCTCTTCCGAGAAATACTGAAAAGAACCCGAAAGAACAATGTTAGTCTGTATCATTGAGGAATGGGAGGAAGTTAGAGGAAGTCCCTCCCAAGAACAAGAAATTGATTGATGAGTTAATTCCTACTAGAAGGACTGAAGAAGAACATAAAAGTGATGAAAAGGCAGCTAGAAGTTGTGGTAACCAAATCACCCCCACCGTTTCTACAGAGATTCCAAAAGTAGAAAACATACTTAGCTTGTAGAAAGTTTCTTGAACTTTTAAAGCAGGTACACATCAACATTCCCTTGGTGGATCTTTTATAAGAAGTTCCAAAATATGCTACGTACATAAAGGATGTTGTTACAAATAAAAGAAGGATGACAGAGTTTGAAACGGTGGCATTTACTGAGGAGTTCATTTAGAGAGAGAGGAGTAAAATTCCTCCAAAGTTGAAAGATCCAGGCAGTTTCACTATTTTGATAAAAATTAGAAACTTTGAGGTGGGGCTTGTAGTTTGTAATTTGGGAGCTAGTATCAATTTGATGCCCACTTTCGTGTTTAAAATGTTTAGTTTGGGTGAGCCAAGACAAATGACTATGACTTTGCAACTTGCTGATAGATCTTTGGCCTACCCGGATGGTATAATTGAGGATGTGCTCGTGAGAGTGGGGCCTTTCATTCTTCCTGTTGATTTCATCATTCTTGATTATGAAGCTGATAATCATGTATCTATTATTCTTGAGAGAGGATTTATAGCTACAACTGATGCTATAATTTATGTTTGAGAAAGCAAGATGACGATGAGAGTTGATGGGCAAGAGGCAACGTTTGATGTATTCAAAGTGACCAAGTTGCTTTCTCATTATGAGGAGTTGAAGATGATTACTATTGTAGAGACTGAGATGTTATCCATGGAGCAAGATAACTTTCTAGCTAGCAGAGATCCGTTGGAGCGAGCATTGGTATATGGTGGATATTTGGTGAAAGATGACGAGGTTGAGGAGTGTATTCATATTCTTGACACTTGTGTTTTTTTTTTTGCAAGGACATAGAGAGTTAGAGGAGATTGACATACCATCTACTTGGAAGAAACCGAAACCCTCCATCGGTTCTTGATCCTAAGTTGTTACCATCTCATCTTCAGTATGTATATTTGGCCAGTAATAATACATTGCCTGTGATCTTTTCGACATTCTTGACTAATGTGAAGGTTGAGAATGTGTTGCGGATTTGGAGAGATAGAATAAAAGCTCTTGAGTGGACCATAGTAGACATCCGAGGGATTAGCAGCGCATTCTTCATGCGCAAGATACTTATAAAGGAAGAGAGTGTACCAAGTATTGAACATCAGTGGCGGTTGAATCCAATCATGAAAGAGGTAGTGAATAAAAAGGTAATTAAGTGGCTTGATGCTAGCATTATTTATCCTATATCTGGTAGTAATTAGGTGAGTGTTTTGCAATGTGTCCCGAAGAAAGGGGCATGACAATTGTAGAGAATGAGAAAGGTGAAATTGTACCTCAAAGAATGGTAACTGGTTGGAGAATTTGTATTGATTATCATAATTTAAACACCGCAACCAGAAATGTTCACTTTCATTTACCATTCATGGACCAGATGTTTGACCGACTGGGAGGGCACGATTATTTTTATAATTCCTGGATGGATATTCAGGTTACAATCAGATTATGATAGCGCTAGAAGATTAGGAGAAGACCACGTTAACATGTCCTTATGGCACTTTGCATTTCGGAGAATGCCATTCGGATTATGCAACACCCCAGGTACCTGCCAGAGATGTATGATGGCTATTTTTACTGATATAGTAGGAAAATATGTGGAGGTACGTATGGATGATTTTCTATGTTCGAGGATTCGTTCGATGAGTGCATGTGCCGCCTTGATGTTGTTCTTGCACATTGTGAGGAAATGAATTTGGTGCTAAATTAGGAGAAGTGCAACTTTATGGTTCAAGAAGGTATTGTTGTTGGGCACAAAATCTCCAAAAGGGTTATTGAGGTTGACAAGGCAAAGGTAGAGGCGATTGAGAAACTACCACCCCCGATTTCTATGAAAGAAGTGTGCAGCTTTCTTAGGCATGTAGGCTTTTATCGACGGTTTATCAAGGATTTCTCCAAGATCGCTAACCCTATGTGTAAGCTTCTAGAGAAGGATGTAAAATTCATATTTAATGAAGCATGTCTGAAGGCTTTTGACGAGTTGAAGCTTAGGTTAGTGACTGCCCTAATCATCATTGCACCTTATTAGACTCTGCCATTTGTTTTGATGTGTGATGTAAGTGATTTTGCTGTGGGGGTTGTTCTCAGTCAAAAATGGTATAAGATCTTTTATCCTATATACTATGCCAGCAAAACACTTTACTCAGCTCAGATGAACCACAAGTCACAGAAAAAGACTTGTTGGCGGTGGTCTACGCTTTCGACAAATTCAAATTATACATGGTGGGGACAAAGGTAATCGTGTACACAGACCATACTATTTTTCATTACCTTTTTGTGAAGAAAGATACAAAGCCCAGGTTTATTCGTTGGGTGTTGCTGTTGCAAGAGTTTGATATTGAGATTCTTAATCGAACGGGCATAGAAAACAAAGTGGCAGATCATCTATCCATGCTTCAAGATCGAGAACATGTAGATGATGGCATAATAATTAAGGAAATTTTTTCGGATGAGCAATTTTTTTCGAATGAGCAAGATGAGCTTCCTTGGTATGCCGACATGGTGAATTTCCTGGTATGTGAAGTATATCCCCTGATGCTAATTTTGAGAAAAAAGAGGCTCTAGCACGATAGTAGATTTTACATTTGGGATGAGCCGTATTTGTACAAAATTGGCCTAGGTCAGTTGGTGAGAAGATGTGTCCCTGCAGAGGAAGTGAGCACGATTATTGAAAGTTGTCACTCATCACCTTATGGGGGTCATCACAGCGGTGATCGAATTACAGAAAAGGTACTCCAGTTGGGTTTCTACTGGCCAACATTATTTAAGGATGCTCATGCTTTCGTAAGAGAGTGTGATAATTGTCAGAGGATAGGGAACATCTCAAAGCGTCATGAAATACCATTGAATGGGATCTTGGAGATCAAGGTAATTGATTATTTGGGTATTAACTTTATTGGCCCTTCATTCCGTCAAAAGGGAACAAATGCATCTTGGTTGAGGTCGATTACATCTCAAAGTGGGTGGAAGTAATTGCACTCCCGACTAATGATGCAAGTGTAGTTGCCCGATTTTTGAAGAAGAACATATTCACATGCTTCGGGACCCCGTGAGCATAATTAGTGATCAATGTACACATTTTTGTAATTCACTTTTCAATAAGTTGTATAAGTATGGGGTGAAGCACAAGGTGGCGACTGCATACCACCCTCAGATAAGAGGTCAAGTGGAGGTGTCTAATCGTGAGATTAAATGTATTCTTGAGAAAACAGTGAGTGTTAAAGGAAAATATTGGGCATTGAAGATTGATTATGCTCTTTGGGCGTATATGAATCTATACAAAACGCCTATCGGAACCTTTCCTTACATGTTGGTTTTCGGTAAGGCCTGTCACCTCACTTTTTAACACAAGGTGTATTTGGCAATCAAGAAACTGAATTTAGATATGGAAGTAGTGGGTGAGAAACGGTTGTTACAGTTCCACGAACTTGATGAGTTTTGTTTTTATGCCTATGAGAACGTTAAACTCTACAAGGAGAGGACCAAGAGAATGCACGACAAGCATATTCAACGTTGTGAGTTTGAACCTGGGCAGTTGACATTATTTTATAGTTCAAGACTCAAGGTGTTCGGGGGAAAACTGAAGAGTAAGTGGTCTGGCCCATTTGAAATAGTTCGTGTAACCGCCCATGGAGCAGTTGAGCTGAAACCGCTAAATGCAGAGCGGTCATTTTTTGTAACGGGTAGAGAGTAAAGCATTATTTTAGAGAGACCAATCTAGCGTAGTTCTCAGTTAAGTTGGAAGAGGCTTGAGAGAGCATGCGTCGTGCCGCGACGTTAAATCAAGCGTTATTCGGGAGGCAACCCGTGTTTTTTTGTAATGTAGAAATAAATGAGAAAAGTAGAAAATACAAAAAGATGTCGTGCCACAATATTAACTATGACGCTTGTTGGGAGGAAACCCAACTTTTATATGTTATATGCCACGTTTGTTAATTCTGTAGGACTAGGCAAGGAAAGGGAATGGAAAAAAGGATGAATGAAATGAAAAAATTCATTCCAAGTAAGTGATGCGCATTGCATGTGCGCGCACAAGCATCGCGTATCTGACAGGTAAAGAAACTCCAGAAATAAGGTACTTGAGTGATGGGTAGGCGATGCACACCCATCGCCCAAGTATCAGAAAAAATGTTCCATGGGGAGGTAACCCGTGGGTCACTTAAGCAATGCACAACCATCGTATGGGTCAACCTGGTCCGAAAAATTTCTTAACTCTTATAACACGGACTACCCTAAAAAATTTCAAACACTATCACAAAAATCCCAAACCTTTTCTAAGTTGCTAAAGCCGATTTCCTTACCCTATTTCACCTCTCAAACTAATTAACTCACAAGAAATCACTTCATTCATCTCAGAACACAATAAGGTAAAGTATTTTCATCCTCCATTCATCCCTTTTGAATTTCCTTCCATTTTATCTTTTGTTCTTGTGTTATGAAACTTGTAATTTCTAGAGTTGTGGGTTTCGGCGAAATAGGGGCGGGGATTGGTATTGTTTCCTTTTAAATGATGCTTAGGGCTAGAAAGTGACTACCATTATAGAAGGGAGGGTTTTACAAATCCACCATTGTTAAAAAAATAAAATGGAAGATTCTATGCTCACAAGGTGTTTGTAAAAAAAAAAATACTTGAATGGTGTTTTGTATGAAATTGTGAAGTCTTGAGTATCAATGTAACATGAAATAACTATACGATCCATTCGGTATCAATTTGAACCAAAAATTGAAGATTCATAAAGGAAATTTGACCTTACACCATAACCCTAAGTCCGAAAACATGATTTTCTTTCCTTGTTTTGTTTTCATTTTATCACAATGTAAGTTAGTTAACTTCTTTACTTTTTGATTTTTTAAAGTAGTTTAAAGTAAGTGTGGGTGGGAAATACGTTCCGAATGAGCTTAAAAAGTAGGAAAAAAATATGATAGTTCCAGATGCTTTGGAAAGCCAAAGTACTCCCCACTTGAGTATGTAGTTTGAAATAAGTGTGGGGTTGTTTCATGACCCTCCTTGATGATTGATGAGCAACTTATGATGTCGAATGCTCTATTTTGCAGGTAAAATGGTTAACAATTGAAAAGGGAAAGCCACCACCACATCCTTCTCCCTAGGTTCAAAACGGGGACGAGCGGGCAACCCCTAGAGGCTAAGAAAGGTTCAACATCGAGGGGGAAGGGGGTAAGCAGCCCACGATTCCCATTCCTTGAGCCTATCCTTCGAGAACACTCCCATCCTTCCATGATTTCCTTGGGGAAGATTGGTATAAAAAGTTTGATCTCTCTAACGGATATATTCATGAGCGGGCGGTCAACACGATTTCGTTGAGGAAGAATTTTTGCGATATCTACAATCAAATCATCGCTATGGGTTGGAGTTCGGTGTTTGACAACTTAGGGGAGATGAATATTGACATGGTTCTTGAGTTGTATGCGCGAATCAATACTATCCACAATGTGAATAGTGAACTCTACCACTTGGCGTACTTTCTCCATGAGTGGGTGACTTTGATAACATCGGCTCTATGTGAACATATTAAAGTCCCAGACCATCCCATTCAACCTTTGAAGGATTTTATCCACCACCCTGACTACCAAGCCATTTGAGAGACTCTTTTTGGGCCTGATTCTAAGGCCAAATGGGCTAAGATATAATGACAACAAACATAAGAGTTTTCCGATGAGCAACATGAAGAGGGAGGCCCGAGTATGGTTGAGGTTGCTTAACAACAGGATTTTACCGCTTGACCATTTTGCTAAATGTGTTGAAGTAGCGGGTTTTCATAGTATACTTTGTCATGACGTGACTACCCGACAACATTGGTTATTGGATATTCGAGGAGGTGATCAGAGTGTGGATAGGCAGGTCCCACAGATTGAGTTTTGGGAGTACACTCAATGCCTACTTGATGCAAGTGGATCCTTACTTGGCTAGTCCCCATGATAGGAGGCTTGATGCACCTACTGATATGATTGATATATCAATTGTCAAGAACCCACTGTAGGCTAAAAAGCATAATCTCACACCTTCTGAGGAGAGATCGGCCCAGTCCACAATGTTGACCCAACTCCACTGAATGGCTACTATTGCGGGTGACAACTATGGATTGGATTTCTCTAGTGTATTTGTTGAGGTCCCTTATACCACATACTCTAGGGTACTACTTGGTGATGATAACAAATTACCCGATGATGAGGATGTCAATTCAATTGATCTAATAGGGGACGATGGGGAGGCGGGATCTAAAGAGGATTCACATGCCCAAGATAATGATGATGAGGAGGACGACTAGGCCTTAGTAGGCCCCAATGAGTATTTCTTGCTTTGCTTATTTTAAATTATCCAACTATATGCATTGAGGGAATCGCATGATTTTAAGTATGGGGTGGGAAATACGTCCATGTATTTTGTAAAAACATTTTGAGGCTAAACATGATGATAAAATATGCCGTAGGATGTTTTTTAAAAGTAGGTTGAGTCTTACTATCGAAAAAACAAAAAAAATGAAAAAATGAAAAATGAAAATTCCAAAAATATTTTTTATTTATATTTTCTTTTAAGTCCCTGATTAGTGGCATACATCATCCGCCCTCTTCGGTTTTCTTATGGCCTTGGTTATTTCCCGAGGTGGTGCCTTTGAACCGAGTGTAGTTAGATTTTTATTTTTAGTCCATAGGTTAAGGAAATTCAAATGCTAGGTGCTTGGGTTAGGTGAAATATTGGCATATGAGCGATTCATGATTTATTTTGAGAAAGCATGTAGTGAAAAAATACATAACCTTTCTCGAAACACTTAAGTTGTATTTTGTTTGACTCATTTATGACCTACTTGGCCTTATTGAAATATATGTTGCTTGATTTGATGGATGATATGGATCCCTCTTGCGTTGATTATGTGTCATGTGTGTGTGAGGATATAGTGTAATGCCTCGAACTATGGTCTGGGTAAAACACGACATTCGGTGCCTGACTGCATGTGACTGAGCGCACCACATGGCTTGCTAAATCAACATGGGCATTAAAAGCATGCAATAGTAGTGATTTAAAACATATAAAACATGATACTGAAAATATAGTCTTATAATATAATTTGCGGAATAATCTTAAAACATAATAAGTATGAATACCAATACTGACATGACATACTAAACTAGTTTATGAAACCTCTAAACATGAGTCTAACTGCAAAATTGTTCTACCATGACAAGGCTGTGACATACCTTTACGATAAATTATGACATGTAAATAACTAATTTGACACCCCAAATGAAACGGGGCTCACCAATAGCTGATACTTAGGCAAATTCTAACGAGCAGATTCGTCGTCCTGAAACTCAGTACCTGCACTGTGAAGTGCAATCCCCAAAAATAGGGACGTTAGTACATTTGAATTGTATTTTATGTAAAGCAACTGAAGGAATAAGTAGACACATGAAATAATGAGGACATGAAACTGAAATTGAACAATGAACATGAACATAATATGGCATGAATGTAAGAACATGTATAAAATCTGAGCTTTATCCTAAACTAGCATACGTAGTTTCAGCTTATCTGAGCCTTCTCGGTAATCTTTGTAACTCCCAAAACATGTGCTTCAAAATAGTTGGCTTGAAAGCCTATGAATTTCGTGAAATATCTTGTAAACATAACTTGTAAATTAATAATTAGGCATGTAAATAAATACATAATATAACTTGTATAAATCATGAGAAACATATATGACTTCATGGAACTGAGTGATAAGGAACATAACTTGTATTTAAGAACTCATGGAAATTAAATCATGCGTTTATGGATTACAGATGGGTTCATGATAATCGAATGACATATCATGAATATAATAAACTACAACATGGTATGTATATAATTGAACATGAATATAAGGTTATCATGAACTTGAGCAACAACCGTATGTTTGAAGATTTCTTGTTTTATGGATTACATATAGCATGGGGAAGAACAATGATGTCCCCATGTGGATAGAAGCTCTACATACCTTATTCACTCCAAAAATTGAAGAAAAGGTCTGAACTTTTGAAGAAGAAACCCAAAGCTTTGAACTTGAAACCTTGAGAAGAATTTTCACCGATTTTTGTAGCTACTGTCTATAGATCAAACCACACTTCTCTGACCTCCAAATCCAATATTCACCATTCACATTTAAGACCTATATGTTGTGACCATGCAATAAAAATTTGGGCTTGATCGAACGGTTAATGTATCAAAAACGACAAAGGAAGCTGGTTGGTCGGAGGGAAAATCTACAGCAAAATTACTAGGATTTTGCATTTGATGGAGTGCATCTAAATCAATCTGATTTCATGATTATACCAACCATTAAATTTGTAAAACATAATAATAACTCCATATAATTTATTAATGATTTAGGGGCTTACCTTTTTGTAGAAATCACAAAGCTTCATTCCAAATTCGACCTTGAATGGATTTTTCAAAATTTAGCGATTCCAAATAATGATTCGGTGTTAATATAATGTTAACTTAATGTAATTGACATAGGAATTTGAATAAGAACTCACCTTAGGTGTTTGGTATCATAACTGGTCGAAAATCTTCACCTAAAACATTTTAGGGTTGTATTTATAGGTTATCATAACAGGCTTGGGCTTTAAAACCTAATCCTACAAGAATCGAGATCTCTATTTTACACATCCTCAATAAATTGGACATAACTATTTGTAAAGAACTCCTTCTGATGTGGGCTCATATTAATGGAAAGGTATTTCAAAGGGGTACAACTTTCAAGAAGGATATTTTCCCAAATTCCTTAGAAATGTATATGTAAACTCGATTTACGTGGCTTCCTACAAACTCACTTTAAAATATGCTCCGTAGAGTAGCTTCTGACTCTAATTTTTCCTAAGACTCTTCTTATGCCTTGATTAGTTTTCAAAATACTTTCTACACTTTTCATCTTGGTTCCAATATTTTCCCATCGTACGGTTCAAACCATAGCCCGAAGTTATGAGGTGTTACAATATCTCCCCCTTGGGATCATTTGTCCTCGAATGATGGTTCATGGTTAGGAGTATGGCTAACTATAAAATTTTATAAAACTTTCGGCAGGGTTTCCATTGTAAATAGGACTATCCCAAAAAATCTCAAACACGTGACAGCTAACCATTGCGCAACACAAGCCTCACAAGGCATCATGACATGACATTACATGGTAACTGAAGCATGGCTATGACAAACATGAATACTAAATTGTCTTGAGTACGTGAAAACCGACTATCATGCATACCGGTATGGCATGAACACGTGTATATTAAACTGAATGAATACATGAATAATATACAAGGGATTTGGAAAAGAATTCATAGGCATGAATGACAAGAATACTGGAATATAAGAATGAAGATGAACATGAGGAGCATGACATGGGACATAAATACATGAAGACTGACTGGCATGGATACCGAAGTGCTAAAATGACAGAAGATATGAATAATTGTAAACATGGATATCATAACATGATATTTGATTGCTGAAAATATGAATGTTACAACATGAGATCTGAATGTTGAGTGGAGATGGGACCTGATCACTGAAATGACATGAAATGTGAATACTTGAGGTAGTTACCTTGGACATTTTCTGCTTGTCAATCAATAAGTGCGGATATTTGGACTTCATGTCCTCTTGAGCTTCCCATGTACATTTTCCATATTCTAGTTCCTTTATAGTACTTTCACTGAAGCGACTTCCTTAGTCCTCAACTTGCGAACTTGACGATTTCCTGAATATACAACTTGGCGTAATCTTCTACTGAATCAACTTTCGCTTGCTGCCAATTTGAACACTTAGCCATTAAATCAGCTACATTATTCTTCTTGTCATTCCACCAATAAACCTCCTAAAGGTAATGATTCATTTTCGTGGAGCTTGGGTAGGTAAAATATCTGGAACTGTACTCCTCTACTATAATGCTCTCTTTGCGTCTATCTACATCTGAGATGCAAAATTTTCTTGAGTACCTTAGAGTACCATCATCTCCCCATTGTTTTGAAGCCATGGATTTATGTCTGTGAATACCTTCCTTTAGCTGCAATATATAGGGATCATGAAACTGGTTTCCCCTTTTTGAGAACAACTCTACCATCTTGGGGATCTAAAATTTGAACTCCTAGACTTGCTAAACAATGAAATTCTCTCATCATGATTCTCTTATTTTGCATCAACATGAGCTAAACTACCCATACTTGATTTCTTTTTGAGATACTTCCTGAAATACTCATAGTACCGTTGTGTGCTACGTCTTTGACCAACACCCTGAAGAATAGAGTCTCATGCAATGGCACTACCTTTGTGACACATAACTGGACATGATCTTATAGTTTTTTTTGTGATATCTTAATTAATAGTAACTGATTTTGACACAAGTCAATCGACGATCATTCTACTCACTTCGTGTTTTTTGTACATATGAGGCACAACCTTGTGGAAACTATCTCATTATGCCCTCATTACTAAACTGAGGTTCTTCATATCTCATGCTAACCCATCGGGTTTCAAACGTCCAACTGGACATAATGAAGATGTACATATCTCTCCCTTAGACCAAAGGTTAAGGTCATATACTTATGGATCCCCCTCTCTCGTTGTAATCCACCTAAATTTCCTCAACTTCTACAATTATTTGCACTTTATGTCACTGACGGCTTATCTTTCGACTCACTTTTGAGCAATCTTCCTTACTAGGGAAAGCTGAATTACTTACATGAACAGGGAACTAAATTACTTACATGGACTGAGTTACTGTGGCATATTGTATCTTACCAAATTAACTTCGCTCAAACTATTAGTCTTAGGGAGACCCATTTTTGATAACTCTAAAAGACTATTCTTCTGTAATTTCCTCTCTTACTGCTTAGCTGATTTTATTCTCCCACTGTCATTGTACTTCATATTTATCTTAAACTCTTTGGATTCTAACACACAGTTGATATATTTAAATTTCTACTCACTCACCAGTGTTAGCCTAACTAAGAAAATCAAAATATACCTCTACTAGCTCTACTAAAATTGCTAATTCACTGTATCCACTCAAAACTTATTATTCTATACTATCCACCTTCTAGCATCATGTTCTATGGTTCTGTCCTGAATACTAAAGTGAAGCTTAGATTATTTCTAACTTCTCTCATCATCTGACCCTATTCTGCGATCATATACTATTTATTCTGTACTATAGACATGGATTACACTTAGGGGAAATTTCATCAATATTAAATGAAAAATTAAAATATCTAACCCCGAACTTTATGTACACTTTAAAATCATATCATATTATACAGATCCGGGGTGAACACTTACTCACATAATTTAAGGGGGAATTGTCAAATCTTCTTATCTCAATAAACATTGAGACATTCTAGAATCACATGTGATTTGCCCTTAGGCTATTTTCTGTTCAAAACTATCGTGAGCAATTTATGCCGATTGTGGCTAACTTCATAACATGTTATCCTGTAGGGTCTTAAATCTGAGATATCATCCTCATACTTGTGGCTCCATGGCCCAAAATAAAAATAGGCTTATTCTATAAGGTATAGTGCATATTAATACTACCATGCACCAACTTGTCCTTCAGAGGGTACTTCACCGAATAATTTACTTCATGCACCATTTGGGTGAGTCTTGGGTCTTAACGAAAACTTAAAACATGTGAATATTTTATATAGTCATCCTTACTTACACTTTCTTTTATCATCCATAGGCATCACTTATAACCTAAGTCTTAAGAATCTGGATACACAGAAAATCGGAAAAATTGTAAGTAAATAACTAAATACTGGCGTACTAAATAACCATAACTATGCTAACTGAAAAATTGTGTAACTAGTAACTGAGGTATTGATAACTACTTTTGTACTTTATGATAAGGGTTATGCTCTAGTCTATAATAACTACTCACTTGTCTAACTTTCAATATTATCTCAAGTCTCATCTGTTACCATGCAATTCCGATTATACCCCACCGGGTAGTCATCCTTACTTGAACCTTGAATTCCTTCTCATCTCTTGCGCATTCGATACGTTCAGAAATTCGATGGAGAGAGAATGTTACTTACTACTCTAGGATTCATGGAATGAGTTAGAAGAATTCCTGAAAGTACTACTCTAATTGCACAATCTAGAGTATGAAAGTAGTAAAAAAATCCTAAATGTCTTGGTGGTCAACCGTTTATATATGTGGCCCTACTGGACACGGTTTCATAGATTCCCTAAGACACTTGAACCTAGGCTCTGATACCAAGTTTTGTAATGCCTCAAACTATGGCTTGGGCAAAACACGGCACTCGGTGCCTGACTGCATGTGACCGAGCAAACCACATGGCTTGCTGAATTAATATGAGCATCAAAAGAATGCGATAGTAATGATTTAAAACATGTAAAACATGATACTAACAATAT
Source organism: Anisodus tanguticus (assembly GCA_034509755.1). Classification (NCBI taxonomy): domain Eukaryota; kingdom Viridiplantae; phylum Streptophyta; class Magnoliopsida; order Solanales; family Solanaceae; genus Anisodus; species Anisodus tanguticus. The sequence continues at coordinate 16,243,448 of CM067543.1, read as the reverse complement.
AATCTGAAAATATAATTTGCAAAATAATTTGAAAACATAATAAGTCTGAATACCAATACTGACTTGACATACTAAACTAGTCTATGAAACTTCTGAACATGAGTCTGACTACAAAACTATTTTACCAGGACAAGGCCTTGGCATACCTTTACTATAAATAATGACATGTAAATAACTAAATTGACACCCCGAATGAAATGGGGTTCACCAATAGCTGATACTGAGGCAAATACTAACGAGCAGATTCGTCGTCCTGAAACTTAGTACCTACACCATGAAGTGCAAGCCCTGAAAAAAGGGATCTTAGTACATTTGAATTGTACTTTATGTAAAGCAACTGAAGGAAGAAGTAGGCACATGAAATAATGAGGACATGAAACTAAAACTGAATAATGAACATGAACATGATTTGGCATGAATGTAAGAACATGGGTAAAATATGTAAAATAGTATATCTATATATCTATTGGGATAGAATTAGTAAAACCAACATGAACCACCACGCGTGAACGTGGAGTTTGATATCTTTTCGATCAGCTTAGTCATCTCGTACCTTGTCGGAGTATGAGATATGAACATGAACATGATGGATCCAATAATCCCACAAGGGGTAATAATAAGGTATCGTCCTCTAGTAGAGCAACCATTATCCTATGTTGGCATATGTAGTTTCAGCCTATCTGAGCCTTCTCGGTAATCTGTGCAACTCTCAAAATATGTACTTGAAAATAGCTGGCTTGAAATCCTATGAATTTCATGAAATAGCTTGTAAACATAACTTGTACATTCATAATTTAGCATGTGAAGAAATACATAATATAACTTGTATAAATCATGAGAAACATTTATGACTTCATGGAATTGAGTGATAAGGATCATAACATGTATTTAAGAACTTATGGAAATCAAAGCATGCGTTTATGGATTCTGGACGGGTTCATGATAATTGAAATGACATATCATGAATATAATAAACTACAACATGGTATGTATATAATTGAATACGAATATAAGGTTATCATGAACTTGAGCAAAAAACCTAGGTTTGAAGATTTCTTAATTCATGGATTACATATAGCATGGTGAAGAACAATGATGTCCCCATGTGGATAGAAACTCTACATACCTTATTCACTTCAAAACTTGAAGAAAAGATTTGAACTTATGAAGAAGAAACCGAAACTTTGAACTTGAAACCTTGAGAAGAGTTTTCACCGATTTTCATAGCTACTGTTTATAGATCAAACCACATTTCTCTGACATCCACATCCAATCTCCATCTCTCACATTTAAGAGCTATATACTGTGACCACATAATTAAAATTTGGGTTCGATCCAATGGTAATTTATCAAAAAACGACAAAGGAAACTAGTTGGTCGGAAGGAAAATCTACAACAAAATTACTAGGGTTTTGCGTTTGATGGAGTGCATCTAAATCAACTCTATTTCATAATTATACCAACCATTAAATGTCTAAAATATAATAATAACTCCATATAATCCATTAATGATTGAGGGGCTTACCCTTTTAAAGAAATCGCAAAGCTTCATTCCAAATTCGACATTGAATGGATTTTCCAAATTCTAGCGATTTCAAATAATGATTCGGTGTTAATCTAGTGTTAACTTAATATAATTGACATAGAAAATTTAATAATAACTCACCTTAGTTGTTTGGTTGCATCTCTGGTCGAAAATCCTCACATAAAATGTTTTAGGGTTGTATTTATATGTTATCATAAAAGGCTTGGGATTTAAAACCTAATCCTACAAGAATCGCGATCTCTATTTTACATGTCCTCAATAAATCGGCCATAACTATTTGTACAGAACTCCGTGTGATGTGGGCCTCATATAGATAGAAAGGTATTTCAAAGGCTACGACTTTCAAGAAGGAAGATTTCCTAAATTTCTTATATATTTATCAGTAAACTTGGTTTTACTGCAAACTCACTTTAAAACATGCTTCGTAGAGTAGCTTCTGACTATGATTTTTTCTAAGACTCTTCTTATGCCTTGATTAGTTTTCAAAACACTTTCTACGCTCCTCATATTGGTTCCATCATTTTCCTATCGTACGGTTCAAACCATAGCCCGGAGTTACGAGGTGTTACATATATGTTATTTAATCCATGCCTTGTATTGATGTCTAGAACTTGTCTTGTGTGTTTGTGAAGTGAAATAAAGTTTGTTGACTTAGGATGTGATAGAGGCGTTTCTTTGTTAGCCTAAATTGTCTTATCCTACCAATATGTAAATATTATCCTAGTGAATTCCGTTGAGCCTTTAGCCATTTCTTTGATAGCAGTCGATGAGCCGGGAGCTGAGGAAGATTTGCACGCCCAAGTTGATAATGATAAGGAGGAGGAAGAGGCAACCGAGTCGTCCAATGGTGAGGTTGATGATGATAAGGAGAACGACTAGACCCTAGTGGGCCCCATGGAGTATTTTTTTCTTTGCTTGTTTTAAATTTTCCATCTATATGCACTGAAGGCATCACATGATTTTAAGTGTGCAGTGAGAAATACGTCCCTATTTTTGTAACAACATTAATGATGATGATAAAAATGTCATAGGATGTTTTTTTCAAGTAGGTTGTGTCTTAGTGTCAAAACAAAAAAATGAAAAATGAAAATTTCAAAAAGATTTTTTGTTTCTTTTATTTTCTTCTTTAAGTGCTGGACTCATTTCTCGTCAAGTTGCCCAAGCGCAATATGCCTCGAAAATCATCCAAAATTGCTCGATTTTCATTCATTTATCATCATTGTATCTAAACACACAAAAGTACAAATATAAGCCCGAATACAACAATTTCACTATAGATAAAGCGAATATGTATATTTTTTTTGATGTTCAAGCTCAAGAATAGATTTATGCATCTCGCTTACCACTCTCTGATTTTTTTCTGAGCCGCTTGCGATTGATTCATAAATTGTTTCATCATATCCTCTAATAAATTGCTAGCTTGATGAGCTAGGGTTTGCTGAAAATTATTATTATTATAAGACCTCTAATTATTCTTATTTCCGTCATATGAAAGATTTAGATGATTACGGTGGTTTGGATTATATTTGTTACCATGACCCTAATTACCATAACCATGATTTTATTGCCACACATAGTAGATAGACTCTGGATTCTGAAGACGGTTCACGTAAGCATGCTCATCACCACAGACCTCACAAGAAACCCATACCTGCTGCACCTACTGTACCGAATTAGGAACTGGATCATTAACCAATCGATTGACGACGTGGGCGGTTTGGCTCACTTCTATAACGAAGTTATGTCATCTCATCTACTTGAAGTACCCCAGCAGCTCTTTGAGTGATCCCTGAACGGCTTGAATCTGCGTAAGGTTGACTACTTGCAGCCATCAGCCATCATTTGGTTTCTGTTTTTTTTTTTTTTTTTGTCTAGGCTAATGCTTTGTTTCATTCCTTTTAAAAATCAAATTCCTAATGTAACTTTTCCTCATTCCTCAATCTTCTCTGTAACCTATAGGTTTGGCCTCTTACACTCCACCATCATTTTCTATCTTCGGTATATATTTTTGATAGTTGTTTTCTTTTTTATTTGATTATTAGATTTTTGGCACCGCTATTATTCCATCCCATGCATCTGTCTATTGTCTCGGAACTTTTTTTGACAATATATATCCCCGGTGAAATCTATTGTATGTTTGTTCACTGTTGAATTAAGTTTATAATTTGTTATTGTACTGAGATATGTTATGCGAAATTATTATACTTTACAGACTTTGAATTTAAATTTATTTGTGCTAATTCATTTTCTGTTGTCCTTGATAATTATTCTGTTGAAGAAAAGAAGGCAGTGAAATAGAGAAGTGCACAACAATGTAACTGTGCACTTTACAGAGTTTAGTTAATTCAGTTACAAGGTAGTTAGTGAGTTATTAGATGATCCGGTAGTTAGTTAATGTTGAAAGGTGAAGTTAGTAAGTAGTTATCAAGATAATGAGTTGTTTATATATCTAAATAGATGATAAAAAATATACGACTATTGAATAAGAATTAATTCTTTCTTCTTCTTCTATCTCTGATCTTCTACTTCTCTATTGAACCAACTGTTTCTTTCTTTCTTCTGTATGAACTCATAACTGAGTTCTGAATCATCTCATGGTATCAGAGCCTTTGGACTGTTGTATCAATTTTCATTGGTGATTCTTGGATAATGTTCCAAAGTTCTATCTAAAATTCGTTAAAGATAGAAATCTGAAGTTCTTACAAGTTACTCAAATATTGAAATTCTAGTAAATCTACTGTCAAGATGGATAACAATGGTGTTATTGGAAATGGTTTGAGAGGAAATGGATTTGGTTCAATGATATATATATCACGAATCCATTTCATACATAGAATGGAACCAGTAGTAACCAAAGTTGATCAAAATCACCCTCTCTTCTTGAATGCCTCTGATGTGAGTGGTATATCTCTAATTTCTTTCCAATTAAATGGTACTGAAAACTACTTAGTTTGGTATAGATCTATGCACTTAGCTTTGTTAGGAAGTAATAAGCTAGATTTTGAGGATGGTACATGGAAAAAGAAAGGTTTAGAGAAGAGTTATGGGGTCAATGGGAGAGGGTTAATGAAATTGTCTTGTCTTCGTTGGTAAACTCAATCTCTAGCAGTCTGTTAAGTGATGTTGTTTATGCTACAAATTCTTGGTCTGTATGGGAGGAGTTAAAAGAAAGGTTTGACAAGATTAATGGTTCAAGAATGTATAATCTCCAAAGGGAAATTGCTACTTTATCCCAAGGAACCAGTTCTGTGTCAAATTACTTTACTAAGTTGACGGGATATTGAAATGCATTTGCGTATTTAGTTCCCTCTCCTGGCTGTAGTTGTGAGACATCCAGAGATTTCTTAGCTTGTCTTCAAAGGCAAAAGTTGTACCAGTTTCTTATGGGCTTAAATGATACATATCAACCAGGAAGAAGTTAAATCTTGTGACACTTCTGTCTTCAATAAATCAGGCAAATGCCATGATCATAAGTGATGAAGGGCAGAAGGCTAATTCATCTGGTACATGACTACTAGGTGTTGCACCATCTAGTCAATATAATCATGATGTCTCTATTACGATTCATTTTTAACTTTGCAGCAAGAACGTACCAATAACTTGGCTATTTGTTTGAAAATAGAATCACCACCTAATTTTTACGGAATTAGGAAACCATTTTGAAAAAGGTATTTTATTTATGAAAAAAACTTTATTTTGTAAACTGGAGTTCGGTAAGAGTTCTAATTATTCCTCGAGGAAGGTGTTAAGAACCCCAAGAAATCCGCAAATGCGGTTACAGACGGGTTTAAACATTTTGTGGCTAAAAACAATATAATTTATTTATAAAATGGGAATTTAAAATTTAAACGAAAAGCTTATAATTTATTCACAAAAATGAGAATTTGATATTTAAACCAAAAATTATAATTTATTTACAAAATGAGAATTTGAGATTTAAACAAAAAATTATATTATTTATTTATAAAAATGAGAATTTGATATTTAAACCCAAAAAGTATAATTTATTTATAAAAATGAGAATTTGAGATTTAAACCAAAATAAACAGTGCACTTTATTTACAGAAATGAAAGTTTGGAGATTTAAACTATGATTATTAATTAGATCAATGTTTAAAATAAATAAAGCATATTATGAATGTTACTTTAATTTAAGTTATCTTTTAAAATTTAGAAATACTCATGATGGTATAAAGAATTACTTATACTTGAAATAAATATTAAAAAACATAACAGGGTATAAAGAATTACTACTCTTTGAAATAAATATTAAATGATATAAAGGGGCATGGAGAATTACCACCACTTGCAATGAATGTTAAAGGCATGATGGAGTATATCACCACCACTTTTAAATGAATTATTAAATACGTGATAGGGTATATTGCCACTATTTTAATTAAATTTTAAAGACAATGATGGGGGTGTATTACCACCACTTTAATTAAATATTAAAGGCAATAATGGAGTATACTACCATCACTTTAATTAAATGTTAAAGGCATGATGGGGTATACAAATTTACCACCACCTAAAAACAATGTAAATTTTGTGAGCAGGAAGGGAATAAATAATTGCGGTAAGAAAGAAATTAAAGAATTATGTTGGCACATTAGAGAGTTATTATGGCATACGATAAATTGAAGTTAGAGTAAGGAAGATAATGCTAGTGTCAATAAAGTCAGTATAATAAATACAAATAGTAATTTATTTAGGTTGTTTGAATTCTTTCCTAGTATGTCTTTAAAATGTCTCTCTGCTTACCTAGATAAACACCGAGTAAAAGTGTTAGCAAATGAATAAATAACTATCCAATGAATTAAAGAAATAATAAACAAATTTAAAAATAAAACCCGTCTTTTGTACGGGGAGGCGTTGAAAATGAGAAGAAGATTCCTTCATCTGTCCATAAAAAAGATTTTAAAAGGGAAAGAAAATCTCACAAATCTGTCATCTTACCCAAAATATCAAAACAAATATCATAATTTTAGAAAAGTAGGAACAAAAGTCAAAAAGAAAAAGAAAAGTGGGGCTTACGGAGAAAAAGATGGAAAAGAAAGAAAGGTATAGGTGAGATGTTGACATGGAGTCAGTACAACGTAAATTTTGAAATGTCTTTGAATTAACTATGTTTGTGATAAATTCTTCTGACTTTTATGTACTAACGGACTGTATTAAAATATAACAAATGTACATATAAAAAAATGAAAGTATTAATATGTAATTAAAAAAATATAAAAAGTGATTGCTACTTGAAAAATGTACTGTGCTGTAAAGAATAAAAGAATGATTATTTACTGAAATAAAATTATGGTGTTGTGTATTTGCGGATGCCTGTGTAAAAGTAACGATTATTGAAATTAATTTAGATGAAAATAAATTGATAAAAATCCTAATATTTACATAAATAAAGATATTTTACTTGATAAGGTTATAAGACCTTGCCTTGATCGAATTTTGTTTCATATTTTAAAATAACTTGCTCTAGCTTTCTTGTAGTGACGGACTATATTAAAATATAACTAATACATGTACATATGAAAATGTAAGTTGAAACAACATGAATAAAACATAAATACTAATGTATAAAGTATGGACAAAAATGTATTTACAGTTAAAAATTAAGAAACTATTATTAACTCTACAAAATCGTGATATTACACTGTAAACCTGCAGAAGATAATGATTCTTGATAATGATTTAAAATTACAATAAATATATAAAATTTCTAAAATAAGAAAAATTATCAATAAATTATTGAAAATGCAAAAATGAGCAAAAAAGTGCTATTTCGTGCTTTTTATCGATCAGGGTTCCCTGAGACATTATTTTTCAAGAATGATGCGCCAAAATTGGTTGTCAATAGCTACCCCTGTTTGATCGGTGATGATGTAAAAGTCTTTGGGCAAACAAGTTCACGTGTAGCCAATTTTGGCTCAACTTTGCCCATATCCCCAATATCCCCAGTGTCGGAAACCAGGCTAAATGTTGTTTCAGATGCGCTTGATTTAGCACGATAGCAAAATATGTCAGGGCAGTTCCAGTATCGAATTGTCGAGAGACTGGGTAGCCTGAGAATGCGAACGGTGATTACTCATGCCAGGATAAGAGTAAAAATAACCTCGACGGCAATTATTGATTATCCATGATAGGATGAAAGGTAAAATGCTCCGATGAAAATTGAAGATTATCCACGATAGGATGAAAGGTAAAAATCCTCGGAATGATGACATAAAGTAAAATCCTTGGAAGGATGACACAAATCCACTAAAGGATGAAAGTAAAATCCTCAGAAGGATGACATAAATCCACGGAATGATGAAGGTAAAGCCAAACAGAAACAGATGGTATCCACGACAGGATAAAAATTAAAGCCCAACGATAATTCATGAAATCCATGATAGGATAAAAATTAATGTTCAACAGCAATTGATGGCATTCACGAGAGGATGATAAATAAAGTCTGATGGCAACTGAAGGTGTCCACGAAAGGAAAAGTAAAGCCTGATGGCAACTGAAGATGTCCACAATAGGACAAAAAATAAAGCCCGATGACAACTAATGGTATCCACGATAGGACAAAAAGTAAAGCCCGACGGTATCCACGATAGGATAAAAGTAAATCCCGACGGCAACTGGAGGTATTCACGATAGGATGAAAAGTGAAGCCCGATGGCAACTAGAGGTATCCACGATAGGACAAAAAGTAAAGCCCGATGGCAACTGACGTTATCCACGATAGGATAAAAGTAAAGTCCGGTGGCAACTGGAGGTATCCACAATAGGATGAAAAGTAAAATTCCATGGCAACTAAAGGTATCCACGATAGGATGTAAAGCAAATCCCGACAACGACTGACGATATCCACGATGGGATGAAAAATAAATCCCGATGGCAACTGATGGTATCCATGATAGGATGAAAGTAAAACTCGATGGCAACTGAAACTGTCCATGGAAGGATGAAAAGTAAAGTCCGATGGCAACTGAAAATGTCCATGATAGGACAAAAAGTAAAATTCGATGGCAACTGAAAAGTAAAGCCTGATGGCAACGAAGGTGTCCATGATAGGATGAAAATTAAAGTGGAGGATTTTGAAATGTATAACTGAGCCCATAATACGACTACGTATCTCATCCGGATGAGAATCAGGTCTAACGTAGTTTCGAACTAAATTCAGAACTTGACGCTACTCCTTGATATAATATATCCGTTGAATTTTTTGAGAATCTTTGAGGATTCTCGAAAAAATCTTCCCTAGTGTCACAATATGGTCATATAATTACCAAGACACCCTTGCCGCATGAGATCAACGAACACGTAAGATTTACCCACCTAAGACTCTAGTTCCATATTGACAACAATGACACTAAGCTATGTAAAGAATATAACTACCAACACCAGTACGTCAAGAACACTCAACCACATATAAAGAATAAATTCTAGAAGTCCCCTAAACTCACAAATAAGCCCAATAGTTTTAGCATGTTGCCAGACCTTATTATACTAGTTGACACTACAAGCAATCTACACCACCGTCCGTTACCGTACTACCTTAGTCTTTTATGCATGATTCTTTTACAGTTATTACTCCTAACCTCAGACTTAACGTAATTCCCATCAATAGACAAGCAAGATACTCATTTCCCGACCTAAACTCTTATCAACTGACAAAAGAACCAATAAGTAATACCACCATTAATTTCATCAATACAAATATGATCAACCGCAAGTACCCTACTCACGAAATGTAATGATAAAACAGCCATATAAAGAGAAAACACTCATACCATAATAGAGACCCATGTAACCTACCAAGAATCAAGTAGCGTACATGATCCATCCAGTCATATGTATTCAACCAGCTATCAACAATCACACAAGAACAAGTTCAGCCACAATTACCAATGAAGTAGCGTGAGTATGTATGATATGGATGCGAGGATGAAGATGCAATGCATAAACAATATACATTTCTCAACTTGGTATATAGTATGTCAAGGTTTTATTATAATCCGTACACTCATGGGGGTCCTGTGAAGTCCATCTACTATTTCTAGCCAGCTGGAATTTCACACATGAATCTGACTAGATCCCATGACTCACTCGTCGAGTCTAAATTATGTTGCAGGCATGCAACTCCACTTCATGTGTATCGATATCATCTCAAGTGCCATAATCTCAAAGTATTTTTACCTATCCGATCTCTTGGGCAACATCATATCTATGCCACTTTCATAACAATGTCTCTGAACCATGATTGTATGAATGCAATGACAATATAAGGTAAGACATCATGATATAATGAGATGCAATCAAGTATAGAGTGATATGCCACATGCTTTCATGAATTCAATATCACATAAGCAAATCTAAGTAAAATCAGGACATCATATCGAAAGCATGTGTGATGAGTAAACAACCAGTAGCAAACATGGCGATAAGCCCACATGTGAAAACAAGCCCAAATAACAGCAGTCGAAACTAACACGAGGTTGGTACCCCAAAACTACCCATTAACACAGTTTAACACTAGTACCCACTCAAACGTTCATTACAACCGGCTGAGTGGGACCCCCAAACACACCTAACACCCCTCAATATTTATAACTAATTAAGTATTTTATTGGAGTCTCAAAACTCTAAACCATAGCCTACCTCAATGCGTAGTAGGAGCCACGAACGGTCGATCCTCAATGCACGTGTTTGACTCTTCGGAACTCCTCGTAGCGAATTTAATCTAATATGTAAGTTCTACATATTAATAACAACCAAGCATATACAAGGAACTAAAACACTACTTACAGGTAAGTACATAACTTCCATCCCGGGCCCACGATGTTAAAATATCTCCTTTATTACCTCAAAAGCTTCTAAACTCGATTATTAGACAAAACCAATATTAATTTGGAAAACGATTTCCTTTAGTCCTATAATTTCATAATTCCATAATTCCATGGAAATCCCAATTTACAACCCTAGGTTATTCTCCAATTAAACAAAAAGTTTTATAAAATCATTAATCATGAAACACGATCGCTTTACTTACACTATAGCTTGTTTATGAGAATTCAGCCCTTACCCAATCAATTTTTTACTACAAAATCATCATTTTTGAAGTTCCAACCATTTAAGGGTTCTTTCTTCTTTTCTCCATCTCATGCCATTAACCTCCCTCCAAATACTAGAATATTAAGAAATATAATCAAGGGAAGGAGGAGATTACCTTCCAGGAAGGACTCTTAGACCAATAATATATGAAGGCTCCTTAAGTTGGCCCTAATTTTGAGGCACACAACATATTTGGAAAATAAGATAGATTCTAGGTCATTTAATATATATACTGATCTTTCAGCGCTTCCGCCGCGACAGATTTGATTCCTGGGGCAGATGCGATGTGGTAAAGGAGGGAATCGCTGAGGTTGAGGCACTTGACACCTTGCCTCAGCGCTGAGGAAGAAAAAGTCTTGTTGGAGCAGACTCCCTTAGTTCGCTGGGGCGGATACAAGTTCGCTGAGGCGGACTGGCTATTCCCAACAACTCTTCAATTCAAAAAGTCTTATTTTACAACCGTAGAGTTACTTGACTCATGATTTATTCTAGTCGCGTCATTGGTGAATGCCAGGAGAAGAGTTATAAGAGAAAATCAGGCGGAATGATCATAATGACCAAATGGGTCTTTACATCAAATATCAATTAAACAAACGTTCGTCCTAAAATGAGGATAATAGAGAAGCGATGGGTACAATAGATAGGCTCGAAACCTGGTTCCTCAAGCATTCTTTATCAATTTTGTGCAATATATAAGGAAACATCGTTATACAACACAAGACTCTATGTTACCAACTTTGGCTTAAGTTCTAGATACAAATACCGACAAGTCAGACTAGCTGACTTAAAACACTAATAACACCCATAATATTAAAGGAATATTTGTGCAGAAAAATCTTGACTTTGATCATTCACGGTATAGCACTATGCCACCGGTCACACTATCGTACGTCACCATTCACCATAATAATTGGTATTACTGAATTTGTAGCATCGTCTGTCCACAAAAGCTCATTAATTTCCCTCAGGAAAGAAATGTATCACAGGGAATACTTTCCAATAGAGATTTCTCCCGAAAATAACGTACACGCTATACTCAAATCAAGTGACTCCGCTTCAGCGTACCATCCGTTCGCTAAGGCACTTCTGCGCCTGTAAAATTTGGCTCACTGAAGCGAATGACTGGGGAGAGACAAACTTTGTTAGAGCGGTGAATTCTCCCACTACTTCGAACTCGCTGAGGTGGTAAAGGGGTTCACCGGGGTGGAAGACATAGAGTTAGAAAAATTACCCCCAAAATCAATCGGTCCTCAACTTCCCTACCATTTCGTCAACTCCCAAAACCATTTTTAACTCTTCCCATCCCCACTACCCTGGAAAATATTCCTAAAAACTCTATCCACACAAATCACCATTTACTCTCATCAGTAACACCTCCATACCACTACCCCACGTCCTTTCCGGCTCGCCGGAGCTAACCTGGCGGTGACACACACCCCGAGGCCACCAAAGCTCACAATTAACTCTCACCACTTAAGTTCTTCCTCTTATAAGTTTCCAGAACTTCATATTACGCATTGTTGAGTCACAAACTAGGGTAGAAGTATGGTAGTGGATAGAGAAATTTCATAAACCTTGAAAATTTTAGGTGGGGATTATCATGTTGGTAGACTCATAGATCGGGTCAAATAAGGTCATAAAAAGGTTCTACACATCATGTAAACACACACACAAACCAAGGGAGAGAGTTTTTCGGCCAAAATCAGGTGGATTTTTCTAAAAATTTTGGCTGGGTTACCTGGGATGATGATCTCACTCTAGCGGATGCCTTTTCCACTGGATCGAATTTGCTAAGGCACAACAGGGGCTCACTGAAGTGGAATGGAGGGGAACATAACTTTTCCACTTAAGCGAACACACTCATTGCTGGAGGTATTTGCTCCAGATGAAGGCCATTCCGCCGAAGTAGAAACAACACAGTAACTGTGCTAAAATAATAGCTTTGCACAAACCTACTCGAGTCGAATTCTATCGATTCTTTTGGCTCATTTAACACGTAATATTATGGCACATATACTTCCATCACTAAACTGACATAAACTCAAAAACTTCAGGTGCATCAGAAGGAAACGAATCATCATTCAATGGAAAACCTTGCCCAAGAATATGGAATTATCGACGAGGAGCCAGCAAGTGATTATGATGCATTCTGGTTCATATCTAGAGACTGTCAGAACCGTTACTTTGAAGATTTGAGAAGAAAGAAGTTGCTCAAAGAAAGAGGCATGGACTTTATCGGTGTGTAAGAGTTTCTTACCGACTTTTACACCTGTCTAACCCAGACAGGCTGGATATGCTTTTCTCCAACACCTTGCAAGGCTAACGAGGACTAGGTAAGAGGGGTTAATGACAACCTGAAGAAGGTGAGGTTGTTGGAGCCAAATTTGGTGATAAAGCTTTGGGGTAAATGGTGTCAATTGGGGCCAAAGTGATTAATGGTTACTATGGGTTGCCTAACCGCCCACCTGAGCTTATGAGGGCCAAGGAAGAGTGTGGAAATGAAGAGTGGATGGTGTAATGTCTGGTAGCAGAGGAGCACAGGAACAAGATTACTTGGACCAATAAGAAATCGGGGATCACCAATGAGTACTTCTCAATTGAGGCAAAAAGGTGTTAGAGTATTATCGTCAACAATGTGAGACCTTCTATCAACAAGTCTGATTGCGCTTACGTTCACTCTCTCATCGTAGCATGCATACTTGATGATGTTTCGGTAAATGTGGGTTATCACATCCTTCAAGAGTGGAATGATTATTTGGAAAAAGAAAGGTCAACTCTAAAATGTCCTTCTTTGATTATTGAGTTATTTAGGAGGGCGGGTGCGATGTTTAAGCCTGATGATGGTTAGAGAGATCCTAAGGGGGTATTCCACCCTCTGAGAGTGTTAGGGGCGAGCATACCGGTGAAGAGTAAGAAAAGGAGGTTAGACCTGAATGTGAGTGGAGAGGGTACTGATGAGGGGTCGCACACGCAGTCGCATCCATAGGGACCACTTGGTGCTATGGGTTCGTAGTTACTGGACTTTTAGGCCTTCTGTCGAGGCTAGTTCTTCAGGTGCTCTTGTTGACTACTTCTATTGCGAGGAGATGAAATAATATCTTGAGTCACATAAGGCCCTACAGACCTTAGTTGGTGCACTATAAACAACATACATAGGTTTGGTCACAGACCATGGTAATCTCTACACGAAATTTAAGAAGGAGAAGAAAATGAACAAGTCACAGGGCAAACTTCTCGTCAAGGTTCGGAGAGGCATCAAGGGCTTGTTTAAACACTTGGATTTCAAGGACCCCTTTCCATTAGAGGACATGCATGAAGATGAGGATTACTCCTTCCCGCGTAGAGTAGATGATAGCAGCAGCAACACTGAGGGAGGTGATGAGGTGGCCAGCTCGAGGAGACATGATTGAGCCCATTTTTGGTATTTGTGGTTAGTCCGTATTAGGCTTGTTTAAAACAATTTATTTTTCTGGTGTTTGTTGTATGTTTTGGATATTTTTTTTTGGTTTGCTTGGATGTTTGGATTATTCGTAACTAGTTTCTCGTCTTTGTTTGGTTGACATTGTCGGATTTTGAATGTTTTGGCTATCTTAAATATTATTGCTTGTTTTGCGCTGATTTATTGGTAGTGGTATATATTTATCAATGCACAAGTGAACAATCCGAAAACAGAGGCAGAACTCACTAGCTTCTGCCTAGTGATTCCGCTGGGGCGAAGATGATATCCGCTGAGGCGGACTCACCTCGGCAGGAAACTTTCTCTCATGAGCTGGGCTTCAACAGGCATAGAATTTTTCTATGGCGAACAATTTTATGCAGGTGCGAGTTCGCCATGGCGGACAACACTTCACTGAGGCGGACTCTGTGACACAACAGGGGCTCGCTCCTGCAGCCCACCATTCACTAATGCGGGCCCGCAGGTGTGGAAATGCCTCTCTAAGGCGGAACCCATGAACCAAAATAGAATCATATTTTTAGCTTTAAAACCTTACGATAGCTTCCGGACATAATTACCAAACACGACCAGATACAAATTGTAATTGACTAGATACAAATTTGAATCAACCAAGCATAGACTGTACATGAGTAGGCACGATGAAAGAAGTGAATAATTCCTAAAATGCTTCATAGCCTCTCGAGGATAGATAATACCAATCTGCGAGACTCTGCTACCATTGTCCTTGTATTCGTGAGACCGGTGAACCAAGAGCTCTGATACAAACTTTGTCACGACCCAAATCACGGGCGTCATGGTGGCACCTACACGATCCCCCCAGTAGGCGAACCAATTTCCCAAAACATCTTTTAAAAGGGTTAAAATAAATACAGAGGAAAATCAAGTTATAATCATGAAGAATTTCATTAAATCAATAGAACAATGAATCCATAAAACAACTTTTCATCCCCAGAACTTAGTCTTACTTATACAAGGACTCTAAGATACAATATCTGAATACGGAAAATACAACACTATCTAAATGAAGGAAATGGTTATATAAGATAGGAACCAAGCCCACTGGATAAGATAGCCTGCCTCAGCTTCCCGTGCTCCAATCAGCAACCTGATAGACCGAATACCTGCATCTAGAAAAGATGCAGAAAGTGTAGCATGAGTACACAATGTACCCCTGTAGACATCATAGACCGACAGTGGCGGAATTACATAATCAGAGATAACTACCAAGTTGACTTCACATAACCTATCACTAGCAATTTAATTAGCCTACCAAGTCATACCGAGCACAATATGGTTCATATAATTACCAAGACACCCTTGCCGCATGAGATCCATGAACATGTAAGATTTACCCACCTAAGACTCTAGTTCCATATTGACAACAATCTACTAAGTTGTGTAAAGCATATAACTACGAACAATAATACATCAAGAACACTCAAGCACATATAAAAATAAATTCTAGAATTCCCATAAACTACAAATAGTCCTAATAGTATCAGCACATTGCCGGATCTTATTATACTAGTTGACATTATAAGCAAGTTACACCACCATCCCTTACCCTACTACCTTAGTCTTTTATGCATGATTCTTCGGATACAATCCCATTTTTTATAGGTATTACTCCAAACCTCAAGCTTAACATAATTCCCATCAATAGACAAGCAAGACACTCATTTTCCGACCTAAACTCTTATCAACTAACATAGCCACCAATAAGTAATACTACCCTTAATTTCATCAATACAAATATGATCAACTGCATGTACCCTACTCACGAAATGTAATCACACAACAACCATATAAATAGAAAATACTCAAACCATCATAGAGACCCATGTAACCTAAGCATACACAATCCATCCAGTCATATGTATTCCACCAAGCTATCAACAATCACGCAAGGACAAGTTCAATCACAGTTACCAATAAAGTAGCTTGAGTATGTCTGATATAGATGCGAGGATGAAGATGCAATGCATATGCAATGTACCTTTCTCAACCTGGTATACATTATGTCAAGGTTTAATTATGATCCGCACACCTATGGGGGACCCGTGAAGTCCACATACCGCTCCTAGCCAGCCGAAATTCCACATACGAATCTGACTAGAGCTTATGACTCATTTGTCGAGTCTAAATCATGTTGTAGGCATGCAACTCTGCTCTCTGCGTATCGATATCATCTCAAGTTCCATAATCTCACATTATTCTTACCTTCTCGGTATCTTGGACCACAACATATCCATACCACTCTCATAACAATATCTCAGAACCATGAGTGTATGAATGCAATGATAATAAAATGGGTCTTTATTGAAGAGGCTTTGCACCTAAAATAGGACTAATGCAGATCCAGAAGAATGGTCTGGGCTTTCGAAAAAATGAGCCCTTCGTCCGGACAGGGTTCCAGAGGATTCCATTCTCGAAAAAAGGCCGAGATGGAGCTAAGAGCAAACCTAGACTTTCTTGGGTTTTCCTATAAGGATATGAAATCAAGTATAGAGATGATATGCTATATGTTTTCATGAATTAAATATCACATAAGCAAATCCAAGTTAAATCAAGACATTACATCGAAAACATGTGTGATGAGTAAATAACCAGTAGCAAACAGAGATACAATCCCACATATGACAACAAGCCCAAATAACAGCAGTCAAAACCAACACGAAGTTTTCCCCAAAAACTACCCATCAACACAGTTCAATACCGGTACTCACTCAAACATTCATCACAACCAGCTTAGTGGGACCCCCCAAATATTCCCAACACCCCTCAATATTTAAAATAATTATATATTTCTATCAGAGACTGAAAAAGCTAAACTGTAGCCTACCTCAATACCGAGCATAAGCCACGAACAGACGATCTTCAATGTACGTGTCTGAATCTTCGGAACTCCTCATAGTGAACTTAATCTAACACGTAAGTTCTACATATTAATAACAACCAAGCATATACAAGGACCCAAAACCAAACTTACACATAAGTACTTAACTTCTATCCCAGACCAACGGTGTCAAAATTCCTCTTTTATTCCTTCAAAACCTTCTAAACTCGATTATTAGACAAAACCCAAAATTAATTTGGAAAACAATTTCATTTAGTCCTTCAATTACCTAATTCCATGGATATCCAATTTATAACCCTAGGTTCTTTCTCAATTGAAAAAAAGGTTTATAAAATAAAATTAGTCATGCAACATGATCGCTTTACTTACACCATAGCTTATTTAGGAAAATTCATCCCTTACCCAATCAATATTTTACTATAAAATCATCATTTTAGAAGTTTCGACCTTTTAAGGATTCTTTCTTCTTTTGTCCATTTCATGTTATTACCTCCCCAATACTAGAATATTAAGGAAGAAAAACAAGGGAAGGAAGAGATTACCTTCTATGAAGGACTCTTAGGCCAAGAATGTAGGAAGACTCCCTAAGCTGGCCCTAATTTTGAGACAAACAACATATTTGGAAAATGAGACATATTCTAGGTCATTTAATATATATATACTGATCTGCCAGCTCTTATGCCGCGGTGGATTCGATTCCACTAGGGCAGATACGAAATGGAGAAGGAGGGAACTGTTGAGGCGAAGGCACTTGACACATCGCCTCAGCACCGAGGCAAAAAAAGGATCGCTGGAGTGGGCTCTCTTAGTTCACTGAGGTGGATACGAGTTCGCCGAGGCAGACTGGTTATTCCCAGCAACTCTTCAATTAAAAAAGTCTTCTTTTACAACTATAGAGTTACTCAACTCATGATTTATACTAGTCACATCATCGGTGAATGTTGGGAGAAGAGTTATAACAAGAAATCAGGCGGAACGATCATAACGACCAACTAGGTCATTACAAGTACACACACACACAAAAAGATGTTCAATGCATGCAATTGTGATACCATATGCTTGGACATCATATAAGTATCCACTAATGTGAGAACCCTTGGTATAAGATCACGTAGAGCGTGTTATTGGGTTTGTAATGTAAACTTGGGTAAAGGGTAGGATATTATTTGGGTAAGGAGTGACTAATCCTTTCTGCGTATTGTACTATATCTGTTCTTGGTATTTATGTTCTTTTATGTTGATCTGTTTCATTTTCTTATCCCTTTCTTTTTGTATTATTTCTTTTAAATCTTTTATTTGGAGCGTTTCCCCTTTTCCAGAGTTATTTCCTTATTCATCATCATTTATCATTTTTATCGCTTGATATTGTCGGGGTTTTCAGCTTCCTTTTTGTGTGAAATCATCCTTTGTCCTATTTTTCTGGGACTTTTGCGACATTTGTCTTTAGAAGCTTCAATTTGGATCATTATCCGCGATTGCACGTTTCTAGTACACTCAAGGAGGTTGGGCCAAAAGAGGGATAGTGCTTGTAAGCACTTAAAATGATATAGGCTTGAGATGTGGTTATCAAAGAATAGCCTTTAGGCACAAAGGGGATATGCTAGGTATAATAACATTTGGTAGGCCAGAATGGCTCAAACGGGCCAAACAAAAACTACGATCATTTCCTATATCAAGTGTTACTCAGGATTTCGACTCAACAAATATTCGGGCCAAGTTCTAGACCATAATGCAATGTAATTGAACTTAATGTAAAGCTCACCACATAATGCACATGAAACAATGAGGTTGATTTTTTTTCTTATCTTGGAAGCATGCAAGAAAATTTTTCAAGTGTCACTAAAGATGTGAATGATAGGTACCAAAAAAATCTACAATTTACCATAAAGTCAGTTCTCTCTATCATATCGCTTGTTCTTGTTCTTTTCTATGCACACTCCTAATTGTGTTGGTAGCAACCAAGTCAAACTATGATTCTTAAAATATTTTTTTTGTTTTTTTATTTTTTGAATAAGGGGTACCGAACCAAAAAGGGATGCCTACATATCTCCACAAAGAAGAGAATTAGGTGCACGTAGTTCGTTCAGATAGGTTATAAAATGTATGATTGAAAAATAACTCATCCACGACGGGATAATAAACAAAAAATATGTATTATAACTGATGATTGTCCACAATAGGACAAATGCAACACTGATGTTTGATCCAGATAGGATGAATGATGATTGTCCACATTAGGACGATACAGGGAGTAAAATTTACTCCAATGGCGACTCAATTACTTGTCCATGAAAGGACAATACAAGAAGTACAATTTTCTACGATGACGACTCGATGACATGTCCACGAAAAGACGATACAAGAAGTAAAACTTCCGATGGCGACTCGATGACTTGTCCACGAAAGGATGATACAAAAAGTAAAATTTGCTCTGATGACTTGTCCACGTTAGGATAATACAGGAAGTAAAATTTGCTCTGATGGTGACTCGATGACTTATCCACGAAAGGACGATACAAAAAGTAAAATTTTCTCTGATGGCGACTTGATGACTTGCCCACGTTAGGATGATACAGGAAGTAAAATTTGCTCCGATGGCGACTCCATGACTTGTCCACGTTAGGACAATACAGGAAGTAAAATTTTCTCTGATCGCGACTCGATGACTTGTCCATGTTAGGATGATACATGAAGTAAAATTTGCTCCAATGGCGACTCGATGACTTATCCACGTTCGGAATATTCCGGAAGTAAAATTTGGTCCACGATAGGACGAATGATGATTGTATGTGATAGGACATATTATGGTTGTCCATGAAAGGACAAATTATGATTGTCCACGATAGGCCGGATTATGGTGGTCCACTATAGGACCGATTATGGGTGGATAAACCAAATATGCCCCTTTCAAAGGTGGACTAGGATCGTATGTTTCTAAGGTGGACAAGCAAGTGTATCCCTTTCTAAGGTTCACGGGAAAATATGTCCTTTTTTAAGGTGAACAAAGTGGTGTGTCCCTTTCTAAGGTGGATGAGAAGGTGTACCCCTTTCTAAGGTGGATAAGAAGTGGTTATTTGGCGGGTGCGTTCTGCTCTCGGCGGGTAGCGTACACAAGAACTAGATTTTTTTAGTAGTGGTATCGAACCCGAGAAGGGTTTGCGTACGTGTCACACCATGTGGTGAGAATAAGACAAGCGTAGTTCGTGAGGATTTGTTAAATGCACGATTTAAAGGCACTATGAAATGAAAACCAAACATATCAATGAATTTGCAAATAAGTACAAAATATTAAAGTCTAGACAAACTCGGAGCGATGTCTCGTTGAATCTGGTATCGGCTGACTTCTTTCAATCAAAAATATCTCCCAGTTATTTTGGGATAACTTAATGTTTTGTTCCTTTCTAAAGTATCTCTGTGGACTACATATTATTGCAACCATCCCCGACTATTTGCAAGGATGGTCTTTCTGTAAGAACAAGAGAAATTGATGAAAGCAGAGAAGTCATGAAAAACAATAAAATAGATGAGTGCACAGTATGACCAAATACTCCCCTGACTGATCCATTCGGACATGATGTTGATGATTCGTAAGGTTGAATTTTGATATTCAGGAACTATTTATCCTGAAAAGTTTAGAGGAGAAAATGTCAGAGTTATTCTAAAAAAAAATTAAATGAACTAGCGATAGGCCGTGTTGCAAAAGAAACGTTTGATTCATGATCGGAGATCGATGTTTTTCTCTAGTAAATTCTGAAAATGACATTGTCTCTCTTGTAAAAGTAGAAGGATTGACTTGTGTTTTGTGAAAAAGGTGTTGATGGTCCCATGAGTCAACTATTTTTAAAAAATTATTTAAATAAGGAAAGACAAGAAAGGAAAAAAAAACATTAGTATATGAAAATAATAAAGACGTGGCAATAAAATCATGTACAAGATGTAAAATAATCAATTAATTCAATTAATAGCGCGTCCTAATATACCTGCCTAATATACATGTGACATTTTATGCCAAAGGTAAGCCTGGTGAGTTTGAAAGATGTATTTTCCCCTATAAGACGTTCCATTGCCCCAAAATGAAATTTATAAAAATAATCCCGAATGAGGATACAAAATAACTAATTGTGGTATACAATGGTTCGTAAAACTAGGCATACAAACCCTTTCATTTATCACATAGTTGAATGTGGTATCTTTAGGTCGTGGACCATTTTGACACATGGTGGTCTACTAATGGAGTGAATACACCTCGGGTATTAAGCCAATTTTGATGAATGCACCTAAAAATGAGTTTTGACTTTGCTCTATCTTAGGTTAACTAGAGTGGGCTTTAAAGGACCGGAACTTGAGCGGACAACTCAGGATGGAATATTAACGACCATTGGACGACTCGCGAACTAATTACTCGCCAGGGTATTCCAAAAGGGTTTTATAGTGGAAGATGGTTGCAAAAATCGCATAACCGCTTTGTGAGTGTGAAAGTGATGATGTCATTTGGCGGAAATTGTGTCATGAATGCAATGCCAGCATGTATATAAATAAACATATGATGAATGAAAAAAAAGAACAATGAATACTATGATATTGTACATATGAAAAAATAGATAAAGAATAATTAAACAAATAAAATAAATAAAAATTAGCCACAAAATGTCAGAAAAAACCCTTCTGGTTAGAAACAAAAAATTATCCCCAGTAGAGTCTTCATCTGTTATGATCCATTTTTAACCATGCGACAAAAATGTACCAATAGCTTCGTTACTTGTTTGAAAATAGAGTCGCCACCTAAGTTTTACGGAATTAGTAAACCATTTTGGAAAAGGTATTTTATTTATAAAAAAATCTTTATTTAGAAAATCAGAGTTCGGGTAAGGGTTCTGATAATTCCTCGAGAAAGGTGTTAAGCACCCCAAGAAATCCTCAAGTGAGTTCACCGGCGGGTTTAAACATTTTGTGGCTAGAAACAATATAATTTATTATAAAATGGGAATTTGAAATTTAAACGAAAAGCGTATAATTTATTTACAAAAATGAGAATTGATATTTAAATAAAAAATTATAATATATTTACAAAATGAGAATTTGAGATTTAAACCAAAAAAGTATAATTAATTTATAAAAATGAGAATTTGAGATTTAAATCAAATAAACAGTACACTTTATTTACAAAAAATGAAAGTTTGAAGATTTAAACTATGATTATTAATTAGAGCAATGTTTAAAATAAATAAAGTATATTATGAATGTTACATGTCTTCAAGTTATTTTCTCAAATTTAAAACTACTCATGAGGGTATAAAGAATTACTACTACTTGAAATAAATATTAAAAGACATAACAGGGTATAAAGATAAAGAATTACTACTACTTGAAATAACTATTAAAAGACTTTTAAATGAATTATTAAATACATGATGGAGTATATTACCATCATTTTAATTAAATATAAGAGACAATGATGGGGTATATTACCAACACTTTAATTAAATATTAAAGGCAATAATGAGGTATATTACCACCACTTTAATTAAATATTAAGGATATGATGGGGTATAAAAATTTACCACCACCTAAAAACAATGTAAATTTTGTGAGCAAGAGGGAAATAAATAATTGCGGTAACAAAAATTAAAGAATTATGTTGGCACATTACAGAGTTATATTGGCACATTACAGAGTTATATTGGCATACAATAAAGTAAAGTTAGAGTAAGCAAGATAATGTTAGTGTCAATAAAGTCTGTTTAATAAATACAAATAGTATTTTTTTGGGGTGTTCGAATTTCTTTTGAGTATGTCTGCAAAATGTCTCTCCGCGTACCTGCATAAACACTTAGTAAAAGTGTTAGCAATTGAATAAATAACTATCGAATGAATTAAAAATAATAATAAATAAATTTAAAAATAAAACCCGTTCTTAAAAATCAGACGTAGATTCCTTCATCGGTCATAAAAATATAAATTTATTCAATATTATCGTAAAGATTCCGCGGGCGGCAAGCCACCGACGATGAATTCCACATATAATATGTAAAAATATGAATGCATGAACAAAAATATGTGAGAAAGTATAATATGTAGAGAGAAAATACGTATAAGATATGAAGATGCGTGCTAAGTGTTTTTGTGGGGTAAAGCTAGAGCTGGCCAGTGGGCCGGGCTCGGGACTGGAGGGTCGGGTTTGGTGGGGTCGGTGCTGGCGGGTCAGGCGGAATCGGGTTTGGTGGGATTTGTCGAAGTCCCGTCCCGATCCCGATCCCGTCGGGATCGAGTCGGGAGCGGGATCGAGATCGGGATCCGGACGGTTTTTCCTTTTTTTTTTTTTAATAACATATGTATAAAAAAATCAATAATTAAACAATACAAGATAGTGTAATAAAAACATCCTAAGGTTGTTTTTGTGCCTCTTATATTATTTAATAGAGATATGAAGTTTTTGTAATACAAATACAATTGTCAAAATTGCAACTTTGTGGTGTTGTCCAAAAGTTGCAAATTACATAATAAAATTACAATTAAAAAAATTACATTCTTAAAAAAACCTGTTCTAGTTTCTTGATAACTTCCTGTGGTTCTTCGGTTGGAATTGGTATTTATTGGTCAAATTGATCCACGTCGCTTCCACCACCTTCGGATAAGATTTCGTTGTAGTTTTCGTCTTCTTCATCGTTGATCTCCGGTTGACCGCACCTTCTCCTCTCCGCTCGTATCCAATCTCTGAATAATACTACAATCTCCAAGCTGTCTCTGGCTAATGAGTGTCTGTGGTCTCCTATTTGATATCTGTCGGCAGAAAAAGCTCTTTCAGACGCAGTTGATGACGCTTGAATGTTTAAAACATCTCGGGCCATCATTGAAAGTGTCGGAAATGTTTTCTCATTCCCCCTCCAGTATTTCAGCAAGTCTTCACGTCCTTCTTCATTGAGAACTGCTTGGTACTGTACAGAACCCTGCAAAACAAAAATATCAAACTCGATAATTTAGTTAGTAGCGGTACGGACGCACATTCTATTTCTGAGGCTTTCAATACTAGCCACAGAAACAACATGTCTTTTGTGAGGTTGTGTTGAAGAAGAAGAAGATGGTATGGAAGCCGGTAGGTTACTAGCACTTTCTTGTTGGTAAAACCTATATACTTTTTTGCATTGATCTTCTACGCTAGACAACACTTCTTTTTTAGTTTGTTCAATAGGTGGTGGGTGATTTGGATTTTTGGGACTTGAAGGTGGTAGTACTTCTATACAATCGTAAATAGTTTCAATAAGTGATTTAGTACCGTCTATTTTAATAGTCGGATTTAATACAACACCAATAATATAAATAGTGGGAATAGGAATAAAATATTTTTTTATTTTTGATAAACATTTTTTTAATAGCTGCCATGTAAGTTGGTTTTTCCATATATTCAGTAAGTAATAAAAATATTAGAGCTATATAAAACAACATAGTTGAAATAGTAGAATAATATATACCGGAAAATTATTTTGTTGCTTGAAAAAATATCTCTAAAAATACAATAAGTTCGGAAATTTTTACCCAATCGCTATCTACAATCATATAAGCTAGATTTTAATTATGAGAGTTAAAAAATAAAGTTATAGGTTTTCTATAGTCATAAGCAACAAGCAGTTGCTCGTATAAAGAATTCCACCTAGTGGGTACTTCTTCCGGAAATTTTTCTATAAGGTAGTTGGCAATCGTGACAAGTTTTTTTATATTCTTTTCTTCATTGTATTCTATTATTTTTAAAAATAAAGTTTATAGCAAATTGTATTTTACTAAGAATGTCTTCAAAAAGTAATAGACCATCCTTTACAATTAAGTTATATATATGGCACGCGCATTTTATATGAAAATGATCTGAAAAAGATGGAGTTAAACTATTTTTTAAAATTGTAATAGCGTAATTGTTAGAAGAAGCGTTATCTAATGTAATAGTCATAATTTTATCGGTTATTCCGTAATAATCGCACACTTGATAAATATTTTCTGCAATAAAATTACCAGTGTGCGTATCATTTATATATCTATACGCTAAGATATATTTTTGCATAGACCATATATAATCTATCCAATGACAAGTTACTGTTAAATAATCATGGCTATTAGTACTACGACCTATATCAGAAGTGATAGCCACTTTGCCATTAAAATGATATAATGAATAACGTAAATACTGTTGATATTCATGGGCAAATTTAAATACATCTCTCTTAACAGTTGATCTAGGAAAATCGTTAAAAGCAGGATTATACAAATATCTAATGTAATGAATAAAACAGGGAGATGAAGAAAATCAAAAAGGCAAACCCTCCACAACAACTAATTTTGCTATTGCTTCCCTATCTCTATGTTTATTGTATTTAGGGTCTACAATTCCCTCCGTCATAGGGTTAATTTGACCCTGTACTTAGTCCGGGACAGTATCAGTATGTGAACCTTGTCCCGATGGAGCGGGCATTTGCGCACCCAATTTTGAAGCCTCGTATTGGGCATACCTAGCTGGATAAGCCCTTACTACGTGTCTCATTAAACCCCCCGTCCCACCGTGACCTTTTCCAGTTTTAAATTTTAAAACATCTTTACAAATTTTTACATCTAGCTACTTGATTCTATATGTCCCTATCAAAAAATATCCATGCATCTG
Source organism: Anisodus tanguticus (assembly GCA_034509755.1). Classification (NCBI taxonomy): domain Eukaryota; kingdom Viridiplantae; phylum Streptophyta; class Magnoliopsida; order Solanales; family Solanaceae; genus Anisodus; species Anisodus tanguticus. The sequence continues at coordinate 16,217,833 of CM067543.1, read as the reverse complement.
ATTTTAATGATCGTTTTGCTGGACCTCGTCTCATACTAAGGGGAATATGAGGCATTTCAGTTGAAGGTGCACTAGTGGGTGTGTTGTCATCAACATTAGTGGGTGTATCATCTAGATTATCGTCTAAATTAAAGTCTTCTTGAGTTCCAGAAAATAGCTCCTCGTCTAAATCTAATGGTATTGTAGGAAAAATTTTAGTATCAACAAAATCATCTTGTGTAGGAATAGGAAGACTAGAAGAAGTACCCTTGCCCTTGTTGCCCCTACTAGAAGAAGTCTGACCCCTACCCGTAAGCATACGTTTAAATCCTTCCATTATAAATTTATAATTATACTAATAAATAATTAAAGTAAATGAAATTAAGTGAGCTAAATAAAATAAACAGACAATATTAATTTAATGAAGGAATGAATGTATCAAACGTCGACGTAACGTCGACGTGTAATCAAGAGGTTGAAAATTGAAACTTTGCTCGATGGAAGATCCTCAAGCTAGTTGCCAACTTCACTCCCGATTCCCAAATGAATAAATAAAATTGAATATTTAGTAGACAATGTACACTTGTAGAGAGATAGATTCAGAGATTAGAGAGATTGTAGGAAGATTTGTGAGAAAGATGAAGAGAAAATTAGGTAGTTATAGTTGAAAAATTGGGTTAAAGTGTAAATATAATAACTTATGAGTTAAAAATAAATATTAAGGGGGTAGGGGGAGGGGGGGAGGCCAAAAATGGTTGTTGCACAACGGTCAAAATGTAAAATGGTCGTTGGTGCAACGGTTATTTTTGCAAAAGGGGGGATTTCGTGCTGGATCGGGACCGGGGCGGGATCGGGATCGAGCCGGGACAAGCGGGACTGGGTCGGGTAGGGACGAGACATTGTCCCATCCCGGTTCGAGTCCCGATACCATAAAAAAAAATTTAACTACTCGGGTTCGGGGCGGGACCGGGCGGTGTCGAGGCGGGACCGGAGCGGTGTCGGGGCGGGACCGGGCCAACCCGGGCCACTGGCCAGCTCTATTGAAATTATGTATGTCCTCATTATTAGGGACAAATGTACTTGAACACATTCGTATTATTAATAAGATTAATATTTATTGCATTCGCAATTATTGAATTATTATTTGATTATTTTTAATTATTCATTAATGTGCATCCCTTGAGCTTACGTTGTCATTAATAGAGTGAGTTATTGATGATAGAGCGTAACTCTCAAAATAGCCTCGTTTAATGATCATCGAGAATGGGATATCGATGGTATGTTATAAGTCGACGTATGGTATGCATCACATTCTTGGAGAATGTAGCATGTTTCACCTGCTACAAGTGATGGTTACTCGTGATGGACACATGGATACTTTTGGAAAGTATTGGTATACCCTGCTGATAAACTATTTGTTAGACATGTCTAGAGTGTTATCAGCGTATGGGATATAAATGTCCTTTGACTTGAGGTCAATACGCACCTTGTTTACAGAGTAATGTACTTTGACACTGTCCTAATCTTAAAAATCCTTATAGGATAAGACACGACTTGTGTTGGGTACATTATGATGTAAATTAAGGTGGTAATTGAGCCAAGAATAGGATTCATTCCTCGATTGGATTTTCGAGAGAGCACTCAATTTCTCAGTGATATTAGGTCGACCAAGTCATTGGCCAATGCAAGAGACATATTTAGAATATGATCTAGTTGTCGACTAATATAGATGAGATAAAGTGATCAGTCCATTTGGATAGACACATGGCAAATCCTAAGCTTGATCGAGTGTGTCGCGAATGAAAGAAATTTATCATCTCACATAAAGGTTATGTTTGCTGGAATCATGTAAACATACTTCACATATTGAGTTCGTTATACGGCACAGTCTAGGAGTCTCGTATGGACATTAATTGGATTAGTGTCGATATGTGAAGGCCTATAGGGTCACACTATATCGATTGTCTTTTCGGTCTAAGGGTGTATTGAGAGAATATTAAATATTCGATTTGGAATCGACATATTTAAATTGATAATAACTATGGGATCATTTCTATTAGATGGAAATTATTTAATTAAATTAAAATTAGATTTTGGATTTAATGTGTTGAATATATATATTAAATGAAAACGGGAAATGAAATTTTACGTAAGGCGCCGCAGCGCCTACTAGGCTGCGCCGCGGGGCCGACCCAACAGGGGGCCCAGTCAGACTGGCGCATTGCACCTTGGTTTTAGGCCAGGCTTAGAGCCCAACCCTAATCAAATTTTACCTTAATTTCAACTATAAATACAGAACTCCCCATTGTTAATTAAAACACACCAATTCTATAAACTAATTTTAGGCTAGAGTCTAGGACAAAACTCTCTCAAACCTCTGCCAAGATTTCCTGGCTTTCTTAACAGAGGAATACACCATAGCATAGTACTTGCAGTCGAAGGGACTGTTGCGTGTAATCTCTAAGTAAAGACTCCAGATTTAATACAACCCGTAAGTGTTCATATTTTATGTTACAGGTTTTTTATTGTCATATAACCATACCAGAAGAAATTGTTGGGGTAAATAAGAACAAAAATTTAAACTTCTGTTGTGCCTTACTTATGTGTTTTGAACCCAACAAAATCCTACTGTGGTATCAGAGCCCAGGCTGGTTCAATGGTTATATAACAATTGAATAACATATTAATATGAGTTAAACATAAAATTGGATTAATACAAGGCTTCTTGAAATCCTACATATCTTGACCGAATGATAAACCTTTTGTTATCACCCTAAATTATCACCTACGCTAAATCGAGGAAGTAATTCCCTTCTATCTCGGACTAAGCCAAGTGCAGATAACCGGTTCATTGCGAACATAGTGCACATCAAAGAATGAGTATGAATGGACGATGGTCGATATGTGCGTTATTGATAATGGTGGGTGAGGATAAAAGATCTGTGATTTGATCCCTAAATTGGATTTAGGGCTCGAATGATTTTAGAAAATCAACACATAAACATTTTGGTAGGACGTCGGCGCCGTGGCCCTAATGCAATACAAATGTTTCTGCCTTGCCAGCGCCGCGGCGCTAAAGTAAAATAGAAATTTTCAGTTTCTGCCTTGCCAGGGGTGCAACTCCATAAAGGAGCGCAGCGGATCCATGGTGGAGCGCCGCTGCACTAATGCATTATAGAAGCAGAATTTCGGTGTCTTACTCACTGGTGTCGCAGCTCTAATGATTAGAGCCGCGACCCCATCGATCCGGAAAAAAATGTTTAACCCACGATTATTATTATAAAGTATATTATTTGATAAGTATATTGTTTATGTGCTAAATGATTGTCATTAAGATTACTAGAATAGTGTCCGCAAATAACTGTCTGGGTAGGCGGCACCTAATATGTGTTTAAACCGCTTAATATCATGCTTGGGCAGGCGGTACCCAATAAGTGCTTAAAAGACTTTGCATGATAATTAAGATATTATATTTGATATAGCATACTAGAGTTGATCTTGGTTAAAATCCTGAATTAAAATGTTCTCTAAAATTTTAATACAAGTCTCATTTAAAATGAACGTGTCGTTCGTTATAATTGATTGTAGTGCAAAATCCTTTTCGACGAGATGAGTATTTATGCCACAACATTTGCTCTAAGTCTACGAGGACTCAGACTCTTTCATAGATGCATGTTAAATGTAGAAGTGGGTAATAAACCTTTATGAGTATTTACACCACAGTATTTGCTCTATAAGGCAAAACTCACTTAGATACATAATTGCAGTCGCATAACGGGGTTGACTTGCTAGGTTGTTTTGGCGCCACAGTGTCGGACAAGCCGAGGGACGCAGATCGATTGTTTAGAAAATTTGGTCAAACATGAGTTACAAATTGTTTGTAATTGGTTTAGAGACCTACCAATTTGTGATGTTGAAGTTATCAGCCACAACAAACGTGGAGATAGCATGAACCTGGATCATGGCCCATTATGACCATATTTGATATGAGTCCGTATTCTTCCATGGGGTCGAAGAGTATGTTAAAATAGTGAGAGCTAATTAAACTAAAGGTCATGTTAATTAGTTAATGAATGTGTTCAATAGAAAATATATTAGAGTTTAATTTCAAGTCTATCTATTTCTTCAGTCTATATATAGAATGTCGAATCTATCACTGAAAATATTGGTCGAAACAAACAAGTTAAATGGATCAAATTACCCTGACTGGTTAAGAAATCTATGGTTGGTGCTAAGACTAGAAAGAATTGAGTATGTGTTAGACACAATGTTCCCCACAGTCCCTGCTGAAGATTCTGCTGAGTATGCCATATTTGACAAGATGGCTTATTAGAAACATCTAGACGATGCTACCTCGGCACAATGTGTAATGTTGTCCTCCATGACCTTGGAGTTACAGAGGCAACATGAAAATATGGACCCCAACGAAATGCTAGAACACTTGAAGAGTCTCTATGACTCACAGTCTCAGACAATGGAGTATAAACTGTTGAGGGACCTTTTCAATTGTAAGATGAACGATGGAGGTCAAGTGTCAGCACATGTTCTGAAGATGATTGGGTTGATAGAAAGGTTGGCTTCGATTGGAACGAAGCTGCCTATAAATGTCTCTGTCAACCTTATTCTGAATTCACTTCCTGGTTAATTTAAGAATTTCATTATGAACTTCAATATGAATGGGACCAAGGAAAGTCTTCCAGAGCTTTACAATATGTTAAAAACCTTTTAATCATCTACCTCTAAAGGTAAAGCGGTGCTCATGGTGGGCTCTTCTAGCAAGTTTAAACCCAAAGGTAAGAACATGCAGAAGAAGAAGGGTAAGACAGTTGTTGCACCTACAGTTATGAAACCTAGATGAGGTGTTCAGAAGAAAGGAAAGGTAGCTCCGGATGTGTGCCTCAACTGCAAGAAGAAGGGGCACTGGAAGAAGCACTGCACAGCTCTAGGAGGAGGCAAAACTCTAGGTGCTCCTGGCTCTACTGGACAAGGTATGTTTGTCATTGAAATAAACATGTCTATAAGTAACTCTCACTGCTGGGTATTAGATAATGCTTGTGGCTCACACATTTGTAATAATGTGCGGGTCGATTGACAACAGAAAGGTTGGACCTTGGGAGGTAGACTTGCGCGTTGGAAATAGAGCACGAGTGGATGTTGAACGCATGGGAACTTATAAACTAGATTTACCTTCAGGCTTTTGTTTAGAACTAAATAATTGTTATTTTGTTCCCTCATTGATGAGGAATATTATTTCTATCCCAGTGTTAGACATTGAGGGGTTTTCCTCATTTATTGCCAATGACAGTTATGTACTGTCTTTTAATGGTTTTGTTTGTGGAAATGCTCCGCTTGTGGATGGTTTGTATATTCTAAACTGTAGTCGTGTAATTTTCAATGTGCAATACAAACGAGCTAAGATAAGTAATCCAAGAAACCCCACCTACTTATGGCACTGTATACTTGGTCACATCAATGAATTAAGGATAGCAAGATTAAGAAAGTTACACTACCTGGAACCATTTGACTTGGAGTCCTATGTTAACTGTGAATCTTGCTTGAGAGGAAAGATGACCAATAAGTCAGTTTCTGAGAAAGGGGTGCGAGCCAAAGAGGTACTTGAGTTGGTCCATACTGACGTATGTGGGCCATTTTCAACTCAAGATAAGGGAGGCTTCCCTTACTTCATCACTTTTACAGACGATTTCACAAGGTTTGGGCATGTGTATCTAATGAAACACAAGTCCGAAGCCTTTGAGAAATTCAAGGAGTACAAGTCAGAAGTAGAGAAGCAACTTGAAACAAGTATCAAGACCCTTCGATCAGATCGAGGAGGTGAATACTTAACTAAAGAATTTCTGGATTACTTGAAATTTCATAGAGTCCAATCACAATGGACACCTCCTGGAACGCCACAGATGAATGGTTGCTGAAAGGAGAAATCGAACCCTATTAGATATGGTTAGATCCATGATGAGTTTCTCAGCTCTACCAACATACCTTTGGGGTTATGCAATGCAAAACTCAATTTATATTCTGAACAAGATTCCTTCAAAGTCAGTAGAGAAAACTCCATATGAGATATGGAATGGCAAGAAGCCAGCACTTAAATACATGTGACCCTGGGGTGCCCTGCATATGTAAAGAAGATGCTTACTGATAAGTTTGAATCTAAAAGTGAGAAATGTTATTTTGAGGGGTATCCAAAGGAAACTAAGGGATACTATTTCTATCTTCCTGGAGAACATACGATCATTGTTTCCAGAAATACAACTTTCCTTGAAGAAGACTATGTCTACAAGGAACGGAGCTGCAATAAGATAGAACTTGAAGAAATTCAAGAACCACAAGATAACACAGAAGTTGAACCCTTGTCAAAAGACCTAGACAACGATTCAGTGGGAGTATTTGGTGAAGATTGGGTACTTAGAGTACGCCCTTCCGCTAGTGGGAGTGCTGTGAGAGATAGTGCAGAAATGCAAGGCTCTCATACACAACCAATGAAAGATGATACAATGGTTGTACATCATTCCATTAAGGAAATACATGAAAATGACATTCTTGAAAGCTCTCAAGATGATGGATTGTCCAGCACACAAAGACCTTCTCACAATCAGAATGCAACAAACACTGAAACACAGAATAATCAACTCTATAGGACCTCTAGAACTCATCGTCCGCCTGAAAGACTTAACCTCCTTGTTGAAACACACAATGAGATAGATATTCCTGATGACGATGAACCTACAACCTACAGCAAAGCTATGTTAGACATTGATTCGTAGAGATGGAAAGAAGCCATGAAATCTGAGATGGACTCGATGTACATCAATCAAGTTTGGAACTTGGTTGATTTGCCAACAGGGGTTAGACCCATAGGATGCAAATGGGTCTTCAAGAAGAAGATTGATTCATATGGAAAGTACATACTTATAAGGTGAGTTTGGTGGCTAAAGGTTATAATCAACGGCTTGGGGTCGATTATGATGAAACCTTTTCACCTGTTGCAAAAATTAAATTCATTCGGATTTTTCTTGCAATAGTCGCATACTATGATTATGACATTTTGCAAATGGATGTTAAACTGCATTCCTCAATGGTAACCTAATTAAGGAGGTGTATATGATACAACCTGAGAGTTTTACATCCAAGACTAAGCCCAAAGTAGTATGCAAGTTGCAGAAGTCCATTTATGGACTTAAGCAAGCCTCAAGGAGTTGGAATATTTGCTTTGACAAAGCAGTCAAATCATTTGACTTTGTTAGAAGCAAAGAAGATCCCTACATTTATAGTAAGCTAAATGAAGAGAGTATTTTCTTCATTGTTATATATGTAGATGACATATTAATAATGAGAGATAATAAGACTCTAATGCAATAAGTTAAGGAATGGTTATCCAACACCTTCATGATGAAGGACTTGGGTGAAGTCTGTGACATTCTTGGAATTAGGATCTATTGAGATAGACCTAATATATTGTTGGGGCTGTCACCACCCACATACATAGAAAAAGTGCTAAGACGATTCTATATGGAAAACTCCAAGAAGGAAAGTCTTCCTATGGGTCAAGGCATCAAGTTCTCAAAGAAAGATAGTCCTTCTACTATTGCAGAACTTGAACGCATGAAAAGAATATCATATACTTCAGTTATAGGATCTATCATGTATAACATGACCTGTACGAGGCCAGATGTGGCCTATGCACTTAGTATGACTTGCAAATTCTAGCAGAATCCTGGGGAAGAACATTGGAAAGCAGTCAAGAGTATTCTTAAGTATCTTAGATGAACTAAAGAATATTTCTTAGTCTATGGTGGACAAGAGAAGCTAGTGTGTACTGGGTACACTGATGCTAGCTTCCAGACAGATCTTGATGATTTTAAATCTCAATCTGGATATGCCATCATTTTCAATAGCGGAGTAGTGAGTTGGAAAGTTCCAAGAAAGTTACAACTACTGATTCGACAACTGAAGTCGAGTACATTGCTGGATCGGAAGCTGGTAAAGAAGCTGTCGCGATATTTGAGTTCCTGAAGGAACTAGGGGTTCTTGCAAGTGCTACTTGTGTAATAACGATTTATTGTGACAACATTGGTGTGATTGTGCAAGCTAAGGAACCAAGATCAACAAAAAGAAACAAACATGTACCGAGAAAATACCACATACTCAGGGAGATGGTGGAAACTAAAGAAATAAGATTAGATTATGTTCCCATAGATGATAATCTAGATGACCCATTTACTAAACCATTAAGCTTAGTTAAGCATAATGGTCATTTTGAAAACACGGGTATTAGATACATAGGAAATTGGCTCTAGGCCAAGTGGGAGATTGAAAGTATGTATGTCCTAGAGACAATCATTATTAGGGAAAAATATACTTGAACACATTCATATTATTAATAAGATTAATATTTATTGCATTCGCAATTATTGAATTATTATTTGATTGTTTGTAATTATTCATTAATGTGCATCCCTTGAGCTTACGTTGTCATTAATAGAGTGAGATTATTGATGATATAGCGTAACTCTCAAAATAGCCTCGTCTAATGATCATCGAGAATGGGATATCGATGGTATGTTATAAGTCGACGTATGGTATGCATCACATTCTTGGAGAATGTAGCATGTTTCACCTGCTACGAGTGATGGTTACTCGTGATGGACACATGGATACTTTTGGAAAGTATTGGTATACCCTGCTGATAAACTATTTGTTAGACATGTCTAGAGTGTTATCAGCGTGTGGGATATAAATGTCCTTTGACTTGAGGTCAATACGCACCTTGTTTACAGAGTAATGTACTTTGACCCTGTCCTAAGCTTAAACTCCTTATAGGATAAGACACGGCTTGTGTTGGGTACATTATGATGTAAATTAAGGTGGTAATTGAGCCAAGAATAGGATTCATTCCTCGATTGGATTTTCGAGAGCGCACTCAACTTCTCAGTGATATTAGGTCGACCAAGTCATTGGCCAATGCAAGAGACATATTTAGAATATGATCAAGTTATCGACTAATATAGATGAGATAAAGTGATCAGGCCATTTGGATAGACACATGGTAAATCCTAAGCTTGATCAAGTGTGTCGCGAATGAAAAGAATTTATCATCTCACATAAAGGTTATTTTTGCTAGATTCATGTAAACATACTTCACATATTGAGTTCGTCATACGGCGCAGTCTAGGAGTTCCTTATGGACCTTAATTGGATTAGTGTCAATATGTGAAGGCCTATAGGGTCACACTATGTCAATTGTATTTTCGGTCTAAGGGTGTATTGAGAAAATATTAAATATTCGATTTGGAATCGAGATATTTAAATTCATAATAACTATGGGATCATTTCTATTAGATGGAAATTATTTAATTAAATCAAAATTAGATTTTGGATTTAATGTGTTGAATATATATATTAAATAAAAATGGGAAACATAATTTTATGTAAGGCGCCGCGGCGCCTGCTAGGTTGCTCCGCGGCCCCGACCCAGCAGTGGGCCCAGTCAGACTAGCCCACTGCACATTGGTTTTGGGTCAGGCTTGGAGCCCAACCCTAATAAGATTTTTGCCCTAATTTCAACTATAAATACAACACTCCCCATTGTTAATTAAAACACACCAATTCTATAAACTAATTCTAGTCTTAGAGTCTAGGAAAAAACTCTCTCAAACCTCTGCCAAGATTTCTTGGATTTCTTGACAGAGGAATACACCATAGCATAGTACTTGGAGTCGAAGGGACAGTCACGTGTAAGCCCTAAGTAAAGACTCCAGATTTAATACAACATGTAAGTGTTCATGTTTTATGTTACAAGTTTTTGATTGTCATATAACCATACCAGAAGAAATTGTTGGGGTAAGTAGGAACAAAAATTTAAACTTCCGTTGTGCCTTACTTATGTGTTTTGAATCCAACAAAACCCTACATCTATATGTAACAAAACCCTACATCTATATGTAACAAAACCCTATAAATATATATATATATGCAAGATGAATAAACTTGTAGCTACAAATAAAATAAGCATGTATATGATAAAAACAATGCTTGCAAATATAAAACAATGGATACAAATATAAAGAACATATAAATACATAAGAAAAGCATAGTGAACTTGTAACGAAAATATAAAAAAATGTATGAAAAATTAGAAGAATGTTGTATAAATATGTAGAGAAAATGTATAAAATTATTAAGAGATGGAGAAAGTGTTAGTATTCTTGTAAGAACTAAAAATAAGAATGCAAATATGTCTTACTCCCATTCTCATTAATTTTTCTTCTAAAGTATATATGTATTTGGATTTGGCCAAGTGAGATAAAATGAAAGAGAAGAGAGCTTTGGAGCAAAGGGAGTTGAGTTGATGAACAAATAAAGAGGTAAAAATATTTTCTAAGAGTAGAAAGTGAGGGTGAGCTTTAGAGCAAAGGAAGAAATAACGATTATTGAAGTTAATTCAGATGACAATAAATTGATAAAAATCTTAATATTTGCAGAAATAAGGGTAATTTGACTTGATAAGGTGATAAAATCTTGACTTGACCGAATTTTATTCCCTGTTTTGAAATAACTTGCTCTGACTTTCTTGTGTTGACAGACTATATTAAAATATAACTAATACATGTACATATGAAAATGTAAGTTGAAACGACATGAATAAAACATATATACTAATGTATAAAGTATGGACAAAAATGTATTTCCGTTAAAAATTAAGAAACTATAATTAACTCCACAAAATCTTGGTATTACACTATAAACCTGCAGAAGATAATAATTCTTAAAAAATAATTTAAAATTACAACAAATAGATAAAAAAAAAAATAAGAACAATTATCAATAAATAATCAAAAATACAAAAATGAGCAAAAAGTGCTATTTTGTGTTTTATCAATTGGGGCTCCCTGAGACGTTATTTTTCAAGAATTGCGAGGCAAATTGGGTGTCAATAGTCTCTTCTAGTAAGTATGACTCTACCGCTTTGTACTCTTCTAGAAATGGTGGAAATCAGAAGTATAAAAGAGACTATAGTCTGCAGTATGATTTTTGCAAAATAAAGGGGCATACAAGGAAAATATGTTACAAGTTGATTGGTTAACCTCCTAATTGAAGAAGAGAAAATTCGGTACAGGAGGAGGTAATTCTATAGCTTGTAATGCTATGGTTGAGTGTTCTAATACACAGAATGGGCAGAACAATGCTATAATGAATATGGTGAATCATGGTTATGAAAACCATAACCAAATTACTGCTAATGTAACAGGACTATATCAAGCAATGAAACAAAATCTTGACAACGGAAAGAATGGGAAGATGGCACAACTATACAATGTGAATCAACCTGGGGCATGTGTCTTTACCAAAGAATAGTACGATCAGATCCTGCAGATGCTAAACAAGATCAATTCTAATAGTTTTTCAGTAAATGCAAACTTAGCAAGATCAAATGATATCACATGTAACACACATGGTAAGGTGTTTGGTAAGGCATTTATAGCTACTGATGTAACTAAATATTGGATTATAGATACTGAAGCTACAAATCATATGACTTCTAATCTAAATATGCTAGATGTCATAACTAAGAACAGTAATCCAAAGTGTGTATATAATATATCTTCCTAATGGTGATATTTCTACTGTTACTCATCTTGGTTCTACAACTATTTCACCTAGAAGTACTTTGAACAATGTTTTGTTACTGCCTCAGTTCAAATACAATTTGTTATCAGTCTCAAAAGCAACAAGCAAATTAAATTGTGCTACTTTATTTATCCTGGTTTTTACATATTTCAGGATCTCTTAAGTGGGAAGGTGAACGAGATTGGTATACATGAGGATGGTTTGTACCTTCTAAATCAATCAATGAGAAAAAATTTCAAGGAGCAATTCTGTCAGCTAGAACTTCTGAAGATATTGAAAATAAGCAACTGGATATATGGGGTCCTTATAAAATTCCCACAGTTGATGGTTTTAGATACTTTCTTATTATTGTGGATGATTACACAAGATTGACTTGGGTCTACTTATTGAAGCTAAAATCATATGTATGTGTTACCTTACAAGTTTTATTAGTATATGTCAAGACTCATTTCAACAAAGCTGTTAAAATATGTAGAACAGACAATGGAACATAATTTGTAAATTATATATGTAACACATTATTGAAAATAATGACATAATACACCAAAAGAGTTGTGCATATTCCCCTAAGCAAAATGGTGTGGCTGAGAGAAAATACAGACATATTCTAGAGATCACTAGAGCTCTTAGATTTCAAGCTCATATACCTATTAAATTCTGGGGCCATTGTATACTAACAGCAGTGTATATAATAAACAGATTACCATCATATGTAATAGGTGTTTCACCATATTAAAGAATGTACAAGATAAAACCTTTTGTGGACCATTTTAGAGTTCTAGGGATGTTGTGCTTAATGAGTCTGAATTTCCAATTAAACATGACACTGCTACTAATGCACCAGTGTTTACTCCTATTGATTATACTTATGATAATGTCAATATGGAGCTTATGACCAATTATAATAGTTCTACTTAGCATAACACAGGTACTATCACTACCAGTGATTCTACTCAACGTGATCCCATATTTGATCACATGCAACATGAAGTTGAAGATGAAGCAACTCAATCTCCTATTTAACAAGCAGTGGATCAACATTAGTTATCCATAAGGCACAACCTATACAAACATCATCAGTGCCACAACTCCAGTCGCAAAGGCCTGCAGTGCCCCCATGGACATCCACAAGAGGAAAAACAACCACCTATTTGGATGAAGGACTTTGTGTCCTTAAGAATATTACAACATGACACCCCCTATGCTATTTCAAATTATGTGTCATATGACAGCTTATCTCCAACTGATCAAAAATACTTATTTGTTTTATCTTGTACTATAGAACCTAGAAGTTATTTAGAAGCAATAAATGATCCTAAATTGGTAGATGCTATGCAAGCTAAGATTAAGGTACTGCAAAGCAACAATACATGGAGGATAGTCAGTCTACCTGAAGGAAAAAAGCCAATAGGATGCAAGTGGATATACAAAATTAAGTATAAAGCTTCTTGGGAGATTGACAGATTCAAAGCTAGACTAGTTGCAAAAGGATATAGTCAACAAGAGGGGATTGATTATCAAGAGACATTCTCACCATTTGTGAAGATGGTAACTGTGAGAACAATTCTCTCTATTGCAACATCTAAACAGTGGGATATTCATCAGATGGATGTAAATAATGCATTCTTACAAGGTGATCTATTTGATGAAATTTACATGGATATTTCTCAAGGATTTGTCAGTCAAGGGGAGACTAGACCAATATGCATGCTTGTCAAATCCTTATATGGATTAAAACAGGCACTAAGACAGTGGAATGCAAACTTAAAAGAAGCACTGGTACACCTCAACTTCATTCAGTGTTAGTTTGACCATTCATTATTTACTAAGAGGACAAAAAGAGGAACTGTGATAATACTTATGTATATAAATGATATGTTAGTGACTTGTGATAGTCTGAAGATAGTTTAAGAAACAAAGTTAGCACTACAACAAGTGTTCAAAATGAAAAATTTGGGAGAACTAAAGTACTTCCTTGGAACAAAGTTTGCAAGATCCAAGGCAGATATACTTATGCATCAAAGGAAGTACACATTTGAATTAATCTTAGAACTTGGATGGTCAGGGTCCAAACCAGTCTACACTCCTATTGATACTAACATAAAGTTGACAATCAAGAAGTATGATGATCATGTGAAACAGAAAAATGCAGAGAATCCATCACTACCTGGTGTCAAGAAAAATGTAAAATATCCATTACTAGCAAATGTTTGCTCATATCAAAAACTCATAGGAAAGTTATTGTACCTAATTGTCACAAGACCTGATACAACTTTTAGTGTACAAACACTAAGCCAATATTTGCAATAAGCTAAAAGGTAATATATGGAGGAAGAATTGAGAATAGTCAGATATATAAATTACAACCTGGTCAAGGTGTCCTTATTTCAAACAAAGCTACCAACAAAGTGAGTGCCTATTGTGATGTTGATTGGGCAACATGTACTCACACAAGAAGATCAGTATAAGGTTTTCTTATTAAACTAGGGAGATTGTAGTTTTTTGAAAGTTAAAATAATAGATTACTATATCTAGAAGTTCTGCAGAAGCAAAATACATAAGCATGACAACTACAGTGTCTGAACTTACTTGGATACTAGGACTACTAAAGGAGTTGGACATGAAGATCACTCTACCTGTTAACATCTACAATGATAGTAAATCAGCTATACAAATAGTTGTTAATCCAGTGTACCATGAAATGACTAAGCACATTGAAATAGATTGTCATTTCATAAAGGAGAAAATACAACAAGGACAGGCTCAATATATTACAACTATAGAGCAACCAGCTGATATCCTTACAAAGGGATTAACTAGAGTGCAATATTAATATCTAAACTCCAAGTTAGGTGTACTTAACATATTCATGGCACCTAACTTTAGGGGGAGTGTTGAAGAAAAGAAGGCAGTGAAACAGTGAAGTGCACATCAATGTAACAGTGCACTTCACAGAGTTAGTTAATTCAGTTACAAAGTAGTTAGTTAGTTAGTTATTAGCCGATTCGGTAGTTAGTTAATGTTGAAAGGTGAAGTTAGTGAGTAGTTATCAAGATAATGAATTGTATATATATCTCAATAGATAATAGGAAATGTAAGACTGGAATTCATATACAATGGTTAAATAAGATCAATTCTTCTTCTTCTTCTATCTCTGATCTTCTACTTCTCTATTGAACCAGCTGTTTCTTTATTTCTTCTGTATGAACTAATAACTGAGTTATGAATCATCTCATAATCATAATATTAATATCGCTTAATTATCGCTTAATTAGGATGTCGATATGATAAGAGCAATATCATCAGAATTTAGAACTTCAATAACAAATAAGTAGACTATTAAAATTTAAACTCATTTACTAGACATCCATATGTCATCTCCTTCATATAGTTGATTGAAATACCATTTATGACCTTCAAACTCTAACAACATAGCGCATTACATGAAAGCTTATATTACTATAAAACAAAAACTAATCACATAGTATCCTATATGATCCAAAGATGCCATCCAATGGTTTGTTAAAGAGCTTGACCGTTTATTTTAATTTAAGAAAAAGTTACACGACCATAGAATATGTCATATAAACAAGATAATAGTACAGATTTTTCTCCAAAGAGAAAGTAATATTACTTTAAGGTTAATTTAAGGCACATCACATGATGGATATAAGGAGGGGTGATGTTTGGTAAGTGGGTCGGGTGTGGAGGATGTTCGGATTGACCCGAAGTAGGATGGCAATATCGGGTTCTCGGCTTCTCAGATTAATGGGACAGTGGTGTGTTGGAGGGTGATTCCGGGAGAATGTAGAGGGAAGCGGGTCAAGGTGTTTTGTGGGATGGTTGTAGACACGTTGAGGGTGAATGTGATGGTTAGACTTTGGTGGTTTAGTGGTGGCGGGCAGGTGCAACAGAACTGAACCAGTGAGGTTCTCGTCAGGGAGAGTTACACGAACGGTTTGGTGTTGAGAGACTGTTTCGGGTTGATGTAGATGGAATCGGGTTTAGGAATTTTAAAGGGTTGTTATATATATGTTTACGGTCATGTATATGCTCGGTATTTGGTGGTTTGGTGGTGGAAAGGTTATGGAACTAAACTGAGGCAGTGAGGTCTCGGTTGGTGATTCTAGTGGATTGTTTGTGTGTTGTTGGGATTGGACGGGACTTTGTAGATGCTTTCGGGACTTGGACTTTGTGGAGGATGGTTGTAATGTATTCTGGAGTGTGGGGGTGAAAGGAATGAGATGGTTTGATGAGGGATAGACACGGGATGCAAGGTATAAACCCGAGGACACAAACCAAGTGTTGGTTGGTACGTTTTGGATAAAGTGTTTAGTTATTGTGGTTGTAGTGAAATGCAGTCGATATGGTAAGGATATTGACAAGGGGGTTTTAATTCCCAAGTCGACACCTTAATGAGGGTGACCAATTTAACAAGGACTAGACTGGGGTTCTATGTACAAGCCCGAATACTAACCAAGTATGGTTGGCCGGAAACCTTAAGATAGACCCTAAGCTTAGGCTAGGTTGGATCACACAAGTTCCAACGTTCGCTTACCACCAAAGGGGTTCCTTAAGCTTGGGTTTAGTTATGTCACAAAGTCTTAACCAAACTTTCACCGAAGGAAAACCTTAGTTTGAGTTCAACTAATTCACACAGTTTTAGCTAAACTTACACCAAGGGTTTGGCTCACACGAGAACCGACTAAGAGTAGACACACACAAGTGAATATAATTAGCGAATGAGTAAACACTCGAGTTTTTCTATCAATCAACTCTGCTCAATTACAAGTCCTAAGGTTCCTTATTTATAGTAAACAAAAGACTATTCTAGAAGACAAAAACTACTTGAAGACTTTCGGCCAAGTGGGAAAGGGGTTTGGGTTTTCTTGTTGGACAAGAGGGTTCTCGACTTTGGTGTGGTCAATGGGAAAAGGTTTGGATTTTCTTTGAGACAAAGTTGAGTTCAAACTCCTTCACACCTCTTTGTGGAATCCAAGCCGAAAAGAGAATGGATTGGACATCTCAAGGAGCTCATCTTCTTGGAATGGGTTTGGAAGCTTCCATTCTTTGTACTTGGTTGACAAGCCATTTCGCCCACCTTTTTGCCTTCTCTTTGGACGACTTTGTTGTTTTTAAATTCATGAATTTGTTACCTTGGAAGCCTCATCTTCTAGAACATCCTTGTCCTTACCATGGTGTCGACCAAGTCATCATTTGTCCTTGCCATCTTGGTTTGGACAACCTTTACACGGTTTTGGTCTCCTCTTGGCTTTGTCTCCTTCTTTAAATAGTTTATTAATTGTGCCATAATGGGAGCTAAGGGTTATTTATATGTTACATCATGTCCTAAGCTAAGAGCTAAAAGTTACGCTAAGAAATAAAAGAAAACAACAAGCTAAAAGAAAACATGGACTCGGCTAAGACCTACCGAATAAAACAAAGCAACCTACCTACCGAATAAAACATGTAATTGCAACTTCATGTAACAAGTCCAATTCCACTCTATTTCCCATGCCATTTGTAGCATATTATCTTTGGATGGTCTACCTTCTTTGGGACGCCAAGCTTAACACTTCGAACATCAAGTGGACACCTTGAGTTTACGGGGATTTTTTCATCATCACATTTTTTGAATCGGTTTTAATTGAGATTACTCGCAAATGCAATGAAGCCAAAAATAAAAAACCTTTATGCCTATGGCATGCACTTGCTGATAATAATAAACTGGAGATTACTAATCATTATCTAATAAACTAAAATAGATATAATTGTATTTTTCTATTGGTGATAATTAAGAAATACATGGCCAAATTTACATAATAGTGCAAGGGAATCGAATAGTTTATTGTCATCGTGTTACTCCAAAATACCCACATTGTTTGAATCAGTGTTTTATAAGACGGGAGTAAGGCGGGGCGTTTTACATATGCCTTAGCGAGGTGTAAGCCTCAAGGCACGGCGCGTAAGTTTCATGGGTATTTAATTTTTAGTATTTTATAAAATAATATAATTATAATAAATATTTTTAAATAGATAAAATTACATAAAATGAAATAAAATTGTAAATATATACTTATATATATGTGTGTGTGGACCGCGCGTGCTTCATCCTCACAACAAACTAATCAAAACAATCCATTGTACGATCACTTACAACTTGTAATTATATATAACATAATTTTACAAGTATTAAAATATAATAAAATAAAGTTATTATGAAATGCAAAACAACTCTAACATCTTAACTTTCAAACAATGAAAAAGTCACAATTTCTTTAAAAATATCATTATGATACTATTCATTTTATCTCCCTATAAGCAAATAATCAATAAATTTTATCAGTATTATAATTAAAATGTAATTCCTTCATGAATAAAAATAAAATTACTTTCAAATTGCAAAATAATAAAATATGATAATTTTGATAGATAGGACAAAATACCAATGACAAGTGAAAATGAACAATTTGGCTATGTATTTTTGAAAAAATATTAAGTGATATTTCACGATGTTCTCAAATTTATTTGAGTTACACCCAATCTTCTTATTTCTATAGATGAAAAAATAGTAAGCATCATTCATTTGTTAAAGAATTATGAGGGTCGACGATTTTAATTCAAGAATTTAACATATAATTTGTGTAAGGACTGTTAGGCGAGCCCCGAGCATTAGGCGTATTTAAGGCGTACAGTCGGGCACTTAGAGATAAGCCTTATAGGAACTAAGCCCCGCACGTGAGCTCCGGGGCGTTTTGCCACCCCCAGGCTATCACCGGAGCGAGCCCTGAAACTACCTTTTAAGACACTGGTTTGAATGTCTTTCAATTTTAAATTGTTCTTGGTAAAGTCAACTGCTTTCAATATTGTGATACAATGACAATAGATATAAGTTAGAATAAATTCGATCTGTTATTCATTTTCTGCAGTTAGATTCATAGTCACTTTGAAAAGCATCGTACCTGAGTTGTTTTTATGAAAGTTCTTCAGAACAATATTTCTTTCCGTGTATAAATTGGTTCTTTTATTCTCAAGTATTTAAGATTTATTATATGTCTTTTGCAATGTCATAGATAAAGTGTTTATTATTTCGTTTTCTCAACTTTGTTTGTGTTATTGACAATGAGTACTTGTGTCATTTCCAAGTATCCTACTGATTTTTTTTTGGTTACTTCTTCAAATGATCTTGTTTTCTTATATTTGCATTGTTGTATATTTTTGCAATTCATGTATTGACCTTCATATATATTAATCCTCAAGATTTTCTGAAAATTCTCGTGTTCCTTCTTTAATTAATTACTAGTTTAAGTAGTTGCCATAAGCCCATCTAAATCAAGAAAACTCAAAAAAAAAAATTGACAAGGAACTCAATTTTTGTTTGTTCATGGAGAAGAAAAAGGAGGACTTGTGATTAAAATTGTGAGCGATTTTTATGGTAGGGAGAAAGATAATTCGCTCATGATAGAATGTTTATTATTGGAAGAAGTATTACAAACTAAGAACAGGAATAAAAAATCAGTCAATACTTTAATAGAATGAAAATAAAGATGTGTGAAACATATTAGAGCGCACAGTCATGAATACTTTCGGTGGTGTCTTGAGGAATTATTTTTTTCCGGAGTATATGTTCTTGAGCCCATTAATTTTATATTATACAACTTCTTAAATTTATAAGGAAATTAATTAGGCATTTGTGAATTTCTTAATAGTACTTGAGATGTAGTTAGCCTCAATACCCTGTTTTTAACCATAACCTACTTGGGTTAGCATTCATTATGAAATTATTCGATTTTTCTGATGTTAAGAATAGTAAACTATATTTTTTGTCTTGAAAAGAAAAATGTCATTTTAATCATATTTCCGACAACATACACTACTATATGAAGGTAGTAGATAAAATCTACTCACTTTTCAGTTCACTTAAATCCTTGTCCAAGATCGTAAGTGATCCTGTCTACTTGTTATTCTTATATTAGTTAAAATATGTATTTAATTAGATCTGTGCTTTATTTTTCCATGTACAATTATTTGTTCAAATCTTCGATTCAATAACATTGATATAATTTTATGCAAATATGTACTAATTCGGCATACACGTGCAACGCACGTGCGGAGAAACTAGTATTATACTAAAAGTGGAAAGCCCTGTAATTTTTTTTTTGTTTAATGACGGGGTTAGTGTCCGTCAGGGGCTAAGCAACACCCCAGCCTTATCATAAATAAAGAAAGCAAGAAAAGTAGGAGGGAGACATAAACCTTACCTCCGATCCTATGATGATTCATAAGTCTGCTATCCTACTAAGGTCAGGCAACTCATCCTCAGATTCTAAGAAAGGAAACCTAGTCATCTATGCACCTAGAAGAGAAGAATCCTCTCAATACAATAGAATACTAGGAAAATAAAACACGGGAGACTCTCCCTTTACAAAGTAAAGAAACAAAGAAAAGAAAAGTCATATGTCCTATATAAGATCCTTCAATGAAGATTCGACTCACAACCAAGAAATATCCCCAAATAAGAGATATAGATGTATGAAAGGATACATGAGTGCGACCCTGGGCTAGTATGGTTTGTTCCCCATCACATAAACCAGGAACCAGATGTGATCAAGGTGGTTCTTTAATTCTCTTAGTCTTCCTTCGTCTAAAGCTAGCCAATCAAAGTGTGTATGTCTGAACAAATCCTCTAATATGAGCAGGCAAGTGAAGTCGCTTCAAGGATTTTAACCTTTTCAGGGCACCAAGAGTCATGATACCCCTTGCATTTCATATGAGTGAACTAATCATGAAATTGGTGTGATTTTAACTTATGTCTGGTCTTGGTAGCTAGGGGGCCAGTACCTGGTCTAGGTGGATAAACCTGCTTATCTGCTAACTCTTGCACCTGTTCCTCTGTCAACAAAGTATCACCATGAGAGGGACTAAATGACTAAGTAAGAGCAAGTGTGGTTTCTTCATCATCATTTGAGTGTTCTTCTTCATTCTCTGATTCAACAACTTCTTCATCTTCTAAGTTGATTTGTCTATAATCATCTTCATTGAACTCTTTAGTGTCAAAAGTATTAAGATTGCAAATTGATAAAATAGGATCAGAAGGCTCTGATTGTGGCGTAGCATGAAAACCATAAATATATAGCTGAGCACTCTGACTGGGCATGTAAGACTATAGTGGCAACTGATCAAAAATACCATGACTGTCTGACTCTGCTTGCTTCTGAGCATTCAATAATTTCTGTTTCTTCTGGAGGGCTCTTCTTTTCTTCAGACTGATATTATATATCTTTCTGGGTGCCTCTGAACTGTTACCATGAGTCTGATCAAAATTCTGAGCATTACTTTAAGTCATATCAAGATTCAGAATATTACTATGTTATGACTGGCTTGATGCTGGTAAAATAAAATGTTTTATTGTTTTGGGTGTAACGGGGAGGACAAATTTGAGACTAATAGGCTCTATGGGCTTCTCTTGACAACATTCAAACACCCATTAACTCCTCTTGACCATCAACCTCACCTCCTTTCACCAGATAAGCAGAAAAATCAATAATAGGAGATATAATAGGTGCCACTTGGGAGTGGGATCAACCTCAATAATATGGGGAGTGAACTTATCCACAACATCATAAGCTAAAGTAGATTTAGGGATACATGAGTAGTGGGAGTAGCAACTACATTACCTATGGGGGAGTCATGAGTGAAGGGAGCAACTTGTGTCATAGAGACATACACCTATTTAGAGTTAGCACTACCTGACTTACCATTGTTGTTTTGTTTGTTTTGTTGTTGGGGTTGCTTTTGGGTATGCTTCTTTGTATTTGTACCTGCATTAGAATTTGAAATAGAAGTAGAAGGGATGAAAGCCATACCTGACTTACCTATTTATTGTGGAGGTGCTGTGGAGATAGTAGGAACCTTAATAGGTGGAGTAACAATAGTTTTTTTTAGCTCTTTTAGCAACTTCTTCCTTCTCTTTGTCAAGTCTTCTCATATCATCTTTCTTCTTGATAGTACATGAAAATGAAGTATGACCCTAATGCTTGCAGTGAGTACAATAGAGTGGAATATCCTCATACTGGATATCTTGTCATCTACCTTCACTATTAGGATCATCATCAACATCAAAACCAACCCAAACACTTTGAATCCTGGGTTTAGTAACATCCATTTGAACCTTATCTTTGGCAACACTTCCTATAGTCTTCTGTTGAAAAGCTATATCTAAAGATAAAACTTGACCCACATCAGCCAACAAGTGAGTAACAAATTCCTTATAGTAACAGTGCCAAGGAAGTTGGGGAAGCACAACCCAGACTGGAATAATAGGGGTCTCCTGATCCGGAGTGAAAGTAGGAGTCCAAGCAAAGATCCTCATGAAGACACCATTGATATACAATCTTTTACTATCAAGAATAGTAGCTCTATCATGCTCATTATCAACATCAATATAAACGTGCCTATCATCATAGTGAGTGATTTTCGAATACATGTAAGTTCTGTTTGAGCAATAAAACTCCTCCTAATCACCTCTATCTTAGGCATAGGACTATAGAACTTACCAATCAAAGTATACGTGCAATATTCAGCCATTTTCACCATATAATCATGTATTTTAAACAACGGATGAACAATCTTGTTTAGTAGTTCTTTTCGGAGTAGTAAGCTCAATTTTAGGACCATCATCATTTTGCCGAGCCCTAAATCTTGTGGCCATGGATTTCTTAACAGTAGGAGAAGGCAGATGAGTTGGTTGGACAGTAGGATTGGTTGAGGATTTTTGTTTGGGTGGAAGAATACTTATAGTAGCAAGAAAAGTTTGATTTTTGTGATTTTTTGGGTAGAAAATTGATTGATGGGGTGTAGGGGTATCTTTAGGATCAGTGGTGGTGGTGGGATTGGCTAAAACAATCCGGGCGAGGGGGGGGGGTTGAATTTTGGGATTTTGAGGAGGTAGAAATAGAATTTTTCAATGGAAAGTTGGATTACAGTAATATACTTCAAAAATTAAATGACTTTTTAACCCTTCAAGCCCAAATTACTATAGCAACATTTTTGTACATAGATAGAATTAATTACACATTCTACTAACAAAAAAACAGCATATTAAAGTACGCACATTAAAGCAGTTCTACCCATTACCCCTTGCCTACATTTAGAAAGTTTATACACTACTTAATTAATATCAGCCTACTACTTAATGGGGAGAGCTTTTCTCCTTTTGCTTATTATTTTCAGTCATTAATCATTTCGCCATGTACAATTCTATTAATTTTGATAGGAATTAGAATAGTTGATTGGGTATTAGTATCATTTTATCGTGCACCTGTTTAGGTGTAGGATATCAATTGCACTAATATCTTTTTATTTTCAATATTTTTATCCTAATTATTCATGACTTTACTCATTTTTTAAATACTCAATTTTACAATTCCAAATATTTACAGTGTACTAAATAACAAGAAGAGGAAAGTAGAAAATCATCGACAAGATGGCAATACAAGCAAAAGTTGAAGTTAACATTTAACATTTGTCTTAAATTGCTTTTACTATATACTCGTATTAAACTTTTAAACTCACTATTATGCGTTGTCAGTTTGAATGTTATTTCAGATTTCGTAATTATTGGATGATCAATAAATGAAGTAATTTCCATGGTGAACTACAACTTGAAAAACATATTTTATCATACTTTTGGACTTTTCACCTCCTGCGTTGAAAAACTTTTGGTTTTCTTTGTGTTAATGGTTTCTCCATACGTTCAAGTGATCCATTAAGAAATTATCAGTTATCAAATTAAATTGATAATAGATTATCTTATCTCATGCATTAAATTACCTCAGTAATTAGTTTATACAAATGAACTTATAAATCAAGAATGTACATATAACCCCCTCATGATCATTTGAGGATACAGTAGATGAAAGCTCCAGATTTATCAGGTATGTTTATTTATATATATTTGTTTATGCAAATTTTTATTTATTAAGGACCACTACGTATCTATTGTTATTAGTTCAGAAAAGTTTCTCTATATACTTTCAATAACTTGGATGAAGCATAAAGAAAATATGAAAGGTTAAAAGACAAGGTCCTATGAACCATTAGCTCGATTTTTTGCTTGAAGCTGTCTCAAACACACATTTGATGCCTTAAATTTGTTGTAGTTGGTACGAGAAGTAAGCAGATGAAAAAACAGGTATATAAACCATTTTGGTGATTTGTGGTACACACCATTGTTATTTGGTTATTCTTTTTATAGTGTTCACCGAAGGGGAGCCTTAGATTAACTGGTAAAGTTGATGCTATGTGTTCAGGAGGTCACGGGTTAAAGCCGTGGAAACAATCTCTTGTAGAAATATAAGATAAGACTGCGTACAACAGACCCTTGTGGTCCGGCCTTTTTTCAGATCCCGCGCATAGCGAGAGCTTAGTGCACCGGACTGCTTTTTTTGTTTAATAGTGTTCACTACTAATAAACAACCAAATACTCTTGTGTTGTATTTTCTCCAGCTTCTGCTATTCGTCTTCGACGGCTACTGCTCAAAGGAGCCGTCTTTACAAGAATCTAAAACCAATCCATAAAGTATTTTATAAGAAAAGTAGAGGTTCTTCAATCCATAAATATTTTACGACAAATTTAGATTATTTTTTCAAGAACTTTTAACATTAGAATATATTACATGTTTGCACTTACTCATTATACATTTTATCTATCTAACTCAATTAAGTTGTTCAATTGTGCTGGTTCAGACCATAACTATCATCCGTGGTTCAACAACGAAGTAATTCAAATAGGCCGAGTGTTCATCAATTGCAACTTGAACTTTTTCACTTAGAATTTTCTGTTACTCATTACACTGCATTTTAATACAAATTATATCGTATAAACTACTTTCATGGACACACATGTCCAGAAACTAGTCTGGTTATATCCACTAAGGGTGCATCATGAAAGGGAAAAGTCGTCACGACCCAAAATCCTATTGTGCCTTGAGGGCACCTACTCTAACCCGTAGGCGAACCCTACTCATACCACATATGAAATATACAGAATAAAATGCGGAAATTAAAGAAGTAGAAGGAAAGTAATTATTAGCGAATATTCACATTATATTTTGTAATTATGATAGCTGTATATTTAAGGTAACCTAGGATTCTTATTGTATTAGGAATCAAACTCTGTACAACTATATATATATTGTGACTAATGAAAGGAATCTAAGGGAGATTATTCCAATCTTACATGGTATCAAAAGACAAACCTTAATCCCTACTCTTCTCCTACCAAGCCGCCGACCACCACCATATTTTTTCTCCCTTCTTCTCGGTCGACGGCAACCATAGCCACCATGTCTCGTCCTATTTCCCCTACTAATTTCGGTTCTTCCACGGGCACTTTTGACAACCCCCCTCAACGTTCCTCGTCTTCTTTTCATCCGGCATTCGCCGTTACCAACATCAAGAAATTTTATCCCTATAATTCTTGACCAAGAAGACTGTCAATATTCAATGTGGATAGAATTGTTCTATATTCATGCCTGTGCGTATAATGTGCTAGATCATATTGATGATTATGCTCCTCGTCCCACCGATGTTGCAGACTCGACATGGCGTCGCCTTGACGCCATCGTCAAACAGTGGATATACGACACCATCTCAACGACACCATCTCAAAGGATTTGTTGTGTACTATCATGAAAACAGGTGCTACGGCACGTGAAGTCTGGGTACGGTTAGAAGATTTTTTTCAAGATAATAAAAAACTTGGGTCGTGTATTTGGAAGAGCAGTTCAAACAATACGCGTCTCGAGAATTTTACCAACATGTCTGAATATTGTAAACAACTAAAACTCATAGCCGACCAACTTTCCAACGTAGGGACATCTGTTTCAGAAACCAAGATGGTACTTCAACTAGTTGCTGGTTTACCGAAAGGTGAATATGATACACTTGCGACAATGATTCAATAGGCCGAACCACTACCAAGTTTCAACAAGGCGCGTTCACAACTTTTGTTAGAAGAGACCCACCGTACTAAACAAGAGGAGCACAATCAAAAGACATTAGCCGTTGACAGCATGGCACCACCGGCGGCCAACACCACCCAGCCCTCACCGCCAGACCAACAGGAACAGCAGTCTCGCGACGGCGGATGTGGCAGCAGAAGCCGTTGTAGCAACAATAAAGGGAAGGGCCGCGACAAGGGCCAAAGGAACCAGCAGTCAAGCCCAACCCCTGCTCCCTATTTTCAGTGGGCTGGACAACCACCTTGGCCCAATACAGGGAACTGGGCCTCGCCTGCATGCCCCTACCCAATATCTGTTGGAAATTTGCCTTTGGCGGGAGTTGCGACCGACCAACTTTAACGGCTTAAACACTAGTGTAACGTATGTTGGAGAATCCGGTTCTTCACACATGCATGATCTACTAAGTACGTAGATAACCGTAGGGCCAAGAATCGTCAAATTTCATTGAGAAATGAAAGAGATATTGGTTCACGAAGTAAGGTGTTTGAAGCATGGAAAGTGTGGTATTGTGTGTAATTCTCCCTCATCGGTAGAGGAAGAAAGAATTGTTGTGTATATAAGATTCGAAATTGGTTTGGGGTTTGGGACCCCAAGGGGTATCCCATGTGTTTAAAGGAGGGAGGACCTAGATGTGCTTCGGTTCAAGTAAAGACCACACGCGCGCCGCCGCCGCCCGCCCGTCCGGTCCGATTCGGTTCGGGTTCTCGGGTTCTCGGGTTCACGGGTCACGGGTGGGTCGTGGGGCGTGGGGTTTGTGGGAAATTTGTGGGCCTTCGATATTATCTTTTTGGGCCGAGAAAACTTTGCCGAAGTACGGTTTGATCCCGAAGTTTCAGATATACAGTTTGGACGAGAATTCTTTCGGATGTGCGGTTTGGTCCCGAAGTTTCAAGATGTACGAGTTTGGTCCCCCGAAGTTTCAAGATGTACAGTTTGGTCCCCGAAGTTTCCGAAAATCAGAATTTCGACGGTCAAAAACGAAATGCCAAGCACTCAATTCACCATTTATTTTGGCTGAATTACTCCTCCTATAATGGCCAAAACAGTTGGTCTTTCTCCCATTTATGTTGGTGACTTTACTACCTCCATAATGGCCATTATTTGGCTATTATGGAGGCGGTTTTGAGCGAGTTTTTCAGCCCCTCCTTCACCTATATAAACACCCCTTACACCATTGTTGAGCACACTTGATATGCACGAAAATACACAACCGAGAAAAAATCTTCTTCCTACAACTTCCAAGCATCATTTCGTTACTCAATATTCTTCACGGTAGCTCTTGAGTTTCCTTTGCTCAAGGGTTCCATTCTTTGTTTTATCTTGGGAGACAAATTGTCCGGGACGTATAAAGGATACATACGGGGCAATATTGTCTTAAGGACGAGTGCTACACTCGACTCGGCATAAACCGGTTTCCATTTTTCGTCTTCAACAAAATCGTAATTTCGAGTTTTGTTGTTATATTGTAATTTTCAGATTTCTAGTTGAATTATTGAAATCTTTATTTATCCTTTCGAATACTTGTAATAGTTAAATACTTCCCGTCTTGCTTTATAAAGTACCATAGAGCAAAATCTCCCAACAACTTAAGACAATATTTGTATAGTATTACTATTAGTGTTCGAAAGATGTCGGTCAAAAGTTGTGTGACCAAATACGGATATGGAAATGGTTTTACGGTAGAAGAGAGTGATGATGATGAACGTGTTCATGGTGTCACCGCTACCAAGGCGGGTGGGAACAAGCGCTCACGAGAGCACGAGGATGTCAAGCGGGACAAGAGGAGAAGAGTGAAGATGTTATTCTATCTTGTAGCAGAAGGCCTATATCTGTCCCGGACAAAGGATCCGAATAATGGTGAGAAGGAAATGGACACTCGGTCGATGAAGTGGTGAAGTGAGCGAGAATCCGAAATTGGAATAAGTATTTTTCTTACTTGTCAAGAATAAAGATTAAATTATGTCGATTAAAAATGGATTAAAGTAAGGAGGAATATGAAAATAATTTATATTCCTTATGCTTTAACAAATCGAAGTTTAATCTCATCTTCTTTTCCGTTTAAAGATTGGATTTTGTAAACGACTTAAGAAGATCCGTTCTTTTAAGTGTAATTACTAAAGTGTGTAAAGTATGTTCGCACATACGAGGGAGTAAGATCCACGGCGTGCGAAAAGCTGTTACCACTCTTAAGTAAGTGCCAAGAATTATCGGGCACCAATCATAACGGAAGAAGACTAAAAGCTAAAGACGTTGAGCTGTCATACTATTTGACAGAAGATCCTTCATAGGATGATATTGGACACTCGGTCATACAAAGCCTCGGGCGACTAGAGTGGGCCAAAATTCCTTTGATAGGATGATATTGGACACTCGGTCATACAAAGCCTCGGGTGCGGAGTGGGCCAAATTTCCTTTGATATGATGATATTGGACACTTAGTCATATAAAGCCTCCGGGCGACCGGAGTGGGGCCAAAATTCATTTCATAGGAAAAGTAATGGACACCTAGTAAGGTGGGCCGAGTTTCAGTCTGAATGATGCGAAGGCCTAAAGAAAAGCGATAAAGAAATTGGACACTCGGTCGCCAAAGCAACTAGAGTAGGCCGGAGTATCTAGATCACAAATGATCCGGTTACGCCCTAACCACGGGCAAGAGGTTGTTCATGTGAAGCAACGCCACCTCTAAAGTAGAAGGGGTTGGAGAGGTTGTCCTCAATAGGACTTCAAGGAATGAGATCACTCTAGATGAGGTGATACATATTCCTAACTTGGTTTAAGGGATATTTGTTGGTCAATTTGGTTTGAGATTAGTCCAACAGTGCCGTGATAACTAAGAATGGTACGGTATGTACGTAGCCAAATGAATGATATATTTGTAATCCGTGCGTCTATGCCATCATAGATTAAGACACGTTAAATAGCAAGTCATTCAAAAGCTAACGATGTTGAGATTGTTGCCTTCTTCGACATAAACCCTCAAAATAAATGTGAGGTAGATGAAGAGGCAAAATCACCTTTCCAAATTCCGTCAAGGGAATAGCGAAAGAAGCACTTGCTCCTCTAGAACTTAGTCACACCTACTTGGGTGATTTGAAGTTTATACAAAATAGAGGGGGGAGACAAGTACGTTGTGATCTTCATTGATGATGGTACAACGTATGGAATCCTTTGTTTGTTAAAAAGCAAAGATGAAGTTGTTGAAGCGGATAAGCGCTACAAAGCAGAAGTTGAATATCAACTAAGCCTACGGATTGAGAAATTCGTAGTGATAGAGGGGAGAATGTGAATCATCGTTCATTAAACGATTGCTCATTACTCACCTCTGTCTAACGGTGTTAGCCAAGCGCAAACCCGTACGCCTAAATTATGTAGGGCAAGGCGATCCTTACCGCTAATGCGATTCTCAACAGAACTCCGCATAAGGATAAGGATAACTCTCCGTGTGAGACATGGAAATGATCTCACATACAAAAGTTGTGATGTGGGATGGCTTGGTAGAAGTTGGACTACGAGACGAGGTCAAGTTCGACCTAAGGCTGTAGATTGCATATCCTTTGGATCGTAAATAACGATAGTCTTTGATCGCCTCTTGGCATCAAAGAATCTTGAATTCTTTTAAGATAGCTTTCCTTGAAAAAGGAAAAAGGAGTAATTGCTCAAGGTTAACAAGAACCCGCGAGGGCTTTGATTTGTCCGAACTAGACGTTCCGTATCTTCATGACTCGAAAGTTCTTTGTTTATCCAGGAACTTAATATTCCGGATCTACGAGAACTCGGGGATTCTAGATGTTGAACCGAGAAGGAGAAAAGAGGGGACAAAGACTTGTTCCATACCTCCTAGCTTGTATGGTTGAGAACGAACCATGGACAATTAATAAATAATTGTCATCTCCAAAAGTTGCTTTGGAAAGAAGCTACAAAGAGAGAAATAGACTCTATCATATAGAACCATACTTGCGTAATGGTTGATCTTCCTCGGGAAAAGAACCTTTGGGTTGTAAGATGTGCTCCCCTGTGAGTAGCTTCACATCCGGGGCCATTGCGATCTTGCGTGGCATGAATGTTGAATTAGCCTTCCCAACCGTAGAGTTGGAAGAAGAGAATCGGACTTGGTTTGCTTTGACTGTTGGGCTTCTTCTGAACTTTCATTTTGGTCCCTGAAATGTTTACATTTTAGTCTGAAAGTCTCGGATAAAAAGAAACAATGAATCGACCACGAAACATTGGCTCGAAGTTAGAAAGCCAACGAGTTGGAAAACCAACGGTCGAGAGTGAAAATCATATTGAAACAAAGTCTCGATATGAAAGATATGTGTATCACGAGATGACTTCTTAGGAATTGAATTTCTAAGACATCTAACGGACTGGTCAATAGTTGACGATCTCGTTGAAGCCACCAATGGATATGAATCATAGAAGCTGATTGGAATCATGGTGCACCCATAGACAAGGAGTGATATGCACGGTCACGTGTAGTTCAATGTATTGTACACACTACAACCGACTGGTATCGTCCTACAAACATATTAGTTGAACTAAGGTTCACGATGATCTTAATACATGATCAATAGAAGGCGTTAAGTCGGATATGACGATATACGAATTATTCGCTTATCTACGGATTATAGTATTACGGATGTCCAGCGGTTACGAGAGAACACGGTGATGCAAGCTGGACATCGGATCGAAGAACACCAAAGCCACAAGTAAATGTGTATGGTGGTTCTTGGAAAATCCTCTAAGCAAACTTGCATCGACCGATTCATGATGGAATCGGAGTTTATCGCTTTATACAAAGCATGAAAGAAGTTGAGTAACTTCACGGATCCTTAGAGGACGTCCCTTATTGGGAGAAACCCGTGCCTTCGACGGTTATACACTTTGTGGCTAGCCGGTCGGCTTTAGGAAGGACACGGATGACGGCGTCTGGACATATCTGTCACGGGGATACGTCGGAGACATAAGACCGTATGGCGAGTTGATCATCGCGGGTGTCACTTCCTTATTTACTAACTAAGGGACTACCCGGAGATCAAGTGTTGCACTGTCTAGGGGAATGGGCTTAAAACCCAAAATATACGGACCAATACGGTGGAAACCCAACCTTACGAGCTGGAGATCCTAGTAATTTGGTTCAATGGGAAAACTAAGTTGTAAAGGTTCGGTTGATCGCTTCGGTGGAAGCATGAGCACTTCGGATAGTGATTTACGAAAAGAAACACCAAATCCAAAGCCGTTCCGCGATAGACGTTAAGTGCTATCGCGGTATGGGTAAAGGTTAAGTTTTCAAAACTGTAATGATCCTCAACGGTTGAGGTTAGGTCTTTGGGAAACTTTTAATAGTTCCTAACACTTGTGAAGTGGGGTATAGCGGGATACCTTGTAGGAGACCACCTATTTAAGTGCGAGGACGGGCCGCCTCAAATTGAACGCACTTAAGAATCCAAGACGTTGTCCATGGCCAAAACGGACAAAACATTACGAAGAAGAGAGTAAGGGAATTTGATGTGTTGGTACCGTTGTCTTGGCTTACAATAAACAACGACGGTTCAAGACATCACGTTCACCGCGCGGATAAGTAAGTCCGATGGTATTCAACTATGGAAGGTTCAAAGCGAGGCTACCTCTCCTTATGCAACATCGGTCCATTTGAAATATTCTTTGGAAATGAAAAGACACCATGTGAGTGCGCCAAAATCTCTTTCAAGAGGGGATTGTTGGAAATTTGCCTTTGGCGGGAGTTGCGACCGACCAACTTTAACGGCTTAAACACTAGTGTAACGTATGTTGGAGAATCCGGTTCTTCACACATGCATGATCTACTAAGTACGTAGATACCAGTAGGGCCAAGAATCGTCAAATTTCATTGAGAAATGAAAGAGATATTGGTTCACGAAGTAAGGTGTTTGAAGCATGGAAAGTGTGGTATTGTGTGTAATTCTCCCTCATCGGTAGAGGAAGAAAGAATTGTTGTGTATATAAGATTCGAAATTGGTTTGGGGTTTGGGACCCCAAGGGGTATCCCATGTGTTTAAAGGAGGGAGGACCTAGATGTGCTTCGGTTCAAGTAAAGACCACACGCGCGCCGCCGCCGCGCCGCCCGTCCCGTCGGTTCGGGTTCCGGGTTCGGGTTCTCGGGTTCTCGGGTTCACGGGTCACGGGTCGTGGGTCGTGGTTCACGGGTCACGGGTTCACGGGTTCACGGCGTCACGGGTGTGGGCCTTCACGATATTATCTTTTTGGGCCGAGAAAACTTTGCCGGAAGTACGGTTTGATCCCGAAGTTTCGGATATACGAGTTTGGATCCCAGAATTCTTTCGGATGTGCGAGTTTGGTCCCCGAAGTTTCAAGATGTACAGTTTGGTCCCTGAAGTTTCAAGATGTACGAGTTTGGTCCCCGAAGTTTCCGAGAAAATCGAATTTCGACGGTCAAAAGCGAGAAATGCCAAGCACTCAATTCGGCCATTTATTTTGGCTGAATTACTCCTCTCTATAATGGCCAAAACAGTTGGTCTTTCTCCCATTTATGTTGGTGACTTTACTACCTCCATAATGGCCATTATTTGGCTATTATGGAGGCGAGTTTTGAGGCAGTTTTTCAGCCCCTCCTTCACCTATATAAACACCCCTTACACCATTGTTGAGCACACTTGATATGCACGAAAATACACAACCGAAAAAATCTTCTTCCTACAACTTCCAAGCATCATTTCGTTACTCAATATTCTTCACGGTACCTCTTGAGTTTCCTTTGCTCAAGGGTTCCATTCTTTGTTTTATCTTGGGAGACAAATTGTCCGGGACGTATAAAGGATACATACGGGGCAATATTGTCTTAAGGACAGAGAGTGCTACACTCGACTCGGCATAAACCAGTTTCCATTTTTCGGTCTTCAACAAAATCGTAATTTCGAGTTTTGTTGTTATATTGTAATTTTCAGATTTCTAGTTGAATTATTGAAATCTTTATTTATCCTTTCGAATACTTGTAATAGTTAAATACTTCCCGTACTGCTTTATAAAGTACCATAGAGCAAAATCTCCCAACAATATCAGGGGCCCAGTTCCAGCAAGCTTGTCTATCAGGTCTCATGGACTCCGCCCCAACCAATATGCAGGCCCACCAGTCCACACAGCAGGCCCACCAGGTTTTGGCCCTCAGGACCCACAAGTCAGCAGCCTGGCCCCCACTGATTTGGGTCAGGCCTTCAACAGCCCAATGATAATTGGTACATGGACACCGGAGCCATATCTTATCTTACTCGGTCGTCAGGTAATTTATCTCAAATGCTTCGGTTAAAGTGTCCTCAATTTATTACTGTTGGCAATGGTCACTGCATTCCAATTGAAGGTTACGGTAACACACATACCAGACATCCCCACCCGCCTTTCTCCCTAAATCATGTCCTTTATACCCCTAACATCATTAAAAACTTAATGTCTGTTAGAAAATTCACTCACAATAATTCTATGTCTGTCGAATTTGACCCTTTTGGTTTTTCTGTGAAAGATCTCAATACGGAGAAATTCTTACGCGCTGCAATAGTGTGGGAGACTTATACCCATTCAGTCAATCTTCCGCTGTCAGACCACAGTCACCTATCTCCCTTGCTGCTATCCCTCCGTCAACTTGGCATAACAGACTTGGACACCCAAGAGACCCATTTTTTTAATTTTCTTAGGACTAATAAGAGTATTCAATGTAATAATGGGAAACTTGCCCAACACTGTTTTTCTTGCCCGCTTGGCAACCATACCCGTCTTCCATTTCTGTCATCCAACAGTGTTACTTTTTCTCTATTTGATAATGTTCATGTTGATTTGTGGACATCTCCGGTTGTTAGTTCTTTGGGTCATAAATTTTATCTAGTATTCTTAGATGATTTTTCACATTTTGTCTGGATTTACCCACTAAAGTTCAAATCTGGTGTTTTTGCCAAGTTCCTTGAATATCAAAAATTCATTCAAACACAGTTTGAAAAATCTATAAAATCTTTCCAATATGATAATGGACGTAAATTTAATAATTCGTCATTTCACCATTTCTGCTCTGAACAAGGCATGGTTTTCCGTTTTTCCTGTCCCTACATTTCCTCCCAAAATGGAAAGGCTGAATGAATTATGCGTACCATTAATAACATGGTTCGTACCCTTTTGTTTCATGCGTGTCTTCCACTACCTTTCTAGGTCTATGCTGTTAAAATGGTAGAATCCCTTCTTAATATTTTACCCACTAACACTCTCCAAAACAAGACCCCCACCAAAATTTTATACCGTAGGACCCCGTTCTATGACCAACTCAGAATTTTTGGTTGCCTATGCTACCCCAATCTAGCCTCCATTGCCCCTCACAAATTAGCACCATGAACTACGCCTTGTGTCTTTGTTGGTCTCGCATCTAATCATAAGGGTTACATGTTCTATGACCTATCCACTCGTACAATCATTATCTCCCGCCACGTCACATTTGACGAGACGTGTTTTCCATTTTTGAATCTTTGGAAATTTCAAACCACGGACTACACATTTCTTGATGAGACAAATCTGTCCCCACCAGTCAAATCACTGTTCCAACTTCAGTCCACTGTTCCCCGCGTCATCGTCGTCGGCTCCGGTGGTCTCATCTCCGCCAGTGACCATCACCGACGACATCCTTGCACCACAGAGGTCCCCGTCACCCATTCCCACGATCGAACAACCACCTCCACCACCAAACCACCACCAAACACCCGAGAGGTTGTCCAGAAACCCTTTAGCCGACACATCGCCGATCTACACTCATATCGGTAACCTGCAACCATTACCAACACCTGAACTGCCAAGCTCCACCACCTCGCCACACAACCTACCAACATCGACAACTAACCAATACCCCAACCAGTCTCCTCAACCCCCCATCACCGGCGACACCCACAATCCGAAATCGGACTCTGACCCCGAAACACAGCAGCCACTGTCCACACCCAATACAAACCATACACCACTGCCTACCCATCGTATGGAAACTCATGCTCAACACGGTATTTTCAAACCCAAGGTCCACTTTGACCTCTCCACACAAACCATATCACCCATTCCCAAAAATCTTAAACTAGCCAAACTGGACCTTAATTGGAATGCGGGTGTGAGAAATTTAATGATTTACCAAAGCAGAACACTTGGGATTTGGTACCTAGACCGGACGGCGTGAATGCTATCCGGTGCATGTGTTTATTCCGTCACAAGTTCAGAGACAGCGGTGACTTGGAGCGGTATAAGGCAAGACTGGTTGCTAATGGCACTAATCAGCAAGAGGGAATTGATTGTAGTGAGACATTCAATCCGGTTGTTAAACTGACTACTACTCGTACAGTTCTAAGTATTGCTATGGGCAAGCATTGGCCGATTCATCAGCTTGATGTCAAGAATGCATTTCTTCCTGGGGATTTGAAAGAAACTGTGTACATGCATCATCCACTTGTCTTTGTTCATCCTACAGTTCCTCAGTATGTATGTCATCTCATAAAGTCCCTATATGGCTTGAAACAGGCACCCCGCGCTTGGTATGATTACTTTGCCAGGTATATTATGTAGATCGGGTTTATATGTAGCAGGTGTGATAACTCTCTCTTCACTTTTCATCGAGGTAGCAACACTGCTTATTTGCTATTATATGTTGATGACATTGTTCTTACTACCTCCTCTGACGGTTTGAAGAATGACATAATTGCTCAACTCAAAACTGAATTTGCTATGATTGATTTTGGCAAGCTGAGTTATTTCTTGGGTATATCTGTGACCAGATCTGCCGCTACTATGTTCCTAAGTCAGCGTAAATATGCGGAAGAGAGAGTGTATAGGGCTAAGATGGCAAATTATAAAATTATGCCAACTCCGATTGACTCGAAATACAAGCTTAGTGCCAATGATGGTGCGCCAGTTTCTGATCCCACCCTCTATCAGAGTCTTGTAGGTGCCCTTCAGTATCTTACATTCACTAGGCCTGGTATTGCATATGCCGTTCAGCAGGTGTGTCTGTTTATGCACGCCCCGTGAGAATCCCACTTTGCTTCCCTCAAGCGTATTATCCGATACATTAAGGGCACACTTGACTTTGGACTGCATCTCTACCCCTCTGCACCAACCAAATTGCTCTCCTACACGGATGCAGATTAGGCAGGGTGCCCGGACACACGTCGCTCCACCTCGGGCTATTGTATATTTCTAGGGGATAATCTTATTTCATGGTCCGCCAAGCAGCAAGCCATACTATCCCATTTGAGTGCTGGAGTAGAGTATCCAGGAGTTGCTAATGTAGTTGCTGAGATCTATTCGCTCCGAAATCTTCTTTTGGAGCTCCAGTGTCCACTGCGAAAGGCGTCTATAGTTTACTGTGACAACATATCTGTTATATATCTGTCTCACAATCCGGTCTAACATCAGCGGACCAAACATATCGAGATGGATATTCACTTTGTACGTGAGAAGGTCGCTCTTAGTCAGGTCAAAATATTGCATGTGCCTTCCTCGTATCAATATGCCGATATTTTCACAAAGGGACTACCGCGACAGCTATTCACCGACTTCAGATCCAGCCTTAGCGTCCGGCCTCCTCCCGCTCCGACTGAGGGGGAGTATTAGCGAATATTCGAATATTCACAGTATATTTTGTAATTATGATAGTTGTATATTTAAGGTAACCTAGGATTCTTATTGTATTAGGAATCAACCTTTGTACAACTATATATATATTGTGACTAACGAAAGAATTTCCTAAGGGAGATTATTCAAATCTTACAGTAATTAACAGGTCTTTAAATAGAAATACAAACTATGAAAAAAACTCAAAATACAGATCTGATAGTCATGAGTACACAACTCTAAAATACAAGTACAAGTCTGAATAGAAATAATAGTACTGTCTGAATGTAAATGACAGAAGATAAAGATAATGAGATATCCAGTGCCGGGGATGCATCAGCGGCTCACCATGAAGTCTTGTGAGGATCGCCTCGAACTAAGCACAATCAGTTGCCCTGTCACCTCCTAGGAGGTTACCTACACATAGAGTGCAGCAAGCGTAGATTGGGTACGGGAAACACGTGTACTAAACAGCATCATCGATCGATCATAGCTATAACGGTGGCGAGGGTTGGTACTTTCTATACCTCTCTACTAGTTAGTCACTTTAGGCATAGTACAATCAGCTAACCAACTAACAGTAAATCTATGATTCATTTATGTACAAGTTCTCACTCGATGTAGTCTAAGCCCCGAAATCTCCCATCAACCTCACAACTCAGCCTCATAGTAGTACAAGACTCAAGTGTCTATAGTCCCTAACTCGAATAACAATATCAAGTTGTCTATAAAAAATTAACGCTGAGTACACACAACATCAAATACATATTAGAA
Organism: Anisodus tanguticus; assembly: GCA_034509755.1. NCBI lineage: Eukaryota > Viridiplantae > Streptophyta > Magnoliopsida > Solanales > Solanaceae > Anisodus > Anisodus tanguticus. The sequence goes on along the minus strand of CM067543.1, from coordinate 16,180,790 downwards.
TAAGGATGAATGCAATGCATATGATGTATATGTATGCAATGGCCACATGTACCCGGTATGCACACGCTGCTATAATAGTTGTTTCAGGTGAGCTATGGGGGACTCACGAGGTCTCAGCAATATCTCAACTATAACAAACCAATTTGCCAAGGACTGAACATATATAGCTATAGGATGCTACCCCACATGCAACATAGCCAAACTACCCATGCTCACCCCCTTGCGACTCAAGACATCCGCTACAACATTTACTTTGCTCGGGTGAAATAAGATAGTCATGTCATAATCCTTCAGAAGTTCCAACTACTGACGCTACCTCAAATGAAGATCTTTCTAGTTAAATAAGTACCGAAGACTACGATGGTCGGTGTAAACCACACAATGCACACTATAGAGATAATGCCTCTAAATCTTCAACGCAATTATGATCGCCGCCAACTCCAAGTCATGGGTAGGATAACTCTTTTCATGAACCTTCAACTGCCTTGAACCATAGGCTATGACTTTCCCCCTCTGCATTAACACGAACCCAAGACCCACCCTAGAAGCGCCACAATACACAGTATAGCTCTCTCGATCGACAATGTCAAAATATAAGCGGTAGTCAATAAGGACTTGAGCTTCAGAATGCTTGCCTCACAAGCATCAAACCACTTAAAAGACACCTCCTTCTGATTCAATCTAGTCAACGGTGCTACAATGGATGAAAATCCCTCTATGAATCACTGATAATACCCTACAAGACCAACGATGCTTTGAAACTCGGTGACTGAAGCAGGACAAATCTAATCCTAAACCGCCTCTATCTTATTGGGATCCACCATGATACCATAATTTGTCACCACATGCCTTAAGAAGGTTACTGAGCTAAGACAAAACTCACACTTAGAAATATTCGCATGGAGTTGCTTCTACTTCAGAATACCAAGCACGATCCTCAAATGCCGCTCGTGCTCCTCTTCGCTCCGCGAGTTTATCAAGATATCATCAATGAACACAATCACAAAAGAATCCAAATAGGGCCTGGACACCCCATTCATTAACTCCATAAAGGTTGCAGGTGCATTGATCAACCCAAACAACATTGCCAAGAACTCATAATGCCCAAAGCTGGTCCAATAGGATGTCTTAGGAACATCCTCAACCCTGATATTCAGCTGGTGATAACCGGACCTCAGGTCAATCTTTGAAAAGACAGAGGCAATAAATCATCAATGCGCAGAATCAGATACTTGTTCTTGATGGTCACCTTGTTCAGTTGCCTGTAATCAATAGACATGCATATAGACCCGTCTTTCTTCTTCACGAAAAACACTGGAGCACTCCAAGGCGAAATACCGGGCCGAATGAACCTCTTACTCAATAGGTCCTACAAATGCTCATTCAACTCCTCAACTCAAGCCATCCGGTACGGATCCATAGAAATGGGCTGAGTGCTAGGCTCTAGATCAATATTGAAATTGATATCCCGATCCAGCGGAACACCAGAAAGGTCTGTAGGGAACACTTCTAGATAGTCCCAAACTACTAGAACTGACTCCAAGAGAGGAGTCTCCATACTTGTATCACAAACATAGGCCAAATAAGAAAGAAACCCCTTCTCTATCATCTTCTGAGCTTTAAGAAACGAGATCACCCTCTTTGGATACTAACTAAGAGTACCCTTCCAAATAAACTGAGGAATACCCGGCATGGCTAAGATAATGGTCTTGTCATAACAATCCAAGATAGCATGATATGGAGCTAACCAGTCCATACCTAAAATAACACTAAAGTCTACCTGAGTATCATACCCCATCAACATAACTACACAACCCAAATAAGCTTAGTCTAACACTACAGAATCCCTAATTGGTGTAGAAACATAAATAGGCATGGTTAGAGACTCACACATCAAATCTAAACTCAATCAAAAGTATGAAGACACATAGGAATAGGTAGACATTGGATCGAATAAAATTGTAGCAGGTCGATGGCATATTGAACGTTTACCTAAGGTCATAGTATCGGATGCCTCTACCTCATGTCTGCCTAGAAAAGCATAGAAATGGCCACGATCACCCGCAGTCTAAGAACATCACCGTCCACCTCCCCAGCCAGACTGAGCACCATCTCGACCTATTTGTGGGCCACCTCTACCGCCATGAGAACCACAACCCACCTCTTGCTGACTGCTCCCAACTGCTCTAAATCTTGAACATTTAGAACCTTATGGCTAGCCATCAAGCCTGAGTTTGTGGCAATCTCTCTAGAAATATCCCAAGTCACCACACTCATAACACCCTCTTGGAGCTGCTGTCGGCTGAAAAGAAGAAAAAAACTAGCACGAGAATGGCCACCCCGGCCAGAAGGCCGATAAGAACTAGAAGTCAACTGCCCCAAACCATAAGAAGTATGAGAAGACTGGTCCACCTCTGATGTAGGCATAGCAGCAACAATAGGTCTAGCACTCGAATGGTGGTGACGTCCACTATACTATTCTTGGCCTCTAGATGAGGGAACTACATGAGTGCTAAAACAAGGTCTCTTGACTGCTCTCTCCTCCCAATCCTCCCTTAGAATAAACTCGATCTCTCTCAAGGAATCAACGGTTTGTTGGAAGGTGGAACTTGTGGCAGCCATTTGTGCTACAATCAATGGAAGAGGACATACCAACTCATTGGTAAACCTCCTCACCTTCTCAGTCTTATCAGGAAAAATCATCAAGGCATGGCGAGACATTGCATGAAACCATATTTCAGACTCGATCACATAAATACACCCCTGGCATAACCCCTCACATTTAGCCTGTCTCCTCTCTCTGATACTACGAGGCATGAACTTCTCCAACAAGATCTGGGTAAATAAAACCCAGGTCATAGGAGGGGACCTTGCTAGTTTGGACTCAAGATAGGACCGCCACCATTGTTTGGCCAGTCCGACCATCTGAAAAGCAGTATAATCAACACCACGAGACTCTACCGGTCCGAGGTTATGCAACCTCTCATGAAAGATAATCAGAAACGCATATGCATCATTCTTGGGATATCAATCATATCTTGGAGGATCCAACCTCCTAAACCTCTCGAACATCTTTTACTTCTTGACATACATAGCAAAATTGTGCAACTAAAGGTGTGGCAAGACCAGGTATAGCCATACCAAGAATCTGAGGGATCCCAGTAGGTGCTGGACGAACCCCTGTCATCTAAAATTCGAGCAAAAAATCATGGTGAAGAGTCTGTCCTCCGACCCTAGTATGACAACCATCATAAGTAACTGCATGGACATACTGAGCTATAGACTCTAAGAAGCTCATCATCTGAACCAAATTCTTCTGGAGTACTAGCGTTGCAATGAAACCCGAGGGCATCTGATCATGTTTGTCCCATCATCCTAATCCTACTCATCCTTCTCAACATGAATCTCATCATTCTCTAGAATAACATTAGGCTCCGGAGACTTTACTCAGTCAAGAGCACGAGCAACTGCAGGTGCTCAACCTCGGACAATAACTCGAGGTCTAACACTGGCTCTACCACTACCTCGCCCCCTGCCTCATGCACCAGTTCTGACAACGGGTATGAAAAAAGGTGCAGGATAATCATCTCCTCATGCGGTTGATCTAGTCCTCACCATCTGTGAGAAGAGTGAAACAAAAAGAGTTAGAATTTAATCATAATCGAGTCGTATGAAATAATGAAAGAATAAAATTTTCCTACATGTCTTATAGCCTCTCGAAGATAGGTACAAAGCTCTTTGTACCATTCTGCAAGACTCTACTAGACATCACTTATGTACTCATGAGATCATTAACCTAGTGCTCTAATACCAATTTGTCACGACCCAAAACCCCATTGTGCCGTGAGGACACCTACCCTAAACCGTAGGTAAACCCTACTCATACCACACACGAAATATACAAAATAAAATGAGGAAATTAAAGAAGTAAGAGGAAAGTAATTAACAGGTCTTTAAATATAAATACAAAGTCTGTAGAAAACCCCAAATACAGATCTGGTAGTCATGAGTACACATCTCTAAAATACGAGTACAAGTCTGAATAGAAATAAAAATATTGTCCGAATATAAATGATAGAAGATAAAGATAGATGAGATCTCCAGTGTCGGGGATGTATTAGTAGCTCACCCTGAAGTATCGCGAGGATCACCTCGAACTAAGCATAATCATCTGCTCCGTCTCCTTATGGTTAGTTACCTGCACATAGAGTGCAGCAAGCGTAAAATGAGTACGAGAAACACGTGTTCTCAGCAATATCGTAGACCAACCGTAACTATAACTATAGCGAGGGTTGGTACATTTCGATACCTCTCTATTGGTTAGTCACTTTAGGCATAGTAAAAATAGTTAACCAAACAAATAATAAATCTATGATTCATTTATGTCCAAGTTCTCACTCGATCTCAAGTCACACAAGATGCAGGCTAAGCCCTGAAGTCGGGCGTCTAGTCTTATCAACCTCACAGTAGTACAAGTATCAAGTGTCTATAGTCTCTAACTCGAATAATAATATCGAGTAGTCTATCAGAAATAAACACCGAATACACACAACATGAAATACATATGATAATAAGAATGAATGAAATGCAAATGATGTGTATATATGCATTGGCCATATGTACCCGGTATACACACGCTGCTATAGTATATGCTTCATATGACCCATGTGGGACTCATGATGTCCATATACCCATCTGATACCAACTCTGTGGTTGAAGTGTCATCAACAATCATCACTATCGAAATCATGTACCATATCTTTTAACCCGACTTTCCAAGGCGTTTCTCAACAGCATACAGTAACCAGTACTAATAATAAAAATATATGAATGATATGAATATGTGTACACCATGAAATCAGCATAGTCAGTTTAATCATAATCTCTCAGTTTCCATTCAAGTGTTCATATGAGATATGGAGTGATGAATGCATGACAAGTCAAATCATAATATCATATCAAATGTCTACGAGCCCAAGTAAACGTAAGTCATACCAACCTCAGTGGATTCTTTCACCGCACCTCGTGGCCCGAAGGCTAAACACATAAACTCCTTCACATACATTTTTTTAGTTCATTAATTACCCGATTAAGTTCATCCGGTGGCCACATTAGTGCTCGTCACATCACTAATACGGGACCCCCAAATCCCATTACACTCCTTAGTTCATTTTAAACATACCAACATAAATACGCTATACTAGAGTCTAGAAAGTCTCAACTTGCCTGAATAGAGCCGAAGAAGTCACGCGGTAGCCTTTCCCTTTTGTATCGCCTCCTCGCGAGCCCACTCCACCTCCACGTCCACCTCCCCGATCGGCGCAGGCCCACTGCAACGGACGACAGAAATTCCAAAATCTTTTTAAAGTGTAAAAGAGGTAATTTATCCCCCATTTTGAAAATACTCCTCCAAAACACTCTTAGGGCGATTCCAAGCAACTTTAGGTGGTTTCTTGTTGTGGTAAGCTTTCTTAACCTTATACTATCTTTATTTAGTTTCCTTAAGTTGATTAAATGATGGAAACAACCTAGAATCTAGTTGCGGAAGATGAGTTCAACCGAGTTAGGGTGTATTTAATTGTTAAGCTTAAAAATGGAAATTGATTGATGGGTTTTACTATAGACTCAATGGCTTTCGATCTTCTTTCCCCCATATAGATATTGAATAGAATGAGTTAGCTTCATGATTTCATGACATACCAAATAAGGGATTGTTAGAAGAAAGCTCCTATAGTGGACAATTATAGCCCTTTGTATAGGTTGGGTGCTTGTTTAAGGCCATAAAGTGCTCGCTTGAGGCGGCGAACAGAGATAGAATGATTTTCAAAGATGAATTATCGGCACCTTGAACTGTACTATCGGACACTAGTTAATAATTGGTAAGATTGAATCTTCCCTTTTCTTGATGAAATTGATTGTCGGAAAAACTAGGGTTCATACACAAATTTGGGAGTTTTGCTTGTATGAGGAAACGACCTAGTCTTGAGTTAATATTGGTTACTAGGATTGGACTCTTAGAACATTGAATTTCATATTTCCATTTTAAAATGACCATTTTATCCTTGTGGGCCCATTTCCCCTTTCTCCCCTAATCAATTTGGATTTAAAGAAATAGTATAATGTTTTGGGTGTTGTTGATTTCATTCTCTAACTTTAATTTTGATAATATTAGACTTCGTGATGTAAAAAAGACCATGAACTCTAAGTTCTAATTTAATCCTCAAGTTAATATGCTCGGAGTTCCAAAGATTATCGATTGACCAATGGTAACATGCCTAATATGGCATGGAAAATGGAGTGGAATTGGAGTTGTCACGTGAAGATCCGAGAAGCATGTTTATTTTTTGGCTTTGTATGTAGGTCTTGGTCGAGGCCATTTTGTTTATTTTATCTTTATTTCCTATTGTAGCTTTTAGCTCTCATTAGCACATAATTAATAAGCCATGTAATAAGGAAGGATGACTAGGCCATGTAATAAGGTGACAAGGCCAAGAGTTTCTTCCCACAACATGATTAGGCCGAGAAGAGTGTAAGAATTGGCAAGGACAAGAATTATCTAGAAGATGAGGCTTCCAAGGAGATGATTCATTCATGTATTTGGCTACATGGAAGACACCAATAATATGAAGAGGTGGTCGAAATACTCTCCCATCTCCATGGAGCACCAAATCCCTATTCTGAGATGGAAAGATCTTTCAGATGGATTGAGTGGGGCCAAGATGTTCTACAAGATTGATTCGAGGAGTGACAGTCATTTAGTGAGGATCCGAGAGGGGGTTGAATGGAAGATGATTTTCAAATCCAAGTATGATTTGGATGAATGGCGAATGATGCCGTTCGAATTGTGGAATGCTCGAAGATTTTTCATGAGACCGAAACTGTATGTCTCATATTCGGATCATAAATCTTGGAAGTATTTACATGGGTCTAGAAAATTGAATCCAAAGCATGCTAGGTGGATGACATACTTGCAAACTTTCATATTTTTCACAAGGCCCAAGGATGGCAAACCCAACATCATGGGGGATGTACTTTTTCGAATGCACATACGGTTGACCGTGCTTTAACAAAAATTGGTGGGATTTGAAGTGCTAAAGGAATTCCATGAACAAGATCCCAAGTTCGAAGATGTACATGGAATGGTAAGTGAATGTTCCACTTGTCAAAGGGCCAAAAGCTTCTCCCACCAAGGGTCAGATACTCTTTTGCTAATTTCGGAACAACCACAGAAAGATGTGAACTTGGATATTATCCAATGTTCATCGCGAACACAATGGGGTAACAACTCTTTCATGGTAGTCGAGGATAGATTCATAAAGATGGCTCACTTTATTGCTTGCCACAAGACCGACGATACAACAAATATGACAGACTTATGTGATGAGCTAGGGAAGCATGCTTGTAAGATTACTATTTATCCGAAGAACACCCCAAGATCTTCCGTGAGTTGTATGCATGAAATACTCCAACCATCTATGGGATACATAACCTCATCTGAAGGCACTCACAATAATCCATACACGGTGAAAGCTACCCAGAGTTGGTCCAGGCTACAAATGCAAGAAGTTTCCATTGTTTGAGTTCCTCCTCTCATCATTTCATTCGAGATGTTGGTACCCTGGCTGCCCCTATTCCAAACTTGGGAACGCTACTAGGAGTTGAATGTTGTGATGGAATTGTTGTTGGCACCCTCTTGATTCGAGACAAGGACCCATTGCATTATCTAGTGGAGGATTGGATGGCACACGGCTCGATTATGCTACTTACGACAAGGACTTTGATATGGTAAGGTCCTTGGTCCAATTCGGGCACTACTTAGGTCCGAAACCCTTTAGCTTGTATGTGGATCCTTTCTACGAGGAAAAAATCCCGTATGGATATAGAAGTTCAACGTTTCATAGGGGATAACTTATCCATGGACATAGACGGCTTGAATTTGAGGATAAATTCTTTTGAAGAAACGGAGTATGATGTAAAAAAACTGTGAGCTCTAAGTTCCAATTTGATCCTTATGGTAATATGCTTGGAGTTCCAAAGATTATCGATCGACCTATGGTAACATGCCTAATGTGTCATGGAAAATGGAGTGGAGTTGGAGTTGTCACGTGAAGATCCGAGAAACATGTTTATTTTTTGGCTTTGTATGTAGGTCTTGGCCGAGGCCATTTTGTTTCTTTTATCTTTATTTTCTAGCTTAGATTTTAGCTCTCATTAGGACACAATTAATAAGTCATGTAATAAGGAAGGATGACTAGGCCATGTAATAAGGTGACAAGGCCGAGAGTTTCTTCCCACAAGATGATTAGGCCGAGAAGAGTGTAAGAATTGGCAAGGACAAGAATCATCTAGAAGATGAGGCTTCCAAGGAGATGATTCATTCGTGTATTTGGCTACATGGAAGACACCAATATTATGAAGAGGTGGTCGAAATACTCTCACATCTCCATTCGGCCAAAGACATATTTAAGGAATGGAAACTTCCAAACATATTCCACAAATATGAGATTTATGAGGAGCCAAGTTCATGAATTCTTCTACAAGGGAACAACAAAGGGGTGTGAAAAGATTGGATTCATCCTTTTTCCCCAAGTAAAATCGAAACCTTTCCCGTTGATGGAGTTGAGACTGAGAACTTCCTTGTTCCCCAAGCAAGCCGAGACCCTTCCCACTTGTCCATACTTGGCCGAGAGGTTAAAGTATTTTTTGTCTCTTTAATTTGTCTTCTAGAAAGGTCCATGTATTACTATAAATAGGACCCTTAGGATATTGTAAATAACAGTGTTGATGAAAAGAAAAACTTGAGTTTTACTTAAATACTAAAGTATTCAACTTGTGTGTTGTCTACCTTAGTTGGTCCTTGTGTGGGCCCTTGGTTCTTATGTGAACCAACCCCTTAGTGTAAGTTGAAGCTAGAACTTGTGTGACCTAGTTAAACCCAAGCTAAGGTCCCTTCGGCGTAAGTTTGGTTAGGACTTGTGTGACCTAGCTAAGCCCAATCTTAAGGAACCTCCTTGGTGCAAGTGGACGTTCGAACTTGTTTGATCCAACCAAACCCAAGCCTATGGTCTTTCATAAGGTTACCACCCACCCTTACTTGTCTTGTTCACGAGCTTGTACTTAGAAACCTCGGTCAACACCTTGTCCAATTGGCCAACTTCAACTTGGTGTCGACTCGAGCATTAAAACCTTCGCTTGGTTTGTACTCGACCGTCCATCACTTGGTTTGTACTCGAGTTTTCACCTAGTATCCCGTGTTCATTTCTTGACCAAACTACTTTATTCTTCCCACCACCACATTCCACAATACGTCCCAAACATCCCCACTAAAGGTCACTGACCGAAACCACCCACAACTTCACATCCAAATCCGACAACCACAAACAGTCCACAAGGCAAACCTTACAAAGACCTCACTATTTCAGCCAACATCCTCCATCTTTCCACTATCAAACCACCAAACCCCGATCATCAAGACAATCCTCAACACACCTGGAACACCCCCATAAAACGCCTAAGTCAAACTCTACCCTAAACTACCCGAAACTGCCCCACAACACCACACTGCCCAGCAAAAACACCCCACCCGAGAACCCCACTTTGAGTCCCATTTTCGTGTCGACCCGATTACAATCAAACTTGGATCCACTTACACCCCTTATTATATACATCACTTCGAGTACGACCATAATCCTCGAAATAAAAAGGCTCAAGTGTGACCATTGCGACTCCCTCTCGGCATTCTAGGTAGGTTATGGCTTACCTTCTGATTAGACTTTGATTAGCAAAGCATATGTATAGTTAGATAGTGTTGGAGAAAACATGTATGCCTTGGGGTATGAATTTGGACTGGATTACTTAGGTTGGCTATGGTTGACTGATTTGTGGACTTGTTGTCTCTTGTGATTTATTGGCTCGTATTTTTAGTGTTGACCTTGGACTTGCACTTAGTTGTCATATCCTGATCGTGATATAGTTGTCTCTCATTTATTTTGGTATTATCATGGATAGAGAGAAGGACTTGACTTGATACTAATATTGTGATATGTGTCCATGTGTGGCCCGATTGGGATTTGATTATGATTTACACTTGGGATTGATACATGCATATCATTCATACACATTCTACATGATACTTTGTTGTGAACTATGACTTGACATTAATAATGATAAGAGGACAAGTGAAACATTAGAGACTTCTTATTGTAGTGTTTGCTATGTTCTTATTTCGTATGGCCTATCTTGCATAAATAATTATTGTTACTTATGTGGTCTAAAGGGAAAGTGTTCCGGATGTGACATTGTATAGATTTTGTAATAAGTTCATATTGGTAGCTGATTTTATGGATGTTGTTATATTTATTCATCTCATGATTAGTATTGAATTTAACATTCATAGATGCATTTATCCTCATTTCCATGATACATTGACATTACATGTGATTGGCGTGATGGTGATTCCGTGATACATTGACATTACCTGGGATTGATGTGATGGTGATAAGTGAGAAAGAAATAACATTGATTCTTAAGACATATTGATTGTGTAGCCATTCTATGCTGAGTGATACGGAATGGCTAGCGGGGTGTTCGGTGGAAGAGTCACTCTATGATGCGTGATATGGAGTGACTGGTACATGGACTTCGTAGGTTCCCCTATGGATCATGATGCTGGGACGATAATATATTCCACCCAGAGCATGTATGTACAGTATGTGACAGTTAGTCAGTGCATTGCATTGCATCACACATACATTCAGATTACATCCACTCGTATATCTTTGATTCTGACTGGATTATCTATACTTGAGCTGATTATTCCTGGATTGTGATGTTACTTGTACTTGATTGCAAGCATGTCTATCCTTTAGTTTCTTTCTTATATATATGTTAGCTAACTGTTGTCGGCCTATGATACCTATCATTACATAGTGTTTGTACTGATACTACTCTTGCTACACCCTTTTTGGGGTGTAGAGTTGTTGCAGGAACTTCAGCGAGGTTTGGTTAGCCTTCAAGGATCTCATGGAGTTCATCTATATTTTCTATTTAATTCTATTTTTAAACAGAAGCGTATTCAGATTGTAGTTGTAACTTTCATTCAAGTTGGATACTTAGAAACCCTTGTACTATTTAAACCAGATTCTTTGGGTAGTTTTTGTATTTTGCATTATCAGATATCTATATTTTTAGACTTTTACTATTCTTCTTATTTACGTATGTTGTTAATGAAGCTTTAAGGGATAGGTTCGCCTACCGAGTTGGAAAATGGTAGGTGCCCGCACGACTTAGTAATTTATGTCGTGACAATCATGTGTCATTGATGTTGAAATTCTCTTTAATGCCAAAGGTCTTGAATATACTATTATAGAAGGAAATAAAGCATTAAGTAAGAAGAAGGCGAAAGCCATAATTTCCTTTATCATGATCTAGATAAAGGATTAAAGACTAAATATTTAAATACTCCATAAAACATCTACTTGGAATGTGGAATAATTTAAAGGATTAGTATGACCATATGAAAGCAATGGTTGTACCGAGGAATCAGTATGAATGTATGCACTTATGGTTACAAAATTTTAAAATTGTAAGTGAATATAATTCTGTCATTTCCGGAATAAGTTCGACCCACTTGATACACTCATTTTCACCATTTGCTGAAACTCTGGCTACCCACATTCGAGATTCACATTGAGATCAAAAGATTGCTATGAATACTATTGAGTAGAAATTAGCATCTGAAGTAAATTGTAGAGCTAAGGATTTTAAAATAGGAGACTATGTCAACATTTGAATTTGTCCTGAACGCCTACCCAAATTTGTGTTCAAGAAACTCCATGTATGTGCAATCGGTCCTTTTTCTGTCCGGAAGAAAGTAGGCCCTAATGCTTAATGGGTGGATCCACCTAATCAACCTTATGAAATACGAATCAATATATTTAACCTTTAATTAAGATATAATCCATTGAGAGCTCCTCTAAGGTGGACATAATCTTTCACTTAAATACTCCAACAAAACCTTATTCCATTTAGTCACCTGAAGTGGGTCCTTATTGTTGCCATGTTCAAACACATGTTGCTGCCTTCATTTAGAGGCAAAGGCTGCTGTAAGTCCTGGACAGGGACAGATGTGAAAGTATGCAGTTGTGTTTGTTGCATCTGAACTTAAATCAGTGCCATGTTATTACACCATATTTCACTCATTTGAAAAACATTTGTTTACTGTTTAATAGCATGATGCATATAGGACTTTAAACCAAAATATGACTGCTCTTTGAATATAAAAGAATGCATGAGATATACTACAAACCTAGGCAAGAATCCATCAACCCATTAACTTGAGTCCATGTGTTTGTTTCATATTATATGTGGGGTTATACATGTAATTGGTCTAAACTTGAGTCTGTTCTTTGGAAATAATCATAGGTTGATATGTATATATATTTTTTTTTCTACTTCTTCTTCCCACTATTTTAATCCCTGTTCTTGACCACATGGTACTGCAAATAGTTCAAATGCTAGGTACTTTAAGTATAATTCTTGCGAGAGCTGGAGAAGCGTCTACGGGTAAAGCACCGTATGTAGCAACTTTAATTGCCTAGAGTTGATTCAAGTTAGTTAGGATTTCTATTCTCATGACTGGCTAAGCAATGAAGATCATATGTGTGTTCATTTTATTGTGACAAGAACTAGATACGTCGCACCAACATTCGAGGACGAATGTTTCTAAGAGAGAGAGGATGTAACACCCCGTACTTTCGGGTAATGTTCGAACGCATAAAATTAGGCAAGTAGACCGGACTTCGGGAAGTTTATGTTGCACTCACATATGCTAATAAGGAAATTAGTATGTAAAAGGACGTGATCCAGAAATAATTCTGGATTTAATAAGTGCGATAACGGGGAGTAATAATAATAATAATAATTTTACATCCCCACAAAGGTTATAGACTAGTGTCATATTAGAGGAATTATGACATTGAGTATAAGAAGGTTTTATAAGTCACCGGAATTTAAGTGATTTGAGATCGAGAATTTAATTGTGTGTATAATTAATTAATTGTGGGATTAATTAATTATACTTGGAGACAAAACATAGTGGGACATTACGTGGAGCGTTATAACACTTGGCTCAAGTGACTACGCCTTATACATGATCGGTGGCAGACTCACAAGTCTCCAAGCCATTCACCCCTACTATGTATTAAAGTCTTCAACATCTCAAAGCTTTTGTAGAAATTTGTTCTTGGAGAAGTAATTGATACAATTCCATCAGAAGGGGTAAGTCTCCATTGATAACACTCTGAAATTTTTGACCAAATTGGGGGGATTTTTCATAACCTTTCGTACCACCAAAAAGGGGGAAATTCATGGCATTTTGGACCTCATTTCCAGAAAAACCGAATCCTTGAAGCAATCTTGAACACTCAGAAGTCAAGCAAAACCTTGAGTTTCGGAGAAGCTCTAACCCAAGTTGATTTTGGGCTCCTATTTCTGCTCGTCCAAACCTGGTTCGAGTAAAGGACTGTCCGACGACGCCATCATTACACCTAGAAGAGGTAATTATTCTTGTTTCTATTGTTTCTAAGTTTATACAATTATAGAGCATGATTCTTGCCACTAGTTTCTAAAGTAATTATCGAAAAAGTTGGTTGGTTGGGTACTGTTGGGACTATTTGTACGAAACTGGAGGTTGCATGTGAAATAGTTGTACTATTTTGGATATTGTAGCAGTAAAAAGAGAGATTAAGAGGGTTGGGTGTTTCGCTACATGCATAGGTTTCGATATAGAAGGAATATAAGTTCTATGCGTACAAGGTGTTCGCTAGAATGTCTCAATGAATCTGTTTCTAGTTTATTGATTCGATTATGATTTAAATCATCCATGTGATGTAGATAATAATTCCAAGAGCTTACAAGGATCCGCGAAACTTAGATAATTTCGTCAACAAGGTATGCAAGGCTTTTTCCTTCTTGTTGGCATAATTCTATGTGCGAAACATAGTCATTGGGTTGCTTCATAAATTACTCTACTCTTAGTAGTTAAGGATGATCAAGTCATCGACTCCTACGTTGAAATAATATCCAAGCATGTTTCTAAGACCTTAATAAGGCACACGGGAAAAGATGTTGATGTTCCTAATATTAACCAAAGGTGTAAAGGCTATTGTGTCACTCCGGATGTTTTATTATTATTCATGCATTTCATTTGCATTGCATTCATATGTTATCATGGACCACTTGTGCTATGCACATTACTATATGATAAATATTATAAATATATATGTATGGGAATTGGGAAGAGAGAAAAGAAAAAGCGTTATATACGCACACCACCTGCAAGTGGTACATACTATCACAAAAGAGCCCTAAGAAGCCAATATGATGTGATGATGTGATGTGATGATGTGATACTTGTGTGGCTTATTGGGACGGGTTGCACAATCCGCAACACTAACACATATTGGGAAGGGTTGCACGATCCGCAACACTAACATATACATATATATATGCCGCATTTGCATCATGCATACATTCGGTTACCAATATATGGTATGATGCCCATAGAGGCTCTTATGGTAAGAAAGATGCCCGGCGAGACTGATGTATATGGAAACTGCATTGTGCATAACTTTTAGGCATGTGTATTAGGGCCCTCCGGGGCATTTACTGATATTCAGTTGTTTCTGTTTCAGACTATGATATATCTCTGCTATGTTATTTCTTATGCCTGACATACTCAGTACATGTCGTACCGACGTCCCTTTTGTCTGGGGACGCTACGTTTTATTCCCGCAGGTTCATACTAAGAGAGTGGCGGTTCACATTAGTAGGTTGCTGGTTCAGCTGGTATTACTCTATTAGTTTTGGAGTTACAATCTGGTCGTGGTATGTTTTACTCTTTAGAGGCTTGTAGATAGGTGTCATGTGGTTGGTTATCATGTAGGGCCTTGTCTGCCTTGGTATATAAATGGGTAAGTTGGGGCTTTTTTGTTGAAACTTTATTTAAGCTAACACGGCTCAATCTGTGTTTAATATGTTTAAGGGTGGAGTGTATCTATTGTACCCGGCTGGTAGGATCGAGTGCCCATCGCGGCCCTCCGGTTTGGGTCATGACAAACTTGGTATCAAAGTATGTCTGTCCTAGGGAGTTTACAAGCCGTGTCTGGTAGAGTCTTTGTTATGAGTGTGTTGCGCGCCACACTTATAAACAGGAGGCTACAGGGCATTTAGGAATGTCTCCGTCTTTTATAATCTAGATCATTCGATAGAGTGGAGTCATAAGAGTACTGGTTCCTAATCAAATTTTCTCATTTGAAACTGCAGCAACATCCATAATGAGAAACACCTTGGATACTAAGACTGCGGGTACTGTCGCAAGACAAGATGTTAGACAGGTACCACCCGCTGGCACGGGTCGAAGGGTTACAGAAATTGGATGAAGAGAGGTGAATTATATTATGGACTCAAATCCATCAGAAATCATGGAGTCTATAGAGGAGTATCCATCCGAAGATCCCTATGAGTCACCCGCTCGAACACCCTCGGTTCTTCCAGCGGGAAGTGGGGTGAGGGGAGTTTCGACTTCACCAAAGACTTTAGTATCAGTGTCGGGCCCCACTGACCATGGGATAGGTGCAACAACACAGGGATGGGTACAACCGGATTTTCCTATGACATCACGCCATGACCGGGTATGCATGTCACTCAATGACCCCGACCTTTCCGAGATTTCGGATAGTCCTCAATCTTGGGGATCCGTTAATCAGGGCTCGCCGATCTATGTTATGGGATACACGCCGGGGGAAGACAAGTGACAGGCAAGGAGAAGGCGAGTGGGTAGTAAGGATAAGAGGGTTCCACTCTGAAGTGTGTCGGATCGAGGCTCATAAATAGGACTAAGATAGGATAGTGCAGATTCACCAACAAGATCATAAGGCTGTCCTAGTACCTATCCCGATAATTCATAAGATCTTTAAATTAATTACTTTTAAATAAATGATGTATTATGTGTAAACGGTATATGGTTATATGTTTGGATTAATCAAAGGAATATATGGATTCTGTATGTGCGCTGATAAGGTTGTTGTATAGTTTGGTGTGATTTTAGTTAAGTCATGAAATGGCTTTAAAATTGTTTGTATGCATAAGGTAGGCAATAATAACCTTGATTGAACTGATTATGGAGTAATTAATGTTTGTTAGAGATAATTTCAACTTGATATGGATCTAACCTAAGGCTAGGAGTAATCTATAATTCATTGGTTATAGTGAAAGGACTTGTGTAACTCCAATTATCTTTTTCACATAATCACCATAGTAACATTTGCTTAGGATAAGCCTATAGAGTATGTTGTCTTGCTATATTATTTTATTTGGTCTTTCCATGTGCTATTCAAGGAGTTAAAGTGATATAGCCTAAGTGTGGTTTTCTAATAACATGTTGAGTTTCAAATTTGATTCCATAATATGTTGTTCTTGCTATCAATGCATTGTTGCCTTCTATAAATGCATACTATGGTGTAAACTGCCCAGTTGCTTCCTGCACTAGTTTACTGTGCCCAAAATTACCTAAGTTGTGTAGGCTTGAATCATGTAGGCTTGTATATCTATTTTACCATCTTTGTAGCCTGAAATACATGAGTGATTGTTTGGAACTACAAGTGATGAGAATGTTGAGTCTGTATAAACCATTCATGTATCTCTTATGACTTCTACTGACAATTTAAGTTAGACAACCATTTGTATGCTCTAAATGTTATTCTTATCCCACTCATATATGTAGTTCTTGGGTGCTGGTGTGTGTATACTTGCCTCAGTGACATATGTGGTTATGATTTGTCTTTATTCTAGATTCTGAACATGATTAAAAGACTTGTTCACATTTTAGTCTAAGTTAAGAATATTGATCCTCAAGAGCTCAAGGTTATGGCCATCTGAATCAAGATACCATGTTAAGCAATCATATATGTCTATTACTATGTGTTCAATCTAAAAATATTAGTTTGAAATCTTATCACCTAGTTTAAATACTTATCTGAAATAAAAATCTAAAACTTTGGAAGTTATATGTCATGTGGTGTTGATAACCAGTTTCTGGATAATATACTGAAAATGATAAGTTGCATATTAAAAGAATGTGTCATATTTGTTAACCTAAATAGAATAATGTAGCCAAGATCTTGAACCTGAAAAGTCTGCTTGGATCATCTTGGCATCACATATTTCTTCTGGTTGTAAACAGACAGGTTGAATCCAAGGATGCATATTCTTTATTAGTATGACTGACCAGATTCCTAACATGTTTGTTTTGTGCTTAAAAATGACCTGCTTGGTTTGGATATGAGGTGTTACATGTTTTGGTGTCTATTTGATCCATATGATAGTTGTACTGTTCACATTAATTAGCCAGGATCAAATAGGGATGTAAATGACTCTGTTTTGTCCATATTGACCACTTCAAAAGCTATGTTGCTAATTTTGGTGTTAGATACTATATGCAGCCATGTCCATTTGCATCAGTCCAGTTTTAAATAACATGGTAAGCCTATAATAGTCTTTGTGATAGTGTCCTAGGACCCTGATTATGTCCATTCTAATCATACTGGTGAATCCCTGCCATCACCACATGTCTAGAAGATTTAAAATCACTTAGTTTAAGTGTCTGTTTAAGTAGAAAAAATGGAATTCTAAATTGCTATGTCAACTGTCATGTTCTGCTTCTTTGTTTAAGAAGAGAAAGTAGTTTAAAACTCTACATGTGAAATATACGTTCTAGTCCTATTACCTGATTGATTTGGTAAACATGCTTACCTAAAGAGACTAGAGGTGTATCATTTTTTTTTATTGGAACATGGGAAATCCACATGTTGGTTTGATTTAAAGTCAGCTAATTAGGATTAGGCTGAACTTGCTCCCTCTGCATGATGTCTGGTAAATAATATCAAATCACAAACCTACACTATCACTACTTGTGTTAGTTGAGGACTTGATTGAATGGCCTGCATATGTTGTGTCTCAAGCTCAAAGATGTCCAAGAGCTTAAGAAGCCATGTATGCCTTTTTCACATACATTTGAACCTCATTTGCTGTTCTGTTAACATGGTTCGCCTAGGACTATGTATAGTAGATTATCTTTGCATGTCACATAAGTTCATGACTGCTTTTAATATTTTCAGTTGTGGTTGGGTCAACATGAACACCCTGAAGTCTATTTTGCCTCTGCTGAATATCTATGCTAAGAGTCATATTTGTGCTTTGTTAGAAACTCAGTTGCCATCTAGTTTTTCCTATTAAATTTATATACATGACTTGAGGTATGTGTTATATTGATGAGATAAGCATACTTAGTTGAGGTAATATGTCATGTAGGGACTGTTTTGAAATGTCATAGTTATTATAATCTTACCACCTGAAATCTGGCCCCTTGTTGTGACTTGGTCCTACTTATGTATCACATGTATTCGCCTTAGTGTTACACTATTTTGCCTTGTCTTTGTTCTAGGTCCTAATTGACACCTTAAGTACCATGAGCTATTGTATTTCTGTCCAAATGAAGGGTTAATATTGAGACTTACCTTACTGCCATACTTTGAACTTTTGTTTCTCAAAGAAAGTCACTATTTTCAAGGGGAAAATGGCAACCTTGACAGATAGTTCCTACCATAGTAATGAGAGCAATTTCTGGACATTCTAATGTTTACTTTGAGATCAGGATCTGAGGCTAAGTGTTGGGGATTGAAACTGTTTCCATTAGTTGCTACATTTGATTATTGGCACTGTTATATTGAGCCGGTTGCTGTGTATATCTGTTATTTTCTTAGGCATTTAGCTTCCACATTTGTTGTTGTTCTGGCTGTTGTTTGAGGTCACTTGTTGATGTTGTTTAGCTGCTGTTTTTGTTATTACTTGCTACTGTTATCACTGCTGTACTTGATAAAACTTGTTGTCATGTTCAAACACATGTTGTTGCCTTCATTTAGAGATAAAGGCTGATGTAAGTCCTGGACAGGGACAAATGTGAAAGTAAGCAGTTGTGTTTGCTGCATCTTAACTTAAATCGGTGCCATGTTATTACACCATCTTTCACTCATTTGAAAAATATTTGTTTACTTTTTAATATCATGATGCATATAGGACTTTAAACCAAAATATGACTGCTCTTTGAATATAAAAGAATGCATGAGATATACTATGAACCTAGGCAAGAATCCATCAACCCATTAACTTGAGTCCATGTGTTTGTTTCATATTATATGTGAGGTTATACATGTAATTGGTCTAAACCTGAGTCTATTCTTTGGAAATAATCATAGGTTGATATGTATTTTTTTTCTTCTGCTTCTTCCCACTATTTTAATCCCTGTTCTTGACCACCTGGTACTGCAAATATTTCAAATGCTAGGTACTATAAGTATGTAGCGACTTTAATTGCCTAGAGTTGATTCAAGTTAGTTAGGATTTCTATTCTCATGACTGGCTAAGCAATGAAGATCATCTGTGTGTTCATTTTATTGTGACAAGAACTAGATACGTCGCACCAACATTCGACGACGAATGTTTCTAAATGAGAGAGGATGTAACACCCCGTACTTTCGGATAATGTTTGAACACATAAAAGTAGGCAAGTAGACCGGACTCCGGGAAGTTTATGTTGCACTCACGTATGCTAATAAGGAAATTATTATGTAAAAGGACGTGATCCAGAAATAATTCTGGATTTAATAAATGCGATAACGGGGAGTAATAATAATAATTTTACATCCCCACAAAGGTTATAGACTATTGTCATATTATGGGAATTATGACATTGAGTATAAGAAGGTTTTATAAGTCGTCGGGATTTAACTGATTTGAGATCGAGAATTTAATTGTGTGTATAATTAATTAATTGTGGGATTAATTAATTATACTTGGGGACAAAACATAGTGGGACATTACGTGGAGCGTTATAACACTTGGCTCAAGTGACTACGCCTTATACACGATCGGTGGCAGACTCACAAGTCTCCAAGCCATTCACCCCTTCTCTATATTAAAGCCTTCACCTTCTCAAAGCTTTTGTAGAAATTTGTTCTTGGAGAAGTAATTGATACATTTCCATCAGAAGGGGTAAGTCTCCATTGATAAACCTCTGAATTTTTTGACCAAATTGGGGGGATTTTTCGTAAGCTTTCGTACCACCAAAAATGGGGAAATCCATGGAATTTTGGACCTTAGTTCCAGATAAACCGAATCCTTGAAGCAAGCTTGAACACTCAGAAGTCAAGCAAAACCTCGAGTTTCGGAGAAGCTCTAACCCAAGTTGATTTTAGGCTCCTGTTTCTGCTCGTCGAAACCTGGTTCGGGTAAAGGGTTGTCCGACAACGCCATCATTACACCAAGAAGAGGTAATTCTTCTTGTTTTTATTGTTTCTAAGTTTATACAATTATAGAGCATGATTCTTGCCACTAGTTTCTAAAGTAATTGTCGGAAAAGTTTTTTGGTTGGGTACTGTTGGGACTGTTTGTACGAAACTAGAGGTTGCATGTGAAATCATTGTACTATTTTGGATATTGTAGCAGTAAAAAGAAGGATTAAGAGGGTTGGGTGTTTCGCTACATGCATAGGTTTCGATATAGAAGGAATATAGGTTCTATGCGTACAAGGTGTTCGCTAGAATGTCTCAATGAATCTGTTTCTAGTATATTGATTCGATTATGATTTAAATCATCCATGTGATGTAGATAATCATTCATAGAGCTTACAAGGATCCGCGAAACATAGATAATTTCGACAACAAGGTATGCAAGGCTTTTTCCTTCTTTTGGCATAATTCTATGTGCGAAACATAGTCATTGGGTTGCTACATAAATTACTCTACACTTAGTAGTTAAGGATGATCAAGTCATCGACTCCTATGTTGAAAGAATATCCAAGCATGTTTCTAAGACCTTAATAAGGCACACGGGAAAAGATGTTGATGTTCGTAATATTAACCAAAGATGTAAAGGCTATTGTGTCACTCCGGATGTTTTATTATTATTCATGCATTTCATTTGCATTGCATTCATATGTTATCGTGGACCACTTGTGCTATACACAATACTATATGATAAATATTATAAATATATATGTATGAGAATTGGGAAGAGGGAAAAGAAAAAGCGTTATATACGTACACCATCTGCAGCTGGTACAGACTATCACAAAAGAGCCCTAAGTAGGTTGCTGGTTCAGCTGGTATTTGGAGCACTCTATTCGTTTCGGAGTTGCGGTCTGGTCGTGGTATGATTTACTCTTTAGAGGCATGTAGATAGGTGTCATGCGGTTGGTTATCATGTAGGGTCTTGTCGGCCTTGGTATATAAATGGTTGAGTTGGGGATTTTGGGGTGAAACTTTATTTAATCTAACACGGCTCAATCCGTGTTTAATATGTTTAAGGGTGGAGTGTATTTGTGGTGCCCGACGGGTAGGATTCGGGTGCCCGTCGCGGCCCTCCGGTTTTGGTCGTGATAAAAAATTTCCACTTCTCAGAATTATTTTTATAAAAGTAAGATAAAAGATATGAAATAGAAAATGTGTGGGAGGGGTAGAGGGGGAGGTGCAGGGGGTTATGGTGGGGTAAGGGTCAGGGTGGGTAGTAAGAAAAAAATTTCTAATTTTTCATAAATCTTTTACAAAAGTACAATAAAATAGACAACAACATACCAAGTGAAATTCCACAACGTGGGGTTTGAAAAAGTAAAATGAAATATATAAAATAAAAAAATTGGGGAGGGGGGAGGAGGTTGGAGGGATGTTGGGTGGGTGTGGGTGGGGGTGTTGGAAGGGGGGGAGAGTAAGGGGTGGCGTAGAGGTGTGTCGGGGTGTAGGGAGAGGGGGTGGGTAGGTAGGTTAGGGGGTAAGTGTAGGTGGTGGGTGGTGGAGAGTTGGTTGGGGGTTGCATTGATATATTTTTTATCGATCCGAAAAATATTTTCCCTCAAATTTACATTTCCTCGTATTTTGAGGGAAATGTGTTGTTATTGGGTCTAGTGAATCACATATATGGGTACTCATATTTGTCCATATTTTTATGAATTAAAAAGAGAATTGAAGCTCATATTTACTAACCAGAAATATGAGTGAATCAATTCACTAAAATATAGATTAAATGGGCTAAGTCTCTAAATATGTGCTCAAATTGCCACCTCTAGTGTGACGTGACACCCTCGGCTAAGGGTCAAGCCGCCCCTGCATATGGTAAGATACATTTACCCCACTTAACTAATTCTCTAACAAGTTATCTCACTTAGGAAAGTATACCGCGAACTGTGATCAATTAATTGTTTATATTTAGCCATAGTAGCAAAAGAAATGAAGATGGGACTTTGGTCAAAAAGAAGATACTTTCAGTGTCCATGTTTTAGAGTTCTTTTATAATGTGTCTCGATTCCAGGTTTCTTCTGCAACACATAAGCACAATGTGCTTTAGGCTCCAAGTTCACTGCCAATCAAAGGTGGAACATATTAGTCATCTTCCGTAATGTCACGCAAAAGCAGAAAAACATAATGGGGTATTATCTTCACAACTTGCATATAGGCGATAAGCCGATAATCTAGATAGAGCCAATGACACCAGAACAACCCTCCACTAATAAGCTTATCATAACAAATGTATAAAGTGAAAATTAGGCCAAAATCCCCAAGTATATAATCTATTAAATCTAACAGCCTCTGTGGTTTATACATACTAATCTAGACAAATACTATGGATGGTGGTATGGTGTGGGTTGGGGGTGGGGGTGGGGCGGGGAAGTGGTGGTGGGAGTGAAGATGAGGTGAGTTCGAGGGTTGAGAGAAGATAATTAACGTCAAATGTTACTTATGGGATTCAACTTTTTTTGGTACATAAACAATTTTATTACCAAGTGAACATTGAAGTACAAGATTAAAAAAAATAGGCATGGACATAACCCCATCCTGTGTACACCATCAACATCAAACAACATATAGAGCAGTACTACTACTTATCACTTAACATCAATATCTATATATAGGAGAACAGGATAAGAGTATAGCAGTTCCAGCCCCTTGCTTAGTCGTGGTAAGATCCTCTATTGAACACTTTTTGGATAATTAGCTTCATCACTATAGAAGCAGTCCTTTGCTTAGTCTGAAAGATGCGTTGACTCCTCTCTTGACATATCATATATAATGCACTGGCCATTGAAGTCCTGAATAGCTCATCTTTAACACTCTTACCTCTAGCATGCAATACAACCCATGAAACTTCTTCTTGCCAATGTAGAGCAACTCTACATATTCCTAGCCATTGTAAGACGGCATTCCAAACTGTAGCAGAGAAATCATAGAGAAAACAGGTGATCATGACATTCATCATTAGTACCACATAGAGGACATAGTTTATAGTCAGTCACTCCCCTTTTAAACAATCTATCCCTGGTCTGCAACCTTTCCGAGATAGTCATGTGAAGTATAAACAACACCCATTTAGGGCATCCATAGTTGTTACAAATCAGCTTCCTCCAATAAACTTTTATGAAATTCCCTGCATTTGTTGCAAAGCAGCCTCGTCATAACCAGCTGGTGCCAGGTGTTCCCTAGCTTGCAAATTTTTTTACACCATCCATGAAGGATTGGTAGTTTGTACAATCCATATGGAGCCAGTTTTGATATAGTAGGCATGAACCTACCTGACCCATAGTCTGTCCTTTTTCTTACTTACACTCCACAGAAGCTTGCAAATTGCAGCCCTATTTCAGGTTTGGATGTCAAGTAGGTCAAGACCACCTGCTGCCCTTGGATGGCACAGTCTATCCCATGCAACTAAGGCTTTCTTGGACATTGCAGTAGAACATAGCATAGAAATCTTCTACGCACTGCTTCGATTGATTCCACCAGCTTTTGGGAAGGATGAATATTTGAGACCAAAACACTTGAATAGAGAATAGAATGCTCTTAATCAGCCGCACCCAGCTAGAATAAGATAAAAATTTGGATGTTCAGGAGGTGATTCTACTCAACATTTTTTCAAGGAGTGATTGACACTGGCTGATGGATAACCTTTTGGAGCTAAGGGGCACTCCTAGGTATCTGAATGGTATTTCTCCTTTGACAAACCCAAGGAACTCTATTGTAGATTGCTGGACATCATCAGGAACACCTCCAAAGTATATTGAACTTTTCTCTATGTTGGATTGAAGACCAGAAACAAGGGATAATACTTGAAAATGGCCATTCCACATAATCATAGGCTTTCCTCATATCTATCTTTATCATACATCTAGGTGACACACTTCTCCACCCATTTTCCTTAATAAACACATGACCTAGGATTATGTTATCTGTAATCACCCTCCTAGGAACAAAGGAAGACTAACTACTATCTATAAGAAAATCCATCACTACTTGTGACCTCTTGGTAATGATTTTGGAGATGATCTTATATAAGATGTTACAATAGGAAATGAGCCTAAAAATCAGTAACTCTAGATGAACTTTATCTTGGGAATCAAAGTGACATTGGTACAGTTTAGAGCTCTATAGAGATTACCTATAGAGAAGAATCCAAGTATTGCATTTGTAACAGCTTCTCAAATTATAGGCCATGTTTTTTTTAAAGAATACTGCATTCAATCCATCACTTCCTGGTGCTTTGGAATCTTCTATGTCTTTCAAGGCTTCCCAAATCTCCTCAGCTTTTTGTGTAGCAATTAAATCAAACTGTTGATCTATATTCAGTATTGGACCCTCTTTCAAAACTTGAGGATCAAGTGCATGTAGCTGGTCTTTTGAAGATCCCAATTATGCCTTGTAGAAACCTATGACTTCATTTTCGACCTCCAATATATTTTGCACTGTAACTCCAGCCTCATTAACCAAGATGGGGATTATTCTTTGCCCTTCTATTCCTCATGCAAGCAAGAAGAATGAGGTGTTTGCATCCTCTAGTTTAAGCCATTTGACCCTTAATTTTTGTTGCAATCCTTACTTCAATTCGGAAAGTCTTAAGGGATATCATTTGGTTCACTTTGGGAGAAGATTTTATTTTGAAAATCTCGGTATTTAATTATTTGGATTAATTGCTCGATCATTTTACGAAAATATGCTCTAATTGGCGACCTAAATATTTTGCTGGATTTGTAATATTATTTATGACCTGCAGAAATTAACGGAACTAATTTTAGAGTTCGTTTGATTGGTTTGTGATAATTAAGTCGGTTTTAGTATTTAATATGCTTATTTATGGTAAAAAGATGGTCAAGGGAAGATATAAGACTCGAATTGAATTTTTTTTGTTTTCATTAGCTTTGTATTGATGTTTGTGAATTGCGGGGATGTGTGGCTCCATTCCCGAGGTGATCAGATGAGAATCGAAGAAGAAAATCTAAATTTTGGAATTTTAAACCTCTAAGTTTGAGAAGTTTGACCGAAAGTTGAGTTTTGCATGAACGTACCCATAATCGAATTCCAATAGTTTCATGAGATCCGAAATATGTTTCATGAATTATCTGGGTCGTTGGTTCACATTCCGAGGGGTTTGGAAAGTTTTGGACGTTTTGTCGCAAAGGTTTGATTTTTGAGAAAGTTAGAGTGTTTTTACGAAAAAGCGCACCTTAACGATGTCAGATCATTGTTTTGAGTGTGCGATCAAGTTCATAGTGTCATTTATACTCAAGTTAGATATTTGATTTGTGTTCGGGAGGTTCCGAATGAGTTTCGAAGCATTTAGAGGATGTTTGGAAAAAAATCAAAAGTGCTGAAACATGATTTTTCTTACTTTAGTAGCAAATTTCTCGAAATCTATAAATAATTAGGAGATGATGTCTTGATGAAAGTTGTAGCCCTTTGAATATTCTTTCCCTCAGTTCAATACGTTCTTGATTTCAACATCCGTGCAAGGAGTTATGGCCTTTTTATCACAAACTGTTGTGTTGATTTTTTTGACTAATGACAACTTTTCTAAAAATGCTGATTATGCCCCTATTTTCATCCATAAATTTCGGACTTCCTTTAAAACTTCAAAACATTAGATCTCTGTCATTTTAAGTGTCAAATTGGGTGATTCAAAAGGATATCTTTGGTGAAATATTGCAAGGATCATGTTGAGCTTGTCAAAGATAACTTTCGTGATTATCTAGTATCTGATTAGGGTTGGGACACCTGCAACATCTTTTACTTTGTTATGGAATTTAGTCACTTTTTCTCACAAGTTTGGGAGTTAGGATTGAGGTGATTTAAAAGACATTCTTCTCGTATTTTCTTTGGGGTAAGAATATAAACCTTATTTTATGGTAGTTCATTAATTTCTTATATTATTTAGAGTCGATATCATGTTTGGGTTGGAAAAATTGGGGGGGTTTAGCCCTAGCCTAGAAATGATTTTTTCATGAAAATGGAGGTCGATTCGTGCTTAGTTTTTGATGATTTTCTGTATTTAGCTTATTTAGGTTATGGGTAAACGATTTCTAAAATACATTTCCAGTTTTCCCTTAGAGACTCGGGATTACATTTTTGGGTTGTATGTTTATCATTAGACTCGCTTAACCTCGTAGAGTATTAGTTTGACTTGTCATGACCCAATTTACTATGTCGTGAAGGCACTAACTCCCACCAAGTTAGTAAGACATCCACAGTCTAATTAAAGCAATTTTAATAAGAAAAGCAGTGCAGAATAAGAAAACAAGTCAACTTAAAAATCTTAATAAGTCTTATAATCATAAAAATACGAGATACGTATTACAATCCCCAAAACCTGGTGTCACTAGTACAAAAACCACTAAAACATGGTACAAGTCTGAGATAAGTATACTACACTGTTTGAAACAAAAAGACATGTATAAGTAAATAAAGAAGATGAATCCGGTGTCACAGATCTGCCAGTAGCTCACCCCAAATACTTTGAAAAGCTCCTCAACGGGTACGGAAGTCTCGAGCTCCACTCGTATTAGGATCGAACTACAATCAAAATGATACATCAATTATACAATGATTACAGGAAAACGTGTACTCAGCAGCATCGTCGGCTGACCCCTATTTAAAATGAAGACGAGGGTTTGTCTTCCGATTACTACTTCCACACTTTAACTGTGATTAGTCCTCAAGTCCGTTCAATTTTCCAAATATATAATTAAGTATGATGCACTCAACAATTTAGGAAAGATATACGATAAAGAAATAAAAGAGATGATGTGATGTGCAAATGCTATGTAATGCAAGGTGTTTCCATCACCGGTACCACACATTCCTTCAATAGGGAGCGCGACCCATGGGGGACCGTGAGGTCCATATACCACCCATAATTATTTTCTATCGTGTTCTCTAGCTAATATTAGGCTTTCAATCAAATTACTCGGCCTTTCTTAGGTTTACATTACTTGTCTCTAGCCAATCGGGCTCATATGAATCGCATCACTTCGTCCGGAACCATTTCCCATATGACCCAACATATGTATCGTCAAGTGTAATATGCATGAGATACCATATGAAATCATGAATATGATATGCACACAATAAACAATAAATGCTAAGCAATAAATACTCAGTCCTTAGCTTCTTTTCCACTTTTAAACGAGTATTTAGTAGCGATGACAACATTTAATCACATATAAGATAGGTAATAAACATAGATGCAATAAATAAAGGGTCTCATGCCACATGATGAATCACACAATAAATCTATGATGTCAATAATGCCCAAAGCATGACATTCAGACCGAACTATACAATTCAAAAGTACGCAAATACCCATAACATGACACTGTATCCAATACAAGTACTCGTCACCTCACAAGTATCAGGACCTCCTTATTTACCGTATTACTCCCTTTTACGTAGTCTATTTTACAAACCATGACACTTTAAATAAGGTCAACAAAGTCTCAACTTGCCTAATTTTAGAGTCCGAAATTCACAACGTAGCCTTTCCCTTCCGAAGAGCCTCAGAATAATCAAAATATGTTCAAATACATGTTCTATGTTAAAACACGAGTCCATATACACCCTAATGCTATATAATAATTTCGGACCCAAAAAGTCACCTAGAATGGGATTCCTTGACCCAAAAGGGTAAAAAGGGAAATTAGCCCCAAAATTAGCCTACCCATGATCTATGGAGTCTGAATACCAAAAAATGAAGTAGATCTCGACATCAATTCAATAGTCTTTTGAAGAATTTATGAATTTCAAGATAGGGTTCTTAAATCCCATTCTCAAGACTTAAATCATGATTATTTTCCCAACGAGCTCGCATCTGCGCCCCATTTCTTCGCACCTACGAGCGCATTTCTTTGGTCCAAACCTCGCAGGTGCGATGTCCACTTAAATCGCCCAAAGACCACAGGTGCAACTTCACCCCTGCGGTCCATCTGCCATAGCTGCGAGCCTGGCCCATCTCTCTTTCCCTCGCATCTGTGGCCCATCCTTCGCAGGCGCGCCTTAGCAGGTGTGAGCCAAATTTTGCTGGTGCGGGACACTAGGAACCAGCAACTTAACATAGGTTCTAACCATTAATCCAACACCCGAAACTTATCTAAGACCTCCCGAACACAAATTAAATATGCAAACCAATCCTAAAACATGCAATGAACTTGCTCGTGCACTAAAACTCAATCACACAAGGTCGTCTTGACCTGATATTGACTGTGATAAACTCCAATGGAATCAATAAAACTTCAAAATAGACTCATTTATCCTCGATGTTGACTTTGGTCAACCGATTCCCTTCCTTAACTTAAGAATTTCCAAAAACTCCTCCTATTTACCCAAGACTCCCTCAAATGACTTGGGATTCATTCCGACCATCCAACTAAGTCACGTTCCAAACCTAGTAGAACCATTAAAATTTGATTCTAGAAGTATTTAGTCAAAAGTCAACTTTTGGTCAAACTCCTTAATCTTAGAACTTTAAAATTTTAAAACTTAGATTTTCTTCAAAGATTTTCATCGAACTGTCTTGGGAAACGTGCCACCCATCACCACAAATCAAATATACCATAAAGAAGTTAGGGGATGGGTCATTTAGGAAAACATAGGGAAAATAACCAAAACGATCTAACATGTCACTACATCATCCACTACTTAAGCACATTACCAACCTCGAACATAAAAGAGAAAGGAAGTACCTGAATTTCCAAAAAGCTGGGAATAGATACTCCGCATGTCCGACTTGGTCTCCCAAGTAGCCACCTCGATCGAACGATATCTCTATTGAACCTTTACTGAAGCAATCTGCTTGGATCTCAACTTCCGAATTTGTCTATCTAAAATAGCAACTACTCTTCCTCAAAAGTTAATATCTAATGAGAAACACCGAATCCCACTAAATAATATAAGAAACATCTTAATGGTACTTCTTGAGCATGTAAATATGAAATACGGGATGAATACCCGACAAACCAGGAGGAAAATCCAACTCATAGGCTACCTCACCAATACGCTGAACAATCTCAAATGGGCCAATATACCTAGGGCTCAACTTGCCCTTCTTTTCGAACTTCATCACACCCTTCATGGTTGAAACCTTAAACAATTCCCACTCACTATCCATGAACTCCAAGTCACGAACCTTCTGATCTGCATAACATTTTTGCCTACTTTGAGCCATGAGAAGTCTCTCTTGAACCAACTTGACCTTGTCCAGTTAATCCCACAACAAATCTATACTCCAAGGCATAACCTAGAACACATCGAACCAACTTACTAGAGAACGACACCTCCTACCATACAATGCCTCAAATGGAGGCATGTCAATGCTCGAATGATAACTATTGTTGTAAGAAAACTCAGTCAAAAGCAAGTACTGGTCCCAATGGGCACCAAAATATATCATACATGCACGTAACATATCCTCAAATACTTGAATAGTCTTCTTGGACTAACCATCAGTCTGAGGGTGAAATAATGTACTAAGATCCACCCGAGTACCCAACTCCTTCTACATAGATCTCCATAAGTGAGATGTAAATTGCGTTCCTCGATTCAAAATGATAGAAATAGGCACTCCTTGAAAATGAACTATATC
The DNA here is from genome assembly GCA_034509755.1 of Anisodus tanguticus. Classification (NCBI taxonomy): domain Eukaryota; kingdom Viridiplantae; phylum Streptophyta; class Magnoliopsida; order Solanales; family Solanaceae; genus Anisodus; species Anisodus tanguticus. The sequence goes on along the minus strand of CM067543.1, from coordinate 16,150,784 downwards.
TCGGATGTAGATTCTAGCCAACTTCTCTAAATTGTAAGTAATCTGGATAGTACAAAATTACCCGACTTCATCAAACGATCCTCAATCATCCAAATGACATCAAACTTCCCCGAAGTCTGTAGTAACCTTACCACGAAGTCCATAGCTATTCTCTCCCACTTCCACACAGGTATATGCATTCTCTGAGAAATCCCACCATGCTTTTATTTACTCGGTGCAGTTTTTAATATTTTTAAACTGAGTATAAATCGATAAAAAAGTCACAAAGACATTAATCTCAATATAGCAGACTAGTAAATCCTAAAATCTTAGTCTCCACGACCAATATGCACCAGTTTTAGCCATCATTGCTTCGGGTTTTTTCCATATACACTCCAACCCATTCAATTATATTGGTGTCTTCAAATAATTATGTTCTCAAAAGAAATATCATGGATCTATTATAATTTTGTTGGAGAAGGAACGACATTGGGGCTTGAATTCTTCACTGCTCCACTCGATCAACACACACACACACACAAAAGAAAAGGTTTTAAAACTGGATAGACCTAAATTGACACTTAGGGTTCCACCAGAGGGCATGGAACCCCGATCAATCAAAGTAGATCATACTATTAGTGATTTAGGTTAAATTTATCAAATAAACAAGCTCAAACTCAGAATTGCCGACCCTGAATAATGAGAAGATGGGTCTCAATTTATAGAGACCTTGAATCTTAGGTTTTCCATATTCAACCGATGTGGGAGAACAAAATTGGGGGAAAATTGCCTGCAATAAGTTTCAATCTATCAAAATGTCGAGTTATTTCAAATGAGACAAGTATTCATAAAATCATAGCAAAAAAACAAGAGAGGGGTAACCTCACTGTGGTTGGATGGTGGTGGTTATGTGGCTCACCTGTGACATAAGGGCAAAAGCATTTAATGCCCTTGACCAGAATAGGCGAACACAACTGGTGGGAAGCCACAACACGCATCTCAGTCACCATTTTTGGCAAACAGAGGACGAATGTGAAAGCGGTTAGTGTTATGCATTAAAGGTAAAAGTGGAAAAGGGGTGGGTTGGGCATTTAAAATGCTTGACTAGCAAAGTGGGCCGGGTCTAGGCACTTGGGCCTGGACTCGGCCGATTTATTTAAAAGGAGGGTGGCCCAAAATGCCTATTTAAATGAAATTGAACCTTTGGCCACATTTTGCACATGTGGCCATGTTTTAAATAAACAAATGACTCGACTACTTTTAATTGTGACACAATTAAATCAATAGCTTCGATTTGAGCCTAAATTTGATATAATTATGAGATTAAAATCTCCAAGTCAAGCAAACCCCTTTTTATTGAAATTGAGACGTAATTTCAACTATCCTTCTTAATTACACAATCTTCCCAAATTTGACGGAATAAATATAAATTTCTTTCAAAAATTGAAATTTTCACAATTATATTTACTTTTAATTCTGAAAATTATAATTAATTATCATAATAAAGATAAAAATACTATATGATATACAACATGTATACCAGATGATATATTATCAAATAGAGTGACAAAATATATTTGAAATAATTTGTAAAATCAGTTTCATCTTCGTAAAAGTATATTCTACTCTATCTGTGACTGGAGTATCCTAAATAAATAAATAAGATTATTGGAGGAATTAGGTGTCAACAACTGCCCCTTTCTTGTTCGGGGATGGTAAAACCATACCTGAGCAACAAAATTTGACTGCTTGGTCTTAGCCGACCGATTGAAAAGTACTTCTCATTTTCATGAAAATTTTGAAAATTATGGTTGGAACCTGGTCTGATCAGGGTTTCCTACATTTCTCAGGTTGTATGAGAATTTAGACCACTTGTAGTTCGACTTAAAAAGACTACTAGAAAACTAATAGAGCAAGCACATCAAACCAAAAAATTCTGGAATTTTTTTTATTTGGAATATGATTGATCCTCATAAATTGAGTGGCCTATCTATCCCCGATTTTTGGGAATCAGGTCACTTGTAGTTTGAATTGATGACCCGAAAAGATTATCCTTTATGTGGGAATCTCTTTGACCTTTCTGGTGTTTGCTCGACCGATCACAGGGTTTTAAAACTAAAAACTTCCTCTGTGATCGAGTGTGGAGCAGAGTGAGTTTTTGAGCCCAAGTACAGAGAGCTTGAATCTCGTTGGTACACTATTTCAACTGGCTGCCCAAGACAGGTTCCATGTTTGCTCCGCATGCGTCTAGATCTGGTATGCTTATTTCCCACCTATGGTAGCTTTGACCTATTTCTATGTGTTGGGGCCTCCATGTTAATTATTTATATTTTCTTAGATGTTCGATGTTATTTGTTGTACCCTCCTAGGTGATTGTTCTGAGCAGGGGACACATCCGACACCATCTGGCACAATTGACTTTGTTAGTTGTTGTTTAAATGGATGCCACTTCCGATATCGTTTGGCTCATTTGACTATATTGATTTGAGCAGATGCCACCTTTGACACTGCATGGCTCTATCAACTTTAATTACTTGAGCGGATGCCACCTTTGACAATGTCTGGCTCTATTGCCTTTAGCGAATGCAACCTTCTGTCTTTGTTAACTTTGTTGACTTGAGCAGATGTTACTTTCGATATCGTCTAGCTTGTCTAACCTCTTTGTTTTGCTGAATAGATTTCTGGCATGTCTTCTTGAACTTGGTAGTATGACTCATAATTTTAAGTTTCATGACATTGTCGATTAATACCGGCATTCTGGGAAGAGATGTGACCTTAAAGAAGGATAATGAGAGTTTATAGGTTGTCTACGGAAGTGTCAAAGTGTATAGAAGTTAAACGGATCAAAAATGTTTTTCAATGAAAAACTTCAGAAGTGTAATTTCACGGCCAAAAGGATGAACCTTTCAAAATTTTATGGACCTTCAAAATAGCCCTCCGTCATATTTTTGGGAGGCAGATTGTACGATCCATATTGACGGATCGTAAAAAATTGTACGGACCATCAAATTGGTCAGTGCCGACTTAGTTTCGGGTTTAAATGATATTTTGGTAATTATTGATCCATTTTCGACCAAAGCTTTCCCTAACCGTACTAACATATCTCCATGGTTTCAAAGTGATTCCAAGGGGACTACACCATAGTTCTACTTCCAAAAGCTAAGGTAAGTGAAGGAGAACACTTCTATGGAATCATTATGCACTTGAGAGTTGTTCTTGGAACTAAGAAGATTGGATTTAAGGTTATATTTGTTGTGTAAGGTAAGATTTACACTCCCTTTCTTGTGCTTATGTTTATTTATTTGTTAATTACGCGTTTGAGTGAAGAATCTATGAGTTAGCACTTTAGGTCACAAAAGAATGCTAGGGTTTGTTATTGGGCTATTTTGAGGTTGTATGTATGCCTGGTTATGACTGCAAATGATGGGATGTAACTTGATTATGTTGTAGATGTTGTTGTTGAGGTCGTCTAAAATGTTGATTTCAATAATGGAACTATAAGGTAGAGAATGGAATGGCTATAAAATACGTAAATGTTGTTCTTGTTGATATAAAATACGTAAATGTTGATGGAATGGCTATTGAATGGAGTCATAAGTACTTGAATAGCATGGTGGTGATAAATGGAAGTTGTTGTGATATAATATATGGAACTTGAACTATGATTGATCTGAAATATCTCTAATACGTAGGATATCGTTCGAAGGGCAGCCGAATAGTTGCAAGATATCATTGTTCAAGCAACAAAGGTATGTTAAAGCTTATTTCTTCATTCTTTTGGCATGACCTATGAATAAACATAACCATAACTATGCCATTTCAAAAAGGAACTCTATTCTTGAAATTTAAAGTTTATAGCCCTCATTGTTGCAGATTAACATATGATTCATGGATCTTATTGTTGTTCTTTGTCATGGACATTTCACGCCTTGATAGAATCTTGAATCTTATGTCTTCTTATGATCTTTATTGACTCTCTGATAGTCGATACAAACACAGTTACATAATGATAATTGGAGGATAACATCCTTGAGTCACTCCGATTAGATACATAAGGCCCTTCAGAGTCAGCCATTATATTGCACTTATATATATATGTTGTTATTTTCTTACAGAGCTGCACTATAGTCGGTGGGGTACAACACCTAGTGGTGCAGACCATTGTAGTTGATTTTGACATTATCGAGTTCCACATCTGGGCCGGGTACGACTAAGTCCGAATCAAGGCCGAGTATGATATATATATTATGATATGATTTTTCCCACAGAGAGGCTGGATATTACATTATATTGCCCCACAGAGTGGCTTGATTTTTACAAACATGAATATATCTTCATGATTGTGACAGGTAGGCCCTCAGAGGCTTGTTATGAGTTTCAGGTTCAATCTTTCACCCTTATCTCTTATGTTATATCTTCTGTCTACATTTTTTATATGCCTTACATATTCAGTACATCTTTCGTACTGATGTCCGAAATACATCTATTGAGTTATTCTATAGAAAAAGATATGTCTATGGAAGAAGATCCATCTATAGAAGAGGACCCATCTGAGGCCCCAGAAGAATCACCCTTCCGAGTACCGTCAATTCCAGTGGTGTTTCCAGATTATAGGAGAGCTCACACAATACAAAAATTATCCATGCAGCAGTCGTTTCCAGTCGGGTTAGATGTGAGTGGTACTATGTACGCAACAACGCTCCCAGTCATCTTTCCAAGCAAGGTCATGTTCAAAGACCCCCACAGGTTATGCCTTTTGAGAGGCCAAGGAGCCCATTATCATGGAAGTCAATTAAACAAGGTTTGCTAGAATGAGCAGAGGTGAGGAAGAAGTATCCAGTAGACAGACTAGAAGGTTTGGAAGGGAGGTAGGTAACGAAATATTTGTATTGTGAGATGTGTCAGACCGAAGCTCCTGGGTAGAATTCAAGCAAGTATAGCGAGATGTTGGAAGTTGTAGACTACGTTGTTAGCAATGTTGAAGGAGGCATGACAGAGCGTGCTTATCTGATATCGAGTTATGTTCAGAATACGGAGCCTTGGGCCATAGGTCTAGAGAATGCCCCGAGATATTTCAGTCATTGTGCCATCTGTGTGGACAAGTACATTATGGGAAATTTCCAAATGATGTTGAGGAGTATTATTGGTGTAGGAGCAAAAACCATAGAGTACATATATGCCTGAGATTGAATTAGGCAGAATAGCAGGTTCCAATGCTACTCAGATTTATGCAACTAATCAGGTATGTGCATAATTTTATTAAGAATAGCCATGCTTATTCTTATGATCGGCTGGTTACCATTAATGTAGAAAGCGTGTTATACATATGCATATAGACCGTAAATGGGTAATAGAAGTGTAAGGTGGTATATGAAACTACAATATGTTCAAATTCTAAGTAAAATGATTCAAGAACCAACCCTTTCTTAGCCATATGCATGTACAACATTCTTAGGTCCTATAGCGTGCATGATGTCGGGACATATAAGATGATTGAATACACGATTTAAAAATATACACATGGATCCAACGAGTTATGGAAAACACCAGAGAAATGACATGGAAAATGGATTTTTGGAGTTAAGTTATCTGAAGCTTTGTTCAGAAAAAAGCTAAAGAAAAAGGGGTGTGAAATGTCATACCTGAAATAGTAACCCCCAACCCCTCCCAAGGACTACACCATTTAGGATGACCGTGAGACGGGATGAGTTTTTTTAGTTTAAGGCAGACGATATACTTTCTTGACAGTAAGAGATAGTAGGATTTTTGATATTAAGTGATGAGATTTTTGAATTCTATGGTGTAATTTTATGAGCTGATCGGGAAAGAATAGTTGGTTAAAGATAATTTGCGATAAAGACTTGATTTAACATAAAAGCAATGATAAATGGTAAATGGGTGTCTGGTAAGCACAAGTGGAAGTGTTATGAGAGAGTAATGAGGCCGAAGAATGTTTCTCACACAAATAGATCAACAAAAAGATGGTACTAGTAAGGACTTCGATAACAGAACTAGAATGGGAATGAGGTCCAATACGCCCCAACTCAAAAATTGCATTATTTTTTACATCCTCACTAATGTATACTCCCTCAACATCAGAATCATCAATAACGTTCTAGTCGAATGGTTAGTACTCCTCTTTCTGCTTTTCAAATTGACCAGTATCCACAAAATTGGTGGTTGGACATCAGACACCTCAACCTTTTTATTAAATTGAGCCTGCAGGTCATGGATATTTGAGCCAAATTAGTCTATCTCTTGTCTTAGCTCAGTTCTTCCTTCTATTTTGTGTCGCCATGTTCGTAAGACCATCATATTGAAACTCATGAAATTTTATTTGTTGAGCTTGTTCCTCAAGCCAAGATTGGCTCCCTATCTCTGTTTCTTCAAAGTTATTTCCTTGCGGGAACTCACTCTCTTCTTTTGTTTGAAGTTCGTATTGGGTATTGGATAAGCCTGTAACTTGTAGATCATTACAAGTTTCAGTATGGCCTTGTATCTCTGCGTGTTTGGCGCTAATCATTTCTATGGCTTTATATTGTTTCGTCCTTTGCTCTATTATTTTTGCATTCCACTCGCTTATTATTGTGCTCATCTTATGCATCTGTTTTATAAAATCGCTGAATCTAGCAAGATTTTCCGCATCCTCCACTTCAATACTCCTATCAACATCACAAACAATAGGAGAATCATAATAAGAGTTCAGTGATGGGGAATAAGAATTAGGACAACTATTCCAATGTCCGTCTTGTCCACCACATATACTACAAACACTCCACGCAAGGGATTGGGGAGGTGCACACAATCTGTTCTCAGTAATATTATCATAGTGTGACCATAAGTGGGGTCCTCCACATATCACACAAGGATCACAAAAATAATAACAACCAATATTCGACCAATTTTTGTTTCAAGATGTCATGTCAAGAAGAATACTTAAAATACTAAATATAAAAAAATAAAATAAAATAATTTTTAATAGACAACAAGAAGAGTCAAATCTAGATAAACAGTTAATTTCTAAGTCTCCGGCAATGGCGCCAAAAACTTGTTGCTCCGAAATGCACACGCAAGTATACATGGCCGTACAAGTAATATTGTGATTTCAGAAATTGGATGTCGAACCCACAAGGACATGTGATTAAGTATTTACTAAATTAAATTATCCTAATTATCTAAACAAGAGATGAGATACGAGTTTTAATTATAAACTATCTAAAAATAAAAGAAAATAAATAATGAACTTCAACCAAGAAGAGTGGATTTTTGTGTTATCAATGATATGATTGTTCTAGGGTTGCGGTTGATTCACCAATCATATTGCACCATCTAAGTAACTAACCTTAGCAGATTTATTTATGATAGCTAATTGACTGGATTATTAATCGTGTAGAATTCTCCCGAATTACTACCCGCCGATTCAAAATAGTTCGCACCCTATATTCCTATGGAATTGACCTGTTAGGAATGCAATTAGACTATGATATCTAATTGAATGCGGTGTCTAGGTATATTCCTATCCTAGCCACAAATCCTAGCCCTACTTTAGGAATAAACAAAGCACATTCTCGTTGCTTATTCTCTAATCTAATATGGTCTTTCCCAAGTACGATATTGGATAGTAAATAGAACTCAACTGTTGCACAGACAATCAATCAATTATGAACAGAAGCAACGATACAATAGCATACGATTAACCTGCTAAGGTTTAATTACTTTTAAAATGTCAATATTCATGGTTACACTAGAACCCTAGAATAGAAAGTTTAGCTCCACATAGACATGGAACAAAAATAATAAATCATAAAAAAAATACAAAAACTAGTAGTAAGGAGAAGAAAAGGTAGAACCCAATAATCTCCGGCTTCCTCGGCGACTCCTACCTCTCCCCAGGTCAAAAGTTGTGTAAAAATCATGCAAAGGATCTTTTTATAGTGTTGGGAAATAACCCTCAAAAACTAATTCAAAACGAAAGTCCACTGCCAAATGGACATGGTTTCTCGCGGGGCGAGGTGTATGGCGAGAAATGACCTCACCCCAGAGCTCATGTCGCCTCCTTCTATGTCAACTTTGCCCTTAAAAAAAATTCTTGCACTTTGGCATTTTGGACATCTTTCCTCGCAAGGCGAGGTGTAGGGCGAGACTTGACCTCACCTCAGAGCTTGCCTGACCTTGTAGTCTATCCACTTTGCACTTACACAAATTCTTGAACGCATGCATTTTGGACCGCTTCTCTCGCTGAGCGAGGTGCATGGCGAGCCTTTGCCTCGCCCTAGCCTTTGCTTGGCGAGGCTCAGGGACCATTTACACTTGCATGGATGCTTCATCAAATTTATCTCCAAATCGTCGTATTTCTCATATTAAGTGCCTATATGCGACAAGAACACACATATTAGTTGATAATGCAAAAATTAACATAAGTTAGGTGTATTTGGTGTGATTAGTCCTCTAAACATGGTAGGAATATGGGTAAAATATGGCGGTTAGGCGTATAAATAAGCCTAATATCACCACCCCCACTTAAACCTTTGTTCATCCTCGAACAAATACTAAAAACACCCAACTTCACTTACAATTCGTTCGACGTTACCTAATTGAATAGGCATGTATCAGAATGAGGTCACCATAACACTTTAAACATATATGAGCAATTATACCAAGCACAACATCAATTTGCATACATGCTAACAACTTCATCAAAACATTCTAATCCCTACAACTGACTCGCTCATATGAATATAGGCAAAAATGGTCCTGCCGCCTAGCAAAGGACTAGAACATGTCACCAACCTCTTACCAATTATGTGCCCTCACCTCAAATAGAGTTGCCCAAAAAGATTTTTTTTCATTTACACATCAAGGGCAATAAATGAAAGAATTCGTTAACTCTCACAAGAAACATTCACATGAGCATACGACATACCATAAGCTTGCCCTTAATGTCATACTCTATTAACAAAAGTATGTTAAGCACAAGATCAAATAGGACTTTAATGGTTGTAATGTCATCTAGGGAACGGGTAGTAATTATTTGGGTAAATAGTAACTAACCTCCCTAAGCACTTTACGACACACACTTTATCATCCTTATTCACTTTCCATTGTTTCGTCAATTGTTTTCAACCATTCTTTTTCACTCCACCTTATGTCTCCCCTTTTTATTTCATTAAGCACTCTTTCTCATACATCTCTAGCAAGGAGCAATTTTTCTATTGTTCTTCTTTCTTTTTCCGCTCCTTACTAGCAACATACACTAAACATATTCAACAAGTGCACCCTCAAACTTATTTTTCTCTAATTTCTACCTTAACTTTCCTTTATATCTACTTTCCATTTACCTCCAAGTGATAAATTTTTAAAGTTCTTTAGGAGTCTAAACAATAAAGGGAATGGCTAAAGATGTGGCTATCAAAGAAAATAGGCTAAAGGCTCTAAAAGGGTTAACAAAGGATATCACATAAGGGTAGGCAAATAGATAGTCAAAATTCATGGCTAACAAAGACATGCTTATATCATCTCCTAACTCAACATACCTCATTTCACTTTGTAGACATACCGGGCAAGTTCTAGACATTAATATGCATCATGGCATATATACACAAACACTCACCACACATGGCACACTCATGGATCAAGATGGACTCACATTGACCCTCTACTTAGCAACCAGTGACACGAATTCAATGCAAGCATTTTTAAGATAACAATTCTCATCCAAGAGTCAGGTAGAAGAGCTCAGACATTTCGACATAAGTTATTAGTTTTAAGCACCATTTACTTTAAAAATTTTGAGATCTCCTCATGTTGTCAATAGTGTACCTAATCCCGAGCACCTAGCATTCAATTGGTTGTAGGGGCTCTCATCTCCTACCTTCTTCCTCTTTTGCTACTCCTAAAAAACAGTAATCCTAAAAAAATAAAACATTATCCGGTTCAAAGGTTTCCCCTCGGGAAAGAACAGAGGTCATAAGAAAATCCATAGGGGTGGGTGATGTATGCCACTAATGAGGACTTAAGAAGCTACTAAATAAAAATCCAAAAGCCTAGGTAGCAGCATAATCCTCAACATTAAGGGTCGGGATGACCCCACACTTAACCTCAAACATGCTCCTCAGCTTCAACTTCGGAACTCAAACTTCCCTTAAACTGTAAAATAATAATAAAACAAAAAACATAACATTATAAAAATAAAAATTAGGTTGCCTCCAATAAGCGCCTGATTTAACATAGTAGCACGACGCCATCACCTTCACCACTTTTCCTTTCACTTTGAGGATATAAATTGATCCCCCAATTTTGCATCAAATTTCCTATCACACTACTGGGCGGTGGGGTGAAAATAAAGGAACCAAGCAATAGATGTCACATCTTGCACTTCTTGGCCCTTAAGTAAGGAATGTCATTTTGTCTCTTAGGCATGAAAAATTTAGGATATAAGGGCCTTGTTCCTCATCTATAAACCTCTTCATCTATTTGGAAGGCTCGATTATCATGTCACCCGCCAAACAAAACATCAAAAAGTGTTTTGATTGAGGTCCAATATGCCCCACCTCAAAAATTGCATTATTTTTACATCCTCACTAATGTATACTCCCTCAACATTAGCATCATCAATAACGTTCTGGTCGAATGGTTGGTATTCCTCTTCTGCTTTATAAATTGACCAGTATCCACAACAATTAGTGGTTGGGCATCAGACACCTCAACCTCTTTATTGAATTGAGCTTGCATGTCTTAGCTTAGTTCTTCCTTCTATTAGTTGTGTCGCCATGTTCGTAAGACCATCACGGAGAAACTCATGAAATTTTATTTGTTGAGCTTATTCATCAAGCCAAGATTTCTGTTTCTTCAAAGTTATTTCCTGCGGGAACTCACTCACTTCTATTGTTTGAAGTTCGTATTGGGTATTGGATAAGCATTTAACTTGTAGATCATTACAAGTTTCAGTCTGGCCTTGTATCTTTGCGAGTTTGGTGCTAATCCTTTCTATGGCTTTATATTGTTTCGTCCTTTGCTCTATTATTTTTGTATTCCACTCGATTATTATTGTGCTCATCTCATGCATCTGTTTTATAAAATTGCTGAATTGATCAAGATTTTCCACATCCTCCACTTCATTACTCCTATCATCATCACAAACAATAGGAAAATCATAATAGGAGTTCGGTGATGGGGAATAAGAATTAGGACAACCATTTCAATGTCCATCTTATCCACCACATATACTACAAACATTCCACGCAAGGGATTGGGGAGGTGCACACAATCCGTTCACGAAAATATTATCACAGTGTGACCATAAGTGGGGTCCTCCACATATCACACAAGGATCACAAAAATAGGAACAACCAATATTCGACTAATTTTTATTTCAAGATGTCATGTCAAAAGAATACTTAAAATATTAAATTCAAAAAAATAAAATTAAAATAATTATTTTTTAATTGACAACAAGAAGAGTGTAATTTAGATAAACAGTTAATTTCTATCTCCTCGGCAATGGCGCCAAAAACTTATTGCTTCCAAATGCACACGCAAGTATATATGGTCGTACAAGTAATATAGTGATTTCAAAAACTGGATGTCGAACCCACAGGGACTTGTGATTAACTATTTACTAAATTAAATGATCCTAATTATCTAAACAAGAGATGAGATACAAGATTTTAATTATAAACTATCTAAAAATTTAAAAAAAATGAAGTTCAACCAAGAAGAGCGGTCTTTTATGTTACCAATGAGATGAATATTCCAGGATTGCGGTTGGTTCACCAATCCTTTTGCACCATCTAAGTAACTAACCTTAGCAGATTTATTCACGATAACTAATTGAACGGATTATTAATCGTGTAGCATTCTCCCGAATTACCACCCGTTGATTCAGAATAGTTCGCACCATATATTCCTATGGAATTTACCTGTTAGGAATGCAATTAGTCCACGATATCTAATTGAATGCGGTGTCTAGGTATATTCATACCCTAGCCACAAATCCTAGCCCTACTTTCGGAATAAACAAATCACATTCTCATTTCTTCTTCTGTAATCTAATATGGTCTTTCCGAAGTACGATATTGGATAGTAAATAGAACTCGACTACTGCACAGCCAATCATGTAATTATGAACATAAGCAAGGAAACAATAGCATACTATTAACCTGCTAAGATTTAATTACTTTTCAAATGTCAATATTCATGGTTACACTAGAACTCTAAAACGGAAAGTTTAGCTCCACATAGATATGGAGCAAAAATAATGAATCATCCAAAAAAAATACAAAAACTAGTAATAAGGAGAAGAAAAGGTAGAACCCAATAATCTCCGGCTTCCTCGGCGACTCCTAGCTCTCCCAGGTCAAAAGTTGTGTAAAATCATGCAAAGGATCTTTTTATAGTGTTGGGAAATAACCCTAAAAAAATAATCCAAAACGAATTTGGACTTAAAGTCCATGGCCAAATGGACATGGTTTCTCATGGGGCGAGGTGTACGGCGAGAAATGACCTCGCCCCAGAGCTCATGTCGCCTGCTTCTATGTCAACTTTGCCCTTAAAAAAAATTCTTGCACTTTGGCATTTTGGACATCTTTCCTCGCAGGGCGAGACTTGACATCACCCCAGAGATTGCCTGACATTATGGTCTATCCACTTTGAACTTACACAAATTCTTGATCGCATGTATTTTGGACCGCTTCTCTCACTGAGCGAGGTGCATGGCGAGCTTTTGCCTTGCCCTAGCCTTTGCTTGGCGAGGTTCAGGGACCATTTACACTTGAACGGATGCTTCATCATATTTTAGCTTCAAATCGTCATATTTCTCACATTAAGTACCTAAATGCGACAAGAACACATGTATTAGTTAATAATGGGTAAAATATGGCAATTAGGCGTATCAATATGTCTAACATCATATTCCCCGGAACCGTTTTGATGTCTTAAATATGCAAATGTTATGCTTTCTTAGGAACCAGAGAACAAAATTGTTCTTGTCCGTTATAACATGGAAACTTAAACACATTGGTACAACCATTGGAGGTGAGATTGGATGTTATTAAACTATGGGCTTCCAAGGATTCTGGTTTTCCTTTTTTAAATAGAAGGCAATATAACTTTATGAAGCTAGAATCAGAGAGAGATGGATTGGAAATGGATCTCTCGACAAAAAATAAAGGCTTGTCAAACTAATTGTGAGGGTAAAACCATAATGCAAAGTAATAGTGCAATATCCAATGAGCATGAAAAGAAACCAAATATGTCCGCCACATCCTTTTCTATACATGAGATCAATAACAATATAAAAGGACCTACACAAAAAGACAGTTATTTTATCCCATGATTATAGATATTCAGCGTCTCAAGATACAGAAAAGAATCTTCATCCATGCTTTAATGATGCGACACCTCTTTTGTTGCAAATCATAGTAGTGGCAAAAAGTTATGTGGTGTTGATGTTTTAATGTGTTCTCTTAATGTTTGACAAATGAAACACTTGACTCTGAAAATGATCCTATGTTAAAGCTTGGAAACCATGTTGATTATGTATATAAGGAGGGGTGAGTGAGGGTGAGTTGGTCGGAGTTTGGTTGGACACGGGTTGATACGAAAGTGAGGTGGAAAGTAGGCTACTGGGTGGGACATTTTCTGTCGGGCAAATGGGGTGTTTGGTGGGTTAGACGGGTAGTTTAGGGTTGAAGTGGACTAAGGAGTTTTGTGGGGTGGTTTTAGACAAGTTGAGGGTTATGTTGGTGGTCGGGGTTTGGTAGTTGGATGGTGGTAAGGTGACGGAAACTGGATGGAACAGTGAGGTTATCGGTAAGGGGTGTTTTGCGGATTGTTTGAGGTTGTTGGGGTTGGACGGGTATGTATGAGTGGTTTCGGTTAATGGACTTTGGTGGGGTGTTTTGGTAGGTGTTGTGGTGTATGTTTGGGAGGAGAATCAGGTGATTGGCACAAGGAATGGACATGAGGTTGCCAAGTACAAGATCGGGTACAAACCAAGTGAGGGTTGGTCAAAATAGACAAGGATAGAGACGCGAGGTTGCTATGGGCAAGCTAGGGTCGACACCAATTGAAGTAGGCCAATTGGACAAGGATTTGACCGACGTTGTTAAGTACAAGATCGAGAACAAACCAAGCGAGGGTGGACGATGACCTTATAATAGTAATCGGATAGGCCCTTGGCTTAGATTTGGTTGGATCACAAAAGTTCCAACTTCAACTTACACCGAGGGAAACTTTAGCTTGGGTTCAACTAGATCACAAAAGTTCTAGCTAAACTTGCACCAAGGGTTTGACCCATAAGAGGATCGAGGTTTGGACCTCACAAAGACCGATGGCCCACAAAAGGACTAACTAAGATAAATAACACAAAAGTTGAATAACTTAGCAAATGAGTAAAAACTCAAATATATTTCATAAATCTTCCACACTTTTTTTACATCAACTATATTTCCTATTTATATTAGTATTTAGACCTTTCTAGAAGATAACTAAATAGACATAAAACTAGAACCACTTCGGTCTTAATGGGAAAAGGGTTTGGCCGAATGGGAAAAGGGTTTGGCCGAATGGGAAAGGGATAGAATTCGGCCAACTCTTGAGGTTCTCTAGGCCATTCCTTTATATCTTTCAGGTAGATGAATGCATGCACTTAATCCACTCATGAATCATTTCCTTGGAATACGTTTGGAAGCTTCAATCTTTAGCATGTTCCTTCGCCGAATGGAAAGAGGAGAATACTCGGCCACCCATTCATGTTCCCTACGCCATTCTGGATGTCTTCTATGTAATAAGTGCATGAACTTGTTAGTTCATGAATTATCTCCTTGGAAGCTCTTCTTCTACATGATTCTTGTCCTTGTCACCCGATCCTCTTACACGACCTAGTCACCTTATTACATGGCCTATTAATTGTCCTAAGGAAGCTAGTAGTTAAGCTAGGAATTTAAAGACAAGCTAAAAGAAAATGGTCTCGGCCAAGACCTACATAAAGGCCGAAAATAAACATGTCCCATTTTGGATCTTCACATCCAATCTTCAACTCCACTCCATATTCCATTCCATTCTATGCATATCACCATATGATGAATGTCAATATTTGGCACTCTTCTCAAGTCACCTCTCGGCTCATGTTGGGAGTTTACTCTCGTGTCCTTTCTTTCATAAGTTGACCTTCTAAATATTGGGTCAATTTCCTCGGGAAAGCTTTGGTGCAATAAGCAGGTCATATTCCACAAAGGTTTGTTAAATATGAATTTCATACTAAGAAAAGGTTTGTGTTTGATGTAAACATTTTCTTCAAATTTTAATGTCGTCATTATATATTATGATATTTCAATATTGATGCCCTTTAATAGGATTTAGAAGTCATTTTAAGTTCTTCGATGTGCGCAATCCCGAGATAACTCGTAGCTGTATATGTTAGATTCTAGATAGTGGGCTCCTTGGACCTTTATTCAAGGTAAAATGTTATTCATAACTCTGACTAATTTTTTTTGCAAAACCACCAAGGGGTAGACCTTTATTCCAAGAAAAATATTTATAGAAGGAAACAAAAATATTTACAAAAGAAAAATGGATGAAAAAGAACGTATCAAAAAAGTAGTGGAAACAGAACTAGCTATCATTCTACATTAACAGTACGTCAACTTCCTCAACTAAGAAAACAGAAGCCTTAATTTGTGCAGGTGGAATTGATCAAATCTCTTGAAGATATCTTCAGGCTATCATGGTTGTAGTTGATTCCACTTGTAGTATATGCTAACATAAGAATTTAGCTAGTATAACATCTGATAATCTCCTATGGGCTACAAATTGATTATATTTGTCCTTCTGATTGCTCCAGAGATCTTGTCTAGTCCTTGTAGAGTTTCCAAATAAGAAATACTATTATTTTCAGTAGAATGAACCTTTGTTAATACCACACACTGAAAACAGTATTATTTGCAGTTTGTGTCCATTCCATGTGTGCTTCTTCTCCTTATGTATTGTTGTTGAGATTGTGGCTGTTGAAAGATTGCAGCTTTGTAGCTCTTATTTTAAAATTTGGTATTTGACTCTTATCCATGTTGATCAGTTTCCTTCCATGAGATGGAATGTCATGAAACTATGTATATTGAATTGTACCTGCAAAATCAAAAATCAAGTTAGTGAAATAATCTGCTACACAGTTCCCTTCTCTAAACGCATGTTGCACTATCATATCCTTATCCTTCTTGCTAAAATTTATGCTTATAATTATCAAGGCAATACTCAAAGGCACCTCCCAAATGGCATCCAAAATCATCTGCATAGTGAGAGAGTATGTTTCCATTATCAATTGCAACTAGTTATGAGAGACACAATACTTAATACCCTCTTCAAGTGAAACATCTTCTGTAATGAGATTAGTGGTATCTAGTAACATCTTTTTCTTTGCATAAATTAAATCTCTTATACTATTCCTCACACAAAAAATTGTTGAACTAGGCCCTAGATATCCTCTTAAAGCTCCATCTATATTGCATTTGTAATAACCAATCTATGGAGGCTTCCAAGTCACCTGTTTACAAGAAAGGAGTATCATATAGTTTTCTAGAAATTGTACCATGGATGGCCAGAATTTTGGAAAACTTGTTAACCATGGATATATTTGTTGTTCCAGCATGAACATATTCCTATTGATATCATGTATCACTTTATTAAAGGGTGTTGTTCCTCCATGCCTCATTTTGTTTCTACACATCCATATCTTCCATATGATCAAGGTTGGCATTGCTTGATATAATGGTTTCAACCTTGCAACACATTTTGCATTCCACCATAAAACTATTGTTTGCTTAGTTTGTAGACAATGCCCAATGATTTCTGTTTCATTTGAAAAATACCTCTATACTATCTTTGCAAAAGGGCTTGTGATGAACAGATGATCCATTATTTCTTGTTGAACCTGGCAGCACCAACATCTAGATGTTATATTAATCTTCATTCTCATCAAAACCTCATTTATTAGCAATTTCCAAAACCAGATACAAAAGGATTTTTTATAAGGCAAATCTTTGATCCATAGTTTCTCATATAAAAGAGATGTCTGATGTTTTTGTCTTAACTGCTCCCATGAACTCCTCATTGTAAACTTCCCAGAACTGGTAATTCTCCATCAGGGCTTATCTATATCTTCTGATCTCACAAGGTATCACATTTCATGCCTCATAAGTTCAATAATATTACCAGGTAGGACTTCTTGTAACTTTGGATAGTTTCAATGTGTATCATTAATGAGCTCCTATAAATCTTCTCCTAAAGAAGGTATTTGAATTTGTGAAGGATATTGATCATGTAGAGCACCTAACTTGGTATAGTTGTCAAACCAAATTAATGATAATCCATTCTTAGGTTCCCACCAAATGTTCTGCTTAATTTCATCACTTGCTTGCAACATCATTTTCCAGGTTTGTGATCCTCCTTTTCGATGCACCATAGTTCGTCTAAATCTCTTATAATATTTATTCCACATGAAATTGGACCATAGTATGCTGCTAGTCCTGAATTTCTACCAGAGCTTAGAAAACAAAGCTCTTGATATATCATATAGAGATCTGAATCCCAAGTCACCTTCATTTTTAGGAAAACATAGATTTTCCCATGAAGACCAGTGTTTACTTCTCCCATCCTCTTTTGTTTCCCAAAAATATCTATTAAAAAGTTTATGTAGATATTTTATGACACACTTTAGAGGCACCATAACAGATAACAAATATACGGGGATACTTTGTAGTACACTTGAGATCAACACTGCTTGTCCACCAAAAGAGAGCAACTTCCCCTTCCAGGCGTACAACTTGTCCCTTACTTTCTTTATCATATCGTTGTAGAATAATTTTTGTATAATAGTATGGAATATAGAATATCCCAATAATGTGAATGGAAACTCCCCTCTGCTAATACCTGTAATCTGCTGAACCTCCTGAATCAACACCTCATCCACTTTTTTTATGCATGTAGTATGAACCCTTATTTGCATTAATCTTCTGACTAGAAATCCTCTCATATTCATGCAGTACACCCATAATCATCTATAATGATATGTTATCTACATAGCCAAATATTATTGTGTCATTTACATATGATAGGTGGTTCAAGTTGGAACTTCATTTGGACATCCAATATCCTCTAAACTTCTCATTTCAAATAAAGAATTCAGAGCTAAATATAGAACCTCAGCAGCCAAAATAAAGAGAGTTGGTGATAAAGGATCTCCCTGCTTGACCCCTCTTCTAGAATGAAAAAATCCATGAGACTCGTCCATTAATTGGTATTTAATACCAATTGTTGGCAATTATTCTCCATATCATGTCCACATATTTTGCAGCAAATCCCATCTTCCTTAAAACTTGCAGCAGATACCTCCAAGATACTCTATCATATACATTTGCCATGTCAAGTTTAATAATAACATTTGCAAGCTTCCCCATTTTTCTGATATATGTGACCAACTTTTGAGTAAGCAACACATTCTCACTGATATTTCTACGATTCACAAAGCATGATTGGTTTGTAAATAGAAAAGAAGGCATGATTGATTCCAACCTATCATACCGAATTCAAGAAATAACCTTGTTAATGAAGTTGTTGAGGCTGATAAGTCTCAAATAAACAAAAGTGTTGATTATTCTTTCTTTGGTAATAATACTAAGTTAGTATAAGCGATAGACTTCGGCAATGTTTGTCCCTCATAGAAAGCTTTGATCACATTATAAACATCATCTCCTATTATATCACAATACTTCTGGTAGAATACCCCAAAGAATTTATCAAGACCATAAACATTATCACCCAAAAGTGCAAATACTGGATTTTTCACCACTAACAAGGTTGGCATAGCATATAAGACTGAATTTTTCTCTCGTGTTATCTTCTCAGGAATATGATACAAGCTAGAGCTTTCTAAAACATCTTGATGTAAATAAGGTTGTGAGATTAAGTGTCCAACATGAGCCACAAGGTGATTT
Source organism: Anisodus tanguticus (assembly GCA_034509755.1). Classification (NCBI taxonomy): domain Eukaryota; kingdom Viridiplantae; phylum Streptophyta; class Magnoliopsida; order Solanales; family Solanaceae; genus Anisodus; species Anisodus tanguticus. The sequence continues at coordinate 16,131,819 of CM067543.1, read as the reverse complement.
GCTAGGAGTGCCGAAGATTGCCAATCATCCTATGGTGATATGCTTAATGTGGAATGGAGTGTCGAGTGGAGTTGAAGAAAAGACTTTAAGATCCAAGAAGTGCCATTAATTTTAGGCTTTTATGTAGGTCTTGGTCGAGATCATTTTTTAGCTTGCTTTTAATTTCTAGCTTAATTACTAGTTTCCCTTTTAACTTAATTACTAGGCCTTGTAATAAAATAGGATGACTAAGACGAGAACAATCTAGAAAGAGAAGCTTCCAACGTCTCCTAAGGAGTTAATTCATGAACTAGATAGTTCATGCACTTATCTACATGTATGACACAAAAGGGTGGCCTAGAGACCATGAAGAGTTGGGACTTTTCCCTTCTCCAAACCAGTCGAACACCTTCCCCTTTCCCATTCGGACGACTGCCATATTTGTATCTTTCTTGTTTCCTATTCTAGAAGGTCTAGAACTAGTATAAATAGGAGATGTAAGGGGACATTGAAGTTTTATGAAATATATTTGAGTTTATTCAAATTTCCTAAGTTTTCAACTTTTGTGTTGTTATCTTAGTCGGACCTTTTGTGGTCAAACCCTTGGACGTTTTATAGTCCAAACCCCGGTCCTTTTGTGGGACACCCCTTGGTCCTTTTGTGGTCCAAACCCTCAGTGTAAGTCTAGTTATAACTTTTTTGATCTAACCATACCCAAGACAAGGTTCTATCCGGTTACTTGTTACAAACACATTGAAGGTCTTCTAGGCCTACATTACCTTATCCGCACACGAATTTGTTTATCAATTTCGTGCCCCATCCTTGTCCAAACTGCCTAATTCCATACACCCCAATACACTCCAACACATCCCCAACTCACACCCAAAATGTCGTCAACTAACTCCTCCAACAAACACCCGAAACCCCCAACCAATTCCCCACCATCTCGATCGCACCCCTATTCTGCCAGCCTTACTGTCCCGACCAGTTTTTGCCACCTTACCACCACCCAAACACCAAATACCAACCACCAACATAACTTACAATATGTTTAGTTTATCCCCTCAAACGCCTTAGCCAAACACCCTCCAAATTCACCCGCACACCCCTACCAAACACACACTGCCTGAAAATCCGCCAACCTCCATTTGACCCCTATTTTCGTATTCACCCGGTCCCAATCCAATGTTGACCCACTTAACCATACAATCCCCTCCTTATATACACCAGTTTGGTATCAAAGCAAGGCTTTCCCATCCCATGCCTTGACGTTATGGCAAACATGAATGAACAACTTCGAAGGACCATAAGTGACCTTATTGCGGAACAAATGGAACTCTTGATAAGAGAGTTTGCGGAGCGTTCTGTGATTAATGATATTCAGTCCAGGGAGGAGGTTGCACCAAACAACCCAAGGCATGAAAGGGAAGATGTCCAAGAGAAACTGAGGCATGAAAGGGAAGATGACCGAAGCCTACAGTTTGATCTTCCAACCTTTGAATGAAATATGGACCTAGAAGAGTTTCTTAAATGGTTAAGGGTCATTGAGAAGCTTTTCAAATACAATAAATATGATGACCATAAGTGTTTTAAGATTGCTACATTAAAGTTGAAGGTATTCACTTTTGTGTGGTATGAAAACCTCAAAACAAGCCGGATGAGGAATGGGAAGACCAAGATTGAATCTTGGGACAAACTAAAGAAACATTTGAAGGAGAAGTTCTTGTGAATGGAGTATGAACAAGACCTATACCTCAAGCTCACCAAACTTCGTCAAGGAGTTCTTAAAGTTGAGGAATACGTTCGACAGTTCAAAAAAGTCACCATGCTTTATGACTTAGAATAAAAGTAGGCTCAAAGGATTGCACGATTCATTGGAGGCTGAAACGTGTCGATTTAAGAAAAGGTTGAAGTTGCAACGTACAACACATTTGAAGTCGTATGTCACTTATGTTACAACCCAAATCGGAGGGCCGCGGCGGGCACCCGGATCCCACCCATCGGATACCGCTAATCATACATTTAACATCTAATCATCATTAAATACGGACTAAGCCGAAGAACATTATGAAAAATCAGGTAACCATCTTATATATATGCATACTCACATACCAAGGCCGGCAAGGCCATACAAGACCATCCATAGGACACATGTCTACAAGCCTCTAAGAGTAGCAACATCAAAGTTCGGGACAAGGCCCCGCCATACCCCTATATACAAGCAAAAATGTACCGTACCAAAATTAGACCAACACTCCGAACAAGGGGAGTGCTCCAAAAATCCGTTGGATTCGCAATCAACTAACGTGAACCTTCACCTCGCCTATGTGAACCTGCGGGCATGAAACGCAGAGTCCCCAGACAAAAGGGACGTCAGTACGACTGATGTACTGAGTATGTCAGGCATGGACAATAGTATAACAGGGATATAATAATAACTGAAACAGAAACAACTGGCCAACAGTAAATGCCTCTGAGGGCCCTAACACATATGCCTAAATGTCATGCACAATGCGATATACATATACATCGGCCCCGTTGGGCATCTTCCTTACCATAACAGCCTTTGTGGGCATTATTTCATGTCGGCCTCTGTGGGCATAATATGTCTAAATGTCATGCACAATGTGGTAAATACATATATACTGGCCACACAAGGGCATCTTCCTCCCCACATCATATATATATATATATATATATATATATATATATATATATATATATATATTATATATTATTGGCCCTTAATCAGGCATCTTCCTTCATTAAGCCACACAGGCTAGCCACACAAGCTTTATCATTATCATATCCCAGTTGATCAGGTGATCTGCGTTTCCCGTTTCACATCCCCAATATACGATCTTGGGTAAAACGTGAATACAATGCAAATGAAAATGCATGAATCACAATAAAATATCCTGAATGACATAATTTCCTTGACCTTCGATTAATGCCGTAAATATTAACATTTTTTCTGTATGCCTTAATAAGGACTTAGGAACATATTTAGACATTCTTTTAACATAGGATTCAATAACATGAATATTCTTAACTACTAGGAGTAGAATAAATTATAGAGCAATATCACAGTTCTATTTTGTTACATTGAACATGCCAAAAGAAGAAATAATTTTCCTTAACATACCTTGATTACCAACTCTTCAAATAATTTCTCAATTGGAAACATGGACTCCAACAGTTTGCTACCCGCTTTTGCTAACCTTTGTTGCCCAAGTTAATTACAAATTACGGCCAATAATTTCCAAGGCATCACACAATACACAAAACAATGGAAAGGGAGCAATTGTTTTCTAAGTGACCGAAAAAGAAGGGTCTGCTTCTTTGGTTTTACACCAATGAATTGAAGGCTCACAATTGAAATATAAAAAGTTGTTGAATGTTTCAAAAGACTTCCAAAGCCTTAAAATATAAGCTCCAATCGTGCAAGTGAAATGATACTCAATCATCATGTCCTCCACTTAGCCAATCTTGGCGGTGGAGGGCATTTAGTTGATGACACATGCCCACTAACATGCCACCCCCCTCTTTATTAATTAATCAACTCACTTGCCTCCGTATAATTTATCAATCACACACATAATTAATTTCATGATCCCAATTTACTTAAACTTTGATAACTTATAAGACATTCATATACTCAATGTCATAATTTTGTAGTACGACACTAGTCCATAGCTTCTTTGTGCCCGCACTAAATTTATTCTCGATCCCCGTCGTCACATTGTTACGTCCAAAATTATTTCGGGATTTAATCATTTTATATACTAATCTCTTTATTAGCATACGTAAATATACCATAAATTTTCTCAATGCTCGGGTCTATTTACTCACGCCTAGCGATTTTACATACGCTTAGCGATTCAAACCGTAACCCGAATGTATGGGATGTTACAACTTAGCCCTCAAGTTTGATAAACAACAAAAGAAACGTACCCCAAAAACCTATGTAAAGCCCACTAATGTCAAAGAAAAGGGCAATACCTCTTTTTCTAACCCATTGTATAGCTAAGAAAATGTAGAGAAAGAAAAAGGAAAGAAGGTAGAGGTTACAAATGGGGTAGATAGAAGTAGAGATTAGGACCCTTTGCAAATGAATGTCCTAACCCTCGGGTAATGACTATTGAAGAATATCAAGAGTGTGGGGATTCCTTTGTTATTGAAGAACCCGAAGTTGAGAAGGTCCTTGAGGAGGATGTTGATCTTGCAAAGGAGGGTGAAAGTTTAGTACTCCAACGTGTGTTGATTGTTCAACTTGAAGAACAGTAGAAGACACAAATAGAGTAACTATTTTACACTTCATGCAAGGTAAATTACAAGGTATGTAATATGATCATTGATGGAGGAAGTTGTGACAATATGGCTTCTGCCGAAATGGTGGACAAATTAAAACTACCTACCCGCAACCATTCTAAGCCATATGGTCTCCAATGGTTGAACAAAGACAAAGGGCTAAAGGTAATGAAACAAGATCTTGTTAGTTTTCAGGTTGGTAAGTATGAAGATGAGATATGGTGTGACATCCTACCTATGGATGCTTGTCATATTTTATTCGGTCGGCCATGGAAATATGATAGGAAAGTGCAACATGATGAAGAAAATAATATCTATTCTTTCCAAAATGATGATAAGAAGATCTGGTTGATACCATTGTCACCTAGTGAGGTAAATAAAATGAAGATCCAAAATGCCAAGAAACGCAAGAAAAAGTCTGAGGCCTTCTTGCTTAATGCATCGGAGATAGAAGAAGGGGAGTTCTATAGGTGCATTGGTGCGCGAGGAGAAGAAGTGTCTTGTGGGAGATATGGTTGAAGATGCCAACTCGAAGGAACTCTTTAAGAAATCTGAAGATGTTATTCCGGATGATCTTGCACCCGGATTACCACCAATTAGAACCTACAGATATCATCCGGGAGAGTCTAAGGAGTTGCAAGAACAAATGCAAGTATTACTAGACAAAAATGTCACATCATCACTGGAGACTATAGCATCCTTTTTTATTCCCAAAAACTACTACTAATAAGAATAAGAATAACCTTTGAGGCATATTATAGTTGGAACTGTTTTGGGGTTATAGGAATTATTACTAGCTGTAGGACTACTTTCTTTTTTCCCCTATATATTTGTTGTCTATAATAATTGATATTGAAAAAAGTACTAGGATAATAATAACAACATTTAGTTACACTAATTATCACTGAGGACATGTTTTTGTTTTCAGGCGTCAGTATACCATTTAAGGGAAGTTTGCAGAGCACATGTAGGAGAATTCAGAACTGCTGTCAACAAATATACTGTTTAGTCTCTTGTAAATGTTAAATCAATAGGCTATTGTTGAACAAAATCCCTGTCTAGAAATCACATTTATTACTGATGTGTTGAAACTTTGCGTGCATTTTTCTTCTATGATCTGCTATAAGAAATTGTATATAGTCTGGGGTACCCGCCTTGTTGGTACCAATGAAAGATGGAACTTGGTGCATGAGTATTGACAGCCGAGCGGTCAAAAACATCACCATGAAGTACAGGTTTCCTATGCCAATATTGGATGATCTTTGGGATGAATTGAGTGGGGCCAAACTGTTATCCAAGATAGATGTGAGGACTGACTACCATCAAATGAGGATACGAGAGGAAGGTGAATGGAAAATGGCTTCCAAAACCAAGTATGTCTTGTATGAATGGCTTGTGATGCCATTTGGATTGTGGAATGCTCCCAGCTCTTTCATGAGGCTCATACACGAGGTGCTACGACTATTCATGGGGTACATTGTATCATCCGAGGGCATTTATGTGGATCCATCCAAGATGTAAACTATCCGGAGTTGGCCCGAGCCTGCGAATGTAAGTGAGGTATGAATTTTCCATGGTTTGGCTCATCGTTGCATTTGAGATTGTTGTACCCTTGCTGCCCCTATCACCGAACTAATGATAAATGGTGAGTTAAAATGGTCCTAATGAGCACAATGAACTTTGGAAACCTTGAAGGGAAGGATATGTGAAGAACCGGCTCTAGACCTTGAGAAGCTATTTGAAAGTGAGTGTGATGCTAGTGGAATTGGTGTTGGTTCCATCTTGATTCAAGACAAAAGACCCATTGTTTTCTCTAGTGGAAAATTGGGTGGTGCACGGCTCAACCATTCTCCTTATGACAAAGAATTTTGTTTTGTGAGATCCTTGGTCCAATGGGGACATTATTTGAAATCAAAAACCTTTGTCTTGTATTCAGATCATTTGGTTTGGACACACATAGATGACGAGAATTTCAGGGCAAATTCTGTTAAAGAAGGGGAGTATGATGTAAAGAAGGTCGTGAGCTTAAGTGTCCAACATGAGCCACGAGGTGATTTGCTAGGAGTGCCGAAGATTTCCAATCGTCCTATGGTGATATGCTTAATGTGGAATGGAGTGTGGAGTGGAGTTGAAGAAAAGAGTTAAGGATCCAAGAAGTGCCATTAATTTTTGGCTTTTATGTAGGTCTTGGCGGAGACCATTTTTTAGCTTGCTTTTAATTTCTAGCTTAATTACTAGTTTCCCTTTTAGCTTAATTACTAGGCCTTGTAATAAAATAGGATGACTAAGACGAGAACCATCTAGAAAGAGAAGCTTCCAACGTCTCCAAATGAGGTAATTTATGAACTAGCTAGTTTATGCACTTATCTACATGGATGACAAAAAAGGGTGGCCTAGAGAACATGAAGAGTTGGGACTTTTCCCTTCTCCCAAACCAGTTGAACACCTTCCCATTTGCTATTCAGCCGAGTGCCATATTTGTATCTTTCTTGTTTCCTATTCTAGAAGGTCTAGAACTAGTATAAATAGGAGATGTAATTGATGTAAGGGGGGACATTGAAGTTTTATGAAAATATTTGAGTATTTGCTAAGTTTTCAACTTTTGTGTTGTTATCTTAGTCAGACCTTCTGTGGTCTAACCTTTGGACGTTTTATGGTCCAAACCCTGGTCCTTTTGTTGGCCACCCCTTGGTCCTTTTGTGGTCCAAACCCTCGGTGTAAGTCTAGTTAGAACTTTTGTGATCTGACTATACCCAAGCCAAAGTTCTATCCGGTTACTTATTACAAACACATTAAAGGTCTTCTCGGCCTACATTACCTTACCCGCACACGAATTTGTTTATCAATTTCGTATCCCATCCTTGTCGAAACTACCTAATTCCTTACACCCAAATACACTCCAATACTTCCCCAACTCACACCCAAAAGATCGTCAACCGACTCCTCCCACAAACACTCGAAACCCCCCAATTGATTCCCCACTATCCCGATCGCATCCCTATTCCGCCAACCTTACTATCCCGACCAGTTTCTGCCACCTTACCACCACCCAACCACCAAATACAAACCACCAACATAACCTACAACGTGTCTAATTATACCCTCCAAATGCCTTAGCCCAACACCCTCCAAATTCACCTGCACACCCCCCCCACCCCACCAAACACACACTGCCCGGAAACCCACCAACCTTCATTTGACCCCATTTTCGTATCCACCCGGTCCCAATCCAACTCCAACCCACCTAACCATATAATCTCCTCCTTATATACATCACATCATCTTGAGTAAAATGATTCTAATATAAACAAATAGCTTCAGCAGCAATATCATTATGTTCTCTCACCATTCCTTTTCAACATTTTGAATTATGGTAATTTGAAGCATCTTCTTTCTTTGACAAGACTGAAAATATCTTGTGTTTCTGTCACTTTTAGAGAACCATTGAATGCTTGCATTTTGTCTGCAGTACTCTTCCTCAAAGTGTAAGTATTTCTTAAATTCAGCCTGTGCCTTTTGTAGAATCATTATATTTTCCTCAGAAGGATCTTCTTCAAACAAATGCTCCTTAATCTTCACTATTTCCTCCCTAATAGTCAGTTGCTTGAACAAGTGTCCATAAGTATTTTTAGTCTACTTAGACAATGCAGTTTTTAGACTTTTTATCTTCAGCTTAAAAGTTATGAAGGGATCTCCCAAATAATTAGTCCTCTAATTCAGCTCCACTTCTTCCAAAAAAGACTCATGATTCAACAAGAATTTCAAGAATCTAAAATGCTTTTGAAAATATAGTATTTGTTCACCTGCAGTCAATAGAAGAGGAGCATGGTGTGAAACTATCCTTAAAAGATGCTCTATGCTTAGATTACAAACTAGTCTTAAAAATGATGATTAACCAATATCATGTCCAATATTTTAACTAGGCAATCCTGACATGCTCTATCATTTCACTATGTAAATGGACTACCTCTAAACTCAACCTCAGATAATTCACATGAGTTCATATAGAAGGCAAAGTCTTCATATTCTATAGGGTACACCGGCAAACCTCTAATTTTTTCCACCTCATTCATAATGACATTAAAATCTCCTCCTCCCATTCATGGTAAATTTATATGACTGACCAAACTATAAATATAATCCCACAGCATCAGTATTTCACCAGCATTACATTTAGCATACACCAAAGTTGCAATAAGAAATCTGCCACTGTCTTGTAGTATTAGTTTAATAGTCACTTGTTAATCAGTGTCCATTAAAACTTCTACTTCCACTCCTTCAGTAGTAAAATACCAAATCTGCTCATTACAATTATGATTTGCAATAGTCATCTCAATCTCCTTTTATATCTATTAATATGCCTGTAATTTTGGAAAGACTCCATTAAAGCTAAAAAGTACAAACTTGTGATTTTTTTTAGCATCTACACTCTATCGAACGCCTTTTGTGTGTTTACTAATCTGATATTCCAAATGAATATTTTAATCATCATTGAAATTTTGGTTTAGTTGTAACATTCCTCTTTGGTATGATCTTTTTTTATGGTTGTAGGTCTCCACTATTCTTGGATCATGTTTGAGCTGTTTTAGCCTATTCTTCTCCACCATTCTTGTTTTTCCTCCTTTTTTAGAACTCTTAACACTTTCTTGAGCAGTTAGATCAACCTACCTAGAAATATCAGTGAAGTGTTGCATGAGATCCTCCTCCTCAATTTTATCCGAGTCTGATCTTTTTTAATTTCCTTTCTTCATGTCATCACCATTAGAACCAATATCCAAACTATTAATATCATGTGAGACTACAACAAGAATAACATACCCAGTGTAATCCCACACTGTGGGGTCTGGGGAGGATAGAGTGTACACATACCTTACCTCCAACTTGGTAGGTAGAACGGCTATTTCTGGGAGACCCTCGGCTCAAGACAAAACATAATCACAAACAAGACAATCAAAACAAAGCAAGAGTAAAGCAAGACTAAAGAGTAAAGAGTAAAGAGTAAAGCAAGAGAAACGGTCATCAAAAACTTTATTTGGAGATGGTTTCCTCAATATAGACAGAACATGAATATTTTCCTTCATCACCAACATATCAGATGTAGCATCAGATATTTTCCCACTTCACAATCTCCTTTGAGAGGAGGATAACAACCAGCATTAGGCTTCTACTATTAGACTACCAGATATATCTCCAATTGAAGTTACTCCATTGATCTCCTGGACTACCTTCTCTGCTACTGATGTAACTTCGATCAGAGAATCTTCTTTGCTCAATATACCCCTTCTCCATTATTGCCCATGTCCTCATTGACATGATTTGTATTCTCTATTTCTGGCCAGATATCTTCAATATTCTCTATATGAACCCTTTCTTCTAAATTCGTGAATTGCTTTTCAGTAGTGGTCTCACCAACCCCTCCTGCCTATTTTATCATAATTGAAGTGCCACTACTTGAGTTCACCACCATTTCATCATGACCATCTATGTGATTTAAACTTGACTGAACTTTTTCATTACCAATATTCACCTTAGAGAGTTAATGTGATCAGATAAGACATCTTCAACTCTTATTTCAGCATTCATACTTTCTTCGACTGCCTCCTCATGTGTTCTACCATCACCAACTTGTTCTACCATACTCATGTTATTCTAAGATAGAGAAGTAACAATATTAGGAGAACCATCACCATTTCGAAAAAGGTATTTCCAACTTCTCAACATCTAATGAACCTCCAGCCTGAGTAGCAACATACTCTACCCATTCATTGTTTGACATAGTATATCCTTGTTTTTTCTTTTGGACCTCTAATGCAGTTTGTACTACTTCCACAGCTGTGGGATCATCTTCCTTCTGAACTAGAACACCATTATTTGCCTTGTTATGGGCATCAACTATGCTTTAGTCCTGATTATCTGAGCCAAAAATTTTCCCCACCCAATCCATAATGCTCACATATGCATTCTTAGAAGACAATACAATTATGAGCTCTAATGAATGGTCAGCATTGTCTTCAACATCCTGTGCACTTACAATCTCCTTATTAATATCATCATTGTTGCTATCTTTTTCTTCTAATGCCTGGTTAACCTTGTAGACCCACCCTCCTCATTGACTGCAGATAACACATCAAATATGTTTGTATTAACTGTTTTGTCTGCATCTCCCTTATTCGGCTCACTAACATGGCATGACTTCTAGGCATTCTCAGTAACCATTGCTCCTCTACTTTGTTGTTTATTAATTTTTGATTCAGGATAAGTCACCACCTTTCCACTAGATAATACTTTAGGGACAAATTTTTGAATAGGTTGATGCCATCCTTTATAATTTCTTCTCTTCTCTCGAATGTGCAATTGACTTTGTTCCTGTTGTGATCCCTCCATCTTTTCATCAGCCTTGTCAACTTCAGGCTCAGCGGGTTTATCAATCTCAGGGTGCAACACTCTACATTCATCATTAGAATGTCCTTGTAGCATGCATTCAGTACAATATTTAGAAAGATAATCATACTAAATCTTAACTTTAACTTCACGACATTCCTTTTTCTCTTCATCTTCTATATCCATAATCACAAACTTTGGAAGGTTTACCAATAAATCAACTAGAAATTTCACCCTAGCATAGTTTGGTCTTGTCTTGTTAACAGTAGGCAAGTCCAGTTGCAAGGGTTTCCAAACAGCAGAGGCTAGTGTAAATAAGGATTGCTTCAAAACAAAATTGGGAAGAGATTGGGAAATGATATCCAGGCCATTGCAATAGATGTTTCTTCATCAATCTTAAAATTTGAATCATAAATAAGAGGTCTCATTTTATAAGAATAATCATCCTTCGACTTCAGCCAAAAAGCACTTTTTGAGGAGATATTAATGAAATCCTCCATTAAAGTGCATCTAATCAATACATATCTATTTCTGAAGAACCCTACTAGACATCTACCCTTCACACCACATTATTGAGGAATAATAGTTCTTAGTTCTTCAAGTTCAGGCCAATCATATGATAACTTACCAACAGTGGCATATTGTAAGTTTTCAATAACCTCCATTCTTGACACTTCTGTCGATGTCCACTACATGTAAGGAATACCATAAATGTAGGTAACATTCTTCATAGGAATTGGATCACATGCAATCGTAGGAGTCGACTCTGTCATATTTAACATAGTTTGAACATAGTTGGAGGTAGGGTTAGTGGAAACTATCTGGAGAGAAGAAGAAGAAGCGGGTGATTTCATGGAAGTTAATGGTGGAATCGATCATTAGGGATGAGGTCCAATGGCTGGCCAGCCGCCGTCGATGGCTGATCAGGGATCGGAGCAACCATGAAAGGTTACACTGGGGTTAGGATTTGCATGGGAGAGGAGAGAGAATAGAGCTTCCTTGTTTGTTAGCCAGTCTTGTTGAAATGGCACCCCTATTAACTCTGTCTATAATAAAATATATAAGTTGAGAAATTTTTGGATAGTGAGGATTACTATTATTTTATTCTCTTTGAATAGTTGTACTTGGAAGAAAATATTTGAGTTATTTCTCATTATTTTTGCAACGTGATTTTTGTAAGGAAAATTTCTCATTATTTCCTTTGTAGAGGTACATTTTTTGTTTGTAGCTGCTAAGAATCTAGCACTTGGCCTTATTCCACTAGTCACCATCGCTAAGATTTTTCATTAACAATTTTTCTGTTTTATGAGCTAATAACAAAAGAACCTATAAACCTTCTACCCACGAGCTTCTTGCAATTGTGCTTTCTTTACTTTTAAATTTTTGTTTAGGCCGTCTCCTTGCCATCGCTAAGATGTTTGTATTAGCGAATATTCACAGTATATTTTTTAATTATGATAGATGTATATTTAAGGTAACTTAGGATTCTTATTGTATTAGGAATCAACCATTTAAGGTAAGTTAGGATTCTTATTGTATTAGGAATCAACATCTGTACAACTATATATATTTTGAATAATGAAAGGAATCCCTAAGGGAAATTATTCTATCTTACATGGTATCAAGAGCCTAACCCTAATCCCTACTCTTCTCTCTCTCAAAAACAGCCCCCCCCCCTCGATTTTTCCCTTCGGTCGACGGCAAGACCGGCTGCCTCCATATCCTCCCCTACAAATTCCGGTTCCTCCACTGGCACTTTTGACAACCCTCTCAACGATCATCGTCTTCTTTTCACCCGGCTTTCGCCTTTACTAACATCAAGAACTATATCCCTATAATTCTTAACCAAGAAGACTGTCAATATTCCATATGGACAGAACTGTTCTATATTCATGTACGTGCGTACAACGTGCTCGACCATATTTATGACTATGTTCCTCATCCCACCGATATCGCCGAATCAACATGGCGTCGCCTTGACGCCATCGTCAAACAATGGATATACGGTACCATCTCAAAATACTTGTTGTGTACTATTATGAAACCAGGTGCTACGGCACGTGACCTTTGGGTACGGTTGGATTTTAGGAATTTTAACAACATGTCCGAATATTGCAAACAACTGAAAATCATAGCCGACCAACTGTCCAACGTCGGGACATCTACTTCTGAAACGAAGATGGTACTTCAATTAGTTGTTTGCTTACCGAAAGGTGAATACGATACATTTACAACAATGATTCAACAGGCTGACCCACTACCAAGTTTCACCAAGGCACGGTCACAACTATTGTTGGAAGAAACCCGACGTGCTAAACAAGAGGAGCATAATCAAAAGGTGTTAGCCGTTGATGGGATAGCACCACCGATGGACAACACCACCCCGCCACCACCGCAAGACCACCAGCAGCAGCAGTCCCGCGGCGGAGGCCGCGACAATAATAACAAAGGGAAGGGTCGCGGCAAGGGCCACAAAAATCAACAAACAGACCCAAACCTTGCACCTTACTTCCAGTGGGCTAGACGCCAGCCTGGCCCAATACCGGGAAGTGGGCCTCGCCTGCCTGCCCTTACCCAACTGCAGCGGCCCAGTTCCAGCAGCCTTGCTTAGTCCAGTGGCCTATTAGGCTCTGCCCGGCCAACAGCGAGATGAGGCCCACATGGCCTCGGTCCGGCGGCGGCCTAGCCCCACGATTTGGGCCGGGCCTTCGACAGCTTGTGAACCTTCAACGGCCGACGAAAATTGGTAAATGGACACCGGAGCCACATCTCACCTCACCCGGTCGTCAGGTAACTTATCTCAACTACTTCGGTTAAAGTGTCCTCAATTTATTATTGTCGGCAATGGTCATCGCATTTCAATTGAAGGTTACGGTAACACACATACCAAACATCCCCACCCGCCTTTCTCCCTAAACCACGTCCTTTACACAGCCAACATCATTAAAAATTTAATCTCTGGTAGAAAATTCACTCGCAATAATTTTGTGTCTGTCGAATTTTACCCTTTTATTTTTTTTGTGAAGGATCTCAATACGGGGAAAATTCTTATGCGATGCAATAGTGTGGGAGACCTCTACCCCTTCACTTAATCTTCCGCTGTCAGAACTCATTCACCTGTCTCCCTTGCTGCTATCTCTCCGTCAACTTGGCATAATAGACCCGGACACCCAGGAGATCCTGTTTTTAATATTCTTAGGAATAATAAGCGTATTCAATGTTATAATGGGAAACTTGCCCAACACTGTTTTTCTTGCCCACTTGGCAAACATACTCGTATTCCATTTATGTCATCCAACAGTGTTACTTTTTCTCGCATTTGATATTGTTCATGTTGATTTGTGGACATCCCCGGTTGTTAGTTCCTTGGGTCACAAATTATATCTAGTATTATTAGATGATTTTTCACACTTTGTATGGATCTACCCACTAAAGATCAAATCTGAAGTGTTTGCCAAGTTCCTTGAATTTTAAAAATTCATTAAAAATCAGTTTGAAAAATCTATAAAATCTTTTCAATGTGATAATGGACGTGAATTTAATAATTCGGCATTTCACAATTTCTGCTCTAAACAAGGCATGGTTTTTCATTTTTCCTGTCCCTACACTTCCTCCCAAAATGGCAAAGATGAAAGAATCATCCGTACCATCAATAACATGGTACGTACCCTTCTCTTTCATGCCATTCTTCAACCGTCATTCTGGTTCTACGCTGTCAAAATGGTAGAATATCTCCTTAACATTTTACCAACCAGCACTCTCCAAAATAAGACCCCAACAGAAATCTTATACTGTAGGTTTCCCTCTTATGACCAAATACGCATCTTCGGTTGCCTATGCTACCCCAACCTAGCCTCCACTGCATCTCACAAATTAGCCTCACGCACCACGCCATGTGTATTCATCGGTTTCTCACCTAATCATCGGGGTTACTTATGCTATGACATAACCACGCATAAGGTCATCATCTCACGTCACGTCACATTCGACGAGACGAACTATCCATTTTCAAACCTTCGAAAATTCCAAAACACGGATTAAACATTTCTAGATGATTCTCCTCTGTCTCCTCTAATCCAGTCGATGTGTCTCCGGCAGTTTCCAGTTCCGATGCAGACTGCTCCAGCAGCTATGTCACCCACACTGTCCGGTGTTGTCACCAACCACACATGTACCTCTCTCGGTCGAACCCCCCACTGCTCGACACCTCCACTGCTCGACCAGCCATCGACTCGAGACCAACCACCACCCCTCTAGAAATAGCAAGTCGCAACCCCATATCGACCTGCAGCCACTGTTGCCTCCGAAACCAGTACCTCAGCAGCTCCTATCTCCCAGTCCAGACCTCCCACTGTTGCCTACCCATCGCATGGAGACTCGTGTATAACACGGGATCTTCAAACCCAAGGTTCACTTCAACCTCTCCACATAAACCTTATCACCCATTCCAAAAAATCCAAAACTAGCAAACTGGATCCTAATTGGAATGCGGTCATGTGCGAGGAGTTTAACGCTTTAACCAAGCAGAACACTTGGGATTTGGTACCTAGACCAGATTGTCACGACCTAAACCGGAGGGCCGCGATGGGCACTCAGACCCCACCCGCCGGGTACCGCTTACCTTACAGTCAACACCTATTCATAATTAAACACGGAGTAAGCCAAAAAACATTATAGAAAATCTTAATGAGAAATCCAATCTTCATATATACATACCCATACCAAGGCCGACAAGGCCACACGTGAAAACTAACCACATGACGCCTATTTACAAGCCTCTAAAGAAGACATGACATCACAAGGACGGGACATGACCCCACCATACCCATATGCGTATGCAAAAATAATGTACCACGACCAGACTGCAACTCTGAAACAGATAGAGTGCTCCAATATCAGCTGAACAACAACCTACTAGCGTGAATCGACACCTTCTTTAACTGAACCTTCGGGTATGAAATGCAGCGTTCCCCGACAAAAGGGACATTAGTACGACTGATGTACTGAGTATGTCAGGCATGAACAATAGTATAACATGGATATACCAATAACTGAAACCGAAACAACTGACCAACAGTAAATACCTCTGAGGGTCCTAACACATATGCCTAAATGTCATGCACAATGTGGTACACATATACATCGGCCTCATTGGGCATCTTCCTTACCATAACAGCCTCTGTGGGCATCATTTCATGTCGGCCTCTGTGGGCATAATATCATGTAATGATTAATGAATGTATGCATAATGCAGATGCGGTATACTAATATCCACACAGGAATCCTCTCATAACCGCCTCTGTGGGCATCAGGTTATATCGCCACACAGGGGCATCACATCATATTGGCCTATTTGGGCTCTTTCGTGATAGTCTGTACCAGCTGCAGATGGTGTGCGTATATAACGCCTTCCCCTTTCCCCTTTCCCCTTTCCCCTTTCCCCATTCCCCATTCCCCGTACATATATATATAATATTTACCATATAGTAGTGTGCATAGCACAAGTGGTCCAGGATAATGTATGAATGCAAATAAAAAAAATGCATGAATGATAATAAAACTTCTTTGAATTTATCGGATGACAATAATATCCTTGCCCCTTCGGCTAACATTGGATATTTAACATGTACCTTCAGCTGACACTGTAAATATTAACATCCTTTTCCACATGCCTCAATAGGGACTTAGACACATATTTAGACATGTTTTTAGCATAGGAATCAATAACATAAATATTCTTAACTACTAGGAGTAGAATAAATTATTGAGCAATATCACAGTTATATTTCGTTACATGGACCATGCCCAAAAAAAAGAAATAATTTGCCTTAACATACCTCAATTCCACTTAATATTATCCGAATGCAATACACTGGAATCTACCTTGGTTCTGCTAGAACGTTAATTACACAAAACTCTAAAATGGAAATCAAGCTCCTAACGCCTAAGTACTGCAGCAAGTAATACCCTGAGTCAATTACTCCAAGTTGGCATAGGGTACTGTACCCAATTGTTCCAATTTGCTCGAGAAAGAGGGCTACTTTCCTTAGCCAAATTGTTCATTAAATAAGAAAGACAAAGCATTTAATGAGCATAATGATTAGGTCTCCCTCCCAATGTAAATAATGAATCCTCATTATGTGGTCGCCCCTTGGCAGACTCACGACTTGCCACCCCACTTTAACTTAAAGACACCTAAGTGATTTCATTAACTAGTCACTTAGGTAATTTACATAAGGCTTACACGTACAACCCTCCCACTCCACTTGTCCTTCCATTAATAATTAATCACCTCGTAATTAATCAATTACACACATAATTAATTCTAGATCCCACTTTATTTAAATCCTAAAAACTCATACGACCTTCGTATACGCAATGTCATAATTTATAATATGACACTAGTCCATAATCTCTTTAAGCACACACCAAATTTATTTCCTTTCCCCGTCGTCACACTTGTTGTGTCCAAAATTATTTTGGGGTCTAATTCTTTATATACTAATCTCATTATTAGCATACGTAAATAACATAAATTCCAAAGTTCGGGTCTTCTTGCACACGCCTAGCAATTTAAACCGTAACCTGAAAATACGGGATGTTACACAGACGGTGTGAATGTTATCCGGTGTATGTGGCTATTTCGTCACAAGTTCAGAGACAGTGGTGACTTGGAGCGGTATAAGGCAAGACTAGTTGTTAATGACACTAATCAGCAGGAGAGTATTGATTGTGGTGAGATATTCAGTCCGGTTGTTAAATCGGCCACTATTCGGACTGTTCTCAGTATTGCTATGGGCATGCATCGGCCGATTCATCAGCTTGATGTCAAGAATGCATTTCTTCATAGGGATTTGAAAGAAACTGTGTACATGCATCAACCTTCTGGCTTTGTTCATCCGGCAGTTCCGCAGTTTGTATGTCATCTCAGGAAGTCATTGTATGGCTTGAAACAGGCACCCCGCACTTGGTATGATCGCTTTGCCAAGTATCTTATGCAGATCAGTTTTATATGTAGCATGTGTGATAACTCTCTATTCACTTTTTATCGAGGTAGCAGCACTGCTTATTTGCTATTATATGTGGATGACATTGTTCTTACTGCCTCATCTGACGGTTTGAAGAATGAAATCATTGCTCTACTCAAAACTGAATTTGCTATGAGTGACTTGGGCAAGCTGAGTTATATTTTGGGTATAACAGTGACCAGATATGCAGCCACTATATTTTTGTGTCAGCGTAAATATGTAGAAGAGATAGTATACAGGGCTAAGATGGCAAATTGTAAAATTATGCCAACTCCGGTTGACTCCAAATCCAAGCTCAGTGTCAATGATGGTGCGCCAATTTCTGATCCTACTCTATATCGGAGTCTTGCAGGTGCCCTTCAGTATCTTACAAATACTAGGCCTGATATTGTATATGTCGTTCCGCAGGTGTGTCTGTTTATGTACGACCCCCGAGAGTCCCATTTTGCCGCCCTCAAACGTATTATCAGATACGTTAAGGGCACACTGGACTATGGATTACATCTCTACCCATCTGCCCCAACCAAGTTACTCTCCTACACGGATGCAGATTGGGCTGGATGCCCCGACACACGTCGCTCCACCTTAGGCTACTGTGTATTTCTTGGGGATAATCTTATCTCATGGTCCGCCAAGCGGCAGGCCACGCTATCCCGTTCGAGTGTTGAAGCAGAATATCGCGAAGTTGGTAATGTCATTGTTGAAATCTATTGGCTCCAAAATCTTTTTTTAAAGCTCCAGTGTCCACTACGAAAGGCGTCTATAGTCTATTGTGACAACATATCTGCCATCTATATGTCTCATAATCAGGTCAAACATCAGCAGATCAAGCATATTGAGATGGATATTCACTTTGTGCGAGAGAAGGTTGTCCGTGGTCAGGTCAAAATATTACACGTGTCTTCCTCCTATCAGTATGCAGACATTTTCACAAAAGGACTACCGAGACAGCTTTTCACCGACTTCCGATCCAGCCTTAGCGTTCGGCCTCCTCCCGCACCGACTGAGGAGGAGTATTAGCGAATATTCTCTGAATATTCACAGTATATTTTATAATTATGATAGATGTGTATTTAAGGTAACTTAGGATTCTTATTGTATTAGGAATCAACCATTTAAGGTAAGTTAGGATTCTTATTGTATTAGGAATCAACCTCTGTACAACTATATATATTGTGAATAATGAAAGGAATCCCTAACGGAAATTATTCTATCTTACGGTTTGACCTAGTTTCCTTCTACCTAATTGGAAAATTTTCAAGCTGCTTAAAGACAACACGTTTTCCAATATGGATTTTGATTGCAAGAAACCCCACCCCACCAAGGATCTGCCTGCAAAACAGAAAGTTGAACAACGGCCAGAAAAACACTTGGTAAACGTTTTGAGCATGCTATGTTTTTAATGCTTTAACATATGAGTAATAAATTTTCTAATCCACTGCAACTGATTTTTTTCTCATGGAATGTCGTGAATTCTAGTTTCTATGAATTTTCTGGACTCTAATTATTTTCTACTTGGTCTGCCTGATTTCAGGTTAGCTTAGAAGAGTGTCCAGATACGAGCCTTGTGTGTTCATCAGTGTAAAAATGCTGGGAAACGCTGTGAGTCTATCAAGATTTGCCACCATTACAACCTGATGTGGAAAGCGTCAATGGGCTCGACATGTTTGCGTTGCTCTCCCCACCCACAGTTCAGGTATGTCTATATTATGTTTTAGATTCTTCAAAGGTAGGGGTAACATAACACCTCATGCATTCAGGATAAGGTTTGACTAGTAAGACCGGGGTATAATGAACCCAATATGAGTAGTGTATAAAGGGTGTTTGAAACCTAATCAAGTCATAAGAAGAGTCCTTGGGCAAAGTAATGTCAGAAGTTACCTTACAGAGCATGTTTTCAAGTGAGTTTGCACCAGATCTCACTTAAAGTGCGTATACGGAACAATATATAAGGAATATCGGAAAACTTCATCCATAGAAGTTATAGATATTTCAAATACCTTTCCAACGATTTATTATGGAAGTCAAACAGACATCTGTACAAAACGTTATGTATGATTTACTACACAATGATCTGTCGTCCCGTGAAAACAGGCTGTAAAATATTTTAGGGGCCGTAAAAATGCCCAAAATATGCAACACACTGTTACAGTTTTATGGTATGATTTATGAGCCGTAAAATAATTTACGGGCCATAAAATGAGCCAAAAATGAGCATAAAACGGGTCCGACAACAACTTTAAAACTTCATTTTTTGGCTTTTTCACTTCATTCTTCACATCCTCAAACCCTAGAATGATCATTCTCTCTTCTCATCATCCTCGTACATCAAGGTAAGCCTCTTCCAAGTAACTCGAAGTGTTTCTAACATCAGCACATGAACTCTAAGTGAAAATCCATTGTTCCTAACCTAGGGTTTTCAAGAAAACTCATATCAAGCTTCCAGATATAGGCTTTTGGATTCTTCTTCAAAGATTCATACTTATTCTCACATTTTTGGAGTGATTAAGGTATGTAGAGCTTCTATTCATGTGTGGAAACATCATTGTTCTTTCCGACGCCACATGTAATCCATGAAACACGAATTTTCTCTGACTTAGGGGTTGCTCCAATTCATGATGACCCTATATACATGTACAACTATATATACCATGCTTATATCATGTTTTCATTAATTGTATTCATTATTTGTCATTATGATTGTCATGACCCTGTCCGTAATCCATGAACACATGTCTTGAATCCCATGAGTTCTTAAATACAAGTCAAGAATCATTATTACTCAATTAATGAAATTATTCATGCTTTCATATTTTACACAAGTAATATTATATATCTATTCACATGCTAAGTTATAATTACAAACAAGGTTTTACAAGTTATTTTCATGAAATTCATGGGCTGTTAAGCCACTTATATTCATGTTCATGTTTTGGGAGTTGCATAGATTACCGAGAAGGTTTAATACTAGAAACTACGTATGCCAGCCTAGGATAAGGATCGCTCCGCCTAGTTAGGACAATTCCTTCATGTTACCTACAGCAGGTTATTGGATCCATTCATGTCATGTTCATGTCCCGTACCCTGGCAAGGTACGAGATGACTTAGCTGATCATGCAGAGATCAGTCTCTACGTTTTAGCGTGGTGGTTTCATGTCGGTTATACTAAGGCTCTCCCACTTAAAAGGATTTATCATGTTTTTATGTTATATTCATGTCAGATATTATACATGTTCATGCTCAGGTTACAGTTTTCAGTTTCATTCCCTACTATTTCGTGTACCTTCTTATTCTTTTAGTTGCTTTACATACAATACAATTCAAATGTACTTATGTCCCTTTTTACCCGGGGAAGGCACTTCACAGCGCATGTGTTGAGTTTCAGGATGACGAATCAGTTCGTTAGGATTCTATAAGTACCAGCTATTGGTGAGCCCCATTTCATTTGGGGTGTCATTTTAGTTACTTTCATGTTATGTTTTACAGTAAGTGTATGCCAGTTCTGGTAAATATTTTTTAGCAGTCAGACTCATATTCATATGTTTAATAGACTAGCTTAGTATGCCATGTCAGTTTACGTTCTTTTTTTCAAATTATTCCGCAATCATATTTGCAGACTATATTTTCAGTATTATGTTTTACATATTTTAAATCATTACTATTGCCTATTTTGATGCCCATGTTCATTCAGCAAGCCATGTGGTTCGCTCTGTCACATGCAGTCAGGCACCGAGTGTCGTGTTTCGCCCAAGCCATGGTTCAGGGCATTACAGGTAAAGATTGCATACACCTCACCTTCCCCATATCCTACTTGTGGGAATATACTAGGTATGTTGTTGTTGTTGTTTAGTTTTAGATTCTTACGCACGCTTCTTTTTTGAAACCTAGGATCAATTATTCGATGTTGAGATGAATCTCTACTAAAACCTAGAGTCTAAATTGATGGTGCCATATATCAATTCCCGCGGGCCTTTGGTTATAGAAAAATCTTCCTAGTAGAATCAAATTTCTCATTTCTCAATCTTCCAATAAATACAATTTTTTTCATCTACTATCAACTTGCTTTTGTGTGAATTACTCGTACATTGTGCTAACTTTGGTGTATACAGTCCATTGAAGCTCTTGATACAAACCGTCAATGCCTGGAGTAGTGGAACAACAAGCTAAAACTCAAGGGCGGGCGTCCAAGTGTTAAAGGGCCTTCAGGTGCATGGAAGACTGTTGACATTTTGGAGCAGCTACAGTATCTCATGTCGACATCTGCTGTGGTGGAAAAAGATCAGTTTTTGGGAATCAAGTTGGCTGCGGAGGAGCAGCAGACTAATTCATCCGACCCCAAGTTAAAATTAGTACTTAAGAGGCTTTGAGTAAAGCAGATCTCGAAGAACTGAGGATAATGCACAAGATCTTGTGCAACGGATTGACAAGCCCCGAGTGGAGAATAGCATTTGCAACTTTGAGTCAGGAGATCCAGAGAAAAGTGTAAATTTTCGGATATCTCATTCTTTTAGCTTAGTTGGGGTTTACACCAGCTTAATTCATTTGAATATTAGCTTAAGGAGGAGAGGGATCTCAGGTTGAATTGCGCAATGGATATGTTAGTTGCACTTGCGCATGTTATAGAAGTAAGTTTTTGCAGGCCTGCAATGAACTGCGTTTAGCTTTCAGTTTATATAAGTAGAAAAAAATTAAGTCTATAGTTAAAAATGTATCGTTTTCTTTTTCTTCTTTAGTTTCGTACTAAAAAGGTCATATGCTGGTACTCTTGTGTCATGATCTGATCATATTGTTCTCTTTTAGGTACTTATTGTTAAGTAGCATTTGGCCATAGATTTTGAAAATATATTTTCAAATATATGTTTCGCCATAGAATTTGAATGTCTTGAAAAAAAATTCAAATTCCAAAAAATGGTCTGAATTTCCATACAAAAACTTTAATTTTTTTCAAAGTAAAATGCATGTCCAAATACAACTTTAAATTCCAAAAATCACAACTTCAAAAAACTAAAATTTTCAAGTTTCATCCAAATCAAATGTTTCGAGGCCCAATCGTCGGTCAGCGTTTGTACCAACTAAATCGGAAGCAACATTCGAAAGATGAGAGTAGGCTCGAGGAGGATCAAAACACTGGAGTTCACAAGTTCAGTATTGAAAGAAAGATGAAGTAGGAAATCATTGATTTGAACTGAACACCCGCCGCTACTACGGGAATCGCTTTTGCTTTCTTTTCCTCTGGCTACTAAGATCATATCCGAAACGCAGGAAGAATCTGACTAAAAAGTCATTCAAAACTTGATCGAAAAACCTGAACCTCTTTCTGAATTCACAGCTGAACCTTGATGGGAAATCTCAACTTATCCGAAGCTTAGTTTGCCGCCATTTGGTTAAAAAAAGACATTCAGTACGGTGAATATTCCAAGCACAAACTTTTTAACTTAATACTAGTTTGAATTGTTTTATGTCTAGGAATTTCGTTACCAAACTCATTGACCTTGTCTAATTTGGTCAAAGACGCTGTGATAAGCTGACCCAAAAAGAACAATGTAAGACGTACACAAACATAACCATAGACAAAATAAATAAAGGGCAGTATGTGCGGGGTCGAGAGGCGAGGCCAGGACGCATGAGAGGATCTATGTGTCGTGATTTTAGCTTGTATTCTGCAGAGAAATTTGTTTTCACGACTTGAACCCCGTGAAAACAAAATAAATACGGAGTATAAAAATGTAGACCGGTAATATCAATTATTTTGTGACATTTGTTAACTATTAGAGGAACCATGACATAAGTATCACCAAAGATGCGACAAACTATTGTCAGCAAAGTTCAAAACACAAATACCACCAAGGCAAATATTTAGTTCAATGATTCACATACTGAAGCTTCAGAAATGAAGGGATCGAAAGCCAAGTTTAGGGGTGTGTTTGGTAGGATGAAAAATATTTTCCTATTTTTTCTTGTTTGTTGCACTATATATCTTGAAAAATGTTTTTCTCAAACTAGGTGAAAATGTTTCCTTAAAAATTTGAAAGAAAACATTTTTACGGATTTAATAAAAACACACCCGTGCATTCCAACTCCACCCCATCTACCTCCCACCCCATGCCAACCTAACCAACCGCCCATCCCTACCCCCTACTCTCTCCCACCACCTAACACCCACCCGCCTACCCACCACCTCACCCATACCACCCAAACCTGCCCTACCCCCCACCCCTCTCCTCCTCCCCAGAAATTTTCTATTTCATATATTTTATTTTATTTTTATTAAAAAAAAAAAAAAATCTTCCCCCCCACCCCAACCTACCCAACACTCCAGCTCCCGTCTCCTTCAAATTTTCTATTTCATATATTTTATTTTACTTTTTATAAAGAATAAAAGACTTACAAAAAATGGATATTTTTTTCTTGAACCCCACCCCCAAAAGTTGCACTCATGATTCAAAATGACTTATTTTCCGAAAAAATATTTCCTTGGAAAATATTTTCTATGATACCAAACACACCCTAGAAAGATCCTAGCTCACTCTTCGCACAGAATAAAAACAGAAGAAGGAAATATAATAGAGCTTAGATTAAAACAATGTAGAATTTCTTCCATTTGTTAAATCTTCACCTGAAAGATTAGATTTTTATCCTTGATCTTAATTCATTTCAAAAAGATCATTTGCAGTTTGAATTATCATGAAGCATTTTTATGAGCAAGGACAGTCAAAAAAACAAATGAGTTAATCCCATTCCAATATCTATTCTAAACGTGGGAACATACCTAAGTGACTCATGCTTTACAGTGCATCATGTAAGACAACAAATGTTTGTAATTAATCTCATTCTAAAATTTGTTCTACACTTGTGAGCACACCTAGTAACATTTGTCAAGATGTAGGGCATTATGAGTTGTCTATTCGAGAAGCTTTTTAAGATTCAAGAATCAGAAGCTTACATATGTTTAGTTAATCTCATCTAAACTTATATATATATATATATATATATGTCTGAACATACCCAACGTTTGTAAAGATTCAGGACTTCCATGAATTGACTATTTGAGAAGACTTGGAGGATTAAACTAATCCCAGTGACACCATTTCAGTTTTTGGTTACTTCTTACTGGAATGTGATGTTCACTAGACCAATAGCACATTTTCAGTAGGGATTGAGGATATTAAGGGAAAACTAAAAGAATAAGAGGAGAAAATAAAAAAGAATGAAGACTTTTCACTTTCACAAAATAAATTGCTGCTGCAGAAAAGCATTTCATTACTCTTGTATGTAACTCCTCTGAAAACAATTCCATTATAGAAAAAGATATATGCCTTGTTACGTATTCTCACTGTTCCACCACATTTCCAAAACAATCCATCATTTAACCCAAATGATTACAAGATTTATTAACTAAACATATAAGCTGACAGTCCCCACAAGAAGGGTAACAAAAGAGGAAGAGAATACACCAAACAATATGCTGGTTTTAGAGGAACTAGAATGTCAATAGGAAATGCCATCTAACGAGTAATAGCTTGCCGGCATTTTTCTTGCTTCACTTGCTTGTATGGCTTTTGTCCAGTTTGATATGGATCATCTTGGTTCCCCTCGCCGATATAGTCTTAGCTCTTGCTCTGCTGATATAGAAATATGTCCACCTTCCTTTGGCCAGAGTTCTATACATAGAATGAGGAAAAAAAGAATGTGGGAACCACGGATACCAATCTTGGAGCCGAGCATTAATAGAGACAACTGTGTCAAGCATAAAAGAATGTCGTTTTTATGGAAAACAAATCTAGAGTAGGAATGTCCAACATAAAAGTCGCATTGAGGTGCCTCTGAGTTACCAATTCCCTTTAATTGGATCATGACAATTCCAATGGAAAGCTCTGAAAGAGTTGTTTTGAGCTCCAAAACCATACTTAAAAGCACTGTTTGCAGTGTAGGAAAGGTTAAGATCACAAATGCCAAATGCAAGGCGATCTAACACCAAAGTCACTCACGTTTGTCCTTCAACTACTTATGCCAGGCTTCTTACTGAAGGTGCCGGAAGAATACTTGGGTAACACATACAACAAAAGATGATAAGGAGCAATCAGCTGCTCCAGTAATAACAGCACCCTTGCTTCTGATCTCCAGGAGATAATTCAACGCTTCTTCTGTGATGATCTCACCAGGAATTAGCACTGGAATACCAGGTGGATAAGGACATACAAGCTCTCCACAAATTTCACCGAGGCTATCTCTTATGCTGACTTTACGTTTTGTAGCAAAGAAGGCCTCTCTAGGGCTCATGCTCATTTTAACATCGTTAAGGCGCACACAATGATTTACATCTTCGCCTTCATCTTTCACAGGTTGATGAAAAGAAGTTTCTGATAGATGCTTTAGACCAGCTACAAGCCTAAGAACATGATCCCTTTGAGTCCCTAAGTTAAATGCCAAAGTAAAAGATTTGGTCCCAACTAGTTCACAAACAACACCAAAATCTTTGCACAATGTATCATCTGCTTCAAAACCTGACAGACCTAACTGCCATACACCAATGGTGAATCGCAATGGATCAATACGAAAAAAACCAGAAAAACTTGGAAACTCAAGGATTGAGATTCCAGGAATTTTACTAATCAAGCTTCTTGCTTCCAGAGCCAAGTCTATTGCTTTATCAAAAATAGCCTCTCTATTTTCACTTAGTTGGGCCCTGGCGGCATCTAGAGATGCTAAAAGCAGATAGCTAGGGCTACTACTTTGAAGCATTTGTAGGCTTCTACTGATTCTTTCTCTGTCTACAAGATTTCCTTGCATGTGCAACATTGATGATTGCGTTAGCGCACACAAAACTTTGTGAGTAGACTGTACGGTAAGATCCGCTCCCTGGCTGAGGGATGAGCTAGGCAGCTCCAGATGAAATCCTAAATGAGCCCCATGAGCCTCATCGACAATTACGGGGATATTATAAGAATGACAAATATGACAGATCTCATCCAAATTACTGCATATACCATGATAGGTAGGGGAGACAACCAAAAGAGCAGCTGCTTTTCGGCCCTCCATTTCTAGCTCTTTGATTGCATCATGCACCTACATAACAAGAACTTCACCATTTCATGGATACAATTTGAATAGTCTTTTAAACACTTCTATTAAATAGCATATTTATACACCACTTATGAATTCAAGATAATTTAACTTTGAGAACGATGCATATCATGATGTTATTACTTGCCTGTGATGGAGTGATTCCACCAGCAATATCCCACTTGAAATCATATTCAGGGACAATGTACTTTGGGAGTGCACCAGACAATACCATGGAAGATATGGCTGAGATATGAGAATTCCGTGGGAGAATAAGAGTATCTCCAGGTGAACAAGTCGCCATAATAGCTGCCTGAATTCCACATGTACTACCACCAACAAGGAACCATGTTTCTGATGCTCCAAAAAGTCTTGCAGCTCGTTTTTGTGCTTCTAAAATGGGACCTTCTGGTGAAAAGAGATTGTCAAGCTCCGGAAGCTCAGGCAAATCATGAAGAAACGGTTTTGAACCAATGAGCTGAGTCAACGATGATGGTGCTGCTTGCCCTCTGTTATGGCCAGGAAAATGAAAACATGCAGCATTTTGTTCAGCTGAAGCTTTTAAAGCACTAACAAGTGGAGGAAGCTCATTTTGACTGGCAGCAGCACGTGGAACACAAGAAATTTCTGTTAAAGGAACTCCATTATATCCTACACAGCTTGTATAGTTCTTGTTTTTCCCGAGCATCATGCCATTTCTTTCCTGCGATATATGTTAGACTGATATCCATGGCAAACGTTGAAAAAGAAAACATCTCAGTCAAACAAATGAACTGTTTACATAGTCATGGCAACATTTCTTTTTACTGATTCTCAATACAAGATTTCTAATGCATCGAACTTCCAAAAAAGTGTCTAAAGTGAATGCTCATATGTTTGCTCATGCTCTAAAGAACTAACTTTCTAATACGAAAACCTTAAGAAAAAAAACTTGTCTGACTGTGAATATTGATAGTTATATTGGTTATTTATAGCATCTCCTTCATTTCAGCTTCCTGAGACTTTCTTTGACGTTATTATTTTTTGTGCAAAACTTCCTTTAGTAAGTAAATAAACTGACAAGCTAATTATCAAAACCATGCAACTATTCCACATCAACAAAATATTTGATTAAAATGGTAACTAAGCAAATGCATACAGCATAAAAGCACCATTATACATGCATGCATAACTTTCTCTCTATCAAACGCTACAATGAAATAAAACAAAGTTACGGCTTACTGGATCTTCCTCTTGTTTTTTTAACCTCGATATGTTCGCCAACAAAACTAACCCTCTAGCTAATAAGAACAATGTTACTGTTCATTCTTTAATATGAAAAATACAGGGACTGATGCAATACGAAGAACATCGATGACATTGATGCAAAGCCCTCGAAAGAACTAACTAATAAAATCAGTAATCACATAGGAAGACAAACGGCAGTACAGAATCTGAGGATACCTATACCTACAGTTAACTGATAAGAATCTTTCCAAATGAAATGATATGTTTATTTGATGTATTAAATTCTATGTGATTCTAGTGACCCATCAACTGAAATGCATAATTGAAAAACTTACCTACATTTTACTCAATGAAAAGAAATGCTAACAGAAAGAAACATCAAAATATAGAAAATAACTAAGTGCAAGAAGCCCTAAGCTATATATGTCATTTGTTAGTCCCGACTTTAAAATATAAATAGATAGCCAATTCAGTCTCTACCTACCATGGTAAATTCTGCGTATCCACTATCCTCCCAGACCCCAGCTGTGGAACTACACCGAGTATGTTGTTGTAGATAGCCAATTCAGGCCAAAGCTCTAATTACTTTATGATTGAAAATGTTGCAATTTTCCAAAAAGGTCAACCTAAAACAAATTAATTTGGATACCAATCTTAAAAGTCTCGACTAAAATCAGCAATACTTTCCACTTTAATTCTAAAGAATTAAAATTTCCTAATTATTCCTTTGCTATGCTACATTATCATACCTAGCATTCTGGAACAGACCAACAGCACAAAACTAGAACAGACATGTCACTCTATTGTTTACCCTTTAGCTCCATTCTTGGTTTTTTTACATACCAGCTACCCAAGGGATGTTGCAAAAAAAAAAAGACAGCCGGATGCACTAGTCTCCGGCTATGCGTAGATCCGGAGAAGGGCCGGAACGTCTATTGTACGTGAGTCTTTCTGCAAAAGGCTATTTTCATAGCTTAAACCCGTGACCCACTAATCACGTGAAAGCAACGTTACCGGTTACTCCAACGTTCCACTTCGTTCCACTTCACACAAGGGATATAGAGAAATTCAAAATATTCATCAGTAATAGAAGAAAAGATTCAATTTTGAAAAACCCACTTGGGAAATGGAAGGTGTTAGTCTTCTACAAGTGCTGAAACTCCAGTTCTTGCTCAAATTCCCAAGAAAACTCTGCCATCAAAAGCAATAAATTAGAGGTCAAACATGCAATGGAACTCAACCAAGTATTTTCCTTTTTTTTTCTTCTAATTTTGTTTCTGTTTGCATATTTAAGCAATCAAATTTAGATTAACTACCATATCTAGACTTGTAGAAGCCATTGTTTGCTTGTTGAACATGGTGGTACTGTATTGAGAAACGACTATTGGGATATCAGTGTACTCCTTATTCATTCTTATAAATAGGCTGGGCTTTATCAAACTGGGCCTCCATGTTATTGTTCTAGAAATTGCACGGCTCTTCAAATGGGATGGTATTTAAGTTTGGCCCCTCATGAGTTCTTTATGATCCCGCACAATTTGTGTTAGATCTCGTAAAAGATTTATGCCCAAAAGGCTTCACTTTCATTTAAAGGGAAAAAATTAAAGACCAGTACAAAATAGCGATAAAAGAGCAAATGACCCGTTATTGTTCCCTTTAGGTGGTTTGGCACAATGACCCGATTTTGGTACCGTCATTTAAGCTATATTCGAAATTAAAATTTGGGT
Source organism: Anisodus tanguticus (assembly GCA_034509755.1). Classification (NCBI taxonomy): domain Eukaryota; kingdom Viridiplantae; phylum Streptophyta; class Magnoliopsida; order Solanales; family Solanaceae; genus Anisodus; species Anisodus tanguticus. Next base: position 16,102,103 of record CM067543.1, on the reverse strand, counting down.
AAGGTCAACTTCAAATATTTTTTTACTGAAGTTGTAATCTTGGTAAAATTAAATTTCGTACATTTTTTTATTATTGAATTTGTAATCTTGACAATACCTAATTTGTAACCATGATTAGACGTTTTGTCTAGATAGTATTTAATACATCCCTTCACCCATTCGGTGGCGCCTCTTCAGAAGCAACGATTGGCGTTTTTTATCAGGCACGCCGCTTCACTTTCCGAGGCTAATGATTGCCTCCTCTAGCTATTTAAGCGGACAATCCCCACCTTCTCTCCTCATATTTACTCTTAACCTTCTTCTTTTGTGCACCAAATTTTCCTTTTTCTGTAGAAATCCCTAAACAATGTCTTTTTCATCCTCTTTGTCTTCCCCCTCATATGAGAACCGACCCATTGCCTATCTTGGGGAACAATTGGGTAGTGCCTCCGCTATCTCTTCTCGCCGTCGGGATATGACTTCATTTGCTACTCAGTCAATAGACCTAGGTTCTACGACCGCTGATATCATTCCGGCTAACTCCAATTATGACACAGACTTTTGTGCCAGTCATCAGTACGAGTCTATTGAGGGGATAACCTCTTTGATTGACGAGTCCATAATCCCTCAGGTTTGCATTGATTGTCAATGGGGACCTGAGATTGAGGTGTTTCCCCCTCCTGCTAATGTTAGTATCTGTTGTAGGCATGCGTGCCCTTTATTAATGTTTTGTTTCGGCTTGTGTACCATTTTATTTACTGGATATTTGGGGTCTGCGTACCATTTTGATGTTTTTATTTGAGCCTTTGGGCTCCTTTCGTTGGATTTTAAGGGCCTTTGCGCCCTTCTAATCATTTTTTCTAAGCCTTCGTGTTGTTCTTACTTTCGGTTGATTAATAGTATTCGCCCATTTATTCCCAACCTTGATTTATTATTTCTACGTTTTGACATACGCTTCGTTTTTGCAACAATTGTGGTTTTAAATAACATGATTGTTTTTTATTTAACACTTAACCCTCAGGGCGTGACCGCTATGCCCGTCTACTGGAACTATGTTTATATTCGAGTGTTTGGTGTTTAGGTTGAGATATGATGACCCGTGCACACTTGTTTATTTTTAGCGTTTTGTGTTTGAGGTCATCGTTCTTAACCCAATTTGGGAAAATCACTTCCAGAAACACTTTTTGTGATTTTGGGAATTTAAGCATCCAATTCGCAATAAATGAGGGCCCTTTGATTTTGGTGCTGACGAGGAGGACGTATCTACCTCATTTAATGGTACAAAGGTTCATGGAACCTATACGCTTGGAGGCTCTAAGGCCATGTCGTGTGTTAGAAGCAGTTTTGCGGAGCCATATGGCTTCCGAGTGGGGTTTTGCCCCGAACGTTGTTAATTAACAAGAAAATGATGCCTTGATGGAGACAGTTGAGGGATAAGTGAGGATTCTTATTTCATCTTTGAAGTTTTTAGACATAGTCTCTTTCAAGGCTCTTACATAGTCTTCATAAGATGTTCACAAGAGAAAACCGAGTGAGTGCACTAACTGCTAGCAGTCCCAATCTGTGTGAGTATGTTCTCATGAAGATTTCATGTTTGACAACATCACTATTTTGTGTGGACCCACTCTTCTCCCAACGGCACTTGAATGCGAGGTCCCGAGGAGACTATGTTGGGCTACGTCCTTTCGGATGGCTTTCCCCAAACCTCTGGCACGATGCTTGTGGGATGTGATACATTTTTGGATTGTTTCCTCATTAGAAACATTGCCAGGAAAAACCATTTGGGACAAAACCTTGGTTAAGGAAAAGTATGCAACGCATATTTTTAGTTTCCCCTAGTGATAAGGGAATTTTTCCTCTAGGGGCAGTCCCTGTCAGGGAGAGAAAGTAAGTTAACCGAGGATAAATGATGCAAAAATATGATTATACATGTTACCCTTTCAGAGAGAAAATCGTTTCAAGTGGGTAAAATTACAGTTATTCTGCAGCTCATTTTCGTGTTCGTCTTTGATTCGATAGGATGCTTTGCAACACTTTCTTTATATATTATGCCAACTCACCTCATAGTTTTGAAATAAATGGGATTATGCACATGTGCTTCCAGACCTCAACGAGATTCCAGTAGGCCTTTCTCTTGCTGAAATTCCCAATTACATCGGGAGACTAAAGAGAATGCCGCCTAGTGTGGCAGGCTCTTGCAAGAAATATCTGGGTTCTTCCTGACCCGATTCAATGCCAAAAAATGGCTTATGATCCCTACTATCTAGTACATATGCTCCTGGTTAGCCCAAAATTCTCCTACGCGGGCGTCCCGTGATGCAAGCGTGACCTTCCGGATGACGTAATCTTTTATCTTAAAATGCCTTAAGTTTTTTTTTCTATTGAAATACCTTTCGATCTTTTAGTTTTATGATACTAGTTGTATGACGACCATCTCTCTACGTTCTTCCAACAACTCCAATACTACTGACATCAATTCGTTATTGGATTCCTCTATGGCCTGAGTGTATCAAAGGCTAGGCTTCCCGATCTCCATGGTTATTAGGGCTTCGGCCTTATATACCAGGGAAAATGGAGTTTCTCCGGTGCTAGTCTTGGTCGTAGTTCTGTAGGCCCACAAGACTCTCGATAGTTCCTCCAGCCATTTCCCTTTGGCCTTCTCCAGCTTTTTCTTGATGTTTTGGATCAGTGTTTTATTGGTCGACTCAGCCTTCCCGTTTGCACACGGATGATATAATGAAAATGGTTATTCTCTTGATTTCCAACCCTCTAGGAACTTGGTAACCTTTTCTCCAACGAACTACCAACCATTATCATAAGATATTTCCTTTGGCACTCTGAGTCTACATATGATGTGATCCCAGATGAAGTCTATCACTTCCTTCTCCAGGATCTTTTTGTATGTTTTAGCCTCCACCCATTTTTAGAAATAGTCTGTTAAGACCAGCCGGAACCTCACATTTCCCACAACACCTGATAATGGTCCCACAATATCCATTCTTTATTTTAGCAATGGCTATGGGGCATTACCGAGTGGAGTAATTTGTTGGGTTGATGCATCATGGAGGAGTGTCGTTGTCACTTGTCACACTTTTGAACGAAGGCTTTGGCATCTTCTTCCATCCGAGACCAATAGTATCCGGCTATTTTGCCCTCATATTTTCTGAGGATTTGATTAATGATTAGTTGAGAATCGCTCTTCACTTCTACATTTTCAACCCTGAGTCCCCGCTAATTCTAAACCTACAATTTTAGCATCATATTTGGTCTCATTGTTAGTCAAAGACACGCATTTAATAGCTTGACTGATTGTCACCCTCGACGGAGTAACAATGGCAATCCCCAACCTTGTGCCCTTTATGTTCGCGTCCCCGTCTGCATACAAGACCTATTTCTCGGATGCGGTCTCGGATTCCCGAACCATGTCTTTTTAGGAGTGGGGTATCATGCCTAAACTATAGTCTGCCACGAAGTGTGCCAAGGCTTGTGACTTCATAGCAGTCCGGGGTCGATAAGTAATATCGTACTCACATATTTCGATTGACAAATTTGCTAGCCTGCCCAAAAGTTTGGGTTTGTACATGATGTTCCTCAGGGGGAAGGTTGTTATTACACATATGTGATGGCATTGAAAGTAAGGTCTTAGTTTTGGGCCGCGACTACTAGATCCAGGGCCAATTTTTAAGATGGGGGTAACATATTTCAACCTCAGAAAAGGCCTTACTGGTTTAATAGATAGGTGATTACATACCTTTTCCTCTCAGACTAGCACAACACTTATGACGATCTCAGAAACTGTCAAATAAATCAGTAGGGGCTCCCATACCTCTAGCCTCACAAGCAAATGTGGGTTTGATAAGTACTTCTTTAATTCTCTTAGTGCATGTTGACATTCCGGGGTCCACTCGAAGTCATTCTTCCTTTTTAGCACGTTGAAGAATTTTTGGCATCATTCAGATGTTCTTGATATGAATCTCCCCAGTGAGGTTATTCTCCTAGTCAGTCGCTATATCTCTCTGGCACTATCAAGTACGTTCGATATCTGTTCGATCGCCTGGATGTAATCCGGGTCGGCCTTGATGCCTTTGCTGGATACTATGAACCCCATGAATTTACCTGAGCCTACTCTGAAGATGCATTTCTCTAGATTTAGCTTCAGGAATAATTCCTGCAAATGTCTTATATGTTCTTCTGTTTCTAGTGACTTAACAATTATGTCATCTACACTCTGACCCAACTGATGTTGAAATATCTTGTTGATCAACTGGTGGAAGGTGGTCCCTGCGTTCTTCAAGCCAAAGGGCATGACATTGTAGCAGTAGGTTCCATGATCAGTGATGATCGAAGTCTTTTCCTGGTCCACCGAGTCTAATCGTATTTGGTTGAACCTTGAGAAAACATCTAGAAAACTAAGTAATACGTGCCTGGCAACCGCATCAACAATTTTGTGCAAGCGGGGCACGGGGTACGAGTTCCTCAGACATGTCTTATTCAGGTCCTTCATATGTAAATATATTTGGAAAGTATCAAGCTTTTTAGGAAGTACCACTACATTACCTAGCCAGTCAGGATACTTCACCTCTCAAACCACTCCTAATTTGATGAGCTGAGCCACTTCCTCTTTGATGAATTGGCTACGTTCAGTCGATACCAGATGCCTTTTTTGCTTAATAGGCTGACAATCCGGATTCACGATCGGCATATGAATGACTAACTCTGAGGGAACACTTGTAATATCCAGCCCCGACTAAGTAAAGCTATTCTTAATATCTGTTAGAAATTTAAGTCATATTCCCAGGAACTCGAGATCCAGGCTTAATCCCAGGTATACATGTTCCTTAGGAAGGTTCGAAGGACAAGAAGTCATCTCAAGGTCCTCTACCGTGGTTCTCCCGGCGTCCGTTTCTTCTGGCGTGACAAATTTCTCTGAGAATGGATTTTTTGTTTGCTCTTATTTGTTTCTGATCATTGGTTTGATACCGGGGTCGAACATTGGTAATTGCTAGTTGTTGCTTTAAGCCTGTTCGTCTTTTGTGACTACCGATGTCATGTTCTGAGTCTCCCCACATTTCATCGATCCCCACGATGTTGGGAATTTCACGACCTGATGAAAAGTATAAGGGACCGCCTTCATGGCATGCAACCAATGCCTTCCGATTACTAAATTATAGGGCATTTCTCCCTCGAAGACGTCGAATAAGGCCTTCAAAGATACCCCCGCCACATAGGTGGTCAGCTCAATTTTTCCGCGGGTTTTTTCACTGGATAGGTTGAATCCAGTCAATATCTCGATCACTGGGATCATCTGTTCTGTCAGCTGCATCACCTGGAGAACTTAGATTTGCACTACATTTACAGCACTACCTAGATCCACAAGCACACACATAACATTAAAATTAAAGACTTGGATAGATATTACCAGTGCATGGTGTATGGGCCCTCTATGCATCCCCTCTCCATTCCATTGAACATGATGAGATATCTATGATCATCTCTTTCTCTTTTTTGGAGGGGGAGGGTTCCCCGTCTCGCAGCCTTTGAGACACCGCTCTAATTATTTCCCCATCGGTAATCATATTGATCGCTCCCGGTTGTGCCGGATATTCTTGGTCATATTTGGATCGGCTGCAGAAGAACTCATTTAGGTGTCCTCTTCTCAATAATCAAGCCACCTCATAGTGTAAGTGTTTGCAGTCTTCAATTGAGTTCCCCGGAATTCCGTGAAACACACACTAAAATTCCACATCCTACTTATTTGAGTTGGACCGTGTTTCTACTGGAAATCTTGCTTCCTTTATATTTTTCATTTCCTTGACCAATTCTCCAACCTCCATATTGAAATTGTAAGATGCCACGCTCGGTGGACGTGACTCATTCGTCGACTTTCTTTGTGATGTATCCCTATCTTGCTTGGGTTGACCTTGGTTATATCACGACATATTTGTCCTTTCATCGTTCCTCAGAGGTGGGCGAGCTGAGTACATCTCATACTAATCCATTGGGTCTCTCTATCTTAATGGGGGAGCGTTTCTAGGTTTATCTTGCGGCCCACCCCTGACCATTATTTTTTATATCAGCTCTGAGGTCATCTTCTATCCTCATTTTGGTCGTGTACTTACTAATTACTTCATTCCAAGATTTGGATGGGAATTATCTCAAACATTCCTTCAACTTGCTTGACGAATCCGAGCTACTGGTGTTCAAACCATTCACGAATGCCATGACAACCTAATATTTGGGGATAGTGGGTAACATCATCCTCTCCCGGTGGAATCATTCCAAAGTAGTTGCAAAGCAGCTCATACTTCATTTGCTTTATTGTGAAGATGTCTTCTTTGTGTGTTTCGATCCTTCGGGCCCCTACATGACATCAGGAACATATCGACAAAAGCAACAAAATAATCAATAAATTTTTGGGTAAAATAGTATACCAAGAAAGTGCTCCCTTTATGAGCGTCTGACTGAATTTCTTTAGCATGACTGATTCGATTTCATGCTGCTTTAGGTCATGTATGGTGATAAATGCTTCGAAGGTTAAAATATGCTCCTATAGGTCTATGGTTCCATCATATTTAGGTATGTCTGATACTTGGAACTTTTTCAGGATGGGCTCGTGAGTTGTATTCAATTTGTAGAGTATTTTTTTGTACTTTCTTGCTCCTGCTCCGCTTAAGATGGAAGGGCCCCTTGGTATATGGCTCATTCGCTCATGGATCTCTTTTTATAACATGACAAGACTTTCCAAGTTCGCATCTGGTACGACTAGTTCTGCCTCTGCCTTCCCCATATCTGTTACGGAAGTCCCAGGCACTTCGATAATCTCTGGGTTGTTCGATGGGTGGCTACTTGGTGCTGCCCCGGATAGAGAGTTTATGAGCTTTTCCATGCAGTTCAGTATTGTGATGCTCGATTCTAAGACCGCGACGAAAGCCACTTCTAAAGGAGATCCTTCTTATTTGAACATTTGTTCTACCTTAGAGTGAAGGCATTTTTTTTCCTTTTCTTGGAGTAATGCCCTTTGGGCCGTATGTCCCTACTTTATGCCGAATGATTTTATTCGTTTCCTCATTTGGGAGGTTGTGAGGACCTCCACTGGAGGTGTTTCTGCCTCTTCCATTTCTTCTCGTGCATCCAATTCCTGGCGGTTCTCCCTGTTAGAGTTTCACAGAACTATTGGTTGAGCCTCCTGTGCATCCATTGTTTTGAGTGGAATACTACTCCCCGATGTGATGTTAGTTAATTCAACCATGATAAGGAGTTATGTACCAGAATAGTTCTGTACCAGCGGAAGTTTGAGAGTTTCGGTTGACGAATTTGAACAACATTACCACTTTCTATCCCCACAAACGGCGCCAAACCATTTTTTGGTGAAAATGATTCTAACCAGAAAATTAATTAGAGATTTGTTTTATAGGATTTGAAGACAAGTGAGTTGTATCTTATCCGAAAAACTCCTTAACGTGTTCAATTTTAATAATAAAGAATGAATGTGACTGGTAAGTAATACGATAAAATAAACAAGCTATGATTCAGGTAAGAAAAATAAACAAAACAATGGATCTCCGTTAAGCTATTCATATATAAGCCAATGTTAGACTTTTGCCCCTATAATAGGGGTAACGTGACACATATGACGTCCCTAATGTTCGTGTGCGTCGAGACGCTCTGATCGAGACTGACAGATGTGACGTGAGTTGATGGGGGTGGGGACCAGCTGTAAGGCTCCCTTGGGTCCTCTAAGCCTCCAGGTATGCTGATTTCCCCCGGTGTTCTTTATACCCAATACATGGCTATTTAATTATGATATTATGTTAAATGGGGTATTATGGCTATTGAATGTGGAAATTGAAAATCAAACACCATCAAAGAATTTTTCACCTTCTACCATTAAATTATTATTCATTACACTTTTGAGTTTCTATGTTATCATCATCCATTTTCCATCTATACTAATGGTTATTGGTTACCACAATAAATTGATAATCTACTCATCACGACCCAAATCATGGATTATGATTACACTTACACTATCATCCGGTAGGCGAACCATCCCCAAAAATCATTTAACAAATCGATTGAACATTGTGGAATAATAAGAATTATAGAAGAAATAAAATTGTTTCATTAGAACTCATAATTATCAAATATCCTATACAATACATCATTTTCCAGAACCTAGTCTGAATTGTACAAGAGCGACTATGAGTACAATGGAGATAGGAAAATAATACTAACAACTGCATTGAAATAGTAAGGATAATATAACCAAAGATGAAGACCAGAGCTGCTGATGGGATATGTGGCCCACCCTAGGCCTCCACGAACATCTGAAGTCATAATCGGGTCAATAGCTGAACCTGCATCCATATAAAAGATGCAACAAGTGTAGTATGAGTATACAACGTACCCTCGTAAGCATCATAGGCCGACAACGACGGATAACATGTAACATGTATAAAAATCAAGTTGACTCACTGGTATCCTAGATACTACACAGTTGTTACCAACACATAAGTCACCTTAGGACGTTGAAACATGTATCACATATAAGAATCAAGTTCACTACACTCTATCTAACGGTTAGAGTCCAATATTACTCTATCCACGTAACAGGATATGATCACAAGTATGGACAATCATACATTCAAGGAAAATAACCTCATCATAGTATGTTCAAATAAGTGAATACATTCATGATTCTCACATTCTAGGGTCAACTAAGCATACATAAGCTCATACTTGCCGATTCTTACGTCACTAAGAACGGTGTTTCATTAATGGTCTAGACTTTCTGTTAAATAAGGTAATAATCCTTTTAAGGATTCAATCTTCACTCTCCTAAATAAGGAACTGATACAGATTCTATTGCTCACATCTGTTTACATTGGAAACACAAATCATTACCTATTTGTACTATCTAATCGCACATATGTTGTAAATACATCAGCAAATAATTAAGAATGCGATGCAGATGAAATGAATGCGATGTAATGAAATGTACTGGCCATTTTCCAACCTAGTATCTATATGCCACCAGACATTGCCTCATAGTCATGACCCATGGGGGACCCACAAAGTCTATATACCACTCACAACCAACCAAAATGATCCCTTAGCCTGACTAGAGCATCAATCACAGACTCATTGTCGAGCTTTATCAATTTACATCACCTTAGTATCCAAATCATCTCATAACTGTATCATTTACCTTCATTTCCAAGTCTCATCGGACTAACAACATTACATACCAACTCTATTTCAATATCAGAATAATATGAGTGTATGAATGCAATGGTAGATAAAGCAAGTAATCATGAAGTATGAGATGAGTCACGTTCAAGAGATGAATAACACATTCCTCAAAATTATCAATAAATCTTAATTCCACATATCAGTGTTGTTCATATTAGGAGGCATAAGGTGATCAGTAATTTTAATCAACAATCATAATTAAGATCAATCATGGCGAGAAGCCCACATAACAGCAGTCGGAATCAATCTAAGTATGATCCTCCAAACAGTTCAACACCGGCACCCACCTAAGTGCTCATCACAGTCACTAAGGTGGGATCCAAATCGCACCCAATACCCCTCAATATTTATATATACTACATGTATCTATCAGAGTCTAATAGAGAAAATGATAACCTACCTCATTGCCAAGCGGGTGCCACGAACTACCACGCTGATGTTGTTCTTCCATAATATTACCAGACGGTCACGGTCTAGATGTATAAGTTCTAAGTTAACACATACATCGAGTATCAACACAAGGATAAACCATTTAAAAAAGAAGTCGGATATCAGGCCTCCATAAGCGACCCAGACCCACAAGGATAAAATCAAAACTTTAATAAGAAAAATGCTACTCAGAGTCTAAATAGTTAGAATTCCAAAAATCTTTGAAATCCATCCATAAACCGACCTTCAATTAGATAAATCATTTGAAAACTCATTCTCATGGAAACCCCAATTTTTCATAAATAAACATGGATTAGAACAAGAGATTTATATTCGTTAATAACTTCCAATTGGTTTGCAACTTCTACAATCTAAGAATCAATCAAGAAAGTTCATATCTTGGTTACCAATTTCATTAAAACCTCATTTTGGAAACTTAGCAAAACCCTAGGTGCATCTCTACCCATCAACAAGGAAATAGCTTGAAAGAGAACATTAAACAACTAATTAATACAAAAAAGGGTCTAGGATTTACCCAAGGGATGATGCTTGAAAAACTAATTGAAATGCCTATAATAAGCTTCATAGCTCCCAAAAGTATGATTGCCAAGTGTAGATTTCGGAATGGGGAAGATGTCTTAATAATAGGAATCTGTCTATAGTTGATCACACTTCTACGAACTATCCTCCGCAGAAACGACCTCGCATATGCAGAATAATATCTGCAGGAGTGGCTTCATTTAACTCGAGAGACTTCGCATAAATGAAGGGTTATTCGCAGATGCGGTCACGCACCCGCGCAAAACATCAACAGAAGTGGACCTGAACCCATCCCTTAAACACACACATTTGCAGACCACCCTTCGCAAAAGTAGCTCCACATGTGCCGTGGAATTCCCGCAAGGCAGATTTCGTCCAGAATTGAAATTCTAAGCGTAAGAAGATCCCGACCCAATATCCAACACTTACCTGACACTCCAAGATACAAACTCCAAATGCTACCCGCGTATAAACAACTAACCAAATTTTACTCGCATTCTTGAAATTCAAATCCGATATCATTAAGACACGCTTTACCTATTAATCATCCTCAAATAATCCCAACATGCGCATATAGTAAAACCAAGGACTCCGTCATATCCGATAGCCTCGGAAAGCGAAACAAAACTCGACTACGTCCTACATTAACGTCCCAGACTTAACAATTTACAACGGAACTCCGATCCATAAAATCTCGACCGAAGGTTAATTCTTTCTGTTTCAAACTTAAGAGGATTCTATCCTTATGATTCACTCTCCGGAACCAAGACAAATTTATCACGAGGCGTGTGTCATTCATCCTTGCGAGTCACGATATTGATAAAAGAGTTGGAGAAGGGTAAACGAGACGGAACACGGTAAGAAGTCCAAAATGACCGAACAGATCATTACACTACTCAAGAATATTATGAGCTTACTAATGAGCTTATATATGGACATATAAATTTACAATATGCATAACCATCATCATTAGAAGAAATGACAACACAAAATCATAGATTTACCAGGTAAGTATATTTTTTGCTTTGTTAGTTCTTATGAGTATTCATGAAATTATTTACTGTTGCTTATGAAAATTTTTAATAAGCAACACTCTCTATAGTTATTAATCATTTTGTTGCGCTAAATGATTAGAAAATTTGGCTTCAACTGATTTAGAAGGAGAAGAAGAGGTGACGAAGAAGCTACAAAAATGTCACATCATCACTGGAGACGATAGCATCCTTTTTTATTCCCAAAAACTACTACTAATAAGAATAAGAACAACCTTTGAGGCATATTATAGTTGGAAATGTTTTGGAGCTATATTTGTTGTCTATAATAATTGATATTGAAAAAAGTACTAGGATAATAATAACAACATTTAGTTACACTAATTATCACTGAGGACATGTTTTTGTTTTCAGGCGTCAGTATACCATTTAAGGGAAGTTTGCAGAGCACATGTAGGAGAATTCAGAACTGCTGTCAACAAATATACTGTTTAGTCTCTTGTAAATGTTAAATCAATAGGCTATTGTTGAACAAAATCCCTGTCTAGAAATCACATTTATTACTGATATGTTGAAAATTTGCGTGCATTTTTCTTCTATGATCTGCTATAAGAAATTGTATATAATCTTATATATGTCATGCTTTAAGATTATTTTGCGTAAGACATCATGCTTTAAGTTCATATTTGTTGGAGATCCTGCATTTATGATTCTTCTACTATTTGATTATGTGAGATGTGTGTTTATTGTCTGGTTTTTGCTGTTAATTAAGAAATTAATCTTTGTTTATGCTAATATGGAGCATGCTTCCAGATTCCTTGATGTGTTTCAATATAAAAGATATATCATATATTGTATTTGCTTTCGTTAAAATGATAGTATTAGAGTTATTTCCCGTAAATGCACAACATTATGTCTGGATCCCTATACAAATATTACTTTAGTTATTTACTCAGCAAAATTTATATTCTTAAAAAGGACTAAAAAGTTTGAATCAGACAAAGGAGATAAAGTGTACATGCATGTATGTATAATTTGATTTATATACATCAATTAAAAATTTCAACAACTATTATCTCTATTACAAATAGTTATTCCCTCCTTTTCAAAAAGATTGTCTGGTTTTGACTTGACACAAAATTTAAGAAATTAGATAAAGACTTTTGAATTTTATGGTCTTAAATTAAAGATGTGTTGAATGTACAAAAGTGACATTTAATCTTGTGGTATTAAACATGTCATCTGGAAAGTTGATGAAAGAGTTGTCAAAAAAGGAAAGAGGCATTTCTTTTGAAATGGATTAAAAAGGAAAATAAGACAAACTTTTTTGAAATGGAGGGAGTACTTGACATTGATAATGATCTGCAAACCATTTTTTAAAATGGCATATATTGATCGAATTCCTGTACAACTTTAAAAAATCACTACTCACATCCGTAAGCAACTTTATGATATGTATACAACTGTAAAAAGGTAGAGGCTGCAGTTTCTTGAAAAAAAGGCAAAAGTTTTAAGACGACAAATATTTTGCAACCATAGTCAATATTTTCTAAATTATGTGTTGTTGACATATTATAAAAGGTATTACTGTTAAGTCATTTACTTGATATCTTATAAGAATTGCATAATTGAAGTCGTTCGAATATCATTTTTGAAATTTATTTGATAGCATTTTTTTTCAGTATGATGTGCCTGGCAACGCTAATAAATATTGGTTGAATAGGCTCATCATTCATGGGTTTAAGCTTGCATTTTTTCCCTTTATTTTTGTGCAACTCATTGCACACTTGTTGTAATACTTTTAAACTATTTATACTAATTAGCACGAAACACACGTGCACCACACATGTGTAATGACCCGTTCGGTCGTTATAAACCTTCAGTCTGATTTCCTATCATATTCCTCGTTCGGGCGTTCACCGATAACTATTGCATGTGGAAATTATGAGTAAAGTAACTAATACTGTTCGGAAAGAAGATTATTTGACTTGAAGAATTTCAGAGAGATCAGTTCCACCCTAGCGCAGCCGCGCCAGCAAAGTCTTATCCGCATCGACGGAAGAGTTAAGTGTGCACCTGTGAATTCTTTCTCGCTTCTGCGCTGAGGAGAGGTGTCAAGTGCCTGTGCCTCAGTAGTTATATTTTACGCCGAAGCGTGTCCGCGCCTGTGGGGTTGGGTCCGCAGGGGCAGAATCGTTGTCTGTCTAGTGAGATTAAATGCCCTAAAACGTCCTACTTTCAAAAATTGTTGTATCTCGAAATGGGGGTTGGCATAGGGAGCATTTCCTGAAGATTTGACCTAAATGCTCAATGGGAGGTAACCTTTAGATCCATTTAGATTTCATTTCATGTTCTGTCATGATCCAAAATCCCATTGTGCCATGAGGGCACCTACCCTAACTCGTAGGCGAACCTAACTCATACAACATACAAATTATGCGAGATTAAATGCAGAAATTAAAGAAGTAGAAGAAAAGTAATTAACAAGTCTTTAAATAGAAATATAAAGTCTTAAGAAAACCCCAAATACAGATTATGTAGTCATGAGTACAAAGCTCTCATACGAATACAAGACTAAACTGAAAGTAACACTGTCCAAAAGTAAATGATAGAAATATAAAGATAGATAAACAGCTCCAGTGTCGGGAATACATCAGCGGCTCACCCTGAAGTCTCCAAGTGATCACCTAGGACTAAGCACAATCGGCTGCTCCGTCACCTCCTGGCTGGGTACCTGCACATATAGTGCAGCAAACATAGAGTGAATATGGGAAATACATGTACTTAACAGCATCGTCGACCGACCCTAGCTATAACGATGATGAGGGTTGGTACGTTCCGATACCTCTTGACTAATTAGTCACTTAGGCATAATATAATATGTTAACCAACCTATCAGTAAATCTACGATTCAATTATGTACAAGTTCTCTCTTGATCTCAAGTTCACATAAGATTCAACCTAAACCCCATAATCGGGCGTCTAGTCCCATCACGCCTCACAACTCAACCTCACAATAGTTACAAGTCTCAAGTATCCCATAGTCTTTCTATCAAATCATAATATCAAGTAGTCTATCATAAATTCACACCGAGTACACATAACAATAAATACATATCAGAATAAAGATTATTGCAATGCAGATGATATGTATGTATGTATGACATGGCCATATGTATTCGGTATACATACGCTGCTATAATAGCTGACCCATAAGGGACTCATGAGGTCTATATACACATCCGAAATGTCCCATCGGATATCAGCTCGGTGCCTGAAGTGTCATCAACAATCATCACTCTTGTAATCATGTACCATATCATTTCACCCAACTTACCAAGTCATTTCTCAATAATATATCAGTAAACCAATGCCAATGATAGAATGTGAATGATATGGATATGCGTCTATCACGCAATCAGCATAATCAATATCTATCAACTGTTATTCAAGTGCTTAGACTAGACGTGGAGTGATGAATGCATGACAAGTCAAATTAGAATATCACATCAAATGGCTACAAGCTCAAGTAAACAGAAATCATACCAACTTAAGTGAACTCTTTGACTGTACCTCATGGCCTGAAGGCTAAACACATACACTCCTTCACATGCATCTTTCTATTTCATTTATTACCCCATTTAGGTTCATCCGGTACCTATATTAGTGCTCGTCACCTCACTAATACGGGACCCCCAATCCCCATTACTCCCCTTAGTTGATTACCAGCATAGCAACATAAATACACTATGCTAAAGTCTAGAAAGTCTCAACTCACCTGGATAGAGCGGAAGAAGTCACGTAGTAGCCTTCCCCTTTCATAGAGCCTCCCCACGAGCCCACTCTGATCAATCATATCGATAGTATTAGGTTATAGTCTAGTTAATACCCATAATCCCAAGCTAGTTTACCAAGGAACCACATGCCCACATTACTAAAATATGAACTTTTCTTCCCAATTAGTACCCATACGTGCTATATAGTCATAATACCAAGTTAATTTACCAATGGACCCCAATTGGGTCTCCAATTTCAAGATAAGGCAAAATTCCCAATTCAAAACCCTAGATTTCCCCAAAATCTCAAAAAGGATTTAATCATGCAATAGGTCAATTAGTTAACACCGACTAGTCATTTACATCACTAATATACAATACCCATAACAAAAGTCTACTAATTAACCCCCTAATTCTCAATTAAGACTCTTATTCTCAACATAGTTAAATTTCCTTTCACAAACATAGATTCAAGCCTATAATAATGGAATACATCAATAAAATTGACTAAGAATAGGGTATAGAACTTACTTAGATGAAGAACCTGAAATATCCACCTTGAATCTCCCAAAATGTGCTTAAGGACTTTGAAAATGGAACATGGGGACAAATGATTTGGTCTAGGGCATAAATCACTACTGCTACAATGCTTTCATAGTGATCGCGAGACCCCACACGCGATTGCGTAGGCTAACCCGACTAGACCCTGCTGGACTCATCACGATTGCGGACAGGATCACGCAATCGTAAAGAACCGCGACTTAGCCCTTCCCAGGAGCGTGTCCACGCGATCGCGACCCCTAACCTCACGGTCGTGTGAGCCTCGCTCCTTTACGATAGCGAAGAAGGAAACCAGACAGCAGGTACCATATTTTTTTAGTTTCACCCCAACTCCGAATCAACCTTCAAAAATCATTAAGAAGCCAAATAACACAAACCAAACATGAATTTCTATCAGAAAACACATTCTGGACATGTTCGCGCACTCAGAATTAACAGAAAATGTCTATAAGGCTCGGGTTCAACTAAAGTAAACTCTTAAACTCAAGTTCCATAATTTCACAACCAAACTCTCAAAACTTACCGAGCTACCTCAGTAACCATGCCACCCATCCCCAGTAGTTACAAATAAGTAAATAAAGGCTCAGAGATGGTAATTTGGAAATTTCAAAGTAAAAGAATTAAAATGACTTTTTGAGTCGTTACATCAGGTACCACTAAAACAAACATTCATTCTTGAACGGTGAAAGAAAGTAAAAATACCTGGACTCTCAAAAAACTTGGGGTAGTTAGCCCACTTATCAGACTCGGTCCCCCATGTAGCCTCCTCTACTAGGTGATTTCTCTATTGCACTTTCACAGAAACTATCTCTTTAGACCTCAACTTTCTGACCTGCATTTCTAGAATAGCTACAACACCCTCCACATAAGCTAGGTCCTGATCCAACATCACCAAGTCCCATCTAATCACATAAGAATCACCAAGAACAAACATCCTAAGCATCGACATATAGAACACCGGATGCATACTAGATAAACCAGGAGGTAAAACCAACTCATAAGCCACCTCACCAATTCTGTCTAAAATCTCAAAAGGGCCAATAAATCTCGGGTTAAGCTTACCTTTCTTCCCAAACCTAATCACACCATTCGTGGGTGAAACCTTCAGCAATACCTGCTCACCAACCATAAACTCCAAAGGACGAACTTTCTGGTTCGAATAACTCTTTTGTTTACTTTAGGTTGTAAGAAGCCAGTCCTGAATCAACTTAAATTTATCCAGCAATTCTCTTAGAAGATCAGTACCCCAAGGCCAAACCTTGAAAGCATCAAACCACCCGACGGGAGAACGACACCTCCTACCATATAAAGCCTCGAACGGTGCCATCTCAATACTCAAATGGTAACTATTGTTGTAAGCAAACTCCGCCAAGGGTAGAAACTGGTCCCAATTACCCCCCAAATTCAATCACACAGGCTCACAACATGTCCTTGAGAACTTGAATAGTCCGCTTAGACTGGCCATCGGTCTGAGGGTAAAGGATGTACTAAGATCCACTCTAGTACATAACTCCTTCTGCATGGACCGTCAATAGTGAGAGGTGAATTGCGTACCTTGGTCGGAAATGATAGAAATGGGCACCCCGTGAAATCGGACTATCTCTCATATGTAAATTTTAGCTAACTTCTCTTAATTATAGGTAGTCTGAACTAGAATAAAATGGGGAGATTTGGTCAATCTGTCCACGATCCCATATAGAATCGAACTTGCCCATGGTACGGGGCAATCTTACCAAAAACTCCATGGCAATCATCTCCCATTTCCACTCAGAAATGGGTATTTGCTTAAGCACACACCAGGTCTATACTACTCATATTTCACTTGCTAGCAATTTAAACACTAGGACACATACCCCAACTATGTCCCACTTCATCCTACACCACCAGTAATGCTGTCTCAAATCACGTTACATCTTCGTAGGCCCTGGGTGAATTGAATAATTCTAACTATAGGCCTCATCCATGATCAATCTAGTCAATTCACCCACCCTAGGAACACAAATCCAACCTTTGATCCTCAAAATATCCTCACTATTAATCACAGCCTCATTTGCCTCTTTTCGCAACACATTGTCACGGGTTTTGCATAACTGAATATCATCTAATTTATGGGATCTAATATGCTCCAATATGGAAGACCACACCTCCACACACGCTAGTACCATACTAGAATTTAAAATATCAAGTCTAACAAACCGGTTTCCCAAAGACTGAACATCCATAGCCATAGGATGTTCCCCTACATGTAATATAGTTAGACTACCCAAGTTCACCACCTTGCGACTCAAGGCATCCACTATAAATTTTGCTTTGCCCGAGTGATACAAGATAGTGATGTCATAATCCTTCAAAAGCTCCAACCACTTTCTCTGCCTCAAATTAAGATATGTCTGATTGTATAAGTACTGAAGACTATGATGGTTGGTGTAAACCTCACAATGCACACCATAGAGATAATGCCTCTAAATCTTCAAGGAAAACATGATCACCGCAACTCCGAGTCATGGGTGGGATAATTATTTTCATAAACCTTCAACTGCCTCGAACTATAGGCTATGACCTTCCCTTTCTACATCAACACACAACCAAGACACACTCTAGAAGCATCATAATACACGATAATACTCTCCCCCTCGACTGGCAAGATCAAAATAAAAGTGGTAGTCAATAAGTCCTTGAGATTTTGAAAGCTCACCTCACATGCATTAGACCACTGAAAATCCATTTTTAGTCAATCTTGTCAATTGAGTTGCAATGGATGAAATTCCCTCCACAAATCACTGATAATACCCTACAAGACCAACGAAACTTCAAACCTCGGTGAGTGAAGCAAGCCAAATCCAATCCCAAACCGCCTCAATCTTCCTTAGATCTGCCATAATACCATCTTTTACACTGTATGCCCCAAAAAGTCCACTGAGCTAAGCGAAAACTCACACTTTGAAATTTTTACATAAAGTTGCTTCTCCTTCATAATACCAAGCATGATCCTCAAATGTTGCTTGTGTTCCTCCTCGCTCTGTAAGTATATCAAGATATCATCAATGAATACAATCACGAAAGAATCCAAGTAGGGCCTGAACACCTCATTCATCAACTCTATAAAGGGTGCAAGTGCATTAGTCAACCAAAACGACATTACCAAAAACTTATAATGCCTATATCTGCTTCGGAAGGCTGTCTTAGGAACATCCCCAGCCCTGATCTTTAGCTGGTGATAACTGGACCTTAAGTCAATCTTGGAAAAAAATAAAAGCACCCTATAACTGATCAAATAAGTCATCAACGCACGGTATCAGATACTTGTTCTTGATAGTCACCTTATTTAGCTGCTTGTAAAAAATACACATGTGCATAGATCCGTCTTTCTTCTTGACAAACAATATTGGAGCACACCAAGGAAAAACACTAGGTCAAATAACCCCCTTACTTAAGAAATCTTGCAATTGCTTCTTTAATTCTCTCAACTCTACCGCTGCCATCCGATATGGAGACATAGAAATGGGCTGAGTGCTCAGCTCTAGATCAATGCAAAAGTCAATATCCTGGTCCGGCGGAACACTCGAAAGGTCTAGTAAATACCTCGAGGTACTCCCGAACTGACTCCAACGAAGGAGTCTCCGCACTCGTATCAAGAACACATGTCAAATAAGAAAGACATCCTTTCTCTACCATCTTCTAAGCTTTAAGGAATGAGATCAACCTTTTTGGATACTAATAAAGGGCACCCTTCCAAACTAACTGAGGAATACCCAACATAGCTAAGGTAACGGTCTTGGCATAACAATCCAAGATAGCATGATACAGAGCTAACCAATACATACCTAAAATAGCATCAAAATCTACCATATGCAAAACTTTAAAATCTACCTGAGTATCATACCCCATCAATGTAACTACATAGCCCAAATAAAATCGATCTACCACTAAAGAGTCCCCAATAAGTGTAGAAACATAAATAGGCATGGCTAGAGACTCATACATCAAATCCAAACTCAATGCAAAGTAGGCAGACACATAAAAATAGATAGACCCTGGATTGAATAAAAATGTTGTAAGTCGATGGCAAACTAAAAGTGTACTTGTGGTCTTAGCATCTGAGGCCTCTACCTTGGGTCTACCTAGAAAAGCATAGAAATGGCCATGATAACCCGTAGTTTGAGCATCCCCACGTCCGCCACCTTAGTCGGATTGAGCACCACCCCGACCTGTCTGATGTTCACCTCTACCGCTTTGAGCACTACCTCTAGAACCCTAGGACCCACCTCTAGCCGGCTCTCCCACTGCTGTAGATCATAAACCCTGGTACTAGCCACCATGCCTGAATCTTGGAAGTTTCTCTTGAAATGCCCAAAGTCACCACATTCATAACACCCTCTCGGAGCTGCTGTCGGCTGAGAAGAAGAAGACCTAAAACCTACATGACCACTACGACTAGAGGGCTTATATGAACTTGAGGTCAACTAACTTAAACTATAAGAAGTATGAGAAGACTAGCCCGACTCTGATGTATGCATAACAGCAATAACTGCCCTAGCACTCAAATGGTGGTGTCCTCCACCATAATGTCCTCAGCCTCTAGATGAGGCAACTACATGAGTGCTGAAATGAGGCCTCTTGACTACTCTCTCCTCCTAATCCTCTCTCTCGGTATCAACGATCTACTAGAAAGTGGAACTTGTGGCGCCATCTGTGCTGCAATCAATCGAAGAGCACATACCAACCCATTGGTGAACCTTCTCACCCGCTCAGTCTCATCAGGTAAAATCATCAAGGTATGGTGAGACAATGCATGGAAATATATCTCATACTCGGTCATAAATATATGCCCTTAGCGCAAACCCTCAAACTAAGCTCGTCTCCTCTCTGTAACACTGCAAGGCATGAACTTCTCCAGGAAGATCTGGGTAAATAAAACCCAGGTCATAAGAGGGGACCCTACTAGTCTGGACTCAAGAGACCTCCACAATTACTTGGTAGGTCCAACTATCTAGAAGGCAGTATAATCAACACCATGGGACTCCACTAGTTTGAGGTTGTGAAATCACTCATAACAACTAATCAAGAACTCATAAGCATCTTCCTCAGGATCCCCATCATATCTGGGAGGATCCAACTTTCTGAACCTCTCATATATCTTCTGCTCCTCGATAGATGTAGCAGGTTGTGTAGCAAGACCAGGTATAGACACACCAAGAAACTGAGGAATCCCAATAGGTGCTAGAAAAACCCCTAGTGTCCGAAATCCAGGCATAACATCATGGTCAGGAGTCTATCCTCCAACCCTAGTATGAGATCCACCAGAAGTAACCAGATGGACACCCTGAGCTATAGACTCTAAAAAGTTTATCATCCGAATCAAATTATACTGAAGTAATCGTGATGTAAGTAAGGATGGATGTAAGTGGATAAGTGGGTTCGGGATTGGTTGTGTATGGGTCAATCGAAAATTGGGACTCAAAGTGGGGTTCTCGGGTGGAGTGTTTCTGCCCAGCAGGATAGTGTTGTGAGGTTTAGCTAGATTTAAGGAGGTTCATACTTCGGTATTATATGGAGCTATTGCGGGTATGTTGATGATTGTATGTGTGGTGTTTAGTGGTTTGGTGGTGGTAAGGTGGCAGAAATGAACTAAAACAGTGAGGTTCTGGTAAAGTATGTTTTAGTGGACTATTT
This sequence comes from Anisodus tanguticus, assembly GCA_034509755.1. NCBI lineage: Eukaryota > Viridiplantae > Streptophyta > Magnoliopsida > Solanales > Solanaceae > Anisodus > Anisodus tanguticus. Next base: position 16,080,901 of record CM067543.1, on the reverse strand, counting down.
ATGGTTATCGGCCTTGGACGGTTGTATACGAGTGGTTTCAGTTGGTGGCTCACGTAGTGGATGTTGGTGAGGTATTATGGGTGGTAAGGGTGGTCAGTATATAGTGGTTGGGTAAGGATTGCACACGAGTTGCGAGTTGAAATCTCGGGTGAAGGATGGTTGGATTGTTTAAGTGTTGGTTCGGTCAATATGGTTTAAGTGAGGTACGACCGATATAACAAGGATAGAGACATGAGGTTTTTAATGCTCGAGTCGACACCAAGATGATGGTGGCCAATTGGACAAAGACTTGATTGTGGTTGCTAAGTACAAGCCCGACTATAAACCAAGTAAGGGTGGCCGATAACCTTAAGATAGACCCTAGGCTTGAGTTCTGTTAGATCACACAAGTTCCAAAGTTCACTTACACCAAGGGAGTTCCTTAAGCTTGAGCTTAGCTAAGTCACTTAACCAATCTTACACCGAAGGGAGGGTGGTTCACACAAGGACCAACTAATGTATACAACACATAATTTGAATACCTTAGATCTTGAGTAAAACTCAAGTTTATATTTTAATCACCAACTCTGCAATTTACAATATCCTAAGGGTCCTATTTATAGTAATACATGGACCTTTATTGAAGGCAAACTAAAGGACACAAACTACTTGTATTTTAAGCCAATTGTGGATAAGTGGGAAAGAGTTCGGCCATTCTTTGGGAGAAAGGTGCTTCGCTGCTTCAACTCCACAAATGGGAAAGGGTTTGGTTTACTTGGGGACAAGGTTGAACTCAATCGCTTTCACACCCCTTTGTGGTTCCCATGTAGAAGAAAGCATGAACTTGGTTCTTCGAAAATCTTATCTTCTTGGAATGTGTTTGGAAGCTTCCATTCCTTGCATATGTGCCTTGGCCGAATGGGAATGGGAGAACATTTCGACCAACCCTTCATCTTTTTGGTGTAGCCAAATACATGGATGAATTATCCTCTTGGAAGCCTCATCTTCTAGACCATTATTGTTCTTTCCACCTTGTTACGTTCGGCATAGTCATCCTTTTGGAAGAGATTTTGGCCTAGTCACCTTGTTACAAGGCTTGGTAATTACTTCCTATTACATGGCTCATTAGATGTGTCCTAAGAAGAATTAAAATCTAATTTAAGAAATAAAAAAAAGAAGCTAAAAGACAAACATGGTCTCGGCCAAGACCAACAAGAAGGTCGAATAAAAACACATTTCTTAGATCTTCACATGATAACACCAACTCCACTCCATTTTCCATGCCATTTTAAGCATATTATCATCGGATGATCAACTATCTTTGGAACTCTGAGCTTATCACCTCGAGGATCAAATTTGATCTTTGAGTTCACAGGTTTTTTTACATCAATCTCCCCTTCTTCAAAAGAATTTGTCCTAAAATTTGTGTCATCTAAATGAGGTAATTAGCCTTTAACAACAAGTGTTGACCTACCACTTTCATCATTGGATAAGTTCAAAATTTTTATTTTGTGGGCTCCTTCCTCGAAACTTGTCAAATAAGGATTCGAATACAAGATAAATGGTTTTGACTTCACATGATGCCATGTTGGATGACGGATCCCATAAGACATGATTCCTTGACATAGGTATAAGAATAACATCGTGCACTACTCAATGTTATGCTAGGTAATGCAATGGATTCTTCGCCTTGAGTCAAGCCGACACCCATGCCAACTCTAATATCGCATTCCACTTCAAATAACATCTTATGATTCGACACAGGGGCATCAAGAGTACCAACATCCTGAATGAAATGACGAGAAGAGGAACTGACACAATGGCAACTTCTTTCACTCGTAGGCTTGGACCAATTTCGGATAGTTTCCACCATCCATGGATTCTGTAAGTGCCTTCGGATGAGGTTATGTACTCCATGAATGGTTGGTCAACCAAAAGAGTTTGGTGTAGTTTGTGCACACTACTAATAGAAGAGCTTAGGACATTCTTCGGATATATAGTTACCATACACGCATACTTCTTTAACTCGCCACACAAATCCGCAATATTTGTTGTCTCATTGGTCTTGTGACAAGCAACGAAGTGGACCATATTTATGAATCGATCAATGGCTATCATAAAAGAGTTGTTTCCCCATTGTGCTCGCGGTGAGCCTTGGATAAAATCCAAGCTCGCATCTCTTCGTGATCATTCCGGAATCCACAAAAGAGTATTAGACCCTTGTGGAAAAAACCTTTGGCCCTTTGACTAGTGGAACATTCATTTACCATTCCACGCATATCCTCGAAATTGGGATCTGGTTCATGGATCTCCTTTAGCACTTTCAATACCATCGACCTTGGTCCAAGCATGGACAACATCATGTGCCTTTGAAGAAGTGTATCCGCCACTATAATGGGGTTGTCATTTTCATGTCTTGTGGAGGATGTGGGAGCTAGTAAGTATGCTACCCAATTAGCAAGCCTCAAATTCAACTTCTTTTGCACTACATAATATTTCGAGTCGTAGGTAGAATAAGGAAGTCGTGTATCACACAATCTCCCATTAGAGGAATCCATGAATTCTTGGTTTTAAAGTAAGACGACTCCAATGTCACATTCAACTCCAATATTCAGAATAGGGGTAGTAAGAGCCCAAAAGTTTTGAGTGAATTAACGAGGAAAGATCGCTGAATCACGGAAATATTTTGCCACACTTCCATTCGATGGTTTGGGCCAACTCCGGAGAGTTAACTCCGTGGATGGAACATTATACATGCCGTCGAGTAATGTCATGTAACCCGTGAATTGTTGTAGTAATTTCCGCATGAAACTCACGGAAGGGCTTGGAATGATACATACTCCAAATGGCATTACAAGCCATTTGGATAAGCCATGATTGGCGTTGGAATCCAACTTACCTCCTTCTCGGCTTCTCATTTGGTGGTGGTCATTTCTTAAGTATTCCTCGGAAAACAAATGCATTATATTCCCTTCACCCAAGAGATATTTCAATCTCGACATAGGAATTGTGCACTTCATGGTGAGGTTATCAACCCCTCGGCAACATGCATGCCAATTCTCTCCCGGTATCAACAATGCGGGTGTTGTGTAAGGGCTAAGGATTTTTCGATCATAGCTTCTGCCGAACAATTCTTGTTCTTGGCCTTGCAAGTCCTTAGGTTATTCCGGATGACATCCATGGTCTTGGTGAGTAGATAATGAACTTCTTGAAAATAAATAAAGAGCAACTTCACCATCTTGCTTCGGTAGTGTTCCTGATGCAAGATCATTCGGACGAACCTCCTTCAAGAGTTCCTTGAAGTCGGTATCTATGGCACTCCCCTTCTTTGACTCTTCGCCAATCTCCGGTGTATCAAGTAAGGGGGTCTCGGTTTCTTCTTGTTCGTCAAGTAGTGTGGGTTCCTTAATAGACAAGGAAAATCCACACTCTCGATACTCTTCTCTAAGCACGGCTCTGGAATTAGGACATTCACTTACAAATTATCCTAAGTCTTGACAATGGAAGAATTTCTTTTTCCTTTTAGCTACCCCTTTTGTAAATTTGAGACTTATGTGGCTATACAAAGGGTTAGTAAAGCAGGTACTACCCCTTTCTACCTTTTTACTTTTCTCTTCAATTTCTTGACAATACAAGGGGTTGGTAAAAGAGGTACCACCCTTTGCTTTAATCTTCGTGGGTTTTACATGGGACTTTGAGACACTCTTTCTTTTTAGACTTGGGTTGCTTTGTAAAACCACTGAATTTTCATTTCTACTCATGGTATGTCCTGCAAGTTCCCTTTGCAAGGCCTGCACACGTTTCGCCAAAACATCATTTATGATCCTCATTATTTCCTATCTTTTTATTTGAGTCATGCCATCAAAGCGTAGGACGGGATGGCCTTACTTTCATACAAATCTAATGTAAGTAAGGAGGGGTTTAATTGGGTTCGGGCTTGGTTATTTACGGGTCGACCCAAAATTAGGACTCAAAGTAGGGTTCTCGGGTGGAGTGTTTATGTCGGGCATGATAGTGTTGTGGGTCTATTTCAGGAAGATTTAGGGAGGGTCAGACTTAGGCATTTTATGGGGATGTTTCGGGTACGTTGAGGGTTGTATTTTTGGTCGGGGTTTAGTGGTTTGGTGGTGGTTAGGTGGCGGAAATAAACTAAAACAGTGAGGTTCTGGTAAAAGCTAGCAATCGTGATACTTTCGTTCAAGATTAAACCTACGTCTAATCAACTATAGCATATTCAAATCTCCCTTTTCAGATCTCGATTTGAATCATATAGATAATGAAAACTAAAGGCCAATTAATTCTCATTCAATAAACGCAAGTTGAATATATTTTAATAGATTAAGAAGAACATTAACAATGCATTAAATCATAATAGAGTTTCAAGTGATTCGACGGAAAACCCTAATAAAGTAATTAGCTCCTAGACATGCTAACAAAACTAAATAACTTAATATCCAACATAAACTGAATTAAAGTAAAGAAAAGGAAAAGAAATTGAACGATAGATGTCTCTAATGACTCCTTGTTCTCTTGTTTCTTGCCTCCCAAAGTGGTATCCTCTTTTCAGAAAAATGTTTCCCTCAATATATATCACGAAAACCCTAAAATGGACCTTTTCGCCCTTGTTAAATTTAGGTTTTTAACTGCACTGACGTCGTCGGCGCCGCGACTAAATTATTAGAGCACTGCGGCGCTAATTCACTTCTGAAAATCATGTGCTCACTACCTGAGGGGTGCCGCGGCCCTAATGTTGGGCATCGCGGCTCTGTCGCGCCGCGGCTCTTCAGCCTTCTTCATCCGGACTTCGTTTAAATTGCTTTCTGAGCTTCCCAATTCTTCTTTGACTCATTTCTTGTGACCAGCTATGCATTTTTATCTTCAATGACCGCCTATTTCCTTTGGATTCGCTTTATTCCTTTCTGAATCGCTTAAAATCTAAAAACAGACAACACACGCATAATACTGCACAAAACAAATAAAAGACTCCCTAAAACACATTCTAAAACAGTACTAAAATCTACCTGACAAAGATGCGGAAAGCGAGGTTGAGATGGTTCGTGCATGTGCAAAGTAGAGGCACAAATTCCCCCGTGCGGAGGCGTGAGAGGTTAGTTATGGATGGGTTCATGAAGGGTAGAAGTAGGCTGAAGAAGTATTGGGAAGAGGTGATTAGATGAGATATGGCACAAGTGTAACTTACTGAGGACATGACCTTAGATAAGGGTTGTGAAAGACACATATTAGGGTAGAAGGGTAGTAGATAGTTGAGCGTAGTCCTACTTACATTTACATACTGGCAGTTGTAGTGTTATGATTGTAGCTCTGCCTAGCCTATCTTACTAGTAGGTGCAATATTTTTTTTATACTCCTCCGTCCTTTGGTTTATGATATTGTATGCTCAACTACCTACTTTGTTTCTCTTATTTACCTGCGGTAATTAGTGCTTCTTTTTTCAAGAATGTTTTATCCTGGCCTGTTCGCTTTTGGTACTCTCATTTTCATACTACATTAAATTTCTTGTCCGGGTCTGACCATTTCTCATTCTCTTGCTTTTGCTTGTGCTATGCTTTTTCTTGAATCGAGAGTCTTTCAGAAATGGTCTCTCTACTTACCAAGGTAGAGGTAAGGTATGCGTACACTCTGCCCTTCCTAGACCTTACATATGTTGTTGTTGTTGCATTGCATTGTATAGCATTGCATTGCATTGCTCATACAATCATTCATGCACGTTGGTTTACATTATTCATTCACACCTTCATACATTTCTATTGTTGTGTTCATGGCATACTTACTCATTGATTCTTAGAGATGGTTTATCCATAGTTGTATTCTTGTTTGATGTTTCAAATGGTATGTGTTTGTTGGTAAGACATAATTAATAGCATGACAGATTGGTGGATTAGAGACTTTCACCTAGGCTATGAGATGAGATTACTGAGATCTATGGTGGTTCCTATACTGTGGGTTTGTTTGAGTGTCATTCTTGATTGCTTCCGTGTTTACTTGTTGATTTCATTCTTCATATATGTGAACTAATTGTTGTCGGTCTATGATATCTACCAGTACATAGTGTTTGTACTGATACTGCTCTTGCTACATTCCTTGTGGAGAGTAGAGTGTTCCAGGTATGTTCGAAATCTTGCGACCATTCGAGGCATTCATCAGAGATGTTAGGGTGTGCCGTTACAGATCCTGCAGCCCGGAGTCCTTCCTTAGAATTATGTTAATTCTATTCATGACAGAGTCTGTATCCATTGAGTTTGTATTTATTATTTCAGAATCTTATAATTCTTAGAAGCTCTGGTACGAATCTAGACTAGATTTTGGGATTCTTATTAATGAAAGTATTTCTTCCGCGATTACCTTTTTCTTAAACTGTTGGGTTGTGTTTACTTATTATTATTTCGCTAATTCACTTTCAAAGGTTTAATAATCTTGGGATTGGTTCTCCTACCATTGGGATTATGTAGGCGCCATCACGGTCCATGAATTGGGTCGTGAGAAGTTGGTATCAGAGCCCTAGGTTACCGGTCTTACAAGTACAAGAGCAATGTGTAGTAGCGTCTTGCGGATTGGTACATATACATCCGTACCCATCCTCGAGAAGCTATATGACATTTAGGAAACTTTCATTCTTTCATTCTTATCGTGCGAGTTTGTTCAAATTGGTATTTGAAATTGTTGCCCCATTCTCTCACAGATGAGGGAACTTATTCTTTAATTTGTGTGTGAGCGGTTTAATATTATAACTTGAGATATGATATTGGAGATGTTTTCGTGATACGAATGCGTGACCAAGTTCGGTTTCCAGTTATGACTTAAGGTTTCAGTTGAAAAGAGGTTATCGTTAAGACTCCTTATTTTTGTGATATCTTGGGGGTAGTTTCTCGATGTATGCTTGGAGTAGGAAGTTTAGTATCATTCTGGGTAAGTATAATGACTGGTGGCATAAGTATATTGATGGTAGAGTATAGTATTTGGTATAAGGAACCGGTGTAAGCTTGGGCAAATAATTGTGAAGAGTATTCTACTATTCGATGGGACGGAAGCTTGAGGAAGAAGATTTGAATAGATCAATTTTACATATAAGAAGGGAACAATTGGTGTCTGACGTGTCTTCAGGATACGATTGCAAGAGGTGCGAGAGTGGATGTAGTAAACGGGTATGGAAAGCAAGGTTATCTATGAGTAGTAAAACAAAAAAAATTGGGCAGCCGAGATTCTTCAGCAAGGGTGTTCGCAGAGTCGTTCGGTATTTCAAGGTTAGTGACAAAAGAGAATCATAATAAATGAGAACTTGTCGATTTAAGGTCATGTTTTGTGTCTTTCTCGGAGATAACTTGCTTTCTTAGTCTTCTAAAAGACAACCTACTCTGTCTCGATCCAGTGCCGAAGCTGAGTACATAGGAGTCGCGAATATTATCTCTGAGTCTTGTTGGATACGCAATCTTCTGCTGGAACTTCATTGCTCAATCCACAAGGCTACATTGGTCTACTGTGATAACGTCAGTGCGATATACCTCTCCGGAAATCCCGTTCAACATCAGCGCACTAAACACATTGAAATGGATATTCACTTTGTACGTGAAAAAGTGGCTCGTGGCCAAGTTTGTGTTCTTTATGTTCCTTCTCGATATTAGATTGCTGACATATTTACTAAAGGGCTTCCGCCCATTCCCTTTTGATGATTTCTGAGCCAGTCTCAACGTACAATAACCTCCCGCTTCGACTGCTGGGTATGATAAATTATTGTACATCTCATATATTAGGTAAATTATAGTCCAATTGTAATTAGGAAGAATAGTTACCTAGTTTGTAAAGGAGTAGATAATTATGTAACACTATATATATTGTACATAATGATCAATGAAAAGCAGGGAACATATTCCTTCAAATATCTCTTATATATTATTATACATTTTTATACAGTGAAAATGTGTATAAACACCACTTGTATAAGTTTATATAGTATTGTATAATCATGTAGAAGTGTGTATAAACACCTCTTATACATTATTATATATTTTTATACAAGGTTGATACATTGTCTACAATATGTGTATAATATTGTATAATGATGTATATCATGTGAATAAACACTGTCGCAAAACGAAATTGACTATGCGGATGTAAATTTAAAAGAGATAATTACGTTGTATGAAATTTAGGACAACAATGCTATCAACATTAACCCACCTTTTTAAATCTTACAAAAAATGACCAAAACTTTTTTCTCTCTCTCTAACGCTCTCTCTCTCTGCCTCCTCTCTCTCTCACTCTCTCTCAGCACCACTGTCGTCTCGTCGTCATCATTGTCGCGGGCTCTCAGATCTGGTGGTGGTGAGTCATCATCGTCATGGGCTCTCAGATCTGGTGGTGGTGATCTCAGGCGTGCAATTTTATCCACAATAGATGTCTCAAGCTTACAAAAATCATTGTTTTCAGTTTAATACTTCTCTCGGGACAATGAATTGATCTTTTTTCCTCTCAATATTTCATTCTTGATTGGGAAAAGCTTATAAAACTCAAAATACCATTATAGACCAATTGGTAGTGGTGACTCTATCTAGTGGCAGAGACTTTAATTCTAACAAGGAAATTCGGAAAAAAAGAATACATAAATGTCACACTTGAGATTTGAACATATACTTCTTTAGTATCAGATCCGACAATGGCTGATAGATGTTGTTGCTCCGTTTTAGATCTAGATCCGACAATGGTGTATATGGAGCTATAATAGTGTATATTGGTGTATATATATGGGTGTATATGGTGGTATATGGGTGTTTATGTATATAGGTGTATATGGTGGTATATGGGTGTTTATGTATATAGGTGTATATGGAACTATAATAGTGTATATGATTGTATATAGGTGTATATGGTGGTATATGGGTGTTTATGTATATAGGTGTATAAATATGTATACACCTATATACATAATGTACTTGTCTTTTGTATATAAGTGTATAATATTGTATAAAAGTGTTTTTGGGCCAAAGCTTTGCAATGTAAATTTTGGACTATTATTTTGCAATGTAAGTGAGCAAATTGTATATTTTTGAAATTTTCCCTATCTGTATTATATTAAAAGCATTTAGAGTCTTAGAAATGTTTAATTGAATTTTTTGCTCTTCATTAAAAGACTCTACAATAGATAAAATTGTCATTTATTATTTGTCTCAAATTAATTATTTCCCTAATATTTGAAATGAAAATTTTGGGTATTAATTTTTTTTTATATTTGAAGTTATTTAGTACTTTAAAATCCTTTTAGGTTTAGGAGTCCTTTTATTTGTCATTAAATTAGTTAGCCATCAATATGTCTCGCTGAACCTTGGACTCCTTATACGTTCAGGAGTATTATTTGCCGCTATGCTACTTATCTATTGTTTTAGCTTGCCGAGCTATTTGCGGCTCGATTATGCTACTCATATGATGTTTTAGATTTGAATCTTATATAGTTTTGCAATTTGATTCACAATCTTTTACTCTCTTTTTAGCAGAAAAAAATGCCAAGAAGGATTTTTCTTCAGCGATTCTGGAGCGAAAACGAGGCGTCAACTATGATAACTCCGTTATCATCCTACACCCTGCTACTATGAGAAACTTCATCTTCCGTGGAGATATAATTCTCATCAAGATTTTCAATTTAATCTTCTAATTAAAAATCGTTATATTGTATTTATTGTGTTTTTTTTGTTGATAAATATTTACAGAATTTTATGTAGTGATGTTTTGCTGATAACTTTCTAGGGTTTCGATTTTAAACTATCTAATCGCTTAGAGTTTGAATTATTTAATGGCATAGAGTTTGAACTATTTAATGATTTATTTGTTGTTTGCTTAGGTTCTCGGTAACTGTTTTGTTGTTTTTAGTTATGTAAAGCTGCATAAATGTCCTCTTGTCGGGTAAGTTTCAAACCGATAGGTAGTTTACATAATAAACTTCATAATTGATTATATACTTGTCACATATTTTGCAGTTTATTGTCGGGTAAGTTTCAAACCGATAGGTAGTTTACAGCCATGTTTGGAAAGTATTTTCCACGACAACAAAACTCAACGTGCGTTATACCTTGAAAATCAGTTTAAGGACGTTCATCGGGACGATTTCCCAAACGTGTCTGCATATTATCAAGAACTCAAGATGTTTGCCGACTAACTCTCCAACGTTGGCGCACCAATCACTAATCAGCAATTGGTCATGCAGCTTATTGCAAGCTTCAACGAATTCTATGACAGCGTTGCCATCATCCTTCAGCAATGCACACCGTTACCACCATTTTATGAGGCCAGTTCGAAGCTAATTCTTGAGAAAACCTGGAAAATCAAGTGCAACACCACTCAGACCAGCAGTGCAGATGCCGCCCTCACTACCATCGTCGGGCCCTCCCGCTATGGCAGGGCCTCCAGTTCCGACAGCCAGCACCGCCAACTCGAGGACCCGCAACAGGCCGCATGAACCCGCAACAACCACCGAGGGCGGCATCCTGGCAATGGCAGCGGCACACGGAATTCTAGCAGCAACGACGGTGGCAAGGGGCAGTCCCCGCTGGCAAAAAACAACCAACAGTGACCACGACAGTAGCAGCAACCTCTGTTGTGGGTTGCCTACCCGCTGTGGCCCCCACTATAATGGGCCTATCTCTTTGCCCATATCCGACATTCTCATAGACTCAACCTCCGACCCGACTGGCCCAACCTGGCATACTCGACGCATATCCATAATAAGCTTATACAACACATGCCCCATCGCCCTCAAATTATGCACTGACTGACATTGAGGTAGCTATGAACACAATGTCACTCAACGCTCCAGACGAAAATTAGTATATGAACACAGGCGCCACATCTCACATGACGGCATCACAAGGTACTCTCTCGTCTTATTCCAATTTGAGTAATTTAAATCGGAATATTATTAGTAGTAGTGGATAAGACATTCCTATTCGTGGTTTTGGTCATTCATCCTTATCCCCATCACATCCACTGCTAATCTTAAAAAATGTCCTTCATGCCCCTAAACTCATTAAGAATCTAATATATGTGCGACGTTTAACAACTAATAATAATGTTTCCCTTGACTTTGATCCTTTTGGTTTTTCTGTAAATGATTTTACGACAGGGAGACAAATAATGAGATATGACAGTACCAGAGATCTCTATCCTATTTCAAACGCCGTCAACAAACCAGCCTCAGTTCTATCAACCTTTGCTGCTCTTTCATCTTCCTTGTGGCATTCTAGATTAGGACATCCAGGAGATTCTGTTTTACGCTCCCTTAGGAACAATAATTCTATTCAATGCAATCGTATTTCTAAGACTCCTATATGTGAATCTTGCGTTTTTGGGAAACATGTTAAATTACCATTTTATGCATCCATAAATTGTACTTTAATGCCTTTCGATATAATACATAGTGATTTGTTTTTGGACGATTATTCCAACTTTTTATGGACTTTTTCAATTGGTAATAAATCTCAAGTCTACCCCATTTTTCCTCATTTAGTGCATTCGTAAAAACATAATTTCAAAAGAGCATTAAATGTTTTCAATGTGACAATGGCAGAGAATTCAATAATAACCAATTTCAAACAGTTTTGCTCCAAAAATGGTCTTACCTTTCATTTTTCTTGTCCTCACACCTCCTCCTAAAATGGTAAAGTCGAACGGAAAATCCGAACCATAAACAACCTAATTCGTGCCCTACTTTCCCACACCTCAATTCCCTCTCAATTATGGCATTACGCACTCTCCATGACTACCTATCTCTTAGACATAATCCCAAATAAGTCTCTAGCTCTACGGTCGCCCACTCAAGTTCTATTTCGTAGGAACCCCTCCTACCACCACTTGCGTATTTTCGGACGTCTTTGTTATCCTCTCCATCTGACCACTCACAACCTCCAACCCCGGTATTCTCTGTGTGTGTTTCTAGGTTACCCTACAAATCAGCGTGGTTACTCTTGCTATGACTTGTCAAGCTGTAAAATTATTATTTCATGCCATATCCTATTTGATGAGTCTCAAATCCCATTTGCCTCACTAAACTCGCCACCTCGGCATTCCTACGACTTTCTAAATGATGGCCTAAACCCTCTTCAATTTTTGATGTAGATCGATCAATCCCGGCCGGTTCAAGTGATCGACCCGAGCCGAGCGAGATTAGAGACCGCCTTAATGATTGTTCATAATGGGCCTACCATTTAGCGTACGTATGCCATGTAGTTTTTGTTTTTGTACCTTTGCCGTCCCTCAACCCCTATCCCACCTTCATTATTTACATAATCTGATATCCCAGTCCCTGGTATCCACACCCACCACGGTTAATCCGGGACTCACTGCCCAACCGGTTCCACCGATAGTGGCTCAGAATAACCTATCTCAGGGTGATTTCGCAGCCACCTCTCAGCCAACAGAGCCTTGGCTAGTCAATCTCACCACCCCTGCCCTTCATACTCTTCTCGGCAGTCCTGCGGCACCTCCAGATCTCCCATCCCGCATCCTGAGGCACGCCCTCGGACAGTGGAAACATGTGTCATGCACGGAATTCCCAAACCTAAACAGTTGTTTAACCTATCAGTTTTAGTTGTCCCTTTCCTTGTCCCTCGTAATCCGAAGGATGCCTTGTCCGACATAAATTTAAAAGCCGCAATAATTGATGAATATAATGCTCTTATTGATAATAAGGAGTGGGACCTAGTACCCCATCCACCTGATGCTAACATTATTCGTTCTATGTAGATTTTTAGACATAAAAAGAAATTTGATGGTTCTTTTGAGAGGTATAAGGCCCATCTTGTAGGTGATGGCAGATCTCAACAGGTGGGAGTGGACTATGATGAAACATTTAGCCCGGTCGTAAGGCCCGCAACCATCCGGATCATCATCAGTATTGCCCTATCTAAGTCTTGGCTTATTCATCAACTTGATGTCAAGAATGCTTTCCTACATGGGGATCTTCATAAAACGGTATATATGCATCAACCTATGGGTTTCAGGGATCCTATTCATTCAAATTATGTGTGTCTGTTGCGGAAATTGCTCTATGGACTGAAATAGGCTCCTCGAGCATAGTACCAGTGGTTCGCCGATTATGTCTCCTTTATCGATTTTTCACACAGCAAATCCGATCATTCCCTATTCATCTACAACAAGGGTCCAGACATGGCTTACCTCTTATTATATATTGATGACATCATTCTCACCACGACATCTAATTCCCTCTGTCGGTCCATTATGTATCTCATTTCCTCTGAGTTTGAAATGAAGGATTTGTCCCCCCTGAGTTATTTCTTTGGCGTCTCTGTCACTCGCCATTCTGGCGGCCTATTTCTACGTTAGAAGAAATACACCGAAGTGATCCTTGACTGTCCAGGCATGACATCTTGCAAACCATCTCACACGCCAGTGGACACCAATTCCAAGCTCAGCGCTGATTTCGACCCTCCATATTCAAACCCGACTCACTATCGTAGCTTGGCTGGGGGCCTACAGTACCTCACATTCACGAGACCAGACATATCCCATGTAGTGCAACAAATCTATTTGCATATGCACAATCTGACGGAAGCACATATGCATACCCTCAAACGTATTGTACGATACATCCAGGGCACACATCATTTCGGCTTACATCTATACAGGTCCTCGCTCACTAGTCTCACTGTTTATTCTGATGCTGACTGGGGTGGATGTCCTGATACCCGATGCTCCACGTCTGGTTACTGCGTTTTCCTCAGAGATAACCTATTATCTTGGTCTTCCAAAAGGCAACCTACACTATCCCAATCCAGTGCCGAAGTAGAGTACAGAGGTGTAGCCAACGTCGTCTCTGAGTCTTGTTGGATCCGTAACCTTATACTTGAGCTTCGCTGCCCGATTAAAAAGGCAACACTGGTCTACTTCGACAATATTAGTGCGATATATCTTTCCGGCAATCTCGTCCAACATCAGCGCACCAAACACATTGAGATACATTCATTTTGTTCGCGAAAAAATGGCTCGTGGTCAAGTTCGTGTCTTTCATGTTCCTTCCAGATATCAGATTTCCCACATCTTCACCAAAGGACTTCCGCGCATACTGTTTGATAATTTTCGAGTGTGTCTCAGTGTTCGTGGGCCTCCCGCTTTGACTGCGGGGGTGTAATAGTATATTCACCGAATATTCTTACATTAATTGTATATCTCTTAATTTATGTAGAATTATATCCTTTTGTAATTAGGTTGATTACTTACCTAGTTTGTAGCAAGGTAAATATTTTTGTAAATACTATATATTGAAAATCATCAATGAATGAAATCAAAGAACATATTCCTTTAGTTTCATTATTACCGACGATAAATACCGAAGAAGAAGAAGATGGCTGGTTGTGGGGGACTGTTTTGGCTAGATTTCAATGGTGTTTCATGGTTTAAGGACCTGTTTTCATGGCTGTAAAGGGAGAAGGAACAGCTGGTTCGTTGGAGTTTAAAGAGTGATGAAGCTCTGTTTTTCCCGGTATGGTTATGAGGTGGTTCGTTGGTGATTCTATGAGGAAGAAAATGGATTTTACATGGTTGAGGAATCTGAAAAAAATGGTTACTTTGACGTGAAAATACCGAGTGAAGAAGAAGAATTGCGGCACTTTGATTTTTTATGCTCGACTTTTTAGGAAATTAGCTATAAACATAATGTATTTTGGTATAGCTATGGATTGTAATTAATAAATAATTTATAGGTATGGAATGTAATTAAAATAAACTTTAATTTCTAAATATAATTAGGTACTAATAGTTAGTCATGCCAAGTAAAATTTTCTTTTATTTACTTATGGATTGATGATTTTTCAATATCAATATAAGGATTTAAACTACTACTTATGCCTTTAAGATTAATTTTTAATATTTAGAATTTTGAAATCAACTAAAATTTTATTTATTATATCTTCCCTATTTGAACCATGTAAGATGTCCTAATATTTAGGACCTTATTCACATCGATTAATATTTTAAATTTGATATCAAATATTAAGTTTGAAGTCAACTTAATTTGGTATTTCACAATCCTAAAATAATAAGTCTCCCCCGTCAATAAAATCCTCATAGGTTTGTGGTCTATGTCGGCATCTATTGTTTGTAATGAAAAGGAAAGAGAAGATCTTCGGATATTTTTTCCAGGGGAGGACTTTCTTGATCGCCTCATTCGGGTGTTGATATGGCTAAAGTCTCTCCGATGGTAGCGTATATTACGCTCGAGGTCTCTCGAGTCTCCTGTTGTACCAATGTCTATATTCCGTTCTAGGAATAAGGACAATTTATTTTCCGGTATGTAGAGTTTTCTTTCGTTGTTACGACATACTGAGAGCAGTGCCCGCTCCCTTGTATTTGGGGGAATTGGACGGCCGTTCCGCTTTTCGGTACTTTCTTTATTCTTTTTTCGTTAAAACAAATACAACTAAAAAAGACTGCTAGGAATTTAGATTGACGGCGTGCACGAGCACTCATGCTGCGGACCCCTCGATTCTCTTTCGAGACTACTCTGGAAAAGAAAGTCTCACTACTCAATGGCTTTCGATCTTCTTTCCCCCATATAGATATTGAATAGAATGAGTTCTTCATGATTTCGTGACATACCAAATAAGGGATTGTTAGAAGAAAGCTCCTATAGTGGACAACTATAGCCCTTTGTATAGGTTGGGTGCTTTTTTAAGGCCATAAAGTGCTCGCTTGAGGCAGCAAACAGAGATAGAATGATTTTCGAAGATGAATTATCGGCACCTTGAGCTGTACTATCGGGCGTGCTCGAAGATTTCTTTAAAGTAACCCGGTCGGATGTCTCGAAAGGGTAGTGATCTCCCCCCGAAAAGCATCACGACCATAAAAAGAAGAAAAGGGAGATTGCATGTTGATAACATAAAATGGCAATATGTTGATTAAATACACTGCAGTAGTGAATGCTTCAACCCATAGATGCTTTGGTACTCCATTATTTATCATCAAAGTCAAAGCCATTTCAACTATAACTATATGTCGGTGTTTTCTTTCGGACACCCCCATTATGCGACGGAGTATGAACACACGACGGCTCACGTTTGATTTCTATCTTCAGGAGCATGAAATCAAACACCCTTGACACGTATTCTCCGCCGGAGTTCAGACCTCAACCTCTTGATCTGGAGATTTGACTTATTTTCCATACTTTCTATATATTAAACAACGAAAGAGCTTAGGACTTCTCTCTAAGTAAAGAAAGCCAGATGTATCCATTTATAATAGTAGTCATCCACTTATAATAGTAAGTAAAGTACCTTGCACCTATGAATGACTACACTCGAGTAGGACCCCAACATGAAATTCAAGTAGTTGTCTGTGATATATCCAACAATCAATCGTAGGTCAAATCACAAGTGGACACTAACGAATGAATCAATCCAAAGAAAGGCACAATTGAATTCTTATGTTTAATCCAGGAGCATACAATTGCCAACTATAAACAATCACATGAATTGTTCAACCCATCTGAATAATGTTTCTAACTTATATTTATCATAATTAAAATATGGGAGCTCTTTAATTTTTATTATTGTTCTAATTTTGTTTTCCGTAGTTTAGAATTTTTCCTACTTTGTTTTGATTACTGAACCTTATTTGATTTTTTTGTGTCTGTGTTATACCTGTTTTAATATTTTCAATATTTTTCTCGAAATATAATTAGGTTATTCTTATCTTAATATTTTGGTGGAACAACGTTAATGGACGAAGCAAAAGCCTTGCTAGATTTGACCCTAATTCTTGTCCCGCTATTGGTTAGACAGTCAGGTATATATTAATATATGTTATGTATACGTAAAAAGTGCTATTCACGTTTGTTACATGTGATATCTTGCTACGCTTTTTTATCGACGTTTGATGTACCAATTTTAACAATTGATTCACTATACTTTGATTTTTTTCTTATTTAGTTTAGTTTGTGAATTCTAATTTCAAATTAGCATATGAAATTTTAAAAAAATTGGAATGATTTAATTTAAATTTTACATTTATAGATATGGGACACGTGCAAAGTGTTAAAAATATAACTACGTGGATAGTATGCTCAATTGTATATTATTAAAATTATTCCTTTTTTAATTCTTGAGGAATTTAAAATGCTTCGGATTGTATTTAAAGAACAAAAATAGGTCTTGCCTTAAAGAGGGTTTAATTTTGGCTAAAAACTCTCATTTGGTGAATTGGAAACATTAATAGGTCATCAATGGCAGACATGGGTTGAGAAGAAAAGAACACTGTACTCCTCTCGGTGTCGGCACTTTGCTCTCTTCGCACGTAATAAATCCTGATACATCCTTCAAAACCCCTAGTCCACTCCCTCACTCTGCAAGGTACGATGACGGACCGAGACCGTGACCGTGACCGTGACCGTGACCGAAACAGAGACAAGAATAGAGACAGAGATCGGAAACGTGACCGAGAGAGAGAGCGTCAACCTTCATATACCCCTGACCATATCAGAACTACTCGCTCCCGTACTCGTTCCCCTTCCACTGACCGTCACCGTCACCGCCACCGTTCTACCTCTCGTTCCCGTTCTCCCACTGATCGTCATCACCGTCACCGTCGCCACCGGAGTCCCTCAGCTGAAAGTCCTCCAAGAAAAAGACACAAAGACGATGGCGACCGGGACAAGGTGAGGCGCAGAGAAGTTTCGGATTTCGTAGATGGAATAGCGAAAGAACATAAGAAAAAGAAGACGAAGGAGGATGAAGGGGGAGGAGGAGAAGAGATGATGGATGAGGATGAGATTGAGATGATGAAGAAATTTGGGATACCAGTAGGGTTTGATTCTACTAAAGGAAAGCCAGTGCCAGGGAATGATGTTGGTGCTGTAAGAAAAGTCACGAAAAGGCAGCCTCGACAGTACATGAATCGGCGTGGTGGATTTAATAGGCCTTTGCCTGCTGAGTGTAATCGCTGAATTTTCCAGGTTAGTGTTCTAATTTGACCTATAAAGCCACAGCTTAGTACATTTATTTTGAGTATTAGAGAGTTGATTGTATGCATGTTCTAGTATTTCGTTGAGGTCCTTAACGGAATTATGATGACATATTAAGAGTAGTGAGCTTTTACCTGGTTTGATTAGGGAGAAATCATATCAGCAAAGTATCATTGTTTTGGATTTGTTTGAACATTTGTGAAGAAAAGAAAGAAATGGCAGGCAGTGTACAACAGTGAAAACCTACTGTATTAGTAACTTGTGTTTATCAGCATTTTCATTTGAAGTTTTGAGTTGCATAATACGTGCACGTGTAACCTTATATGCGTTTAGTTAGGCTTCAAATACATTCTTACAAAGTATTTGACTCTGGGGACTGGTTGCTGAAGCATCTGTTTTTCAAGCTTCAATTTTGCTACCCCTTGTAAATAATTTAGATAATCTAAAAGTGCATCTGAAGAAAATGTTCCCTCCCAAAGGCTTTTCTTTTAAAACTACCCTCGTTGTTGATTGTGGCACTGTCTTTGTGTCCTTGTGTCGTGTTCATGAAAAAATTATTTAGAAACAATTAAGTGCCTTGGAAGCTCTTGCTGATTTTGGTGGAATATTTTGAAAAGCATGCAAGGGATCTGATAGTCATGGAAAAGGGTGGGAACCTTTTGTGCATTAATGGAATTGAGAATGCGTAGGAAAATTGATGCTTTGTCGATGCGTACTTATACTATTGCGACACAAGTTATTGATATAAACTGAAGCAAACTGATGTTCTTTAAGTGTAATTACATGTATTCAGGTTGGCTTGAGATATGTAAATTCATCAATAATCAAGATTCTCAAGTTCACCTTCAATACTACAACAACATACCCAGTGAAATCCCACAATAATTGAACTAAATTTTAACAATACTAGATGCGTGTGAGTCAGTCATTCAGTGTGCTTTCCTGGTAACATATTAACCCAAATTGGGTTTACATTCTTTATAATTTGTCAATTCTCCCTTATGGTTATCTATTTTTTACATAAAGAGGTTGGTTGAAATATTGAATGGCTTATTGCAAATGTTCCCAACTTCATGGTGTAGCATTTACTGCTTAGTGGTGGACACTTAGTCTAAGGTAGGTGAAACATTGTATAATCTTTACCTATTGCAGAAAGTAAAACAAAAAAAGACAACATACTTATGCAAAGAAAATAGAACAACCTCTTAATTTTAACATGGTATCACAGTCAGACTTAAGTGATCCCGTTTACACAACCTCTCTCTCTTCCTTTCCTCATTATTGTTGACTTCTCTCTTTGCTCGGTCGATGGAGGTCGATGGAGCTGCTCTGGGCTTCTTTCTCCCTCAAATCAGCCCATCAAGCTACACATATTGCTCCAGGCCCACTTGTTACAGGGCCTAATCTGTCTCCCTCTTTCTTCACTCTTGTTGAGCCTCCTCTCTCTCTACTACAAAAAAAATGTCAAAATTTCAGTCCACATGTAAACCCAAGTACCAGGGTTAAATGTGCGGGAGGGTGGTAGGGAGTACACTTGTCTTTTATCGGTTGTATAAGGGGTTTATAATGTCCACGGCTACTCCACCGCACCCATTGCCTTAAGGATTTGGGTTTCACATATGATATCTGCAAATTTGTTTATTTTTGATAATTTTCTTAAGTGTCTTCTTGGTAAACCACTATTTAAACAGGGTTATCTGCAAATCAGTCCAAGAAGTGCAAACCTTCTTTTCTTGGTTGCTTCAAGATTGTCTTGATGTAAGAAGCTTGGTAAATTTCTTCTTAGTAGACGTGAGATTAATTTCTGTTATATAAACGGGAAGTCTCCGTACCAATAATTTCAAGTAAAATATGCTACTCGGTTATTCTCTATCTCTATTGAAGTTAGATCGCCAAAACATCCATAGATTAGAACTAGTACCTCATATCAGCC
Organism: Anisodus tanguticus; assembly: GCA_034509755.1. Lineage (NCBI taxonomy): Eukaryota > Viridiplantae > Streptophyta > Magnoliopsida > Solanales > Solanaceae > Anisodus > Anisodus tanguticus. The sequence continues at coordinate 16,061,012 of CM067543.1, read as the reverse complement.
CCTAAATGGATGAACAAGATGTGTTCCCCAGACGATGATTTTTTCCAGTTTATTTTCAACATCTGAAGAGAGTTAAGATATGGAGGCCACACATACGGACCACATATCCAACCGCATATGGGGTCTGCAGAAAGTACCAGCTTCTTAATGGAACGAGAAAAAAAGGAAAAACTAGAACCTCGGGACCTCTTTTATTCTCATCAAGACAGGTCCCTTTCCCTCTTTCCGTATTGCTGCTCTTCCAGCTTCTTCCCGCTTCACTGGATGGAAAAACACCGAATAAGACTTTTAGCTGTCTTCCTTGTCAAAAAATAAAAAAGACTCGCTTAGCTGTCTTTTCCCTTAACTTTTTTAAAAAAAAATGATGATTTAGCTCTATTTTTCCCCCAATTGGCAGCTTGGTAAACTGAGTTTATTTTGCACTAGGGTTCTAAAATTTTACCATGGCACATTGAAAGATTAGAATTGTTACATTACCATAATCCCAGTGTATTTTGCTAGAAATTCTTTGCACTTTGGACTCTCTACTGAAGTTAGAAAAATTGAAAATTGAGAACTTTGTCACAGACTAAAGCATGGTATTTAAGTGGAGAATGGTAGAGGGGCGTTTTTATATTCGGTGGAAGGCAGGCGGAAACTCTTCCCCAACCAAGTGAAACTAAGGGTCTGAAAGAGTTCACAATCTGATCTATGGGTGATAACCCTCGGAGGACGGCTAAGAATGTCCATTAAAAGGAGCGGACTGATGGGGTCGTTCACTCAGAACAATATGCTCTTGGGAGACATGAAGCACAATCAACCTCTCTACCTTAAGACTTCTAACATGGTCGATTCTAGATAGAGCACGGTAACCCACAACCCCTACTCTACAAAAAAACAGAGGATTTTGTACAGCGCGGTGGCACCATCTATCCATGAGGAAGAGGTGTACATCCTTTAACAGTAGACTAGTTCCATAGTATGGTCAGTCACTCATGAATTCCTTCTCGATTCACTATTGGAAGTGGCCCTTACCACTAAGTTTCGGACCATGCGTCACTGCCCCTCGGGACTATCTCGGTTATCCAAAAACAAAAAGGAAAAAAGACAAGATCATTATGAATTATGGTTTGTACAGTTTTAAGCCCTATTAACTCCTATGTTTATTGCATTAATCTGTCCCTGCTATACATACCCCGTCTCAGCACCCCTTGTTTTTTGGTACACAATTACTCCTTTTTTTTTAGAGAAAAAATAAAAAGAGAAAAAGATTTGGCCTCGATACAGAGGCCCTAGACCATAAAAGATTGTAAAAGGCAACTAGAAGTGAAGTCTATCAGCTAGAATACTACTCCAATAAGAGTAGATTCACGGAGTACATTTACCAAAACTATATCTAGACTCTAGTATTGCCTAGACTACCCTGTCCCAGAAATTGTCTGCACCCTGTTGAATACTAGATAATACAAAATAGCTTTGTTGCTAGGAAGTTGCAGAAAATTATGAATTTGGAAATAAGACATAAGACATGAAAGATGCTAGAGTGGGTACTCCTTCAAATAGAAAAAATAAGATCCCCTTCCACATAAACTTACATGGATTCTATGACTTCACGTAAGGATTCACAATCATTTACAAAACTTTCTTTACACGTAATATACAATTCATCTTTATCTTCTGTATGGAATTATTTGTACCCTCGAAACATCTAAAATTTCTTTCCTTCTAAATTCTCCGCCAAATGCATGCTGTAATCTTTCTCCACCATTTCTTCTACTTGACACAACTAGTTATACCACACCACACCAGCATCTAAAGAGGTTAGTTGTTAGCTTTGGCATAGTCTAATTCATTCCAACCATACTAAAAAACAAATGCCATAACTGTATTGTAACAACACCATGTAGAAACCGATGGGAGTTGTCCTCAACCTTTTTCACATAAATAATATATGTAGCTTAGTTGAGTACCCTTCCTTGCTGGTGACAAGAATGTGCCACCAAAATTTAAGGGCAAGTTCTATAAAGTGGTGGTTAGACCGACTATGTTGTATGGGGCGGAGTGTTGGCCAGTCAAGATCTCTCACGTTCAAAAGATGAAAGTTGTAGAGATGAAAATGCTGTGATGGATGTGTGGGCACACTAGGAGAGATAGGATTACGAATGAAGTTATCCAGGACAACGTGGGAGTGCCTTCGGTGAAGGACAAGATGCTGGAAGCGAGACAGAGATAGTTTGGGCATGTGAAAAGGAGACACACAGATGCCCTGTGCGGAGGTGTGAGAGATTGGTTATGGACAGTTTCAGAAGAGATAGAGGTGGGCCAGATAGGTATTGGGGAGAGGTGATTTAGGCAGGACATGGCGCAGTTCTAGCTTACCGACATGACCTTAGATAGGAGGTTATGAAAGACTCAGATTAGGGTAGAAGGCTAGTAGGTAGTCTCGCTTATCCTTTCATACTAGTAGTCGCAGTATTGATCTATAGATTTTTGTCCTTTGATTTCTGCTACATCTATTATTTCTTGTACTTCGATTATCTTATTTTATTTGTGGTAGCTACTGCTCTTTTTTCACACTGCTTTATCATGGCTTAGTCGCTTTCGTAATTTTCATTTTCATACTACTTTGAATTTCTTGTCCTTATATGACTTTTTTTATGCTTTCTCTTGAGTCGGGGGTCTTTCGGAAACATCCTCTCTACCTCCCAAGGTAGAGGTAATGTCTGCATACACTCTATCTTTGCCAGACCCCACGTTGTGGGATTCAACTGGGTATGTTGTTGTTGTTGTTTTAGTTGATAACCCTTCTTCTTAGATATTCATGTGTCAAACAAGCTTGTTTGACCACTATCCATACAAAGGATAGTACCTTAGCTGGTGCATTTACCTTCCAGATTTGTTTCCAGGGCCATTTCTTTGCTTCCTAGCAGAAATTTATAGGCTGACTTCACTGAAAAGGTTCTTGTGCTAGTCGCTTTTGAGATTAAGAATCTTCACTGTTTGTTGTACCTTGAACCTGATCAAGTTGGTTTAACAGCTCAGCAACTCCCTCTATTTCCCATTTGTTTAACAATCTTCTAAAACTCAAGTTCCATCCCTGTTGTCCCCTAACTTTTTCCACTTTGGCTTGAGAATTTGTTGTTAATAGGAAGAGAGCAAGATATTGATCTTTTAGAGGACCATGTCCTAGCCAATTATCACAAGCTTTAACCTTCCTTCCATTGCCTAACTTTATTTCAGTATTCTTGATAAGGCTAGGTCACAAAACGTTGATTGTTTTCCAGTTACTTACCCCATATGCTGAGCTAACCTTCTTGGTACACCACTGGGATCCTTGGCCATATTTAACGTCAATTATCTTCCTTCATAGAACTTGTTGTTCACTGTTGTATCTCCATAACCCCATGAATAAGAGACGTTAGTTATGTGCCTCATGTATTTTTATGCCAAAACCCTTGTTCATTGCTTGAAGTGACAATCTTCCAATTTACCAGATGAAAAGCTTTAGTTTCCTTATTCCCCTGCCAGATAAAGTTTCTCCTAAGTGTGTCAATTCTCTTTTCCACCTTGACTGGTAATGGAAATAGAGACATCACATGGATTGGTAAAGAATCCAGCATGTTGTTTACTAAAATCACTCTGCCACCAAGGGGAAGGTATTGGGTTTCCACGTGGTCAATCTCTTGTCAGTTCTTTCTATCACCCCTTGCCGTACTCATAGCTTTGTTTTTGGCACCCTAAGCTAATCCCAAATATGTTGGTAAGCTGCCAACTTCCCAGGACAAAGTACCTGCTAGAGTGTGCAGCTGAGGCACCACATTAATCGGAAATCACCAACGTTGAGCCCGTTTAGATTAGCTGAATTTAAGCAGTTTTGTGCACCAAGTGTTGAAAGCATTTTTAAGTGCTGAAGCTGGTTTTATAACTAATCACCTATTACATGTTTGGATAGATGTGTTGAAGCTGGAAATAATTTGATGTGCTTGGTAGAAAAAGTGCTTATCAACACTTCTGATCTGTTAACACCATAAAAAGCTTATTACTATAAGTTTTTTATTTTTTAATTGATTCAAATGCCAATTAATTTATATTTCATCCGCTTTTAATTCTAAATTGACTAGAAAAGATTATTTTTAATAAATGTAAATTATTTATTTGAGTAACATATACTCCCTCTGGTTCAATTTATGTGAACCCTTTATTATTTGGGGAGTCTATGAGGTGGTTCCTTTACCACGTTTTCCTTACATTTTTCTAAATTATTTGTATTATAAATTATCATTGACTTAGTTTCTAAATATATAAATTTTATTTTTACAAACTTGAAAAATCTATGTCAAAATTTAAAGTCAAAGTTATGAAGTTTGACCCTCGTACTCCGAAAAGGTTCACATAGATTGAAACGGAGGGAGTAGTAATTAATAATTTGATGACAATTCTTTTATGAAATATTAGCATGTTTAAGCCTTACATATTTCTAAATAGTTATTACCTTAGTACAAACCTATACTAATAATTTTCTTCTACACAAGAGTGTATAATATTGCTAAGTTATTTAATATTTGACATTTTTTTGAACCACGCGAAAAGTGAAGCTTCTGGTCATCCCAAAAAAAAAAAAAAGAAAAAAAAGTATTAAAACTATGCACATGTAGTGGCACGAAGAAACTAAACAGTCAGTCGATGAAACAAGGAAAAAGTAAAATGAAACACTCGGTCAAACGAGGGAGGAGGGAGTGGAGCATATTTTGAGATTATAAAAAATATAAGGGATAAAAATGTCATATAATGTAGCTTTTGGCTTGTTTTGACTTAAAACCCAAGTGATTTTAAGCACTTTTTAATTTTTGCCAAAAACCAAAACAGGCTAAAAAGGGCTTAAAAGCTGATTTGACCTTTTAAGCCCATCCAAACACCTCATTTTTCTTCAGTTAAGATGAAGGCCGGATACTGCTTCAAACATAGTTAAAATCAGTCTGATGAATTTCAACTGTTCAACATCAGCAGCATCACATAAGATTAGAGTCATCTGCATAAAGCAAGTGGAATACTTCCAAGCTGCATCCTGGTGTGTTTGAGGCCTTGAAGCCCTTTATCTATTCATTTGTCTTAGCCCTTTTGATAATACTTAGCAAGTTGAATGAGATTCACCAATGTTTCGGCCTTTACATGTTAAGGTTCTTCCTTCTTTGTGCTACTTAGAACTCAAATAATGATTTTTAATGTGATTCTTCGTCTATCTGCAGATGGAAATGCATTTTCTGCCAGTCTTCTTATATGAGTGTGTCCTTTTGTCCAAGTAATGGGAACAATGTAAGATCCTTTCAATTGTCTGTTTAGGTAGTAATGTGCTATTTTTCTCAAAACTTCATTATAATAGGACTTCAGTGATGGAGAACAGTTTCACAGTGTGCTGCTGCCTGCAGACAAGAAGTAACAGTTAACCGTTACTTCAGGCTCCTGTCAAATGGACTGCTGGTTAATCAAGTGCCCCCTCCCTCCCTTTAAAGCAGTCATCCTTAAACACCATATGTTATCTCATTGAGGTTACTGATGGAAACATGCATTTGGGCCATGACATGTGTTATGTGTTCTCAGATCTCTCCTGAATGAAAGGCATTTCTTCATTTATCAACTTAGATTTGTATTCGGCTATACTGTTGCTCGTATGCGCTTGGTGTGTGCACTCAAGTCTTGTATTGATCCCTTTTCTAATACCTTCCATTGATATTCGTCCCCGTGGTTCCAGTGGTGTGAACTATGGCTGGCCAGTGGGCCGGGATCGGGTCCGGCGGGATTTGCCGCTGTCCTATCCCGTTTCCGATCCTGTCGGAATTGGGCTGAGGCGGGATTGGGGCGGTTTTTTATTTTTTATTTATTTATTGCACTTAATTTTAAAAATAACATATATATAAAAAAACTAAATAATTAAACAAGATAGTGTAATAAAAATATCTCAATGTTGTTTTTGTGCCTCTTATATTATTTAATAGACATGATTTTTTTTTGTAATACAAATACAATTATCAAAATTGCAACTTTATGGTGTTGTTCAAAAGTTGCAAATTACATAGTAAAATTGCAATTAGAAAATTACATTTTGAAAAAAATCTGTTCTAGTTTCTTGATAATTTCCTGTGGTTCATCGGTTGGAATTGGTATTTGTTGGTCAAATTGCTCTACGTCGCTTCCACCACATTCGGATAAGATTTTGTTGTAGTTTTCTTCTTCTTCGTTGATCTTCGGTTGACCGCACCTTCTCCGTTCGCTCGTATCTAATCTCTGAATAATACTACAATCTCCAAGCTGTCTTCGGCTAATGAGTGTATGTGCTCTCCTATTTGATACCTGCCGGCAGAAAAAGCGCTTTCAGACGCCGTTGATGACACTTGAATGTTCAAAACATCTTGGGTCATCATTGAAAGTGTCAGAAAGGTCTTCTCATTTTCCTTCCAGTATTTCAGCAAGTCTTCACGTCCTTTTCATTGAGAACTGCTTGGTACGGTACAGAACCCTGCAAAATAAAAATATTAAATTCGCTAATTTGGTTAGTAGCGGTACAACCACACATTCTATTTCTGAGACTTTCAATACTAGCCGCAGAAACAACATGTCTTTTGTGAGGTTGTGTTGAAGAAGAAGAAGATGATATGGAAGCCGGTAGGTTGCTAGCACTTTCTTGTTGGTAAAACTTATATATTTTTTTGCATTCGTCTTCTACGCTAGACAACATTTCTTCTTTAGTTTGTTCAATAGGTGGTGGGTGATTTGGATTTTTGGGACTTGGAGGTGGTAGTACTGCTATACAATCGTAAATAATTTCAATAAGTGATTTAATACCATCTATTTTAATAGTCGGATTTAATAGCATCAATAATATAAATAGTGGGAATAAGAATAAAATATTTTTTTAATAGCTGTCTTATAAGCTGCTTTATCCATATATTCATTAAGCAATAAAAATATTAAAGCTATATAAAACAACATAGTTGAAATAGTAGGATAATATATATTGAAAATTTATTTGGTTGCTTGAAAAATTCTCTAAAAGTACAATAAGTTCGGAATTTTTTCTCCAATCGCTATCTACAACCATATCAGTTGAATTTTGATTATGAGAGTTAAATTTTGATTATGAGAGTTAAAAAATAAAGTTATAGGTTTTCTATAGTCATAAGCAACGAGTAGTTGCTTGTATAAAAGAATTTCATCTAGTGGGTACTTCTTCTGGAATTTTTCTATAAGGTAGTTTGCAATCGTGACAAGTTTTTTTATATTCTTTTCTTCGTTGTATTCTATTATTTTTTAAAATAAAGTTTATAGCAGATTGTATTTTACTAAGAATGTCTTCAAAAAGTGATAGACCATATTTTACAACTAAATTATATATATGACACACATATTTTATATGAAAATGATCTGGAAAAGATGGAGTTAAACTATTTTTTAAAATTGTAATAGCGTAATTGTTAGAAAAAGCGTTATCTAATGTAATAGTCAATTTTATCAGTTATTCCGTAATAATCGCACACTTGATAAATATTTTTTGTAATAAAACTACCAATGTGCCTATCATCTATATATCTATACGTTAAGATACGTTTTTGCATAGACCATTTATAATCTATCCAATCGTTAAATAATTATGGTCGTTAGTACTACGGCGTATATCAGAATAAAATGATATAATGAATTTATGTGCAAATTTAAATACATCTCTCTTAATAGTTGATCTAGGAAAATCGTTAAAAAAATGATTATACATATCTCTAATGTAATGAATAAAATCGGGAGATGAAGGAAATGAAAAAGGCAAACCCTCCACAACAACTAATTTTGTTATTGGTTTTCTGTCTCTATGTTTATCGTATCTAGGGCCTACAATTTCCCCCGCCATAGGGTTAATTTAACCCTGTACTTGGTTCGGGACAGTATGTGAACCTTGTCCCGATGGAGCGGATGTTTGCGCACCGATTTTGAAGCCTCGTATAGGACATACCTAGCTGGATGAGCCCTTGCTACATGTCTCATTAAACCCTCGTCCCACCGTGACCTTTTTCAGTTTTAAATTTTAAAACATCTTTACAAAATTTACATCTAGCTACTTGATTCTCTACGTCCCTATCAAAAAATGTCCATGCATCTGATTTTAATGGTCGTTTTGTTGGACCTCGTTTAATACTAGGGGAATATGAGGCATTTCAGTTGAAGGTGCACTAGTAGGTGTGCTGTCATCTACGTTAGTGGGTGTATCATCTATATCATCGTCTAAATTAAAGTCTTCTTGAGTTTCAGAAAATAGCTCATCACCCAAATCTAATGGTATTGTAGGAAAATGTTCAGTATCAACAAAATCATCCCGTGTAGGAATAGGATTCTGTCTAGAAATAGGATGACTAGAAGTACCCTTGCCCTTATTACCCTTAATAAAAGAAGCATGACCCCTACCCGTAAGCATACGTTTAAATCCTTCCATTATAAATTTATAATTATACTAATAAATAATTAAAGTAAATGAAATTAAGTGCGCTAAATAAAATAAACAGACAATAATAATTTAATGAAGGAACGAATGTACCAAACGCCGACGTAACGTCGACGTGTAATCGAGAGGTTGAAAATTGTAACTTTGCTCGGTGGAAGATCCTCAAGCTAGTTGTTAACTTCACTCCCAAATGAATAAATAAAATTGAATATTTAGTAGACAATGTAGACTTGTATTAGAGAGATTGTAGGAAGATTTGTGAGAAAGATGAAGAGAAAATGAGGTATTTATAGTTGAAAATTGGGTTAAAGTGTAAATATAATAACTTATGGGTTAAAAATAAATATTAAGGGGGTAGGGGGAGGCCAAAATGTAAAATGATCGTTGGTGCAACGGTTATTTTTGCAAAGGGGGGGCTTCGGGCGGGATCGGGATCGGGTCGGGCCTGGCGGGATTTGGGGTGGGTCGGAACGCGACCATGTCCCGTCCCGGTTCAAGTTCCGATACAGAAAAAAAAAAAAAAAAAATCGGGTTCGGGGCGAGACCGGAGCGGGACCGGGGCGACCAGGCCCACTGACCAGCCATAGTGTGAACTCTATCAATTTGTTTCTTGATGTTATAAAATCATACTTAGTTTTGGGGCGTAAGCTTTTTAACTCGGGTGGGGTAGAGTGCATGATATATGATGGTTCACTTTCAGTATGGAATTAGTTATAATGGAAAATGACGTTTTCACAGAGTAGTAGGTTGATTTGTTCCCCATGGTGATCTAAATTATAGGATTAATGCTTTTGGTCCTGAGAGGGAAAGAAGGAAAGAGAATGGAAGCAGAACGTTTTAGGGGGCCAGGGTTGGTGGTGCCATGAGTTTGTTGGACTTGGGAGTGAGTATTAAGTTCTTTTTTTCTGTGACAGCTTAAGCTCTATTTGGTTACTTCAAGAAGTGGATAGTTCTGAACTAAGTTGAATTACGTCTTGTTTTATTTTGAACATTATCCTCTTTCGTCTAATGTTGTTGCTCATATGATTTATTTGGCTTTTTTTATATTTAAAGAAACTGTTATGTTTTGATGTTGATTTATGAAATAATAGAAATTCTCACATCATCCATGGAAGCCTAGAAAAGGAGCTACTTGAATTTTTCTCTGGAGGCCTTAGTGATAGAGAACTAAGTAGGTGTTTGGACAAAAATTTGAAATCATTTATTTTGGTAGAGGTTGAAATTGTGTTTGGACATGCAATTTGTATTTCAAAAGTTAGTATTTTTTTCTTTAAACATGAAAATTTCACAATTTGTGAAAATTTTCAAAACTTTTCTAACTCTTATACAATCTTACTAAATGAGCAAATTATAGTTCATAAACAAGGTATCGAAATAACCTAAGGCGTCGCATTGATAATTGCCCCTCTATGTTTCTTTTGTGAATAAATGTTTGCGATTAAATGCTATATTACAATTTTTATACACAATTTCACAAAAATCTCTTGGTTCAATAACTAGTTAGTCTTTACGATAATCTTTCCATATGGTCATGAGTTTCTTTTTTTTTTTTTAAATAATAATTAAATTATAGGTTATTTTTTGTAAAATATTAACTTATGGCTCAAGTTTTAAATTTAAAAAAAAAATGAATCACAAATTGGGAATTGAAATTCTACCTTTTAGATGAATTTGACCTACGATAAGAAAATTAAATTGAAGTTGAAGTTTTGTTCAAAATGTGATTAACAAACACAAACTTTAAATTTGAAGTCTAAATTGCATGGCCAAACGGACCCAAGTAATTAGGATAATTAATATTCCAGTATCTCTTACATAGGAAACGAAAACTTGATTTCTTGTTAGGCCTGCTTCATCGTCCCAAAAAAAGGTGTAAATGAGCAAACATTCTTGGACGTAATTGCAAGTGAATTAAGTGCTTTCTAGCCAGTCAATTTCTGATTAAACGAGCACTAAACAGTTTTGTGAAAACTTGTTATGTTGCCGTCTACCATCTTCTCATTTTCCAAAATGACGATGTTCCTCATTTTGTTTTGGGCTTTTGGTTCCTCCAATGCTAATGAATAAAACTTGTCTTCATAATCAAGCCAGAAGGAAGAGCTAGGCCAATAGGGAGAAAAGTAATTTCCTTGGGGCCTTAGGGTAGTTATCTCTAGTGCTACGGCAAGAAAGTCGTTCAACCATAGTATGTTTGCTCTCTTTGTCCAGCCATGCCTTTTCCTCTTACATGCAATGTCTGCAGATTGTAGATACTAACATATTTAAAGGAGTAATAGGGTAGTTTACCTTTTTTTTTTGGGTAGGGAACTGCCTAGTTGAGACTAGGGATGGCAACGGATCGGATCTGGACCGGATCCTAGTAGATCCATATCCGTTTTTCATACCTGAATCCATATCCGGATCCATCGGATCCACGGATCGGATCTGGATCCACATGTAAAAAATTTTGCCTTGCTAAGAATGTAACTTTGCTAATAATTTTTTTGAACTGACAAACGATTTTTACTTAGCTAACAGTTTACTGTGTTTCAATTTTTCATATGAGATATTTTGCTCGTTGTCTCGTTTTGATTGTGAGCTATTAATTGAAAATGTTGGACAATGACAATAGTTGTGGAAAATGCTGACTAGTATTTTTCCCAATGCAGAACTTGCATGTGCTTGGAATCTTCACAAATGAAGTGAATATAATTTTAACTACTTGTCTATGGAGATGTTAGTCATTCACTAATATAACATAGATTTTATTACCGAAGTTACCTATTTATTTTTTGGTTTTTGATTTAATGCGGGGATAAATTAAACTTGTTTTGAGAATTAAACTTGCAAGGATGTGCTTAGCAATTTTAAGAAAATACTTATAAAACTACATTCTAGGTTATGTATATATTTAATAAAAAACGGATCCACGGGTCGGATACGGATCTCAAATACAAGATCCAGATCTGATCCGTCAGAAACGGATCCAGATCCGTCGGGTCCAAATTTTGAAGATCCATATCCTATAAAACGGATCTTGATCCACCGGATTCGGATCGGCTCCAGGATCCACTGCCATCTCTAGTTGAGAGCATGAAAACTTGTTATGGTTTCCTACTATTGTTGTTGTTTTGGGGGTTTAGACGTCCGGTCTTCAGAATTCACATCAAAGAAAGCCCACAATTGAGGTTTCAACGTTCCCTATCAAGGAGGTCATTTCATGGCTCACGAGACTTTCGATCAAGGGTGAAGGAATCTTTACAAGTCCATACACACCCCTTCGTTAAGAGTCCTTATTGAGCAGTATGATGCAACTGTATTTTCTGACTATTGAGTTAAATGCAAATCATTTTTTCTGCATATATAAGGCTAACGTTAATTTGTTTGTTCTGCAATAGCATCCGGCAAAGAGTGTGATTGACGAGGAATTTGACTAGCTCTAACTTTTTGGATATGGCTAGTCTCTTATATAGCATGTTTAGAGTCCCACATCGGAAATGAGATGGGAACATGGACTCCTTATATAAACTTGGACAATCCTCACCTTACAAGCTAGCTTTTGGAGTTGAGTTAGGCCCAAAATCCATTCTTTACATGGTATCAGAGCCATACTCATTCTAATTCTATGTTCACCGATGTTGGGTCCCCAAATTATGTCATCCACGCTCGAGTTAACGGGGTCTGGGCGTGCGGGGAAGTGTTAAGAGTCCCACATCGGAAATGGAATGGGAACATGAACTCCTTATATGGACTTGGACAATCCTCATCTTACAAGCTAGCTTTTGGGTTATGCCTAAGATCCATTGGGTGGGGCTGGTTTCTGGCGACTAGTCGATGGGGCTGGGTTCTGGTTACTGTTCGTCGTGACTGGATCTGTTGGGTAATTGGGTACGACGGGTTGGGGTGTCTGTAATGGGGATTCTGGGTTTGACAACTGGTGTGGTGGTGGTGGCGATTTGGTTAGATCGACGACATTTGGGGTATGGACGGTGGGGTACGACGTCGATGGGGTGGGGCTGGGAGGTTGGTTTGGTGGTTGGTGGTGTCAGTATGTCGGTCGGGGTTACCATCCTCCACTTTTTGCATACTATTATATTTCTCGCCTATATTTTTTAGTGTTCCAAGTACCCTTAGTAGCATATTACCCTTTCAACAAACTTAACACGAAACCAAACACCATAATGGAAAAATCTTAAACATTTCTTTCAACACAAGCTTGTTTTTGAAATTTCCTCGAAAATTGCAAGGTACCTTATTGTAAATAGCATCTAGCCATTCCCTTATTTTCCAAAACTAAGAAATACTACTTCAACCATAAACCTTTAGGTCATGAGTTCAAATCTCGCGGCCTTCACCCTCAGGGGCTAAGCTCAATGTTTTCCGAACAAACAAAAAGACCATTACAAAAGTTTAAGGAGGGGGCTGTGACCATAGCTAGCAACTTTTATGCTGCAGGTTTTTGAATGAGAAAGGCCATGCACTGTGTCTGCTTAACATTGTCAAATGCCAAGCAACGAATAAAAGTATTTGGGTAAGCTTTCTTGCATTCTTGGATTTCATTGAGAACTTGGGAAGAGTCATTGCAGCCAAACATGGGCAACTTCCACAGTGTCCAGTACCTCCCATCATAGTAGCCTGGCATGTTGCTATTTGCTCTATGCACATATCCCACCTATTGCATACACAAAGCAAACATTAGTGAGTCATTACATAATGTATGAGTTTAATTTTTATATACTGATGGTGTGAATTCACACTATCAGTTAACCTAAAAGGTAACTATAAGGGAAGCAGGAATAGTGCAACAATCCATAATATAATAAGTAAGATCAATAATCTCAAAAATGTATTTGAAAAATTAAAAGGTTTGAGAAAATCCTCGAGGCCTAACCCCAATGAAAAATCTAGTTGACAAGTTAACCTTACTCATCAACACCCTTAATGAACGTGTCTAATCTATATGTTCTAATTTATATGACTGACTGGTGCACATAATTCTCTTAATATGTTCAATTTCTTTTTATAAAATTCGATTTTGAAAAGAAAAAATCATTAGAAAATTAAACGTAAAGGAAAAGAATGATTTTTTTTTCTATTGTCACGTAAATGAACCTACCTGATCAAATTCAAGGCAAGGAATCCAACCCTTTTTGATCATGTAATCAACCTCATTTGCAATCGACTCTGCTGATAGAGGTGGCAGATAGGACAGTGTCTCAAACTTCTTATTGTCAATCGGATTCCAAGTCTGTTCTTTCCCAACACCCAAAAATAAGTAAACAATTAAACAACAACCAAGAAATATTCGAAAAAATAATTTTAGTTAAGCTGTAATTTAGTACTTACATAATGGAATTACAATGATTTTAATCAATCTCCATCAGGGAACTTAACAAATTTAAGATTCCATTTCCAAATCAAGAGCATTTTTAAGTCCTCCATCAGTCAGCGAATATTAAAAAAAATTGCTTTCATCATTCTACATCGTCACTTCAGAACATTTCTGAAAGATGGAATAATTTCCCTTGGGAATTTCTTTCATTATTCACAATATATATAGATGTACAAGGTTGATTCCTAATATGGTACGAATCCTAACTTACCTTACAAAGGTTGATTCCTAATACAATTAGAATCCTAAGTTACCTTAAATATACATTTATCATAATTACAAAATATACGGCGAATATTCGAGAATATTCGCTAATACTCCCCCCCTCGGACGGAGCGGGAGGAGGCCGAATGCTAAATTTGGATCGAAAGTCGGTGAAGAGCTGTCGCAGTAGTCCCTTTGTGAAAATATCGCATGCGATACGAGGAAGGCACGTGTAAAATTTTGACGACCACGAGCAACCTTCTCTCGCACAAAGTGGATATCCATCTCAATATGCTTAGTCCGCCGATGTTGGACTGGATTATGAGACATATAGATAGCGAGATATGTTGTCACAATAGACTATAGACGCCTTGCGTAATGGACACGGAGCTCCAAAAGAAGATTTCGGAGCCAACGGATCTCGGCGACAACATTAGCAACTCCGCGATATTTCGCTTCGGCACTCGAACGGGACAACGTGGCTGCCGCTTGGCGGACCATGAGATAAGATTATCCCCAAGAAATACACAAGTGCCGGAGGTGGAGCGACGTGTGTCGGGGCATCTGCCCAATCTGCATCCGTGTAGGCTAGCAATTTGGTTGGGGCAAGAGGGGTATAGATGTAAGCCAAAGTCAAGTGTGCCCTTAACATATCTGATAATACGTTTGAGGGCGGCAAAATGGGACTCTCGGGGGTCGTGCATGAACAGACACACTGCTGAACGGCATATGCAATAATCAGGCCTAGTGAATGTAAGATGCGAAGAGCACCCGCTAGACTCGATATAGAGTGGGATCGAAAGCGGCGCACCGTCATTGGCACTAAGCTTGGATTTTGAGTCCACCGGAGTTGGCATAATCTTACAATTTGCCATCTTGGCCCTGTACACTATCTCTTGCATACTTTCGACACGGGAACATATTGGCGCGAGATCTAGTCACCGATATACCCAAAAAATAACTTAGCTTCCCCAAGTCAGTCATAGCAAATTCAGTTTTGAGTAGAGCAATGATTTCATTCTTCAACCCGTCAGATGAGGCAGTAAGAACAATATCGTCGACATATAATAGCAAATATGCAGTGCTGCTACCTCGGTGAAAAGTGAAGAGAGAGGTATCACACTGCTACATACAAAACCAATTTGCGAGAAGATACGGCGAACCGATCATACCAAGCGCGGGGGGCTGTTTCAATCCATACAATGACTTCCGAGACGACACACAACGCGTGGAGCTACCGGATGAACAAAACCGGGAGGTGATGCATGTACACGGTCTCTTTCAAATCCCCATGAAGAAACGCATTCTTGACATCAAGTGATGAATCGGCCAATGCAAGCCCATGGCAATGCGAGAACAGTCCGAATAGTGGCCGGTTTAACAACCGGATTGAATGTCTCACCACAATCAATACCCTCCTGCCGATTAGTGCAATTTGCAACTAGTCTTGCCTTATACCTCTCTAAGTCACCACTTGTCTCGAACTTGTGACGAAATAGCCACATACACCGGATAACATTCACACCAGTGGTCTAGGTACCAAATCCCAAGTGTTCGCTTGGTTAAAGCGTTAAACTCTTCGCACATGGCCGCATTCCAATTGGGGTCCAGTTTAGCTAGTTTTGGATTCTTTGGAATGGGTGATAAGGTTTGTGTGGAGAGATTGAAGTGAACCTTGGGTTTGAAGATCCCGTGTTGTGCACGAGTCTCCATGCGGTGAGGGGCTGCACGGTGGGAGGTCGGGGCCCAGTTCTTTGGGTAGTAGCGGTGAGGCTGCGGGACTGGTTGGCAGCAGTGTTGCTGCAGAAGCAGGAGACTCGACAAGTTGTTGGATTTGCTGGACTGGAGGCAGTGTGGGTGGTGCATTAGACTCAACAGGGTGCAGCATGGGTGGTGTGGGAGCTGGGATGGGTGGCGGCATTGCTTTGCGGGAGGGTCGAGATGACACTGCTGGAGCGCGATGGCGTCGGGAACGAGTGAGCAGCTTCTTTGGTACAGATTTTGGATGACCGGAGACAAACTCGGTTCATCGAGAAAGATGTAATCGGTGGTCTGAAATTTCCGGAGATTTGAAAAAGGAAAGGTTGTCTCGTTAAAGGTAACGTGACGGGAGACGATGATTTTGCGAGTAGCAATGTCATAGCACAAGTAGCCCCGATGATTAGGAGATAGACCAAGGAAGACACATGGAAGAGTGCGAGGGGCAAGTTTGTGGGGTGCAGTGGAGGCTATGTTGGGGTAGCATAAGCATCCAAAAATACGTAGGTGATCATATGATGGCTGCCTACGGTATAAGATTTCGTAGGGGTTTTGTTTTGGAGTGTGCTAGTTGGTAAAATATTTAGAAGGGATTCTACCATTTTGACAAAGATAGACCCAAAAAGGCGGTGGTAGGCGGGCATGAAACGAAGTGTGCGGACCATGTTATTGATGGTACGTATAATTCTTTCAGCCTTTCCATTTTGGGAAGAAGTATAGGGACAAGAAAAACGGAAAACCATGCCTTGTTTAGAACAGAAATTGTGAAATGCCGAGTTATTAAATTCACGTCCATTATCACATTGGAATGATTTAATAGGTTTTTCAAATTGTGTCTTAATGAATTTTTGAAACTCGAGGAATTTTGCAAAAACTTGATTTGAATTGGAGTGGGTAAATCCGGACAAAATGTGAAAAATCATCCAAGAATACTAGATAGAATTTATGACCCAAAGAGCTAGCAATCGGAGATGTCCACAAATCGGCATGAACAATATCAAATGGAGATAAAGTAACTTTGTTTGATGACATAAAGGGAAGCGAGTATGTTTGCCTAGTGGACAAGAAAAACGGTGTTGGGCAATTTTCCCATTATTACATTGAATACGCTTAGAAGTCCTAAGAAAAGTAAAAAGCGGGTCTCGGGGTGTCCGAGTCGGTTGTGCCAAGTTGAGGGCGAGATCGCCGCAAGGGATAGAGGTGCTTGCGGTCCGACGGCGGAAGATTGAGTGAATGGGTAGAGGTCTCCCACACTATTGCGGCGTGTAAGAATTTTCCCCGTATTGAGTTCCTTCAAGAAAAACCAAAAGGGTCAAATTCGACAGACACGGAATTATTGCTAGTGAATTTTCTAACGAGAGATTAAGTTTTTAATGATATTAGGTGTGTATAGGACGTGGTTTAGGGAGAAAGGTGGGTGTGGATGTTTGGTGTGTGTGTTACCGTAACCTTCAATTGGAATGCGATTACCATTGCCGACGGTAATAAATTGAGGACACTTTAGCCGACGTAGTTGAGATAGGTTACACGACGACGGGTGAGGTGAGATGTGGCTCCGGTGTCCATGTACCAATTGTCGTCGGGCTGTTGAAGGTTCACGGTGGTGTATGCACTGGCCCAAATCGGTCGAGGCCGAGTTCTTTGAATTGCTTTGCAGTCTTCTTCTTCGGATTGGCAATACAATGGGCTGCTGCGATTCTTCTTCTTCTCGCTTCTTTGCCGGACCCTGCAATCAGTGGGGCTCTGGCCGCTGCTGGTGGGCTGCACAGTGGCCGGGGCGGGGCCCAACAGGCCGTCGACCAAGGCTGGGCCGGAAGGCCCTGCGGTCGGGTACGGGCATGCGAGGCGAGGCCCAATTCGCTGGTTGGGCCACCTGCTTGCTGCTGGTTGGACCACCGCTGCTGCTAGCTTTGTCCAGTGGTTGGCTGTTGTCCCATCCTTTGGTTGCGTTGGCCCTTTCCGCGGTCCTTGCCTTTGTTGTTGCGACCTCTGCCGCCACGACCTCCATTGCTCTCCGTTCTTGCTTCGCTGCTGGGGCCGGTTCTTCTTGGCCGCAGTGTTGCCATCCGTCAACGGCTAACGCCTTTTGATTATGTTCCTCTTGTTTAGCACGTCTAGTTTCTTCCAACAATAGTTGTGAACGTGTCTTGTTGAAACTTGGGAGGGGGTCGGCTTGTTGAATCATTGTTGCGAGTGTTCATATTCACCTTTCGGTAAACCCGCAACAAGTTGAAGCACCATCTTGGTTTCTGAAACAGAAGTCCCGACGTTGGATAGTTGATCGGTTATGAGTTTCGGTTGCTTACAATATTCGGACATGTTGTTAAAATTCTCGAGGCGGGTATTGTTGAATTGCTCTTCCAAATACACGGCCCGAGTATTTTTATTGTCCGAAAGATTTCTTCTAGCCGGACCCAAAGTTCACGTGCCGTAGCACCTGTTTTCATGATAGTGCATAACGGATCTTTGGAGATGGTGCCGTAGATCCATTGTTTGACGATGGCGTCAAGACGACGCCTTGATTGAGTACGTAACATCGGTGGGACGAGGAACAGATTCGTCAATGTGATCGAGCACGTTGTATGCACATGCATGAATGTAGAATAGTTCCATCCACATGGAATATTGACGAGTCTTCCTGGTCAAGAATTATAGGGATAAAATTCTTGATGTTGTTAACGGCGAATGCGGATGAAAAGAAGATACCGAACGTTGAGAGGGGTTTTCAAGTGTGTCGGTGGATGAAACGAGAATTTGTGGTGGAAGACATGGTTACCGACTGTTGAGGGAAGGGAATTTTCTGGTTTGGCCGAAATATGGAGAAAGAAACCAGATTTTTTTTTTTTTTTTTTTGTGAAAGCAGAAAATTTCTGATTTCGGCCGGGAATGAGGTTTAGGTTTTAGGCTCTGATACCATGAAAGATGGAATAATTTCCCTTGGGAATTTCTTTCATTATTCACAATATATATAGATGTACAAGGTTGATTCCTAATATGGTACGAATCCTAACTTACCTTACAAAGGTTGATTCCTAATACAATTAGAATCCTAAGTTACCTTAAATA
Organism: Anisodus tanguticus; assembly: GCA_034509755.1. Taxonomy (NCBI): domain Eukaryota; kingdom Viridiplantae; phylum Streptophyta; class Magnoliopsida; order Solanales; family Solanaceae; genus Anisodus; species Anisodus tanguticus. Next base: position 16,042,149 of record CM067543.1, on the reverse strand, counting down.
TACATTTATCATAATTACAAAATATACGGCGAATATTCTGAGAATATTCGCTAATTTTCTACCAATATTTTTAATATAGTCTACATTATTTTCCTTTATCGCTGCGTAAAATAAAGGAGAACTTTGAGGGGTTTGATTGAACGGTGAATATCAGAATTTTTTTTTAATTAAACGTGTTCTCATTTTACAGAGTTGAGACGTTTGACAAAAAAATTAGGAAAAAAGGTGTTTTTGAGTAATAACAAAAACTGAAAAAATAGTTTTTCCTAACCAAACACAAACTAATGCTACAATATTACAAAAGTTATTTTCTAGTTGATTAATCAAACACAAATGGTTACTCTTCACAAAAGTATTTTTCGAAAAACACTTTTCAAAATAAGCAGCTTATTTTGAAAGCTTGGTCGCTTGACCAAGCTGACTATAATAAGCATTGCTTGATAACCAGGAATGATTTGATACTCCAAGTAACTTATGACACCCGATTTGTTTGAATCAAATACTTTTGATGTGGAGCAAAAACATTTATATATAAATTTGTTTAAATTGTAATAAATAATATATTTGAGTCACCATTTGAAAAATACAATGTTATCAATGCTAAAAATGGTTAGAATTCATAACGATTAAAGTTTTAATCCGCTATGGCAAATAATTTGCTATAACATGTTAAATTACGTTGATAGTATAAAATATTTTTTACACTGTTAGTGTACAACAACAACATCAGCATACCTAGTGAAATCCAAAACGTGGGGTATGGGGATGGTAGAATGTACGCAAAACTTACATCTACCTTGGTAGGTAGAGCGATTGTTTCCGAGAGACCATCGGCTCAAGATAGAGCTACCCTCGGCTGTTTCCGAGCTACCTTGCTTAATTTAGTGTATATAGCTTAAATCACAAAACAAAAGTTGAGACATTTGACACACCCTTAAAGAAAACTACTCACGTAGAAAGTAGGCAAGTTTTTATATTAATAACTTACCCAGGGGTGAGCACGGATACAGGGTACCCAGATACCCGACCGGAACCGACACTAATGGGTAGGTTTCGGGTAGATATATTATAATAAAGGGTAGGTTCCGGGTAGTAAAATTAGGAACCGACCAATGTCGGGTCCGGTTTCGATTTCGGAAAATAGAGACAGGGTACCGGACCGGAACCGATACCCGAAACCTATGAAATATTAAATATTTTTACTTTTTTAATTCCACTCGCAGTCTCTTGCCCTATTCATTTTCACATTTATCTTCCACTCTGCACTCTCTTCCTCTCCAATAAAAGCAGCAAATTCAATCTCTCCTCCATCGACACACACCACAACATGTACTATTTTCTCAACTTCCTTAATCTTTGTGAATTGAAAGTATTTGTCATTAATCGAGTTGTTGCTATTTGCGAATTGGAAGTGTTTGCCAACTTCCCTAACCCCTGCGATTGTGGTTTAACTTTTCATATTCGAGTTGCTACCTACACTATCATTTCAATGTAATGTAATTTGAGAGGGTGAAACACTGGTTAGGTGACACACACACTACACTCCAGTGCCCAACATATGATCAATAATTTGCCACACCGAATTTGGGCCTAATACAACAAATTCAATTAGGTATTCTGATAAAACCTAATATAGCTACAACTTAGGAAGCACTCAACCCTGGGAACCTACCCGGAACCACAGGGTCCGGGTAGGTTCCGGGTAATGATTGCTATGGGTAGGTTCTGGGTAGTAAATTTAGGAACCGATCTTTTACTAAGTAGGGTACGAGTAGTTCAAAAAAGTTTGGGTATCCGAACCCGCTCACCCCTACTTACCCTCAATCAAATGCCATGAAAAAAAAAACTCCACTTATTTGAATAAGGGTGAAATCGGAAGAAAAATTAATGTCTTCTGGATTTTGTGAAACAATACTTATTAAGAAAAAAAATAAAAAAGTAAATATACCACTTATTATGAAAAGAAGGTAATATACAATTTCCATGACCCTGGATCCTTATTAGAAGGAGAAATTTAACTTGTCACAGAATATAATAAGATTGCTTTAAGATTCCAGAGCAAGAACCCAGAAGTAAATAAAAATTAGCAAAAACAAAGACGAAATTAAGCTGAAGAACCAAAACCATAATTTCTATGAAGAGCAAACAATTCTTTTACCTTCATGCAGTAAGTTTTAGAGCCATTGGAGATAGTTTTTCGACTCCAAGTGATTGTATTCTTAGCAGGAAAAAGCTTGGAGCTGTTGGATTTTAAACCAAGATAGCTTGATCCAGCAGAAATTGGAGCTGCAAAACTTGAGACAGACATGTTTGCTTCACTATGAAGTAGTTTAGTTATGACATATATAAAAGATTCCAAATAAAATGAGTTTGTGTGTAAGAGAGAATTGATTCTTTTATGTGTTCAAAGTAATGTGAGTTTTTGTTGGTATTCTGGAAGTGGTTACATAAGAAGACAAAGGACAGTGAGGTGATAGGGTGGGGGTAGGGGATATGTACGTAGAGTTGGGTCGAAGACGATATCTACAAGAATGGTGGATAGTTTTGTTAGGCATAATGGCATAGGTTTCATCACCATTCTGTTGCAATTCTATTTAATGGATCTTTTATTAGACTACGTAGTCGGTACCAATCGAAGACCATTGGGACCAACAACTAAATAGTGCCAATAATTATTTTATAGAACAACCTCCTCATATATTTAATAAGTACCTTTTTATAAAAGCTAAGTATTTACGAAACTGATTTTTATGGTAGATTTTACTTTATAACAACAACAGTTACAGGACATGGTTTTATTCTTCCGTTTTTTCCTTCCTTGTTCTATTTAACAACATTTTCACTTCTAATGATTTCTAATTCGTATTATGAATTCGTTACCATGTCCCAAATACTTTTCTGCCCTCGTGTGGGTACGCACGTACTTCCCGACTATTTAATTTACACTTGCGACTTGTAATTTAGCTCAAATTGATGATGAAAAAATTCTGGGGTCATCCCCACTTAGAAACGGTAAAGAATGAATCTTGAGCCTAACTCAACCCCAAAAACTAGCTCAAAGTGAGAAGGATTGTCCAAGCCATATAAGGAGATCAATTACCTATCTCATAGCCGATGTGGGACTCTTAGCACTCCCCGCACGCTCAGGCCTCGTTAACTGAAACGTGGACAATATAATATGGGGGTCCAACATCGGTGAGCAAAGAATTGGGATGAGCCTGACTCTGATACCATTTTCGACCATAATAGATTGAGGAGTATTTAAATTGCGCAGTTGAGGAAGATTACCAGAATTGTTCGTGAGGTGAAACGTGACGCCCGTATCCATATACCACGTATTATCATGCTGTTGTTGGGCTGCTGTGTAGTGGGCCTGGTGGTTGGACAGTGGCCCGGCGGTGCTGGGCCGATTGGCAGTGGGCCTTGGCAGTGTGTTGGGCTGCTGGGCAGTGGGCCTCGGCAGTGGCCACTGTTTTGTTGGGCCAATGTGTAGTGGGCCTGGTGGCTGGATAGTGGCTCGATTATACGGGGCCAATGGGCAGAAGGCCTCAGCAGTGCCCACTGTTGCTGTTAGGCTTGACTTGGAACGGGACTGGGTGACTGGGCCTAATGTAGAAGTTGTTGCTAAGGACGTGGGCTGGCCCACTGAGTCGGGTATTGGGCCTGTGTCTGATAATTTGTGATGTCGGGTGTTGAGGAAGTGGAAGCGGAAGAAGTTGTGTGGGTTGCGGGTGACGCCATTAGGGCTGCCAGAAAATAGATAAGAAGGAGAGGGGGGTTCGAGATATATGAGGTGTATACGGGCAGCAGCAGTTCTATATGTGTATATTGATTTGGGAAGTATGTAAAAGGATGTATACGAGGTGTATATGGGCAGTGGTAGCCGTATACTAAGTGTATATCAGCGTAAGAGGGCGGTATATAGAGTGTATATCATGGCAGACGGGTTAAAGCAGTCTAATATAAGGTGTATATCGGTTGTGTATAATGATGTATACGGGTTGTATATGGCAGAAATGGATATCAGTCGTATACAATGTGTATAGGCCTGTATACGTGCAGTATATAGCAGCAAATAGGGCATATCAGCCGTATACATGATGTATATCGGCTATATCCTGTAAATATGGTGTCGGAAAAATTAGGAGTAAGCGGCGGCCGAAATAGGGTTTAGGGATTTTTGGCTTTTGATACCATGTAAAATAGTGTAAATCTCCTTGCCGGAGTTCTATTATTAATGTAATATATATAAAGTATACAATTGCATCCTAATAGAATTAGGATCTATATTTTACCTTAATTACATTAATTGCACTAAATAATAATTACAAATATATTGTGAATATATATGGAATATATTCACTATCACACCCCCTCAGTCGGAGCGGGAGAAGGTCGAACGCTGAGACTAAACATGAAGTCAAGGAACAATTGCCGAGGAAGCCCCTTTGTGAAGATATCTGCGTACTGATATGAAGAAGGAACATCAACACCCTAACGTGACCCATTGCAACCTTATCACGAACAAAGTGAATATCCATCTCAATATGTTTGGTTCGCTGATGCTGAACCGGGTTATGAAACAAGTAGACAGCAGATATGTTATCACATTAAACTAAAGATGCCTTACGTATGGGACAATGAAGCTCAAGAAGGAGATTTCGGAGCCAGCATAGCTCGGCAACAACGTTCACAGCGCCTCGATATTCTGCTTCTACACTCGAACGGGAAAGCATGACTTGCCGTTCGGCAGACTATGAGATGATGTTATCCCCCCAAAATACACAATAGCCAGACGTAGAGCGACGGGTGTCCGGACAGCCTGCCCAACCTGCATCTGTGGAGGAGAGAAATCTAGTCGGTGCTGAGGGATATAAATGAAGTCCATAGTCAAGTGTTCCATTAACATACCGAATGATACGCTTAAGCGCTATAAAGTGAGGCTCCCTAGGGGCGTGCATGAACAAGTACACCTGATGAACCGCATATGCAATATTTGGTCGAGTGAAGGTGAGATACTAAAGAGCACCTGTGAGACTCCTATAAAGAGATGGATCACTGACCGGGTCCCCATCATCTGCACTGAGTTTGGACTTGGAGTCGAGGGAGTGGGCATGATCTTACAATTTTCCATTTTAGCCCTGTAGATGATCTCCTCTGCATACTTACGATGGCACAAGAACATGGCATGGGCAGATCTGGTTATTGATATCCCCAAAAAATAACTCAACTTACCCAAGTCAGTCATAGCAAATTCGGACTTGAGTAGAGCAATGATCTCGTGCTTCATGCCATCTGAAGAAGCTGTCAGAACAATATCATCCACATATAACAAAATGTAAGTTGTGTCAGTACCTCGATGAAAAATGAATAATGAATGATCACTCTTGCTACATATGAATCCGATCTGTATGATGTATATAACAAATGCAAAGAATGGATCTTGGGCCTAACTCAACTCTAAAAGCTAGCTTATGAGGGAAGAATTGCCCAAGTCCATATAAAGAGACCAATTATCCATTCCATATGCGATGTGGGACTCTTAACATGAACATTTCTTTCCTAGTGTCAATCCATAGTTGTTTTTAGTCCATTCCTTGGTCTCCTTCCCTTTACCTAACTTATTAAGACCTCAAAATTTAACTAACTATCCAAATTCTTGAAACTTTTGGCAGAGTAACCTTTATTTACAGAGCTATCCAATAGTTTTCAACCTGTTAGCGAACTACCACAACACGATAATAAGGTTGTATAAGGCACCGCACATACCACTATGTAATAATAACCTTCACCACCCTCGTACACGCAAAATATATTTATGTAGCATTTTCTGGGCATCAATACAACATGATACATCAAATTATATTCAATTTAGACAACATTGATGACATATGAGACAAAATACATTACTATAGAGAATCTAATGCACTCCATAAAGGAGATAAACGATTACTTACTCTTTTCATCAGATGAAACATAACATGAGCCTATATTTAAAAGTTTAGAAATAGGCATAAATGTAGATATGAACTAGTATGGATACCAAATTTTCATATTTTCGTTGGCTTCCAAAGTAGCTCCCTTAGTATCGTGGTTTTTCCATAACACTTTGACGGAGGCAATGTCTTTAGTCCTCGACCTTCGAACTTATCTATCAAGAATAGGCACAGGGACCTCCTCATAGGTCATCCCATCATTAATTTCAATGGATTCTACATAGATCATCTGCAAAGGATTACACACACACACATATATATATATATATATATTTCTCCAACATGGATATATGAAATGAATCTCCAATGTAACTCAAGCCAGTAGGCTACCTTGCCAATTTTCTTTAAAATTTTATATATGTCCAATATACTTAGAACTCAATATTCCCTTCTTTCAAAATTTCATCATACATTTTATGGGTAATACTTTCAAGAATATCCATTCGCCTTCTACGAATGCCAACTCACGCTGTTGTTTGTCCGTATAGGACTTTTGACGACTTTGAGTATTTCAACCTTTCTTGAATAATTCAAACCTAAATGATCTACAATAACACTCATAAAAGATTCAAATAGGGTCATTTGTATGCTTAAACCGTTAAAAGGTAACTATTTTGTATGCATATTCTATAGGAGGCAAATGATCATCTCAGTTACCTTTGAAGTCTATAATACATGCTTTCAATATATCCTTGAGTGTCTGTTTCGTTTGTTCTACACGCCATTCAATTTGTTAGTGAGAAGTAATAGAAAGATTAATGGATACCCAAGTCCTTTTATAAATAGTTGAGACTGGTGCAACCAAACAACATGTAAAATGCACGAAGTCAACATATATAGATGAAATGAATAAAGTCAACCAAGTTAGTCTCAAACCAATGCCTCTAACACTATGCGTACACTTGGACCGGCTAGGGGTTGCTCGACTCAGCGATCTGTGGGGACAATCGTATTGTCCATGTTGACACCCAATTTTGTCCCGTCTTTTCCAATTTATTTGCAATTTTAAATATTTTTAACACCTCAAAACAATTTTAATCTATATACATACATGCGTATATATATATATATTATTCGCATTTTTTACTGTCATTTGCATTTTTTATCATAATCATAAGTTTTATCCGAAAATTCTATGTTATTCTACTTTCCGCAAAAATGGCATTGCATTTCTATTTTTTATCAAGCATTAAGCACTTCGCAAATATTATGTTTTATTATTATCACATCGTTATATCCTATTTTAAAAAAATAATTTTGCATTTCTCTTCAAAGCATTTTTAATATTAAACCCCTTTTATATTTTAAAACCCATAACCCATTCATTTCCCAACCCAAAACAATTTCTACTCAAACTAATTTCACCCAAAACCCATTTCGCCCAAGCCCAACCGATCACCCCACTTATCCCCTACCCGCGGCCCAATTCGGTCGGCCCAACAGCACTCACCCTTTATTTCCCTTACCCCTCCGAGCCCAAACCGAACTCGGCCCAACACTCATTTTCGACCAAACTCCCTTTTCGACCAAACTCTCTTTTTATTTCCTAACACCAAAAACAAACCCTAACACTCTTCTCCTTCATAAAACTCAGCCGCGACCCCACACCCCTCCAAACTCGCTGACACCACGTCGCCGATCACCTCACCCCTGCCACCACCAACTTCCCCTGTTACGCCGACAAACCAACCCTTCGACCCATACCCTTATCCCCACAAAATCCGCGACCCATATCCCCTCAAATCCGTCCCAAAATCGTCACTTTATTTTTGAAATTCAAACTCGATTGAAAAGGGGTATGGGGGTGAACGTTGGAGAGTCCGAATCCACCTATAAAACCCCCCTTTAGTTCTTCAAAAAAGGGGGACCGGACCAAAAAGAAATAAAAATTTGTTGTGTTCTTGATTTTTAGCATTTGCCTTCCTAGTTATTCAAAGAAATAAGTTCGAAAACAAGTTCAAAATCGAAGAAAAAAAAAGGTTTGTTCTTCACTGTTTTCGGTTCTCCGATTTGGGTATGTTCGGGTCGGGTCGAGCCGGACAGGAGTAAGACCAGATTTATGTGTTGTATATCATGTTGGTTATCTGAAATTGGTGAAAATATCTGATTCGGGTTGAGACCTCTGATTCGGGTTGGGCCATCGATCAGGGTCGGGTCGACCCGGTTTGGGTATATTTCCAGATTTTGTGTTTTACATCTTATTTGTTGGTTATTTGAAAAATCAAAAAAATTGATTCCGATTCCGGTCAATACTTCGGGTTGCATTTCTCGGATCGGATCGACTTGAAAATCGGGTCGCCCATTCGGGTCACTGTTCAGAATCTGGGTCGGGTTTTTCATAAACATTCCGAATCCTGTTTCGATTCCGAAATTTCAGAATACGGGTCGGATATTTTAATTGCTTGCTGTTGGTTTACTTTGGCACTTGAACATCCGTTATGCGGCTATGTTGTTATTTTGTTGATTGAACTAATACTGCATTCTCTTTGTTATTTTGTTGGTTGAACTAATACTGCATTCTCTTTGTTATTTTGTTGATTGAACTAATGTTGCATTCTCTTCGGAAGTCGCTTCTCTGTTTCAGTTTGGTTTTTGGCATTTAAACATCCGTATAACGGATATCTTACTGTTTTAGTGATTTAAATAAATACTGCATTTTGGCCAATGAAATTGAATTCGAGGCCGCGTCTCTTTGAAAATTGTTTCTCTATTTCAGTTTATTGTTATGTTGTTTATTTTACTGATTTGAACTAATACTGCATTTAGGCCAATGAAATTGAATTCGAGGTCGCGTCCCTTCGAAAATCATTTCTCTGTTTCAGTTTATTGCTATGGAATTTCACTGATTTTAACTAATACTGCATTTAGGCCAATGAAATTGAATTCGAGGCCGCGTCCCTTCGGGAACTGCTTCTCGGTTTCAGTTTGTTCTTTTGGTTTGTTTTACTGATTTTAACTAATACTGCATTTAGGCCAATGAAATTGAATTCGAGGCCGCGTCCCTTCGGGAATCGTTTCTCTGTTTCAGTTTGCTGTTTTTGGCATTTAAACATCCGTACAACGGATATCTTACTGTTTTACTGATTTGAATAAATACTGCATTTAGGCCAATAAAATTGAATTCGAGGCCGCGTTTCTTCGGAAATCGTTTCTGTTTCAGTTTATTGCTATGTATTTAATTTCACTGATTTTAACTAATACTGCATTTAGGCCAATGAAATTGAATTCGAGGTCGCGTCCCTTCGGGAATTGCTTCTCGGTTTCAGTTTGCTGTTTTGGTTTGTTTTACTGATCTGAACTAAATACCGCATTTAGGCCAATGAAATTGAATTCGAGGCCACGCCCCTTCAGAAATTGCCTCTCTGTTTCTGCTTGCTGCTTTGGTATAATTTACTGATTTGAACATGATACTACACTGGCCGATGAAAAATATCCGTCGATTTTGAGGCCTCCACAGTTTGAAAGACGGAAATATAACTTCTGGGCAAGGATGAAACTTAAATCTTTTTATTTCATCCGAGAGATCAACATGTTTAGTAGGCGAGGCAACTAAAATGACCGATGAGTTATATGTTCGCAGCCACGACGTGATTGGAATGATCTTATTTTTTTCATCCGAGAGACCAACATGTTTAGTAGGCGAGGCAATTAAAATGACCACCGAGTCATATGTTTGCAACCACGACGTGATTGGAATGGTCTTTTCAAAATTTAAGTTTGAGCCCTCCGTGATCAAAACATTCACTGCTTTGAATACGGATCCGAAGTTATTTATATTTAACTGTTTCTAACCATTTGTTCTTGACAGCTTGCAAGGAACAAAGTCAACGAAGGCAGATACTCCTCGGAGATTATATATTTTGTTGTTTTTACTTTCTTTAATTCAGCTTTATCTCGCTCTGTATTGTAATATTATTTATTGCACTTATGTAATTATTGAAATGCTTAGAATTGTTAGACTTAGAATTAATTCATAGGGTAGTCTAAAACTGGAAATCCGTCGCTAGCTTATTTACTTGTAGGCTCGGTTAATTCAAACTTAGAAATTCTCCGCTAGTTTATTTATTTTAGGCTCGTCATGCATATTCAAAATTTTCAAAAAAAAAACAACTTTGATCATCATCTTCTATTCACTTTATTTTATCATACCGATAAGTTTATCTTTTTTTAATTTGCAACTAAATGATTTCCAAAAAATTTACTTCTTTGGCATTATAAATAATTTGTTTTTCTCCTTACTATTAATTGTTACAAATGCATATTTTTCAACTTTACATGTATTTTTCTTTAATATCATACAAATGCATACTTGTACAAAATGCATCTTAAATATTTGCAAATATCTTTTTAACTTTATATACTTTTAAACATGCATTTTCTTAGCAATAATTAACCTGAGTTTGACCGGATAACCACAAGTTAGCGGATCTTAAAGGATGCCTAACCCCTTCCCTTTAGGATAATAAAGACCCCTTACCTAGAATCTTATTAGTTTCGCAGACCTTAAAATTGGAGTTATATTGCAGCATTTAGTCAACATTTAGGTGCCCTAATTCACCTTAGAATAATTAGGTGGCGAATCCTTAACCATTTACCCAGGAATCACCAACACGTTGTGCTCCGCTTTGACCGCGGGTCGAAAAATAGGCGCGACAGTCCATACATTGCACGAACGATCTCCACATGTTGTACGGATAATCTTAGACAGTCTCAACGTGCATATCAACTCAGCACGGATGATCTCAACGTGCACAACTCATACCTTGAACGGACGATCTTTGTGTCCTTATCTCATATCATTTCCCGAATTCAATTAAAATCACAAATCAAGAATGATGTATCAATGTCAATAAAGCATGAATTTCAGCTATATAAACATATCAACCTACATGCACATAGCTCTAACAAAGCTTAACATGGTATCAATATTCATATACTTCTCATTTAGCATGGTATTTCTCCTAATGTAACAATTAATCAAGCAATTTAAGAAATTAAGACACATAAATTACATAAATCCAATATGTAACCCGGTGCCCGCATAGATGCTCATCACCTCACATATATGGTACTTCTTTACCGTTAATTTATTTCACAGACATTTTTCCATTAGAAATCAAGATCTTAACTTACCTCGATCTGAGCAAAACTTTAAGTCTTCTCAAAGATCCAAATCACCAAATGAGTTCAATTTAGTAAAAATATTCATCTACAGGGTCAAACAAGTACTACTCATATTTTGTAATATCAAATAATTTGGACCAAAAAGTCATATATAAGTCAAACTCGAGCCTCACATGAAACTAAATTGTAACTTTGTTTTGAAAACATGTTACCCATACTCATACGAGTTTAAAAGTACTCAAAACTCAAATATGATATCAAAACGTCCTAATTCTCAAAATTCATACTTTTTGCGCCTAGGGTTAAAATCTCAACTTTCACATGCAAATTCATAAATCTAAGCATGAAAAATAAAAGGTATTTTTGAAAAATGAACAAAACAGATGTAGAATCACTTATCCAATATTTATATTTAAAAAATTGCTTCGATAATCGCCTCAATCTGAGCTTCCTAACTCCCAAAATGTAGAAAATATCTAAATCCCAAAATCTATTATTCCTCCGTCCCAATTTGTTTGAAGGTTGACCAGTTTGAGAGTCAAACATCTCTTTTTTTACTATGATTGTTTCCAACTCTTTTCATATATTGTGAATTATTAATTATGCAGACTTTTAGTACTTTTTATGTAGTTTTCAAATATGTAAATTTTCTTACTATAAAATATTCGAAGAATTTATATTTAAAATTAAGTCAAAGATAAAATTGTTTGACCCCCAAACTAATCAACTTTCAAACGAATTGGGACGGAGGGAGTAACTTTTATAACTAGAGATCTTCTTAATTGCGATCCCACCTTTGCATTTGCGGTCTTTTTCGAATTTACGAACCCAATTTTACTTTTGCGGACCGAACTTTGCAATTGTAGTCACACTAGACCAGTCAAACTCAGCAACAACTTTTTGTGCTAAAATGACTAACTCTCTTATACGATCTTGAAATTCGACAATACTTATTTCTATAGTTTCGAAATCACGATACAGATATAATGGTTCAATAAAAACATAATTTGAATCTAATTTTCTTAGTGTGTCACCTTTTATACCTAAAACGACATTCAAACATCAAATACGACCGCAACACGATGAAAACCCATCCAAAACTTCTCAGAATCTAACCAAAATTTTGTGGACAAGTTCAAAATCATCATACGAACCTATTGGAGCCTTCATATCATGATTATGTACTCGTTTACTCAAATAATTGATCGTGGTCAACTTTTATTCTTTGAAATCGCTAGTTTTCAACTTAGGTGTACGAATCACTCCCGAGCCCCTTGGGACCCGTTCAAACTCTCCAACTAAGTCCCATAACACCACGCAGACTTAACTTTCAAACCTCGATTTTGAGTCTGTTAACCCCAAATGTTGACTTTGGTCAATTCTTAAGTTTTCATACTTCTAGTTTTGGTTTTCTTCTCCAAAATGCATCCGAGTCCCTTGGGGCCGTGCTACCCGTCCCCGCAAATTATAAAGCATATATTGAACCTATGAGAAATCTCAAATGGGAAAAAATATTCTAATAGTCAAGGCGATCAGATAGGTCGTTATATAAAAAGTCCTTGTTAAAAATAAACTTGAATAGTTAATTGACTTAGGTTTACATAAAATTCTTAAATATAAGGAATGATTCTTGATATGATAATTTTATACAATATAAAATATCTGAGCAAATGAATTATTTAGTTTTTGAAGAGAGCTTTTATAATAATATAGATATTAAACTATATTTACAATTTTATATAATGTGGAATGCACTTACAAAGAGTAAAAAAATCTGTTCATGGAATGCACTTACAAAGAGTAAAAAAATCTGTTCACATTTCATGTTGGGCTTCATGTTTCTTAAAATAGTATAGATAAACATCTAAAGTGAAGATATGCAATTTGAGATGTTGCTCAAAATATTGTTTCCTCTGTCCTAACATATGTGACACTCTTTAATTTTTAGTTAGTCTCAAGAAGAATGACATTTTTTTAGTAATAAATTAATTTTAAACTTCTCATTTTACCCTTAATGAGATTATTTATAACCACACAAATATCTATAACTTATTTTGAACTACAAATTTCAAAAAAAATCATTCTTAAACTTCGTGCCCAGTTATAAATAAGGCTGGCCAGTGGGCCGGGACGACCCGACCCCGGCCCGGCCGACCCGGCCCGGTCCCGCCCCGACCCCGCTCTAAAAAAAAAAAAAAAAAAAATTTAACGGGGGCGGGACTCGAACTCGGGACGGGACGATGTCTCGTCCCGCCGGACCCGAGCCCGCCCCAGGCCCGCCGGACCGAGCCGTCCCGACCCCGACCCAGACCCTTAAACCCCCTTTGCAAAAATGGCCGTTGCACCAACGGCCATTTTAGATTATGGCCGTTGGCCAACGGCCATTTTCCCCCCTCCCCCAACCCCCCTACCCCTTAATATTTATTTTTAACCCATAAGTTATTATATTTACACTTTAACCCAATTTTTCAACTATAAATAACTCATTTTCTCTTCATCTTTCTCACAAATTTTCCTACAATCTCTCTAATTTCTCAATATATCTCTCTACATTGTTTGCTAAATATTCAATTTTATTAATTCATTTGGGAATTGGGAGTGAAGTTGGCAACTAGCTTGAGGATCTTCCATCGAGCAAAGTTTCAATTTTCAACCTCTCGATTACACGTCGACGTTACGTCGGCGTTTGGTACATTCGTTCCTTCATTAAATTATTATTGTCTGTTTATTTTATTTAGCGCACTTAATTTTATTGTCTTTAATTATTTATTATCATAATTAAAATGGAAGGATTAAAAGGTATGTTTAAGGGTAAGGGTAAGGGTGCTTCTTCTAGTAGAGGCAACCGGGGCAAGGGTACTTCTTCTAGTCATCTTATTCCTACAATGATTTTGTTGATACTCAACATTTTCCTACAATACCATTAGATTTAGACGAGGAGTTATTTTACGGAACTCAAGAAGACTTTAATTTAGACGATGATCTAGACGATACACCCACTAATATTGATGACAACACGCCCACTAGTGCACCTTCAATTTGAAATACCTCCTATTCCCCCTAGTATGAGACGAGGTCCGGCAAAACGACCATTAAAATCAGATGCATGGACATTTTTTGATAGGGACATAGAGAATCAAGTAGCCATATGTAAAATTTGTAAAAATGTTTTAAAATTTAAAAGCGGAAAAGGTCACGGTGGGACGGGGGGTTTAATTAGACACGTAGTAAGTGCTCATCCGGCTAGGTATGCCCAATACCAGGCTTCAAAACCGGGTGCGCAAACGGCCGCTCCATCGGGACAAGGTTCACATACCGATCTTGTCCCGGACCAAGTACGGGGTCAAATTAACCCTATGACGGGGGGGAATTGTAGGCTCTAAATACAACAAACATAGAGATAGGGAAGCAATATCAAAATTAGTTCTTTGTGGAGGGTTTGCCTTTTTCATTTCCTTCATCTCCGGTTTTATTCATTACATTAGAGATATATATAATCCTGCTTTTAACGGTTTTCCTAGGTCAAGCTGTTAAGAGAGATGTATTTAAATTTGCGCATGAATATCAACAATATTTACGTTTTTCATTATATCATTTTAATGGCAAAGTATCTATCACGTCGATATAGGTCGTAGTACTAACGGCCATGATTATTTAATCGTAACTTGTCATTGGATAGATTATAAATGGTCTATGCAAAAACGTATTTTAGCGTATAGATATATAGATGATAGGCACTTTGGTACTTTTATTGCGAGAAAATATTTATCAAGTGTGCGATTATTACGGAATTACCGATAAAATTAAGACTATTACATTAGATAACGCTTCTAATAACAATTACGCAATTACAATGTTAAAAAATAGTTTAGCTCCATCTTTTCCAGACCATTTTCATATAAAATGCGCGTGCCATATATATAACTTAATTGTAAAGGATGGTCTATCACTTTTTGAAGACATTCTTAGTAAAATACAATTTGCTATAAACTTTATTTTTAAAAGTAATAAAGTACAACGTAGAAAAGAATATAAAAAAACTTGTCACGATTGTGGACTACCTTATAGAAGAATTCCACAAGAAGTATCGACTAGGTGAAATTCTTTATACGAGCAACTACTTGTTGCTTATGACTATAAATTACCTATAACTTTATTTTTTAACTCTCATAATAAAAACCCAGTGATATGATTTTAGATAGTGATTGGGTAAAAATTTCCGAACTTATTGTATTTTTAGAGAAATTTTTTCAAGCAACAAAAGAATTTTCCGGTATATATTATCCTACTATTTCAACTATGTTATTTTATATAACTCTAATATTTTTATTACTTAGTGAATATATGGAAAAACCGGTTTATAAGGCAGACTATTAAAAAAATGTTTGTCAAAATAAAAAAATATTTTATTCCTATTCCTTCTATTTATATTATTGGTTACTGTATTAAATCCTACTATTAAAATAGACGGTACTAAATCACTAATTGAAACTATTTACGATTGTATAGAAGTACTACCACCTCCAAATCCCAAAAATCTAAATCACCCACCACCTATTGAACAAACTAAAGAAGAAGTGTTGAATAGCGTAGAACACCAATGCAAAAATATATATAGATTTTATCAACAAGAAAATGCTAGTAACGTCGGCTACCATACCGTCTTCTTCATCTTCAACACAACCTCACAAAAGACATCTTGTTTTGCGGCTAGTATTGAAAGCCTCGAGAAATAGAATGTGCGGCCGTACCTCTACTAACCAAATTAGCGAGTTGGATATTTTTGTTTTGCGGGGTTTCTGTACCGTATCAAGAAGTTATCAATGAAGATGGACAAGAAGACTATTTGAAATCTTTTGGAGGGGAATGAGAAGACCTTTCGACACTTTCATTGATGGCTCGAGATGTTTTGAACATTCAAGCGTCATCAAGCTGCGTCGAAAAGCGCTTTTTACGCGAGCGGATATCAAATAGGAGACCACGAGACACTCATTGGCGGAGACGGACTTGGAAATTGCGGTATTATTCGAGAGATTGGATACGAGCGGAGCGGAGAAAGGTGCGGTCAACCGGAGATCAACGAAGAAGATGATGAAAACTACAACGAAATCTTAACCGAAGGTAGTGGAAGCGACGTGGATCAATTTGACCAACAAATACCTATTCCAACCGAAGAACCACATGAAATCATCAAGCAATTAGAAGCAGTTATTTTGAAAATGTAATTTTTTTAATTGCAATTTTATTATGTAATTTGCAACTTTTGGACAACACCATAAAGTTGCAATTTAGATTTTAGACAATTGTATTTGTATTACAAAAAAATCATATGTCTATTAAATAATATAAGAGGCACAAAAACGACCTTGGGATGTTTTTATTACACTATCTTGTTTTGTTTATTGAGTTTTTTTTATACATATGTTATTTAAAAAAAAAAAAAAAAAAAAAAAAAACCGACCCCGCCCGCCCCGACCCGAGCCCGCCCGCCCCGATACCGACGGGATCGGGATCGGGACGGGGCGGAGCGAGTCCCGCCCGGACCCGACCCCGCTAGGCCCGCTAGTCCCGATCCCGACCCCCCGGCTCGTCCCGCCCCGACCCCGACCCCCGCCGGACCCGGCCCGCCAGACCCGAG
Organism: Anisodus tanguticus; assembly: GCA_034509755.1. Taxonomy (NCBI): domain Eukaryota; kingdom Viridiplantae; phylum Streptophyta; class Magnoliopsida; order Solanales; family Solanaceae; genus Anisodus; species Anisodus tanguticus. The sequence goes on along the minus strand of CM067543.1, from coordinate 16,025,391 downwards.
CCCGGCCCACTGGCCACCCCTAGTTATAAACCTTAATATAAATTACTACATATGGAGTAATAAAAAACTAAATCGAAATTAACTTTAGTTAAGTTCAAAACTCGAATCAATAAATCAAGGTTATTTTGTTCTATTTGAATGTGTAATCTGTGTCAGTATCGAATCTCAACATAGTTGATATTTCAGTTTACATAGTGATTGCTGTATTTTCACTAATAAAAGCAACACAACTGGAAAAACTAAAATTTCTAGACTTCTTGTATTTGGTGGAAACATATTGTTGAGATCAATTATGATAGAATCGCAAGGTTGAATTAGATGGAAGTGAACCTACTCATTGAAAGTTTGTGTTATTTATTTCTTCAAATTTTGAACATCCTTAATAAAAGTTTTGGCTCCCCCATTGTCTGTGGGTGCGGAAATATATTGAATGAAACTTTTAAAAGAAAACGAGATAGACCTAAAATCACATGTTGTCTTGAAAGACGTATAATTTCTTAAAATTCATTCAGATCTAATAAAAATAGGGCATAATAAAAGAAAAATATATGTAGCGGCGATACTATAAGTTGGGACTTTATTTTAATCACATTAGTATGTTTACGTTAGGTCTTATATTTTTGGGATGTCTTTTGTCTTGCCTAACATGCCAAATAGAAAATTTATAGAATTACTAATATACAAATATGAGTCTGAGATAACTGGTAAAGTTGTTGTCACGTGACCTGTAGGTCACGGGTTCAAGCCGTGGAAACAACCTCTTGCAGAAATGCAAGATAAAGCTGCGTACAATAGACTCTTGTGGTCCGGCCCTTCCTCGGACCCCGCACATGGCGGGAGCTTAGTGCACCGGACTGCCCATATATACAAATATGGGTTTGAGATAACTTAATTAGAGCAGCATGATTCGGAGGATTTTATATACCCCGCCTAACTTTTTTGAGATTTGAGGTGTAATTATTATTTTTATATTCTGTTAATAAAATCTAGTTCTACATAGCTTTAACCACTTTTAGGATTTTAAGTTTGTATGATGGTTCAATTAAGTTTTAAACTTCGATGTGATATTCTTACACAGAGAACCAGCTTGGATTCATGTCGAGGCGCTCAAACTGAGGTCATTCATCTTGTGAGGAGGTTGGTGGAGCAGTGCATGAAGATGAACAAGGACTTTCACATGGTGTTCATCGACCTTGAGAAGGCTTATGACAAAGTCGCTAGGGAGATGTTATGGAGGTGCTTGGAGGGTAACTAGGTCGATCAAGGAGATATACGATGGAGCCAAGACCCGGGTGAGGACAGTGAGAGATAATTCTGAGTACTTTCCGGTTGTGATGGGATTGCACCAGGGATCAGGTCTTAGCTCATTTTTATTTGCCTTAGTGATGGATGTTTTGACGCGGCATATCCAATGAGAGATACCATGGTGTATGTTATTCGCAGATGACATAATGTTGATTGACGAGATCCGCGGGGGAGTTAATGATAAGCTGGAGGTTTGGAGATAGATCCTGGAGTCTAAAGGGTTCAGGTTGAGCAGGACCAACACAAAATACTTGGAGTATAAGTTCAGTGACGTGACGCGTGAGGCTGACGTGGTTGTGAGGCTTGGTACATATGCCATCCAAAAGAAAGTTAGTTTCAAGTATCTTGCGTCTATTATCCAAGGGAATGGAGAGATCGACAATGATGTCACACATCGTATTGGTGCGGGGTGGATGAAATGGAGGCTCGCATCCAGAGTATTGTGTGATAAGAAGGTGCCACCAAAACTCAAAGGTAACTTTTACAGAGTGGTGGTTAGACCTGCTATGTTGTATGTGGCGGTGTTTTGGCTTTGTTGAGGAGATTAGGATGAGGATGTTGCGATGGATGTGTGGGCATACTAGAAAAAAAAAGATTATAAATTAAGATATCCGGGACAAGGTGGGGGTGGCTTCATTAGAAGACTAGATGCGGGAAGTGAGGCTTAGATAGTACGGGCATGTGAGGAGGAGATGCGCGGATATCCCAGTGCGGAGGTGTGACAGGTTGGCTATGGATGACTTCAGGAGAAGTAGAGGTAGACCGAAGAAGTAGTGGGGAGAGGTGATTAGACATGACATGGCGCAGTTGCAGCTTACCGAGGACATGACCTTAGATATGAGGTTATGGAAGATACGGATTAGGGTAGAAGGTTAGTAAGTAGTAGAATGTTGTCTCATTTTTTCTTCCTTACTAATTGTCGTAGTATTTCTCATGTAGTTTCTTATTCTTCGATGATACTATCTATTGTTTCTTGCTTTTCGCTTAGCGTACTGTTTTATTGTAGTTATTGTTCCTTTTTGACATATTTTGTTTTTCTTTATCCTGAGTCAAAGGTCTATTGGAAACAATCTCTCTACCTCTCATGGTAGGAGTAATGTCTGCATACATTTTACCCTCCCCAAATCCACTTATGATATTATACTAGGTATGTTGTTGTTGTTGATGATGTGGTATTTTTACTATTAAAATAAATTCTCCAACTATTTATTAACATTTTTCTACTACTAATATTATATATATTATTGAAAACATTTTCTACAATCAAGTACCGTACATAAAACGAGACAGACAGATAAACTACAGTTTAATAGTTAAAACTAGATGATAATGGCCGTGCGCGCACGGACCCACGGGCCCAACATTTACCTTTGTCTCTGTGAAGTTGTTTTTGAATGTATCTAAAAGCTATGATTACTGATGTACTGGTGTGAAGTTGTGCGTAAATGAGATACTATGTAACGAAGCATATTGTTTAAACACATGACATATACATCCATGATGACTGTTTATACACACACATTATTTACATACGGACAGAAGCTGGTATTGGCAAAAGGCAAAATGGTAACGCAGTCAGCTACCACGTTGTCGACAATCATCTTGTTCTTGGCAATTGTCGCTGTAGCTATGTCCTCACTGTGGTTGACAGAAACCCAGTAGAGGAGCGCCTTGCCCATAAGTTGAATCAACTTCACATTTGTTAATGCTTATAAAATTAGAGCTCACAATTCACACGGGATTTAGTGCTGCTAGCATTTCTCTTCCAAATTCTTCATCTGATATCCGATATTAATTTCTCCCCTGTTTCAACAATGTACAATTTCAGAAAACGCAATGCAAAGGAATCATTACAAAAAGGGGTCTAGCCAAAGTCGATTACCTCTAATAACGTGTCATGATCTATTGTTATGGTAGAATGTATTAATCTCCCTTAGAAATCTTTCTCATTAATTCAAATATATATAGTGTGTACAATGTATAATTCTAATACAATAAGGATCATATTTCTATCATAATTATACAACACTAATAATTACAAAATATATGGTGAATATCCTCTAATATTCACTAATACACCCCCTCAGTCGGAGCGGGAAGAGACCGGATGCTTAGACTGGATTTGAAGTCGAGGAATAGCTGTCTAGGAAGTCTTTTGGTGAAGATATATGCATATTGATACGAAGAAGGCACATGCAACAGCTTAACATGACCAATAGTAACCTTCTCACAAACAAAATGTATATCTATCTCAATGTGCTTGGTTCGCTGATACTGAACCGGATTATGAGATAAATATATCACGGATATGTTATCACAGTACACCATAGACGCCTTACGCAAGGGACACTGGAGCTCCAAAAGAAGGTTTCGGAGCCAGCAGATTTCAGCAACAACATTTGCAACGCCTCTGTACTCTGCTTCTGCACTTGAACGGGATATGGTGGCTTACCTCTTGGCAGACCATAAAATGAGATTATCCCCTAAGAACACACAGTAGCCGGAGGTGGAGCGTCGCATGTCCGGACAGCCTGCCCAATCTGCATCCGATATGATAACAACTTGATCGGTAAAATGAGGTTCATTAGGGGCATGCATAAACAAACACACTTGTTGAACAACATAAGCAATATCAGGCTTGGTGAAAGTAAGATACTGAAGTGCACCTGCAAGACTCCTATAAAGAGTGGGATCGGACACTAGATCACAATCAACAACACTGAGCTTTGATTTAGAGTCAACAGGAATGGGCATGATATTGCAGTTCGCCATTTTAGCCCTGTACACAATCTCCTCTACATACTTACGCTAACACAGAAACATAATATCTGCAGATCTGGTCACTGGTATCCCCAAGAAGTAACTCAATTTTTCCAAGTCAGTCATAGCAAATTCAGTTTTAAGCAGTGCAATGATCTCATTTTTCAACACATCAGATGAGGCAGCAAGAACAATATCATCCACATATAACAACAAATAAGCAATGTTACTACCTCAATTAAAAATAAAGAAAGAATTATCACACTTGATGCATACAAACCCAAACTGCATAATGTAATTAGCAAAGCGTTCATACCACGCTCTGGGGGGCTGTTTCAAACCATAAAGTGACTTACGAAGACGACATACATAATGAAGGGCCTCTGGATTGACAAAGCCTGACAGTTGGTGCATGTAAACTGTTTCTTTCAAGTCCTTATGTAAGAATACATTCTTATATCAAGCTCATGAATCAGCCAATGTTTACCCATGTAAATGCTCAGAACTGTGTGAATGGTAGCTGGTTTGACAACCGGACCGAACGTCTCACCACAATCAATACCCTTCTGCTGATTAGTTTCATTAGACACAAGTCTTGCCTTATATCTCTCTAGGTCACCAATGTCTATGAATTTGTGACGAAATAGCCACATGCATCAGATCATATTCACCACATTCGGTCTAGGAACCAAATCCCAAGTGTGTTGTTTTGTTAAAGCATTAAATTCCTCGCGCATGGCCGCATTCCAATTAGGGTCAAGTTTGGCTAATTTTGGGTTTTCGAGAATCGAGGATATAGTTTGTGTGGATAGGTTAAAATGGACTTTGGGTTTAAAAATCCCTTGTTGAGCATGGGTCTCCATTCTATGTGTGGGGATAGGGGCAACTTGGGTAGAGGGGTTTTGTGCAGGTTGTGGTTGGGTGTGTCTCGGGTGAGGGTAGGGACTAGGATACCGGAATGGTGTGGGGATGGGGCGATGTCGGTGACAGGCTACGGGTGTGGGGAGATGTCGGTGACTGGTTCTGGGTTTGGGTGTCAACGGGAAATGTTACCGGAGTGGTGTGGGATGGGGCGATGTCGGTGACTAGTTTTGGGTCGGAGTGTCGACAGTGAATGTTGTCGGGGTGGGGTTTCGATGGTGAGAGTGCAGTGGGTCTAGGTGCGATCTGAGATCGGAATCGGGACAATGGTTGGTGGGGGTGGTTCCGAGTTGCGTGATGGGTTTGTGGGCCAGGGTGTAGGGGAGGCAGTGACAGGATGGATTGATGCCGGCATTAGGAGAGGCGACTGGGTAGGTATGGCAGTGGTGGAATGTGTGCCGGAATAGTGGCAGCATAACAGAGAGCTTGGTGGAAAAGCGGTGATGTGTTCGAATCATCAAGAAATATGTAATCAGTGACTCATAATTTTTTAATGTTGTCAAACGGGAAAACGTACTCAACAAAAGTTACGTGGTGTGAGATTATGATTTTTTCAGTGGATAGCTCATAGCATAAGTACCCCCTATGATTCGACGGGAAACCTAGGAAGGCGCACGGAGTGGATCGAGGTGCTAATTTGTGGAGGGGCGTGGATGTCAGATTTGGTTAACAAAGACAATCGAAAATTCTAAGGTGGTCCTAGGTAGGGATGCGTTGGTAGAGAATTTCAGTGGGTGTCCTATTTTGAATCGCACGAGTAGGTAAGATGTTAAGAACGTGTTCTACCATTTGCAATGCATATACCCAAAAGGTAGGAGGAAGAGACGCATGAACAAAAGGATACGAATCATATTATTAATGGTGCGGAAAATTCTTTCGAATTTACCATTTTTAGGGGAGGTATGGGGGAATGAGAAACGAAAGATCATGCCATTAGCCGCAAAAAAAAATGAAAAGGGGAATTATTGAATTCACGACTCTTATCACATTGAAACATTTTGATGTCTTTTTCAAATTGCATTTTTAACAATTGTACGAAATTCAAGGAATGTGGAGAAAACTTGAGATTTGAGTTTGAGTTTGAGCGGATAGACCCAAAAGAAGTGAGAGAAATCATCCAAGAACACCAAATAATATTTATGGCCTAGGTTGCTAGTTATAGGAGAAGTCCATAAAGTCGCATGAATAATATTAAAGGGAGAGAAAGTACTACTTAGAGAAGACATGAATGGAAGTCTAACATGTTTCCCTAGATGACAAGAGGAGTAATTATGGGATATTGTTCCTTTATTATAGTGGATTAAATTTCGGTTTCTAAAAGAATAAAAAATATAAGCACCCGGATGACCAAGTCTACTATGCTACATTGATGGAGATATTTTAGCTAAGGCGGTGGAAGGAGTGACATGAGCAGTGGGCTTGGATAGAAGGGATAACAGTTCCCTTAGCTATTGCATCTGGTAAGGAGTTTCCCCGTATGTAGGTCCGTTATAGAAAAACCAAATTGGTCAAAATTGATGGATACAAAATTATCGGTGGAAAATTTTCTAACGGAGATTAGGTTCTTGATGATATTAGGGGCATACATAACGTTTTTAAGGGAGAATTGGGGATGCGGTGGTAGGGTTAGTGTGTGTCCAAACCCTTGTATTGGAATGTGATGGACATTTTCGACCATAATAGATGAAGGATTATTAAAATTACGCAGTTGAGAAAGATTACTAGAGTTGTTTGTGAGGTTAGATATGGCGCATGTATATATACCATGCATTATCGGGTTGTTAGAGAGTTAATGGGTCGAAAACCTGACCCAAATCGGTTGGGGTAGGGCCTGGAGTGGGCTGATGGGCCGCTGGAAATTGGGCCTGACTACTGTGGCCCATCGGCTGGTCTGGAGCGGGCTGCTTGGTTGCCAGAAATTGGTCTTGATGGTTGTGGCCCATCAGCTATGCATCCAGGCTACTGGGCCGTTGTTGTAGCCACAATTGTTGGTCGGCCGCAGCTGCTGGATAGTTAGCCCTGAATGTTGGGCTCTTGCTGGAGGCCCAGTACCCATCCAGCCTGCCAGGGCAGTGGTTTGTCACTGCCATGATGGCTGTCGGAGAGTGGGTAAAAGAAAAAAACTAAGGGGGGGGGGGTGTTCGGGACGTATACGAGGTGTATAACGACTTAGGGAGCTTGTACGCAGGTAGTGTCAACCGTATACTAGGTGTGTATCGGCTTAGGGAGGTTGTATACAGGTAGTATACAGTGGCATAGAGGGTATATCAGCCGTATACAGGGTATATATCGGTGTGTATAGGTTGTATACGAGAGGTGTAACCTGTTGGAGACATAGGAAAGGTAATAGGGTTGTATATCTGTAGTATATCAGCGGTATACGAGGCTGTTTGTAGAATTGGGGGCTAGGCAGTTATATATCAGTGTATATCAGAGGTATATCGCCGGTATACGGGCGGTTTGGGGCCGGAAAAAAGAGAGGTAAGGGCGGCCGAAATTAGGTTTTAGGTAGAGAAGGATTTTTGCCTCTTGATACCCTGTAGAATTGTATTAATCTCCCTTGAAGAGTCTTTCTCATTAATACAATTATATATAATGTGTACAATGTGGAATCCTAATACAATAAGGATCTTATTTCTACCATAGTTATACAATACTATTAATTACAAAATATATGGTGAATATCCTCTAATATTCACTAATAGTTATTAACATAAACTCAAGTGACATGTATATAAAATTTTGAATGCAGAAATAAAATGTCTGGAGAAACCAATATAATGCCTCGTTATAAATAAAAACAATGAATAAAAGAACACAAATTTATACCAGTTGAGCACAAAGTTACATCAGTGGTTCAGATATTGAAGTATTAGTTTGAAAAATATTTCAAATGAAACAATAATTTCTACTCACAAAATTTTAACTATCACAAAAAAAAAAGTGAGATTCATGTTTAAACTCAAGTACGACTTCTAAATATGACCTATTTGGACTAAACATTTTTTTCTCAACAAATATCGCCCAAGCCCTACTAGAGATATGCTCCCTCCGTTTGAACAAAGACAATCTATCCGGTACCTATTACCTCAAAAACCTAGTGATATTTTCTTTTTTCGTTAGACATGGAGGAAATAGAAACAACGTACAAAAGGACAAATAAATAAACGGGTTGGACTTATTCTGGACCGACCAAATAGGTTGAGTAAATAAAAGAACAGATCAAATTACTTGGGTTGAGATGGGCTGGGTCAAGAATTGCTAAAATTTGAGTTATAGCTCAACTCCCTCAATTGTTACCAAATTTTAATTAGGGGAATGTACTTGAGGTAGAAAATATATAAGAGATATTTATATTTAGTAACTACACTTTACTTTAATTATATTTGATAGCTAAATTGTCACGATCCCAAATCACTAAGTCGTGCGGGTACCTACCTTTCCCACCTCGATTGGCGAACTCTTCCTTTATTTGTTCATTCAACACGATAAAGTAAATAATAGAAGTCTAAATCATGTCATAAATATAAAGTGCGAAAATATGAATGCTAAAACACCCCAAGGATAGTGGTCTGACATAGTACAAGAGCTACTACTAATAATCTATAAGTCTGAATAATACATAGTATCAGAATAGGAATACTGTCTCGGAGTCAAAGTAAAGACAATAGTATGAAAGAGTCTCCGGGCAGCGGATCACCCAGCAAGCTCACCCTAAAGACTCTGCAGCAGCCTCGGATCAGTCTGGAGGGGTAGAGGTAGAACCGGTCACATGCTCTGCACTCAAAAGAATGCAACAAGGTAGTATTAGTACAAACACTATGTACCGGTAGATATCATAGGCCGACAACAGTTAGCTAACCTATGTATAAGAAAGAAACTGAAGAATAGACATGCTCGCAATCAAGTACAAGTAATATCACAATCCAAGAATAATCAGCCCAAGTGTAGAGAAGCAAGTCAGAATCCAAGTATATGAATGTAATGATGAGTAAATATGAAATGCAATGCAATGGCCAATGTAATCTCTGTACATACATGCTCCTGGAGGAATATCTCATCGTCCCAGCAGTCATGACACATGGGAGACCCGCGAAGTCCATGTACCGGTCACTCAGTATCACTCAGTCTAGATTGACTCTTCCACCGAATACCCCGCTAGCCATTCCGTATCACTCAGCATAGAATGGATACACAACCAATATGTTAAAAGAATCACTGTTGTTTTCTTCTCATTTATCACCATCACTCCAATCACAGATAATAGCAATAAATCATGGAAATAGGGGTGAGTTCAATGCAATGCAATGACAATATCAAGTGTTTCATATCAAACCTCCAATCGTGCCACACATGGACACATATCATAATATCAGTATCAAGTCAAGTCCTTTCCTCTATCTATAATACTATCAAATAAGTGAGAGACAACAAGATCACATGTATGATATGGCAACTACATACAAATCCAGTAACCACAAGAGGCAACAAGTCACATTCAGTCAATAAGAACCAACCTAAGTAATTCATCCCAACTTTGTACCCGAAGGCGTACATGCTTTCTCCAACAGAATCTAACTACACATACACTTTGCTAACCGAAGTCTACCTAGAAGGTAACCTACCCGGAATGTCGAGCGGGGGTCGCAACGATCATACTTAAACTTTTCCCTTCCGAGAATCACGGTCGTACTCGAAGTCTAATATTATCGAAATCTAAGTTAGAGAATGAAACTAGCAACACCCAAAACACTATACTATTCTGTTGAATCCAAACCGAATGGGGGAAAAGGGGAAACGAGCCCACAAGGGTAAAACGGTCAATTGAAAGTTCTATGAGTTCAATCCTACTAATCATTTTCTAAAACAACTCAAGATTAGGTCAATTTCATCTTACAAGCAAACCTCCCAATTTTGGGTATGAACCCTAGTTTTCCAACCTTTAATTTCATCACATAAATGGAAGATTCAAGCGTAATACTTACTAACTAGTGGAATCCATACTTAGATTAACAAAACTCATCGATTAATTCTCACTTTCAAGCTTAAAAATCAAACAAACCCTAACTAGGTTGAACTCATCTTCCCCAACTAGTTTTTAGGTTGTACCCACCATTAAATCAACTTACGAAAGTTAAAGAAAGGTAAAACAAGGCTAAGGAGGCTTACCACAAGAAAAATTCACTTGAGAAAGCTTAAAGTCGCCCTAGAGTGCATTGGAGAACTATTTTCGAAAGAAACGAAGGGTTTAATGACACTTAAAAGATTTTGGAAAAACCTATCGTCCGCTGCAGCGAACCCGCGCCTGCGGTTATCCTGCCCTCGCTCGCGGTCCTAAGTGGATCGTTGTCCGCTGCAATAGCAACGCCGTCTGCTGCAGCTGCCACGTCATCCACTACAGCAGCCATGTCATTTCTAGGGTGCAGTGACGCCTGCCCCAGCGAATAACATCAGAAAACAAGCAAAACAAGATTCTACAATTCCAACTCAAAATCAGACAATCACTTGAGACCTCCTAGACACAAATCAGTTATGCACACATATGTAAAAGCACGCTATAGACTCACTCACGGTCTCAAAATTTCAATCGCATGTCTAATTCTTCGGGTCAACCCCAATAGTCTAAACTAACTTTTCAACCAATGGCCAATCCGAACCTCACAGAATCGATGGAACTTTGAAAAAAGGTCTGTTTACACAAAACTCAATTATAGATCAACACTTTAACAATTTAAGGTTCTAATTTCTCAACTTCTACTATAATCATCCGATAACTTCGGGAATCGAATCGACGAGGGTAAAATAGTAAAAATACACATAATGACGGAATAGGTCATTACATCAAATACCAATTAAACAATCGCTCATCCTTGAGCGACAAGGAAAGAAAAGGGTAGAAAAGTACTTGAGTTAACAAATAATTGAGGATATCCGGCACGCATATCGGATTCGGTCTCCCATGTAGCCTCCTTAACGGGACGATGTTTCTATTGCATCTTCACAGAAGTTATCTCCTTACTCCTCAACTTCCTAACCTGCCTATCTAAGATCGTTATTGGCTCCTCCTCATAGGACAGATTATCATCAAGCAACACTGAATCCCAACGAATGATATAAGACATGTCTGAATGGTACTTCTTCAACATAGAAACGTGGAAAACCGTATGAATACCCGACAATTCTGGTGGCAAAGTCAACTCATAAGTAACTGCACCAATAAGATAGAGAATCTCAAATGGACCAATGTATCTCGGGCTCAACTTGCCCCTTTTTCCAAATCGTATCACACCCTTCATGGGCGATATCTTCAGAAAAACCTGCTCACCCTCCATAAACTTTAAGTCTCGGACCTTCCGGTCCGCATACATCTTCTGTCCACTTTAGGCTGCCAAAAGCTTTTTTTGGATAAGCTTCACCTTGTCTAGGAACTCCCTCAATATATCTGTTCCCCATGGTTGGACCTCAAAAGCATCAAACTATCTTATAGGAGAATGACACCTCCTACCATATAAAGCCTCAAACGACGCCATATGAATGTTGGAATGGTAGCTATTATTGTACGCGAACTCAACCAAGGGTAAAAAATGGTCTTAATGACCACCGAAATCAATAACACATGCTTTCAACATGTCCTCGAACACCTAAATAGTCCTCTCAGACTGTCCATCAATCCGGGGATGAAAATCGATACTAAGATCCAACTGAGTACCCAATTCTGCCTGCAATGTCCGCCAGAAATGGGAAGTAAACTAAGGACCTACATCGGATATGATAGAAAAAGGAACCTTGTGCAATCGCACAATCTCACGAATGTAAATCTTGGCTAACTTCTCCGCATTACAAGTAACCTGAACTGGAATGAAGTGTGTGGACTTGATCAGCCTATCCACAATAACCCAAACTGAATCAAACTTGCCTAAGGTCTTCAGAAAACCTACAACGAAATTCATAGCAATCCTCTCCCACTTCCACTCAGTAATGGGAATCCTCTATAGCACATCGCCAGGTCTCTGATGCTCATATTTAACCTACTGACAATTCTCACATCAGGCAACAAAATCTGCAATATCTCTCTTCATCCAGCCCCACTAATAGTGCTATCTCAAATCACGGTACATCTTAGTAGCACCTGAATGTATGGAATATCAGGAACCATAGGCCTCATCTAATATCAAATTAGTCAAATCACCCACACGAGAAACGCACACACGTTCCTTAATCCTAAAAAACCCCATCACTATCAAGCACGACCTCTTTGACCTCACCACGCAACACCTTGTCATGAATCTTGCATAATTGAGCATCCTCAAATTGTTGTGCCTTAATCTTCTCCAAAAGAGACGACATCGCCTCAACACATGCTAAAACTCTACCCAGATGTGAAAGATCCAATGGTACAAAACTATTAGTCAGAGTCTTAACCTACATGGCTAAGAGTCACTCAGAAACAACCAAACGGGCTAAACTACCCATACTCACTGCCTTGCGACTCAAGACATCAGCTACCACATTTGCCTTACCCTGGTCAAATCACCCACACGAGAAACGCACACACGTCCTTTAATCCTAAAAACCCACTCACTATCAAGCACGACCTCCTTGACCTCACCACACAACACCTAGTCACGAATCTTGCATAATTAAGCATCCTCAAATTGTTGTGCCCTAATCTTCTCCAAGAGAGACGACCTATCTGCAATACATGTTAAAACTCTTCCCGGATGTGAAAGATCCAATCGTACAAAACTATTAGCCAGAGTCTGAACCTCCATGGCTAAGGGTCACTCAGAAACAACCAAATGGGACAAACTACCCATACTCATTGTCTTGCGACTCAAGACATCAACTACCACATTTGCCTTACCCTGGTGGTAAGTATGGTGATATCATAATCCTTCAGAAACTCCATCAATCTACACTGCCTAGAATTTAGGTCTCTCTGAGTGAATACGTGATGTAGGTTGTGATGATCGGTAAACACCTCACAGTGGACCCTATAAAGATAATGCCTCTAAATTTTCAAAGTGAATACCACCGCTAATAACTCTAAGTCATGCGTAGGGTAGTTCTTCTCATAAATCTTCAACTGTCTGAAAGCCTAGGTAATGACCTTGCCCTTCTTCATCAACACAACACCCAAACCAACACGGGATGCATCACAGTATACTGAATAATACTTACCTTCCACGGGTAATGCCAAGATCGAGGTCGTAGTCAACAAAGTCATAAGATTTTGAAAGCTCTCCTCATAAGAATCGGACAACTAAAAAGGAACCTCCTTCTAAGTTAATCTAGTCAGGTGAAACACAATAGAAGCAAACCCTTTCAAGAACCGGCAATAATAGTTGGCCAACCCACAAAGCTACGAATCTCAGTCATAGTAGTAGGCCTCGACCAATCTCTAACAGGATATATCTTTTTGGGATCAACCATAATCCCCTTCTTTGACACCACGTGGCCAAGAATGCCACAAAATCAAGCAGAACTCACATTTTGAAAACTTGGCATAAAGCTCCTTCTCTCTAGAAAAACCAAGGACAATCCTCAAATGTTGCTCATGATCCTCTTTATGTTTCGAATACACCAAGATATCATCGATAAAGACAATTGTGCGTGCCCGTATTTTACCAACGGTCGTGACGCATGGGCGTTTTCCCTGATGTGATTAAGTTATTGAGGAGTCGCCACCTAATTATTCTATGGTGAATTAGGATACCTATAAATATTAACATAAATGCTAAAAATGAACTCCGATTACCGGTCTGCGAAACTATGAGATTCTAGGTAAGGGTTCTCTATTATCCTAAAGGGAAAGGGTTAGGCATCTTTTAAGATCCGCTAACTTGCGGTTATCCGGTCAAACTCAGATTAATTATTATGCTAAGAAAAATGCATATTTAAAAGTATGAAGTTAATAGGATGTTGCAAGTAGCTAATAAAATGATGCATTTTGACAACGTAAATTTTTTTTGTCACTTATTCTTTTGAGAAGTATTGCAAAAGCAGTTGTGATTTTGAGAAATAAAATTCGAAAAAAATATGCATGGCATTGTTTATAGAAAATACATGTGAAATTGATTTTTTGTATAAAAGGGCATGCATTTGTATGACATTATTTATAAAATACATGTAAAGTTGATTTTTGAATAAAAGTATGCATTTGTATGAAAGTTGATAAAATACATGCAAAGTTGATTTTTTTTTTGGGGATAAAAGGCATGCATTTGTATAGCATTATTTATAAAATACATAATTTTTGCAATAGATAGTAAAGGAGAAAAGCAAGTTGTTTATAATGCAAAGAAGTAATTTTTATGAAAAGTCATTTTAAGTTGCAAATTGGATAAAAAATGAAACTTTATTTGCATGATTAATAATGTGAGTAAAAGATGACCAAATTATTTTAAAAATTATGAATATGTATGACAAACCTAAAATAAATAAGCTAGCGGCAGGTTTTCAATTTTTTAAACTACCCGAGCCTAAAATAAATAAACTAGCAACAAATTTCCAATTTTAAACTGCCCGATTAATCTAACGATTCAGGCCTAATTATTCTAAGTGTTCAAACAACCACACAAGCAAAGTAATTAAATTACAATACAAAATAAAAAGAAGGCGGAATTTAAAAGAAGTTAAAATGGTAATGGTTGAGGCGAAGGTAGTGTCGTCTCTTGGGCCTTGGGTGCGAGTCCGGCAATCTTGTTCTCTTTCATCCCTGTAGAACCCCACTTTGCTATCCCATATTATTTAGATGCGACTCGCAAGGTATAAAAGAAATGATAGTTATAAATAAATAAATGCGAGTAAAACCTTCAGATCCGTATAAAACAAAAGAAGTTTTAATTACGGAAGGCTCAAACTTTGTGTTTTATTAAGCAAAAGAAATTTCATTCATGTCATGGCTGCGAACTAGAGACTCCTCGATCAATCTAGTTGCCTTGCCAACGCATGTTGGTTTCTCGTATGTGATTTTATTATAAGTCTCATCATCGCCCTATTCCGAAGGAAGCAAACCGAGGGACAACCTTTCAAAAGGGACATGGCCTCAAAATCATTTTCATCGGCCTCAAGTGTAGTATCATGTTTAAGTCAGTAGAATTTTCAGAAATATTGCAGCTATCCGAAACAGTTCTTAAAGCAGCAATTTTTTAGCCAAGACGCAGTAGTAGTTCGGCTCAAAAGCACAATGATAATGAACTCAAATCTGCTAAAAACACAGCGGTAGTTTTGTCAAAGTACAGCAGTGGTGTGACTCAGAACATAGCAGCAACTGGCTCAAATTTGGCCAACAAAACACAGCACAATTTGGCGCTAAATCTGCCTAAAGTGCAGCAGTAGTTTGGCCAAAACGTAGCAGTAGTTTGGCCCGAAATAGCATCGAAATGCAGCAGCAAAATGGCAACAAATATAATAAAGGTAGCAGCAATCAGCCCAAGTATACCAGCCGAAAGTACAGCATTTTGAGCCTCAAAACGCCCAAAACACAGCTAACACTCAACCTCAAGAATGCAACGTATTTTAGCCTCCAAACGCAGCAGTTAATTTCCTCAGAATGCAGCATCTCAAGGGCAGTTCGGGATTTGAAATTCCCCGGTTTATGTAAAGAAGAAGAGGGGTGCAGAATTAGTATCCCGAAACGAAAGGGCTTTAACAAGATAAATCAAATGACATACCATATCTATCATATTTAATCAAGTCTTGAAAATGGTTTAATATCACAAAAGATTCAAGTTTGATAGGCATTCAGCAGTAATTTTTAACAAAGCAGTAACCAAGTAAGATAAAGCTCTTTTGAATATTACTACTTAGTTTATCCTTAATCTTATTCATAAACCAACAGACATATATAAGACAATATATTGACTACTCCAGCTTCATCTCATACAGATTTAATCATGCTAGTAAACATTCAAAGCTAATATACTTCATATTGCTTCTAAATTATGTGAACAATTCATATCAGCCCATATCCAAGCCTATATAGCAACTAGGCTCTTATCATTACTTAACAAAAAAGCTCAAAATAGAAAAATCAGAATACAAACAACATCCAGAACATGGCATTGCACATGAGAGCTTAGGAGTATACAAAGGTATACAACCTCAATATACACTGAGTGTATACCTAGTTTTTATACCTTGTATATCATCGTATACTCAACAATTCAACAAATAAAAGAAGAAGCACTATGACCATTTTCAGGTAACAAACAAGGACAGAGGCCATTCAGGGATATTTCAAAGCAAACAGTGGGCAAATTAGGCTTGAATGAAGAAGATTAAATGCTAGACAAAGGGAGAATTACACAAAAATATGATTTATACTAATGATGCCAGATTATACACATGAACATGTTCAGTTTCAGACCTCAGACAATGACAGACAAGACAAGGCAAGCTAATAAGTGGGGAGGTAAGAATGGAGGAGTTAAACTAGACTAGACAGCATACCACGATGCTTAAGATTTAGATACCGATTTAGAAGGGGAAAGAAATTCACATAAAAGATTCAGATAGCATAATCAAAGACACAAAAAAACTCATACATTTTGCTTTCTTATTTAGATATAGTAGACATGATGCTAGCACATGCTTCACTTAACAGCTCAATAGACATGGAATGACACAGAAGAACTTATGGAAGTACTACATGATGTCATGGAGGAATTGTACACTTAGGAAAATAAGGGCAGGCATATGAACAGTTTGGAAGAACATGGGAACCTAGAAATACACTGAGAATCATTTGAATGTAGCGTATCAACTGTACAAAATTACTTAAACCAAAAGTAGGTATACAAAATCACATTCATGCTACATCACTAGACATAATGACATAGAGGCAAATAGAGCATGCATAGGGACATACAGACATGGGCAATAACAGAGAGCAAATTTGAGTTCTTTCAAAGCATGTATTAGCCTTATATTGTTCATATTAACACTGAACCTAACATACTAGAACTATGGTAATTGGTTAGCTAAACATCACAATATCATCTAGCACAGTTTTTTTCGACATTAATGGCTATACACATAACCATACAAACAAACCATTATTAATTACATATACCAAACAGAATTATACTACTTTTACAAAACACCCCTACATATTATTTAATCGAAACAGAAACTAAACATGCTTAAAATAAATTAAAACACACAAACACACAAAATGCATGAAAGAGAAAACGAGAGGAATTCGATCTTACGGCGTGTTTCTTCAGAGAAATTATTTTGGAATGCTGATTTTTTTGCGATTTTGGGCCGAAACAGAACCAGTTTTGGTTCTGCCCGACCCGGAACAGTGACCCGAAACGACAAAAAATGTGAAGAACGAAATGGGATTTTTAGATTGAAAATTATGAAACCAAGAAGTATTTCGGATTAAAATTATGAAATAAAGATGAGTTTTCTAAACAAAAATTAAGAACAAATCAAACCATTTTAGATTCGAATTTTTTGCCCCTTTGGTTTTTCGATTCCTTTTGGACTCTTCGGATTGATTTTCGGACTCCCCAGAAACCCTTTTGATTTCTTCTCTTTTTTTTGGTTTTTCGGACCTCCGAGAACTGCCCTTTTCTTCTATTTTCTTTCTATTTCCGGACCCCCTTTTTTATTTCTGTTTTTTAGACCCAGAAAATGACCTCCCAAAACCACAAAAAATAGATCTCATTTTTTATTTTCTTCGATTCGGGCTCCTCCAAAACTGACCTTGATTTCTTGTTTTCAGACCCCAAAAACCGACCTCGGACTTTCCACTTTTGACCCGAAATCAGAAACTCCAACCCACCCCCCTTAAAACAAAGAACAAATGGGGTTTTTATAGATGGTTTTCCCCCCAACGTTCAAGTTTGAATTTTTGAAATTAAAAGGGGAAAATCTGATTTTTGAAACGGATTTTAGGGGATAGGGTAAGTGTGAAGTGATGGGGTAGGGTGTGGCATTGTCAGGTGGCGATGGCGGCGGTGTCAGGGGGTTGGTGGTGGCAGTCAGCAAAGAGAAAAGAAAACGGAAGAGGATTTTGAGTTTTAGGGTTTTGTTTGGTGGGTATTAGGTTTGGGAGATGAAAATAGGGGAGTTGGGCTTGGATAGATGGCCGATTCGGGCCTAGTTTTTGTGGTCTGGTTTGGGCTAAAATGGGATTGGGCTGAAATTTTGGGGTGGAATGAGTTGATATTGTTTTGGGTGAGGGGGAATAAAATGGGTTGTGGCTTAAAATAAAAAAGGGTTTATTATTCTATAAAAAAAAATGCTTTGAAGAAATGTAAATTATTTAAAATAAAGTAACGATGCGATAATAATAAAACATAATATTTATGAAATGCTTATTGCTTAAAATAACAAAAAGCGATGTCGTTTTTTGCGAAAACAAAATAACACAGAATATTAGGGTAAAACTATGATTATGATATTAAAAGGCAAACGACAGTAAAAAAAAAGGTGAATAATAACAATGATGCTAATAAATAATGATATTGAGAATAGACGACGATATTAAATGCCTTATTTATGTATAATAGACGACGATATTAAATGCCTTATTTATGTATATATGTATATATATATATATATATATAATTATTTTTGAGGTGTCAAAATATTTAAAATTGCAAATAAATATCGGAAAAGATGAGTCAAAATTGGGTGTCAACAACAATGACAAAGGAATCCAAGTATGGCTTGAAAATGTCATTCATCAGGTCCATAAAATTTGTCGGGGCATTTGTAAGCCCAAAAGACATCACAAGGAACTCGTAATGACCATAACAAGTCCTAAAAGTCGTCTTCAGAATATGTTCGGCCTGAATCTTCTGCTGGTGATAGCTTGACCTAAAATCAATCTTTGAAAATACCAAAGCACCCTGAAGCTGGTCAAATAAGTCATCAATATGAGGAATATGGTACTTATTACTAATCGTGACCTTGTTCAACTGACGGTAATCTATGCACATCCTCATCGTACCATCTTTCTTCATCACAAATAACACGGGAGCATCCCAAGGGCAGACATCTTTCTTCTTCACAAATCCTACTAATCACTTACTAAAACAACTCAAGATTAGGCTAATTTAATCTTACAAGCAAAACCCCCAATTTTGGGTATGAACCCTAGTTTTTCAACCTTCAATTTCATCACATAAATGAAAGATTCAAGCTTAATACTTACTAACTAGTGGAATCCATACTTAGATTAACAAAACCCATCGATTAATTCTCACTTTCAAGCTTAAAAATCAAACAAACCCTAACTAGGTTGAACTCATATTCCCCAACTAGTTTCTAGGTTGTACCCCCCATTAAATCAACTTACGAAAGTTAAAGAAAGGTAAAACAAGGCTAAGGAGGCTTACCACAAGAAGAATCAACTTGAGAAAGCTTGAAATCGCCCTAAGAGTGCTTTGGAGAACTATTTTCGAAATAGGGGAAATGAATGGTTTAATGACACTTAAAAGATTCTGGAAAAACCCGTCGTCCGCTGCCTGCGGCTATCTTGCCCGCGCCCCCGGTCCTTGCCCAAAAGCCAAATCTCTTGTTGCAGCGGATCGCCGTCCACTGTGACAGCCTCGTCGTCTGCTGGGGCACAATGACGCCCGCCCCAGCGAATAATATCAGAAAACCAACAAAACAAGATTCTACAATTCTAACTCGAAATCCGACAATCACTCGAGACCTCCTAGACACAAACCAGATATGCACACATATGTAAAAGCACGCTACGGACTCACTCGCGGTCTCGGAATTTCCATCGGAGGTCTAATTCTTCAGGTCAACCCCACTGGTCTAAACTAACTTTCCAACCAATGGCCAAAAATACTCCCGAGGGCCTGGGGAACCGAACCAACTATCCCACCAAGTCATAAACGACCCTCTGGACCTCACGGAACTCCGAAAAAGATCTATTTACACAAAAGTCAACTATAGGTCAACACTTTCACACTTTAAGGTTCTAATTTCTGAACTTCTACTAAAATCGTCCGATAACTTTGGGAATTGAGTCGACGAGGGTAAAATAGTCAAAATACACATAACGATGAAACTAGTCATTACATAAATATTGTATTTCAATTACACAAGGTAACTCTCTACTCCTCTCTGCTCTATAACGTTCTCTCTCTTTCTCTCTCGTCCATCTCCTCTTTTCCACTCTTTTGTCTTCTCCGGCGAGTTCCAACCGCTGCCGCCACACACCGACCAAAAAAGGAGAGGTCGATAAAGCCCAAATCTGCCACCCTTCTGTCTTCCTCTCCATCTTCTCCGGCACTCAATCCATCAACTAGCCGATTTGCTCTGGTTCCATCTGTGGCGACTTCTCCGCCGATAGATACTCCGGTAAGCACTCCGGCGTCTTCTCTGGCAACAACGGAGGTTTTGGCTAGTGTCGTGACTCCATCGGAATCGTCGGCTTCTGTCTTCTTCTCCATCTTCTACGGCGAGTTCCAACCGCCACCGCCACCCTTCTGTCTTCCTCTCTATCTTCTCCGGCGAGTTTCAACCGCTGTCGCCACACGCTGACCGAAAAATAAAAGGTCGGTAAAGTCCAAATCTGATTGGAACAACAATTTTCTTTAACTTTCAGTAGACTATGGCGACCCTGGTGACTTTCAGTGGACCCTGACGATCTCCGTCGTATTTTATTTCTTGTATCTTAGATCTGAATGTATCTTATTTCTTGTATGTCAGATTTGAGTATATTTGTGTGTATTTATTATTTTTAGTATAAAATTCAGTGTTTCTTTATGTATTTTTCGCCTGTATTTCGAAGAAATTTTTTTTGCATACAAATAAATACAATGAATTTGAATACATATGAATATCCCTATATTTTTTTGCATTTTTATTGTTTGGATACAACCGAATTTAAATACAATAAGTTGAATACAATGTAAAAGTACAACAACAACAACAACAACATACCCAGTGAAATTCCACAACGTGGGGTCTTGAGATGGTAGAATGTACACATACCTTACCTCTACCTTAGTAGATCGGCTATTTTCGAGAGACCCTCGACTCAAGACAAAGCATAAGCAAAGCAAGGGAAACGGGCAGACCCGAATAAATTTAAAGCAGTATGAAAATGTAAAAATATTTTAACAAAGTTACTCATGAGTCAATTTGAACTGAAAATCAGCCTAATTTTAAATGTACTAAATTGGAGGGGTCAAAATAGGGCAATTCGCACGATTGTCCCTATTTTAGGATGGTCTTTAATTTTTCCCCTCAAATTGGTGGTCTTTAATTTTTATCTTTCGTTTAAAAAATTATCAACATATTTTGACCGAATAAGCATAATTTCTATGAAAATCTTGTCTTGTAATTTTTTTTTTTTTTTTGCTTCTGTTGGGAATAAAGAGTACTTTGACCCACAAAATTTCATAAAAAGAGAAGTACAGACAAAAATTAAATACCAGTCCATAGGAAGGGAAATCCACGCATATAAAGGTCAAAATGGGCGGATTGGGTGTGCCAAGGTTTTTTGGGCCAATTTTGCTCCTCAGAAGTTGGCAATCAGGCATAGAACTTTGAACAAAAGTAAATATGAACGCAGTTGTTTTTAATAACGGTGTTATCATCGACAATTCTATAGGTACCTACTACCTCCTCAACCAAGTCCAGATATTTTCATTTTCCTTTAGACATGGAGGAAATAGAAACATCATACAAAAGCACCAATAAAGGGAAAAAGGACTTTGGCATCTGATGACTTCACTCGACCAACCTATAAACAATGTTGTATATAAAAATCAACTTGGAAGTGTACCAACAATGGCAAAAACCACAGTTCACATGAGCAATACATACAGTCATTAACCCACTTCTATCCCAGAATCGGTCCTTAATCTGCACAACTATTTCATACAATCTTTTGGAAGTCTCAACTATAGGTTGATCACCCCTAACTGATGCTTCCTATCCTTCATATGTAAGAATAGCAAGCTAGACTCGTCAAGCAGAAGCGCACATCATCCTAATAAAACGTATGCTATGAACAATATAAGGAGACACAAGAGGATCCATCCATACAAAAACGGGCATCAGATTTTCCATGGGTCTGGATATTTCATGTGATTAGGAGGTCGATCCATTTACTTGCCTTTTTTTGAATTAATTTTTTAAGGAGGGACAGGGGTTTGGTTTTGAGTCCCTAGTCCACCTGCTAAGACCTCCTTAACACTGCCAGTTGGTGCGAAGGGGAGACGGAACTTAAAACATGTTTAGAGAATGAATTAGAAATTAATCAGCAGGGGAAGCTCTCTGCTTCATAGGCTCAGCGACAAACTGCCAGCTATCATTGTAGTTGATGTCTCTGTGCATTGTCCTTTAGAGGTAGGTGAAATAAAGTGTTGGATAGATGCACAGAGATTCATACTTGTGTATACATAGATTATGCACTAATTTATCAAAATATAAGTAAAATGTTTGAAATGATTCTCGATTTCGCAGCTGCTAGTAAGACTAATGTTTCTAAGCAACAATGTTGAGCATCGTGGATTAACAGGATAAGAGTGAATTGCGGTTTTGGGGGCCTAAAATTTCAGAAAATAAGAAGAAAAGGTGAAGGGCTAATAGAATCCCATAGGCATCTAAAAATTAGAAGGAACTACTAAACTTAAAACTTTTAGACATATTTAATGCCTGAGGATTGATAGCTAACTGAAAAATAGATAAGCTTCTTGCTGAACACTACTAAACAGACCTAAAGTCCTGGTTAGAACCCAAAAGAGACACCAACGGAAACGAGGAGAAGAAGGATCTTAGGTTTCATTAAGTTTGTCCCCTCCAACTTTTTGCATGATTCTACATTTCCTCCACAACTTTTCTATGACTTCTCTTGTAACTAACCCATAATGTTGTTAAATCGGCTGAGGCACGCTAGGAGCCTGAAGCTAATAGTAGTTTGAACTAAGCTTTTACCTCACGGAGAATACTCCACTACATGCACCAGGACTCTATCTAGAAGAGAGTGACACTGAACAATAAATATAAGTGACAAAGTGATATGATTGTCAAAAAGAAAAGATTGCTGATCTTTTCACGAATTAGAATGAAGAAATTAATAGTTAGTATGAGATAACTAATTACTAAAGTTGAATTAATAACTTAAAACTGCACTCAGACATCTGAATCAACACTTATAATGGTTTTCAAACTTGATTTAAATGATATTTAATTATAAATTTCACTCAATTACTTTGTATAATTGTCATTTGTTTACAGTTATTTTTTTCTTACATAACAAACAATTACTTCTATGTTAGTTCCGCAAAGCATAGCATGTCGCAAACGGATAAAATATACCAAACACCCAATAGGGAATCTTGTTCTGCTTGAAAAGGACAATTGCAATGGACTGATGCCTTTGGAATGTACTCTCTAACATTTCAAAAGTGAGAAAGTGCAATATAGGAAAGGAAGAAGCAAACAACACATCAATTTCAAGGATAACTCAACAAGGAAAAGGTAAATCAACAAGCATATAAATGTTACTCTTTCGCATCTAAAAACTAAAAAATGAAAGCTAGCTAAGTAAGTAACCCTTTGGTAAGACTACAAAGTTCTAGAAAACCAAAACTGAAGAGAAATTAATCTGCTCATTCGGGTTAAAGACCAGAAAGTAAAAGAAAATGAATATTATCTACACTTGTCTAACAGTGTCCTAGCCTCCTAGGCATTATCTCAGAAACTTGAAGTATATAGTAGGTACTGTTAATGGATTCAACAGGCATGAATTAATTCTCTTGATTCTTAAGGAGTGAAAGACTGGACGTAAAGGATGGAGAGGTTATCTCAGTTTTTCCAACTTATCCTAAATTGGACAGGCAAGAGGAGGTGAAGCACTTATATTACCTTCTTCAAGGTGAAAAACACGAGCTGACAGGAAGCATACATGCATTCCATTTGGCAAGTCACCCCATCCACTTTCCCTAATGTCCTTCTCCAAACCAAATTTAGTGTGAATAGACTAGAAACATGCTTTAATCTAACATTAGAAACATGTTCTCAATACAGATTAGCAAATAAACATCCAATGGCATCCAATCACTAGCTTCTTCTGTCTTTTCTCTCTTTTTCTATTGGTCTAAACAAAAGTATGATGAGTAGAAACTTCCTCCCTTGCATATCATTCTCTACAAATTTCATGCTTAGAAGACTAAATATCATATTTGTTGTCAATGCAAAATCTAAATTGAGTTTAATCATTAAAGAACAAATGCCTTTACACATCTTAAACTTTTGATGACCTTCCAAGGACATAAATCTGCAACCTAATTTTTCTTCTTAATTTTTCACCCTGACTTCTTATTACATTGTAATAAGCTAATTATATCATTATCAGCTTAGTACATTGTAATATTATCTGTATAGAAGTTCCCGTCCCCAGGAAACCAAGAATTGCCTGCTCAAACTTAACCAAAATTACAAAGCGTCTGACATGAATTTTGCAACGTCCCTAAAGTCAACCTCTTCTAATAGAAGGTAGTATATCCTTTGGTGAGAAAGCAAGGAAGAAAGTTAAGGCTTTTATCACGACAGCACCAGAAAGGCAGGGCTGAAAGCCTGAAACATAAATGATACATCCCAATCAAAAAGAGGATACTTAGATATACCAGTTTTCAATTGCAGGAGAAAAAAGTATAAAAGCATTTAACACGATGGTCATACAACAACAAAGTAATTCAGAGACCGACTCTACTTAAACAAATTTCTTCAGAGGAGCTTTAGTGTTTAATCCAAGAAAGGATTCCAAAAATCCTAAGCAGAAGAATTGTGAAGTCCCAAGCGGGATTTAAATATCTCAAATAACACAAAAAGTATTTTAAAAAATAATTAACGAACAAGCACCTGCCGACTTAAACTTTACTAGGCAGACATAGCTTTCATCTTTTTCAGTCGCTTCATGGCAGGGGAGACAGTCCTTAGTATCTTGCGGCCTTTCTTTTTCTGTTTCATCTTCTTGGTGGAGGGAGGCATCTCTCTTATGGGGCCGGGAGGTACCCCCTTCTTCAAAGCACTACCTCGGGGAGTCAGAGTGGGTGGCAACCGTAAGCTTTGTGGAGGCATTGGACTGTTTGGCTTCCATACCAGGTTGTTCTTCATAGCAAACCTAACCTTCTTTGAACTTTTCTCTGCGCTCTTTGCACCAGCATCCCCTTCACCACTTATGGCAGGGATACAAGACTCTGTTCCCTCAGCCTTTTTTCCTCTCTTTCTCTTCTTTTTCAATGAAATTGTAGGTGTATGAGATGAATCATTGTCATCATCATCGTCTGAAGCAACTTCAGCAGCAATCTTTTCGAACTGCATCTGAAGATTTGAAATCACATCTTCATTAAAAGTCACTTTGTTCTCAATGTCCAGCTCGTAATTGGAGCTATCACCATTAACAGTTATCATATTCTCCTCATTGTCACCACTCGAGATGTTCTCCACAACAGATAAATTATGTGAAAGCCCGTTTTTCTTCTTCTCCTGTTTACTAGTCTCGAGCTCATTGGTCCCATTTTCCTCAAACAAAGTGCCATTCTCGGAAACCTTCTTTTTCTTCTTTCTCCGATTACTACTCTCGAGCTCACTGGTCCCATTTTCCTCAACCAAAGTGCCATTCTCCGAAACCTTCTTTTTCTTTTCTTTCTTCTTAGCCCTTTTACTGCCTCCATCCTCTGCTCTCTTCACCTTCTTGCATTTCCTTAAAGTCTCATCATCAAGTCCTTCATCGTCCTCATCCTTAGCTACTTCTGAATCACCCACTTCACCAGTTGAACCATTCTCAATTTGAATTAATTGAGGCACCTCTTCACCATCGTCAACAACCTCATTCACCTCAGGCAGACTAAACCCAATCCCCGAAGCTTCAAACTCCTTCTCCAACCTCAAGAACTCCTCGTGTAACTTCAAAGCCACCTTCCTATTACCCTGAACACAATCCACAGACGAACCAACCTCAAAAAGCTTTCCCGAAAACCCTGTTTTCAACGCAATAACCCCAAACGCCACATCACCATAGCTCTCATCCCCCTCCACACCTTCCTTCCTCCTCTCCAACAAACTCCTCCCTATCTTCAACAACTCCTCAAAAACACAACTTTTCACTTTCCCAACCATAATTTTATCCTCAGACTTCCTCATCACACTCAAAAAAGGCTTAAACAAACACACAACCACGTCACCTCGTACTGGAACAAAACACCCTTTTAGCTCATCAATAAAAACAGAAGCAATATGATAATTAACCCCATGACCCAACAACTTATCCGTCGCGAGAAAAGCATTATTCTCCAACACCTCATTACATTTCCCTATAACCTCCAAATCCCAAGCACATCTTTTCATCAACTCAAACACTGACTTAACAAACATCCTAATAAGCAAGTAAAACTTATCCAATCTTAAATGATCAATACCGTTCCATTCGCGACGAAGGGTAATCAATAAAGCAGTAATATAATGCAAACAAAGACTAAAGTCAAGATTTTTAAGCATAGAACAAATACGGTTAATGAGTAGAGCTTGAGCAAGGGCTTTATCGGAATGCCAAAGACAGTAAAAAAGACCTTTCCAAAGTTTCTTCATATCATCATCAGGGAGTTGGGTTTGTGTTATAAGCCATGTTTGGAGATGTGTGAATGCTTTTGACCTTATGGAAGCGTTGGAAGAAGCTAAGTGCTTTATAAGAGAAGTGCCTTGTGTTAGGGTGGTGGGGTCGATAAGGGTTGTTTGGTGTTTGAGTTTCGATTCTCTCAGTCTCTTCTTCATTGTTTGAAGATCTGGAAAAGTAAAGTATGGAGGGAAGGGTTTTGGAAGGACTTCAGGCGTAACAACTTAGGGCTAGATTTGAGATTGTTGTTTTCCTTTGTGTTTTTTATTTTTGAAACATATTCCTTTCAAAATACTTATCTCAAAATATATATTATTTTTATTTTATTCTTATATTAATTAAACAACATTTAAAAAGTTTTCATCTTTAATTTGATGAAGAGATATTTATATATCTATTATATTAAAAGCATGAAAGTTAAATTACGTAAATAATTTTTTAAAAGAAAACTACAAATAGACAACTTTTGAAAAGGGCCACGCGTCCATCTAATTATGCCGAAGAGTTGCACCGTTTACTTTGATGTTCTTCTCACAAGAATCATGACTACAAATCCCTTTGTCTGAGATGTTTCATTTAGAAAGATAATTCATTCCAAAAAGCTCAGCAGATTCGTCCTTTTGGAACTTGTACGCATTCTTCTCAGTTTGAATAATTCTTTTCTTAGAACATCTTTTCCTTTATTTTACAAAATAATATTTATCGTCTACTCGCTTTTGTTGTTCCGAATTTAATTGCGTACTCGAATTATTGTAATTCTATTAATAGAATAAGCATAATAATATTTATGGTTTTCTTGCTACTTGCTCTTGTTGTTCTGAATTTGATACGTACTCGAATCACTGTAATTTTGTTAATAGAATAAGCACAATAATATTAAAGAGAAGTTGTACATTGTTTTTTTCTCACAATTTAATACTGCATCTTAAGTAACTTTGTTTTGTTTTATCTTAACACATTACTTGGATTACTTTGGTCACACGATTGGTACTACTACATTTTTTAGCTAAATAGAATTAAAAATTGTTTCAACATACTAACTAAATTAGAAAAAAAAAATATTACCAGAAAGAGATGTTTCAGTGTTGGAAATAGTTTCAAATTATTGTGCATATCAAACGACAATATTAATCATAATAGAAAGTATGTTATATTATTATTATTATTATTATTATTCGTGATGTGTTGCATTATCCATCTAACTATCTCAACTTCAATAAAATTGACAATAGAAGTAGAATTAGCAAAAGAATGTGTACTTGTTAGTAATCTATAAAAAAAAAAAAGGGGGGGGGGGGGGGGGGGTAAGGGGATGGACCTACAAAAGTTCAAGTAACGAAAGTATTTTCTGGACTATAATATTAGTTGCCAAAGAGCTAATACCATTTTAAATTTAGACCTTGTTAACCTCAAATTCCCAAATTACGCTTCAGCTCACAAAAAAACTGACATAACTTTTTTCTAATAACATCATTATGAAGGAATTCCACAATGACATCTCCACCCAAAAAAAAATCAAACGGTTTTCTTTCCTTGAAATATGCTGAAAATTTTGTGGACGACACTATTGATAACTCTCTATAGAATTTATCAATTATTTTTGTACATATTTAACTGATACTTACAATTAATTCTAATCCTACTTTTTTAAGATGTAATTTGTATGTTAGTTACAGTGAAACTACCTACTGAAAGAAGACAGAACTTGAAAAGAGAGATAATAAATAAAGCCAAAGGTAAATTAACATTAAACAACTCTTCATTAAACACAATCATTGACAGACTGAGTAGATAAACTAATGTAATTTATGCAACATATTTTTAAGATAAAGATTTGATAATATAAATATCACTTTATGGAGAGATTTTGATGAAAATAAGGGAAATTGGTTTGTAAAACTAAAAGATGATAAATGAACCCTTCGCTTTTCTGATGTTCGGGTCTAAATTTATAAAGGTATCATGCCAATCCATCAGTTAAAAGACTGAAATAAACATAAATCGAGAATATCGGCTATACAGAAGCATTATGTGAGATATGTTCAATCATTGTTTGTACCTCATAAACTAAAAATAAGAAAAAACTATGTACCTAATTAATCTTCTATTGTTCAATCTTCATAGGTTCAACGATATTGATATCAAAAGAAGCGGAAGTGATCAAAGAGAAGCACCATAAGAGGTATTATTTATGGGTTGACAGTTCTGGCAGGGACCATCTTGACTCAGAACAGATCCAAAACACTCTAACGCCACCATGGCTCAGCGGTTTACAACAGGATCATCAGCCTGGGTTTAAGACATTCCATTTGGGCTGCCCTCTGCCCAACCTTAGTACATTCTCACATGAATCATTAGCTACATTATAGCATTAGTACCATGATTCCAAGTAGTCTAGTGTAACATAGGTTCAACACAAGGGATTTAGCCAATCATGGGCTAATCCAAAAATATATAATAAAAATAAAATTAAAATACAAAAATTTAAATTACCTAAGATGAAGAGATTGTGCTCAGTACGGGAGGATGTAAAGCAAAACTTATGTTTTTATTGTAGAGAGTTTTTACAAAGAGTTGAGAGAGTAGTTGGCGAAAGTCTGCCTTCTACCTTCAACCTCTGGATCCTTTTATAATAGATCCTTACGAATAAAGTCGCCTACTATGTGGCCGACAAACTCAAAAGTAAACAGTGGCCTAACAAGTGGCCGACAATCCTAAATGAATAAAAGTAAAAGTAAACAGTGGCCTAAAAGGTGACCGACAAAGATAAAAAGAAATAAAGTAAAAACGGCCAAAACTTGTGGGATCTACTAAAGTACAATAATTCATCTACTTTATTGGGTCCACCGGATGCTTTCCTGTGTATTACATTTTTTCTTTCCCTTTGTCTTTTCCTGTGTTGGAGGATGCCTCCATTTTATCTTGAAACTTCGAAACATACTCGTGGATGTCAAAGTCTGCATCATAAGAGTCTTGAGAGTCATGAATATCTTCCTCCTCTATATGAATGGATGCCATAGAAGTGTATGAGGGGAATTCCTCATCCAGATTTTTCATTAAATCCTTTTTTACTTCTGCCATATAAGATGCTATAATTTCTGCTTTTGATATTACCCCTTTTAATTTTGGAATTTTCTGGCAATATGTTGAAACAGACTATTAATCTCTGACTGAGGTTGATCTTCCTTTAATTTGGTATAACCTCTAATTGCCGAGGTTATCTAATCTATGAGTTCTTGTCCATTCAAAACACCTTCATTGGTCTTTTGTAATAACTTTTTCCAGAACCTTATATAATAGGTTCGTTGTAGACAAGGAATTTGTTCTAGGGTATAACCCATTTCTACTGACCATCTCATGATCCATGGGATGGAAAATTCAATGAAGAAATGCATATTAGCAATGACATTTATAATTGTATTATGATTTTCTAATTTTATGATTTTAGGAGAAACATCAATCCATTCGGTATATAAACCTTTGAATGTTTGTGGCAAGATATTAATAGATGGACCATATTTTATCCACCAATGCCAAAACCAATTAGGTATGTCCTGTTTATAAACATGGGAACATATTTTTATAAACCACAAATGCTTTTTGTTTGGATTTTCATATAAAAAGGTTTTATAAAAACTATCTATATAATCTCAATAATTAAACTTTACCTAAATTCTTTGTTCAGGATGGAAATATTCTCGTTCTTTTAAAGTGCTAAATCCCCAGTCTTCTGGAGTAAAGATCTTTTTTATAATGATTTTAGAAAAGTTATAAACTTTCTTAGTATGCATCGGGAAATAGTGCTGAATTTCAGCTGATCCCGTGGTTGTGAGAATAGTCTCATAATGCATTCTTGATTTATAAGTCAAGATGGGATATGACTCAGTTTCCAAATACCTTTCCATGAGCTTCTATGGCTCCTCTTTCCATTGCAGATCTTTATAATTGAGAAGGAGTATAACATATTTCTTCTCATGTTTTTCATAACCCTCATTATCATCCTGCTCTTCATGAGCAACTTCTGCATATGATGGTTGTGATGACGGTTGTGGATTGTCATTGTTTTCTTTGGATTTGATGAAATCCATGAACTGTTGGTATAATGGACTTTCTTTATCAATGGCTAAAGTCCTTGTTTGTGCTATAAGCTTCTTGTTTCCCTGTTGGACAATAGTATTACCTCCTCCAGTTCCTCTACCTCTTCCGTCGTGTCCTCTATAATTGGAATCGTCGCCTTTCCAATTAGGCCTCATCATCCTGTATGACAAAATTATTAATTTATGAACTTAAATATTCTCTGGTCAAAAAATCAGACAGACTATTATCTGTCCCTTTTTTATAATGGATTTCAAAATCAAATGGTGACAATAAAGCATGTCATCTTGCAAACATCTGTTTAGAAACATCATGTTTGCAGTCTTTATTAAACATAAATTTCGCTGACTGAAAATCAATACTTATAATAAACTTTTGATTGTATAAGTCTCCTTGAAATTTTAAAACATTCTTTACAATTGCTAGAATTTCTTTTGCAATTGTAGAATAATTATTCTGTCTGGGATTCCATTTGCCGGAGTAGAATTGTATTAAATACTCCTGTTTATCAACTGGAGAATGTTGTTTCAGTATACCTCCATATCCGATTTCTGAGGCATCTATTTCTATAATTTTTGGCCAAGTAGAATTGGCTAAAGTGAGACAAGGAATGTTATGAACCTTAACCTTAATTCTCTTAACAACTTGAGTATGATTGTCTGTCCAAGGCATAGAAACTTTTTTCAGCCTTTCATATAAGATGGTTGTATCTTTTGCCAAATCCTTTATAAAAGGACTGATATAATTCAGGCTACCCAAAAATCTTTGAAGTTGGGTTTTGTCGATTATAATATTCGGGAATTTTGAAGAAAATTCAATACTTGTATTAATAGGAATGATTTTTCCCTTTTCGATGTTATGACCCAAAAATCTTACAATAGTTTGAAAAAGGGTCATTTTAGGTTTTGATATGACTAAACCATTCTGTATAATGATTTTTTAAAATAAATCAAGATGCTTGAAATGAGTTTCAATATTATTAGAAAATACTAAAATATCATCTATATAAACGATGATAAAATTGCTATAAGGCATAGAAATATCATTCATAATATTTTGAAATTCATAAGGGGCATTTTTTAATCGAATGGCATCACATGCCATTCGTATTATCCCATAGGAACGTTAAAAGTAGTTTTGTATCTATCTGCTTCCTTAATCTATATTTTCCAGTATCTGGATTTAAATCGAATTTAGAAAATATAATAGCGCTATTAAGCCTATCGAGTAAATCTTTTTTGTTGGGAATAGGATACCTAATTCACTTTAGAGCTTTATTAAGCGGTTTATAATTAATAACAAGTCGGGGAACTCCCCTTTCCTACTCAGCATGTTTATTGACATAAAAGGCCGTACAAGACCATGGGGATTTTGAGGGTTTTATCAAACCTTTCTGTAATAATGAAGCAATTTCCTTTTTACACAATTCCAAATATTCAGAATTCATCTGGCATGGCCTAGATTTAGTGGGGATATTACCCTCTTTGAAATCATCCTCATAGGGAAGGGAGAAAATATGTTTTTTCCTATCCCAAAAAGCATTGGGAAGGTCACTGCAAACATGTATTGAAAACTGGTTTTGAATATGATCAATTTTTTGTCGTAGCTTGGGGTTTCCCAACAGTTCTTCAATATTAGAAATATAAATCTCTTGTTTTAAGAAACTAATTTGTTGGTGTTTATGAACCAAACGATGTTTGAGCTCATTTAACATCCTAAAAAAAGGTTCAGTTATAAACTGGAACATAATGGGTTTTCCGTCAAAGGTTCCTATGATACCTTTTTCATCAATTTTAGTAATTGGAAAAAACTTTTGTATAAAAGGTGTGCCTAAAATAATTTGGCTGGAAATATCTTTTACCAAAATAAAACTTTCTGTTATACAAGTTTTATTATTGCAAATATAAGCTTTTGGTAATTTAAAAGTAATTTGTAATTTTTGCCCATTAGCAGATCGAACACTATGAGTGGTTTTATGAAAATAAGTAGAAGGAATAAGACCTTCATGTATACAATTTACATCTGCCCCGCTATCAACAAGAGCAGTGAAATCTTTTTTGAAATTATAATCAATTAAAAGACTAATCTTTATATAAAACTTTTGAGAAGTGATTAATTCCAGGGTTTGTAAAAAAATTCATGTTTCGTCAGTGGCACTCGTTATCAGAAGATTATATAAGTCGGAGATATCATCCACTGTTGTTGAATCTATGATCTTTTCTTTTCCCTTACCTTTAATATTGGTAATTCGGGCATCGAGTATATCATTACTCTTTTTTAATGCCAAAATCTCTTGCTTGAGATTATTAATCTCCTTTTCTAAATCTCTGGGAGTACTTGTAATACCTTGTTTCTCCCTCATCTGCTTCTTTAATTCAGACATAGTATAAGCACTTGATCGTTCCAGAGTTTTCCTTCCTTGTGAGGGTTCAGGAGTATCCTGAAGCTGATCTATAATCTGTGATCTCATATTTGGATCTTTGATTAATTTTAACAATTCCATAAGGTTATCACCTTTGAGAACATTAATGTTCATATCCTGAAACTGAGCAAAAATATTATAGAACTCATCGTCCTCTTTATTCTGTTTGTTGGAATAAGGTTGTCCTATTTGACATGGTAGACATTCTTCTTCTGAAGGGATATAATCTTCTTTATTAAGAACCCGAATTTCCTCATCTGAGGAGGAATCCTTAGCTTCGTCACTTTCGAAGCTTGAGTCCTCTAGTTCAGAGTTTAGCAAAAGCTTGGATAATGATTCCTTTAGATCATCTCCAATATTAAGGGCATTAATTTTTTCCTTAACCCTGCAATCCTTATAATAGTGTCCAGTCCTGCCACGTTTCCAACATGCTTTGGGGTTTTTAGAATTTATAAAATTCTTGCGGGTTTTAAAATCCTTTTTTCTTCTCACCCTTTTATCCATGCGCTTTGTTTTCCATTTTTGAAGCTTTCTTGGTTCTTAGCTTTTTGTTTATGAGACACCTTGGCTTTGGGTATATCCATACCAAATTGACCACAGAACTCTCCCAATTGTTGTCTTTCATTGAGGTTCTGGCTTTTTATCTGCTGGTTCATCTTGATTTCATTACATAAAGCTAACCCTTATTGTATACATGTACCTATTAGACTACCATAGGTATAAATATCATAATTGATTGTAATCCCTCCTTTTCTAAGGGATTTTCTAACTCTTTCCGCAAAAAGGGCTGGTAATCCATCTATAAATTTGGATTTCCAATGAGAACTATTACACTCAGGTAGTTCCATGACCCTACTAAGGAAAACATCCTTATACTATCTAAAAGAGGTGAGGGTATTGCATCTTAAGTTTTGGAGTAAGGTTCTGATATTCTCATAATCATCTGACCATCTTCCAGTAAATTGTTCTATAATATTGATCCCTAAGGTATAAACAACATTTTGTGCCGGTTCTACCCCTGCTTCGGTTTTTACAACCCCAATAATACTATTACGCTGTTGAGGGGATAAATAATGGTCCCACCAACCTTTCAGCTGGCCGGTGAATCTTGATATGATCATTTCTGCCACAATTTTGTTTGTATTATTGTTAGCTTTGCAGATTGTGCTATACATGAGCATTCTATGAACTGCCGTATAAATTTGTCTCTCTGTGTAACCATCTATGTTCCATTCATAGATATTTGTCTCTCTGTATAACCATCTATGTTCCATTCATAGATATTTTTTCCACTATAGTTATTGTTATCAACAATCTCTTGTTCCTCAAACAAAACATCTTAAGGAGTGGGCCTAGGATAGTAGTACATCCTTTGTACTGGTTTCCTAGCGTATTTTTCTAGGTTATTAATTTCGTCAGACATCTTCTGTTTATAATCATCTCCAGATAGGTCCAACTCATAATCTTTTGTTAAAGGGCTGATTCGCAAAACTTTAAACTTGTCATCTAGTAACTGTTCAAGTTCTGAGTATGCTCTTAACTTGAAATCTTTAATCTCAGGTGGAGGCTGCACACTAGGAGTAGCTGCAGAAGTATGATGACTAAGAGAAGAAGGGAATAACCTCATAATTTCTGAAGTCAACTTCTCTACTCTATTATGTAACAGAACAATTTGATCACCCAAAACATTCATATAACATTGGTGTAATTATTCTGTTTAAGCATGATATTAATCTGCGAAGTTGTAACTAAAGCAGTATTATTTTCAATAAGATTTGAAAAGGCAGCAAAATCAAGAACTTTATTATCTCTTTCAATCTGGAAAGGTTGTTGTGGAGGGAAAACCATATGAGCAACTCCTCCATTAGAGAGTTTGTACTCTCTTTCTAGAATAGAGATATAATCTCCCACACATTTGACCATAAACCAAGGAACAAAAGATATGATTTTGTTAGCTTGAGAAATATCTTTATAAAATTCCTCTTGCAGCGCTACACGCTCACTGTTATCAAAAGCATCAAAAACCCATTTTTAAAAGGTTCCCATCTAAGTTTATAAAAGTCCTTACCGATTTTTTCTCGTGCGGGTGATCCCCGACTAAAATTAATTTTGTGACTTTGATCCATTAAATACTTGGATAATCCATATCTGACTCAGTTATTTCTGGGTCTTCATTAACACCTCTAGCAATATTATCAGCACCAATTATAATTTTATTGACTCTATTATTATCAGTATTATCAGACATATGAGGATGTATAAACTCCGGAATACGAGATGTAGAAGCTCGTGACAGAGACTTAACAGTATAATCAGCTGGAGAAATATAAGAATGATTTGAAGCATCTGACCTATTAGATCTAGAACCAAAATCATTTGTCAAGTAGGCAGGTTTAGAAAATTTTAACTTGACAGTCCCATCACGTTGATCATTTACAAAAAAACTTTTGTACATTATTTTTACATGTATAATTATTTTTTCAATTTTTTTGTTAATGATACTGATATTATTTTACACAAACATGCATTATAAGATTCGGTATACACGTGCAGTGCACATGCCGAGAGACTAGTATGATTAAATCTGGCAAGAGGGTAAAGTAGTCAAAATGCTATCCTTATAAATGCTTTCTTAAGGGGTGTGTAAATGAAAAATGCGATAAATATTTTGGGACGGAAGGAGTATTATTATTAAAAGTTACACTATAATGGGAGAATTGCATATCAAAAAAGCGGCTAAAAACTTATTCTAAAAACATATGAACTAAGGGATATCTAGGAAGGGGCAGGTAAATTGAAAAAAAACAATCTAGGGTATGTTTGGAAAGTCACCTGGTAATTGAAATTGATGTAAGTCATAAGGTAGTAATACACAATCGGAGTTCATTCATGAGCAACAAGTATTGTAAGAAGAGCAACTCAATAATTGTGCAGTGGAAGTATGGGTCTCAGAATTGAAAGAAAATGTTTCAAGCTAGGGACATCATAGAACAACATATATAGTGGCAAACCAAAATGGGTAATTCACTCTTTTGGTATGACAACTGGACAGGTTGGAGTACTTTATATTATGTTCTCAGGGGGATTATTATGACAACGATATTCAAAATGTGAATGAAATTGTGGTAAATGGAAATTGGGACATCAACGGATTGGAAGGACTTTTGGACAAGAACATTATGTATCATATAGTAGATACCGTGAAATCACCAACTAATGATACATAAGTAGATACACCTTGGTGGGTTTTAAGTAATGGGGGGGAGAGGGACTTCACAGTCAAGTCTGCTTGGGACTATCTAAGGTTAAGCGGTCGGGAGAATGAAATTTACAAGTATATGTGGATCAAGGGATTTCCATTTAAGATATTATTCTTTATATGGAGGTGTTGGAAGTTTAAATTACCATTGGATGAGGTGTTGAAGAAGATGAATATTAACTTAGCATCTAGGTATTGGTGTTGTTCAAATCTAAGGGATGAGATAATTCAACACTTATTTGCTAAGTCTTTTTCTGCTAACATGACATGATCCTGTTTTTCTTCTTTTGCAGGTATTAACATTGCAGGATTATAATTACAACAGATTATAGTGAAATTGTGGAAAAAGTCTGTCAATGATAGGCTAAAACCACTGTTTCAGGTTATACCTGCTATAGTTGTATGAGAGTTGTGGAAAATAAGAAATGCATACAAACACGGGGAGAAGAAATCTATTGGAAGATGTATCTACCAGATTTTTGCTACTATACAAAGGATGGTGAAGGTTAGAAATCCATCAATCCAACAAATACCTAACAGTTGGAGAGAATTGATTCAAGTGATAGACGGTTACAAACCAAAGGTGAAGTTTAGAAAAGTGATATGGTATCCTCCTCTTGAGGGTTGGATCTTGTGCAACATAGATGGAGCATCAAGAGCAACCCTAGAAGAGGATCATATTGTTTTTGTTTGAGGAATGATGAGGGTAATCTAGTCCATGCTTAGGCAGATAAAATAGGATTGGTTACTAACACTGAGGTTGAGACAATTGTGATATTGAAAGCAACCAAATGGTGCAAAATCATTCATATTAACAATATTATCATCCAAACTGATTCACAACTGGTACAGAGAAATTTAGCTGAGAATTGGAAGTCACCATGGGCTATAGTGGGGTGAATAGAGAAAATCAAGATGCTATTGGAGGGGATACATGTTCTATATACTCACATCCTAAGGGAAGGGAATAAATTAACAAATTTCTTAGCTAATTTGGCCCTAGACAAATGAGGAACATTCATATATGAATCTTTCAAGGACATGGAAGTGGGATTGAAGAAAATTTTGAATAGTGATAAGACACAACTATCATACATAAGAGTGCAGTCATGTTAAGGCATTTACAACAAACAATGAAAGGGAAAATCAAAAACAGTTCAGGAAGGGGTAATATGCACAACAATCATTCAGTTTTGAGAACCCAAGGGATAGAAATCATACATGATAAGCACGACTCCTCATCAACTCAGAACGATGGGTCGGGTACTCAGAATCGATGCATGCAACAAATGAGAACAATATTAGAACAAGAAAACAGAGAAATGCAGGGAAACAAGATCGAAAAGGTGCACAAGAACACTTACAAAGCAACATATCGACGACTTGATGATAATGGAGCTCAGATCCTCAACCAACAATGTGAGTCAGCTTCAACTCACATACATGAAGGGAATAACACAAAAACTCAGTCGATTTCATCATATTCACAGCTTAGATTGAAGATTTCTATAGAGAGATAGGCTACTGATAGAGAGAAAACCAAGCATAAAATTAGGGTTCAAATGCAGACAACGATTTGTTGTCTGTATTTCTTTTTTTGTTATTTGCTTTTTGCTTTTTGCTTTTTTGCATTTTGTTTTTCTCGGATTTTTGGACTAGGCCATTTTGGGTCTAGTTTTTGGACCTTTGTTTTATTTCATTTTCTGAATTAATAAAAGGTCCGAATGGAGATAATTTAATTTTAAAAAATAATTACATTTTTTTTGGTTTTTAAGATATTTTATTAAAAGATTAATTGTACACATGGAGCTGATGCATCATGGAATCTACATTAGAGATATTACTAAAACTAGAAGTTCCTACACTAGAGACTATGAGATACATGTGTTCCCGTTGACATCCTAGAGGATTTGTAACAAAAGATGTTAATTGCGCCATTGGAGTTGCGAAGCTTGTTGTGGGTTGACAAAAA
Organism: Anisodus tanguticus; assembly: GCA_034509755.1. Classification (NCBI taxonomy): domain Eukaryota; kingdom Viridiplantae; phylum Streptophyta; class Magnoliopsida; order Solanales; family Solanaceae; genus Anisodus; species Anisodus tanguticus. The sequence goes on along the minus strand of CM067543.1, from coordinate 15,987,053 downwards.
ACTCTTGTTGCTTGATCTCCTATACTGTTTTGATTTACATGATGTATGCGTAGATTTCCAGCAATATCCTCGGATAGAACTTGGTGGACAAAAGGGGAGGCTAGTAAAAAAAATTATCCTACTTTTCGTCAATTCTGAACTAAAATGTGCAAGCTTATTAGCTACATAGTTTTACTCCACGTATACATGTCGAACTGGTGGGTCATAAAGATGTAGGAAGAGGTACCTGCAATCAGACAGAAGAGGTAAATGAATAGATGAGTTAGAATGTAACATATTAATGGCTTCTTGCGAATCCATATTAATTTCAAGTCTTGTAAAGATATGTTGTATAGCAATCTGAAGACCCCGAATAAGGGCTAAGAGTTCCACATGCAATGGCCACGAAACCTATTTGCCAAGTCCCAATGTCATTTCGTATGACTCCCCCAATGCCCGCTCTAGATAACGAAGGATTAACGGATCCATCAATATCGAGTTTGAAATATCCTGGTAAGGGAGCTTCCCATTTGATGTAAAGAGGGAGTCTAGAGGGTTTGGATCGAGGGTACAAACCTAAGAATTTATATTCTGCCACCATGTTCTCTACGGTAGATAAGTTGGCCTTACTTTTCTTAGCTTCGAATAGAAACTTGTTTCTGGTAATTCAAATGTGCCAAAAGAGAAAAGGGATAAATAATTTAGAGGGGTGTTTAAGAGGAGTGGAATAAGAGTTATGCTGGATAATATCATGAAGCCAAGTGGTGGGACTATGTGCCTGGTTTAAGAAGGCTGAGACGTGATCTGCCAAATGAAGTTGTTGCCAGCAGGCTTGGATGTTAGGACATGTGAAGAAAAGATGAGTTAGGGATTCTGCTTCTCAGTTACATATTTGACAGGTCGGGGCATTAATGATTTGGAGTTTGTGGAGATATTGAGCTGTGGGTAGCCTGTTATTATCAATGACACAAAAAACTTTTAATTTTTTGTGGTAATTTAAGCTTCCATAACCATGTAAAGGAAGTAGTGGGAACATGTTTGTAATGAACTATTCCGTCGTTATGAGCATTTTGACTATCTTACCCTCGTTGACTTGATTTATGAAGTTATTGGACGATTCTAGTAGAAGTGAGAAATTAGAATCTTAAGGAGTGAAAGTGTTGATCAATAGTTGACTTTGTGTAAATAGATCATTTTTTGAATTTCGTCGATTCTGTGAGGTCCGGAGGGTCATTTATGAATGGGTGAGATAGTTGGTTCGTTTCCCAAGGTCATCGGGAGTGTTTTTGGCTATTGATTTGGAAAGTTAGTTTAGGCCGTTAGGGGTTGACTTGAAGAATTAGACATCTGATGGAAATTCCGAGATCGAAAGTGAGTTTATAACATTATTTTACAAATGTGTACATATCAGGTTTGTGTTGGGGAGGTCTCGGGTAATTGTCGGATTTCGAGTTGAATTTGTATAAGTATGGAATTTGTTGGTGTACTCGTTGGGGCGGGCCTCAGTACGCCCTAGCGGACAGGGACCGCTGCAGCGGACGACCATCTACTGCAGCGAGCTTTTAGGATATTTTCTTGGGTCCGCAGACACAGGTTGGACCGCGGTCGCGGGTCCGCTACAACGAACGAGGGGATTCCAGAATTCTTTTTAAGTGTCATAAAAACCCTACACTTCCTCATTTTAAAATACACCTCCAAAGCACTCTTAGGGCGACTCCAAGAAATTTCAAGTGATTTCTTCTAGTGGTAAGCTTTCTTAACCTTGTATTACCCTTATTTAGTTTCTTTCAGTTGATTAAATTATGGTAATAACCTAGAAAATAATTGGGGAAGAAGAGTTCAACCTAATTATGGTTTGTTTGATGATTAGGCTTAAAATGGAAATTTATTGATGGATTTTACTATTCTAAGCTTGGGTTCACTAAGTAATAGTTATTAAGCTTGAATCTTCCATTATTGTTGATAAAATTGAATGTTGGAAACTAGGATTCTTATCCAAAATTGGTGGTTTTGCTTATAAGATGAAATTAGTCTAATGTTGATTTGATTTAGCAAATTAGTTTGTAGGATTGGACTCCTAGAATATTGAATTTCATAGTTCACACTTAAATTACAGTTTTACCCTTATAAGACATTTCCCCCTTTTTCCTATTCAGTTTAGATTCCAAGGATTAGTATGATGTTATGGGTGTTGTGAATTCCTTGTTCTAACTTAGACTTTGATAATATTAGACTTCAAATACGACTGTGATCCGCGGAAGGGCAAAGCGCAAGTGTGATTCGTTGTGACTCCCGCTCGGTATTCCAGGTAGGTTACGGCTTACCTTATGGTTAGACTACGGTTAGCAAATCGTATGTGTAGTTAGATTCTGTTGGAGAAAGCATGTAAGCCTTCGGGTATGAAGTTGGGATGGATTACTTAGGTTGGTTACTGTTGATTGATTATGACTTGTTGCCTCTTTGTGATTGTTGGACTTGTACGTAGTTGTTATACCGTACTTGTGATATATTTGTCTGTCATTCATCTTGGTGTTATAGTGGATAGAGAAACAGACTTGACTTGATACTGGTATTGTGATATGTGTCCATGTGTGGCACGATTGGGATTTGATTATGATTTACACTTGACATTGATACATGCATATCATTCATACACATTCTACATGAATTATTATTGTGAAATGTGATTTGACTTTAATAATGGTAAGAGATAAAGTGAAACATCTGAGGCTTTCTATTATAGTGTTTGCTACGTGCTTATTTCGTATGACCACTCTTGCATGTATATTATTACATATGTGGTCCGATGGAAAAGTGTTCCGGAAATGGCATTGTACATATTTGGGAAGAAGGTCAGATTGGTAATTGATTTATGGATGTTTTTATGTTTATTCATCTCATGATTAGTGCTGAATTTGACATTCATATATGCATTCATCCTTATTTCCTTAATACATTGACATTACATGTGTTTGGCATGATGGTGATGCCGGGATACATTGATATTACATGTGATGGTGATAAGTGAGAAAGAAACATCATTGATTCTTTGGACATATTAATTGTGTATCCATTATGTGCTGAGTGATACAGAATGACTAGCAGTGTGGTGGGTGGAAGAGTCAATCTAGGTTGTGTGATACGGAGTGACTAGTACATGGATTTCGTGGGTCCCTCATGAGTCATTACTGCCGGGAGTATGAGAGATATTCTGCTGGAGCATGTATGTACAATATGAGATAGTTGGCTAGTGCATTGCATATACATTCATAATTACATCCACTCATATCTCTGATGCTAGTTGTTGTATTCATTGTATCACATGATGTGTTTCAGCCTTGTTTCTTGATTGTTGACTTATTTGAGATGTTGTATGTTTGTTAGCCTCTTACCTAGACACTTGATGGATTCGAGAATTAGAGATTCTGCTTAGGCTCTGACTATAGACTACTGAGATCTAGTGTGATTCACATTACTACAAGTCTTACATGGGTGCGCTTAGTGATTACTTCATTTCATATCGCTTGGATTCTAACTGGATTCTCTATACTTTTGGACTATGAGATTATTGTACTTGATTGCGAGCATGTCTGTTCTTCAGTTTCTTTCTTTACATATGTTTGCTAACTGTTGTCAGCCTATGATACCTACTAGTACATAGTGTTTGTACTGATACTACTCTTGCTACACCATTTTTGGGTGTAGAGTTATTCCAGGAAATTCAGCGAGGTTCGATTAGCCTTCAAGGGTCTCGTGGAGTTCATCTAGACTTTTTGTTTAACTTTCATTCTAAACAGAAGTTGTATTCAGGTTGTGGTTGTATTTTTTATTCCAGTTATATATACTTAGAAGCTTTTGTACTATTCAGACCAAATTCCTTGGGTAGTTGTTGTATTCTGCATTTTTATATATCCATGTTTTTGGACTTTTACTATTTCTCTTATTTATTTATATTGTTGGGTGAATCTTTGAGGGACGGGTTTGCTTACTGAGATGGGAAATGATATGTGCCCGCACGACTTAGTAATTTGGATCGTGACAAGTTGGTATCATAGCCTAGGTTACATGATCTATAAGTACAAGAGCAACGTCTAGTAGAGTTCTACTTATGGATGTGTTGCGCACCACACTTATAATTGGAAGGCTATAGGACATCTAGAAAACTTTGAATTCTTTCATTCCTTTGTACTGCTTCATTCGAATTGGTATCTAGTCGATTCCAATTGGTATATGAATTTCCTTGTCTTAATCACCCACGGGAGGTGGGAGCTCATCCTTAAATTCTTGCATGAATGATTGCCTATGACGTGTTGTGGTATGGTACGAGATGTGTTATCCTGATTAAGATGTGTGAGCAAGTTCTATTTCTAGCGATGTCTTGAGAATTCAATTATGGTGTTTTTCTTGAGAAATGAGAGAGATGGTATAGAAGGTCACCCGATCTCCATATTTTCAATGTTGGGTTACTCGGAAGTGGCAAATGTGCATTTATGGCTTGATAAGGGTGATTTGTTCGATGATATGATTGGTTGAGAAATTTTCAACATTGTCAAGGTATTATGATGATTTGCGTGGCACGGGTGTACTAATGGCAGGTCTACGATTCGTCAGTGGCAGGATATTAGATGTTGATATACGGGGAAAAGTATAAGTTATGTAAGGATCATCATATTTGGCAAAAGTATAGTGACCGCGTGTAATAAAGAGGAGCAGTTGAGAATAAGGACATTGAAGACGACTTTGCGGAAAAAGTGTAGCAAAGTAATATTTCTTAGGGTATTTTGGTATGAGCACTTTTTGTGTTAATGGGACGGAAGTGTAAGGAAGAGGATTTGGATAGACTAATTCGTTATTAGGAAGGAAAAAAAATGATATCTGACATGTTTGTCAGGATAAGATTGCAATTAGTGCGCGAGAGGATTTCATCTTCGGTTGTGAAAATTTAAGTTGGACTTCGATGTGGCTATATGGTAGTGGTTGTGGGTTCTTTCAGGAAAGTGGTTATCAGTCCGAAATCGAAAAGCAATACCACTTGTGATGAGAGGAGACTTAAGATGTTGGACAGTTGTGGACCTGATCTTTCAGTTAGGATATGTTCACCGAGTCTTCGTGTTTAGAGGAATGATAAAGGTAACGTGGGATCAAGAGCTAGTTGATTTGAAAGTTATCTTGCGGTCATACATGGTAGAATATATATAAGGGTTCGGTGTTGAGTGGGTATATTTGGTTATGCCGTGGGCCAATGGGAGCCAGTGGTTGACTAGTAGGAACAACTCTAGTGTTGGACGAGTGTGAAGTTTTAGTACTCGAGGAGCTATTAAGTGTCGCATCTAATATTGGACTAGTGTTGAGGGCCTTGTACCTGTTGTGTGAGTTTCGGCTGGTTCGTCCTACTACTGATGTACTATTCGGTTGAGTTGATCAGATGAAAGGGATAATCATATGAATGGTTAGAAGTGTTCTGGTTCGCTAATTGGGACGTTCGAAGTGGTAAATCTATAATGAGATTTGAATTAATTCAAGTTATAGAGAACATTTCGGAATTTGAGTAAAGGGAACTTGAGCAAGGGCATTTTGGCAGAGATATATGAGGATGTTAGCAGGATGTGATATGCTAGATTTAGAAAGTATTCAGTTTTAGAGTTAAGTGGGTTCAAGAAATGGTTAGACGGTGACGATGATCGTGATTTTATTAGAATTGGGGAATTGAATAGTCAAGAAAAGTATAGTTGATCGAGAATCGGCGAAAATAAGGTACATTTTCGGGATCAGTTTGGTCATTTTAGGTTATGGTGTGTTGTCTTGCGTATTTTAGATGAGGTGTGATTGTTGAGTGTTCTTAAAGAAAGTATTCCATATAAATGGACTAAGTGATATGATAAAGTTCAGTGGGGTTTCATGATCAACGACTAGTGAGAAACAAATTTCAGACAACCGATATGTTAAGGCTTATGGAAATAGCTTGGGTGGTGCACTGTTGGGAAGTTTCGTAACACTCTTCCGTGGATGAGTTAGTGTGGTTTGAGGGAAATGAGTTGTGGAAATCTCTTTTATGTGGACGCTAGAGTTATATTTTTAAGATGAGTTTGTATTCGTGGTAGTGCATTATGTTACAAGTAATATTGGCTGGACAGCTTAGGTGAGGACTTTTGGATATTAAGGACTTGGGAGTAGTTGCGTGGGATTAGAGCGATAATTGTAAGATTTGATACTTTCAGAATTGTTATGGGCACATCAAGGTGTACAATGGGAGATTCGTTGGTTAAAGGGGTATTAAATGAGGCTACAAGTTTTGTGTGAAAAGTTCGGGCTTATCGGATTTGCGTATCGGGTAGAAGTTGAGAAACATGAAGAATGTGATCATAATGTATAGGTCTTCGGTACTAAGATGACAACTTTGATATGACTCAGCTTTTAGAGTCGAGGGTGACTAACATGATTGATTTTGCATGAAGAAGAGATTGGAATTGGGCACCACATATATGTGGTAGTACTGTGATTGATTTCAGGAAGTTGGAGTTAGTTAGAGAGACTATTGGTAGTATTCAGGGGTTGTGCATTCATTCTGGGTCAAAATTGTTCGAACAGAGCTTGATGGACTATGTTATATTTCTAGGAGGACTTATGGGTCCTAGTAAATCACATTCACGGATTCAATAAGTTTCAGTTTGGATTTGAGGTATGATATGTTTATCGAGCTTTATCAGGGTTTACATGTGGATTAATGATATTTTTCCAAGAGCGGCTACTCGGACAGATATAATGGTTTACGTCGGTATTTGGTAATGATTTGAGGAGGTACTATGGTTGCGAGAGGTCTTTAGAATGATCAGGTGGTTTCCTACAGACTTGGCATAGAAAGGTACTCAGTGGTATGCTTCCAGTATTGTGATTTGAATATTTAAGAAGACTTGGAACTAGCGAAGTCAGCTATGAGCAAGATTAGTATGATGGAATTCTTAGGGTTGCTCTGATAAAGTAAGTATTCTTTTCTGGAAAGAGTAAGTCATAGTTTCGGGTTTGTCTTTGTGTGTTTCTAAGAAATCATGATACGAAGAACATCTTGATAAAGGTGAAAGAAATGTTAGTAGGATCAGAATATTTTACCAGTTCAGAGTGATATTTAAGGTTTATGTTGTTTTGAGGAATATTATAGGACCTATCGATCACGTTTAGAGGTATGGTTGTATCGAATTAGACAATTCCAGCAAAAATAGTTCTTATATTCGGGAATCGATGATGAGAGAAATTCGAGTATGGAAATTAGGTCTTTATCTAAGTTAGAGGGAGTTTCGACAGATAAGGTGAGAGAGCAGTTATTTTAGCATACTTTGTGCAGTAGAGGATCCCGTGTTGTTATATTAAAGATTCCTTGATTACCGTTAGTTTTCATACTCTCCTTTTTTGTTCGGGAATGAACGATTATTTAATTGGTACCTGATGTAACAACATGTTCCGTCATTATGAGTGTTTTGACTATCTTACCCCCATTGACTTGATTTTCGAAGTTATCAGACGATTCTAGTAGAAGTGAGAAATTAGAATCTTAAGGAGTGAAAGCTTTGACCAATAGTTGACTTTGTATAAACGAATTGTTCTAAAAATTTTCACAATTCCGTGAGGTCCGGAGGGTCATTTATAACTGGGCGTGATAGTTGGTTTTAATTCCCGAGGCCCTCGAGAGTGTTTTTGGCTATTGATTTGGAAAGTTAGTTTTGGTCGTTGGGGGTTTACCCGAAGAATTAGACCTCCGATGGAAATTCCAAGATTGCGAGTGAGTTTGTAGCATGTTGTTACATATGTGTACATAACTGGTTTATGTTGGGGAGGTCTCGGGTGATTGTCGGATTTAGGGTTGAATTTGTAGAAATATGGAATTTACTGGTTTGCAGGTGTACTCGCTGGGGCGGGCCTCAGTGCGCCTTAGCGGACAGGGGCTACTGTAGCTAACGATCATCTACTGTAGCGAGCTTTTGGGATTTTTGCTTGGACAACGGGCGCGGGTCCGCTGCAGCGAACGATGGGATTCCAGAATTCTTTTAAGTGTCATTAAAACCCTATACTTCCTCATTTCAAAATACACCTCCAAAGCACTCTTAGGGCGACTCCAAGAAATTTCAAGTGATTTCTTCTAGTGGTAAGCTTTCTTAACATTGTATTACCCTTATTTAGTTTCTTTCAGTTGATTAAATTATGGTAATAACCTAGAAACTAATTGGAGAAGAAGAGTTCAACCTAATTATGGTTTGTTTGATGATTAAGCTTAAAATGGAAATTTATTGATGGATTTTACTATTCTAAGTTTGGGTTCACTAAGTAATAGTTATTAAGCTTGAATCTTCCATTATTGTTGATAAAATTGAATGTTGGAAACTAGGATTCATATCCAAAATTGGGGGTTTTGCTTATAAGATGAAATTAGCCTAATGTTGAGTTGATTTAGCAAATTAGTTAGTAGGATTGGACTCCTAGAATATTGAATTTCATAGTTCACACTTAAATTACAGTTTTACCCTTATAAGTCATCCCCCCCCCTTTTCCCTATTCAGTTTAGATTCTAAGGATTAGTATGATGTTATGGGTGTTGTGAATTCCTTGTTCTAACTTAGACTTTGATAATATTAGACTTCAAATACGATCGTGATCCGCGGAAGGGCAAAGCACAAGTTTGATTCGTTGTGACCCCCGCTCAGCATTCCAGGTAGGTTACGACTTACCTTCTGATTAGATTTCAGTTAGTGAAGCGTTTGTGTAGTTAGATTCTGTTGGAGAAAGCATGTAATCCTTCGGGTATGAAGATGGGATGAATTACTTAGGTTGGTTACTGTTGATTGATTATGACTTGTTGCCTCTTTGTGATTGCTGGACTTGTACGTAGTTTTCATACCGTACTTGTTATATATTTGTCTTTCATTCATCTTGGTATTATCATGGATAGAGAAACAGACTTGACTTGATACTGGTATTGTTATATGTGTCCATGTGTGGCACGATTGGGATTTGATTATGATTTACACTTGAAATTGATACATCCATATCATTCATACACATTCTATATGAATCATTATTGTGAACTGTGATTTGAATTTAATAATGGTAAGAGGAAAAGTGAAACATCTGAGGCTTCCTACTATAGTGTTTGCTATGTTATTATTCCGTATGGCCTCTCTTGCATGTATAATTATTGTTACCGATGTGGTCCAACGGGAAAGTCTTCAGGACGTGACATTGTACAGATTTGGGAAGAAGGTTAGATTGGTAATTGATTTACGGATGTTGTTATGTTTATTCATCTCATAATCAGTGCTAAATTTGACATTCATATATGCATTCATCCTTATTTCCATGATACATTGACATTACATGTGTTTGGCGTAATGGTGATGCCGTGATATATTAATATTACACGTGATTGGCGTGATGGTGATGAGTGAGAAAGAAACAACCTTTATTCTTATGACATATTAATTGCGTATCCATTTTATGCTGAGTGATACGGAATGCCTAACAGTGTGGTGGGTGGAAGAGTCACTTTAGGTTGTGTGATACGGAGTGACTGGTACATGGACTTCGCAGGTCCGCCATGGGTCATGACTACCGAAAGTATGGGAGATATTTAGCCCGGAGCATGTATGTATGATATGAGACTGTTGGCAAGTGCATTGCATCACATATACATTCATAATTACATCAACTCATATCTCTGATGCTGTTTGTTGTATTCATTGTATAGCATGATGTGTTTCAACCTTGTTTCCTTGGTTGTTGACTTATTTGAGATGTTGTATGCTTGTTAGGATCTTACCTAGACACTTGATGGATTCGAGGATTAGAGATTCCGCTTAGGCTATGATTATAGACTACTGAGATCTAGTGTGATTCACATTACTGCAAGTCTTACATGGGTGCACTTAGTGTTTACTTCATTTCGTATCACTTGGATTCTAACTGGATTGCGAGCATGTCTATTCTTTAGTTTATTTCTTTACATATGTTAGCTAATTGTTGTCGGCTTATGATACCTACCAGTACATAGTGTTTGTACTGATACTACTCTTGCTACACCCTTTTTGGGGTGTAGAGTTGTTGCAGGAACATCAACGAGGTTCGATTAGCCTTCAAGGGTCTCGTGGAGTTCATCTAGAATTTTTGTTTAACTTTCAATCTAAAAAATGTTGTATTCAGGCTTTGTACGACTGAGTGTCCAAAATCATCCGATCAAATAAATTCTGGCCCACTCCAGTCGCCCGTAGGCTTTGTACGACTGAGTGTCCAATATCATCTTATCAAATGAAGGATATTCTATCAAATAGTATGACAGGGTCAACGTCTTAAGATAAGCCATTATCTTTTAACCTTCTTCCCTTGAGATTGGTGCCCGGACTATTCTTGGCACTTGATTAAAAGTGGTAACAGTTTTCGCACAATCAGTGGATCTCTCTCCTTCGTATGTGCAAACATACTTTATACACTTTTAATTATTACACCCAAAAGAACGGATATTTTAAGTCATTGTTTACAATAGTCCAATCTTTAATCGGGAGGGAAGGTGAGATTAAACTTCTGATTTTAAAGCGTAAGAAATATAAATTATTTCGGAAAAACATTTTCATATTCCTCTTTACTTTAAGCCTCTTTTAATCAGACATCATTTAATCTTATTCTTGACAAGGAAGAAAAATTACTTATCCCAATTTCGGATTCTGGCCCACTTCAGTCACTTCATCGGACTGAGTGTCTATTTCCTTCTTACCATAATTCGGATCCTTTGTCTAGGACAGATATAGGCCTTCTGCTACAAGATAGAACCACATCTTCAGCCTTCTCCTCTTGTTCCAGTTGACATCCTCAGCCTCTCGTGGACGCTTGTTCATAACACTCTCGGGTGCGGTGACACCATGAACACCTAGACCTTCAACAGCATAATCAAAACTCTATTTTACCCGAAAACTACTGCCATATCCAGATTTGGTCACACAACTTTTGACCGACATCTTTCGAACACTAATACAATTCTTGTCTTAAAATTGTTGGATATATAAAGCAGTATAAGAAATAAATAAATATTACAAGTGTTCGAAATGATAAACAAACAACCAATATTATAATTGCCGCAAACTTGTTGAATCTTGAATCTTGATAACCGAAATCAAGAAACACTAAATATGGATTCTTACAACTGTGGCTGAGTTGAGAGATGACTCTCTCTCTTTAAGACAAGATTGCCCCGTATATATACTTTTACATTAGCGGACAATAGTCTCCCAGGATAAAACAACAACTAATCAACACTATAAAGCAAATAAGTTAATTCTGACGAAGAAAACGAACATGAAAGGACTTGTTGTTTTAGAGGAAAAGGGAAAGAATAGTTTCTATTTTTTTTGTTGCTCAGTTTTTGGACTGATTTTCATCCTCTCTCTTCTCTATATCTACTTCCTCAAATCCGTTTTAGAAGGTTATAGTGTTTAGGAGGACGAGATGTGATTAAGAGGTGTAATCATGGGTATTCATGGACAAAAACGTTTTGTAGTAAGTGCAAAACATTTCAGAAGTTTAATGCCAAAACTGTTAGCTTTCTGGCTGTTTCAGGAAACTCAAGGGACCAAACTGTAAATACTAAACAATTTGGGGTCCAAAAAGATAATATCAGAAGTAGCCCAGAAACCCAAAGCTTTCGACCCACGACCCGAGACTCAAGCCCGGACCGGACGGGGCGGGCGGGCGGCGGCGGCGGAACGCTTGTGGGCTTAGCCTCGAACCCAAGCACAGCTAGGTCCTCCCTCCTTCATACACATGGGTTACCCCTTGGGTGCCAAACCCTTATCCAGTTTTTAGGCTTATAAAGAGAACAATTCTTTCTTTTCCCACCGATGTGGTAGATTTGTCGCACACCATATTTTCATGTCTCAAACACCTTACTTCGTGCACCAATATCTCTTTCATTTCTTAACGAAATTTGAAGATCATTGGCCATACGATCATTTACTCACTTAGTAGATTATGCACGTGTGAAGAGACAAAGCCTCCAACATGCGAAACCCTAGTGTTAAAGTCATTAAACATGGGTGGACGCAACCTCCCTACCAAAGGCAATTTTCCAACAATACCCTCTTGGAGGAGATTTTGATGCACACACAAGGTGCCTACTTTTAGCGAAAAGATATTGCATCAGGAGAGGTAGCTTCTGCTTTGAACCTTCCATAGTTGAATACCACCGGACTTACTTACTGCGCGGTGAACGTGATGTTTTGAACCGTCAGTGTTTAGTGTAAGCCAAGACAATGATACCAACACAATAACTCCCCTTATTCGTTTTCATTCTTATTGTTCTATCCGTTGTGGCCGTGGACACACTTGATTTCTTAAGTGCGTTCATTTGAGGCAGCTTGCCTCGCACTTAAATAGGTGATCTCCTACAAGGTATTATGTTATACCCCACTTCCCAAGTGTTAGGAATCATTAAAAGTTTTCCCAACCTTAACCTCAACCGTTTGAGAGTCGTTAAAGGTTTGAAAGCTTAACCTTTACCCACTATGCAAGTAACACTTTAATGTCTATCACGAGAACATCTTTGGATTCATGTTTCCTTACAGAAATCATTATCCGAAGTGCTCTTGCTTCCACCTAAGCGCTCATCTGAACCTTTTTACAACTTAGTTTTTCCATTGAACCAAATTCTTGGGATCTCCAATTAGTGTGGTTGGGTTACCATCGCAAATGTTCGTATTGTTTGGGTTTTAAGCCCATTCCCCTACACAGGCAGAATTCTTGATCTTCGGGTAGTCCCTTAGTTAAAGGGTCCGCTATATCCTTTGATTAGTAATCAAGGAAGTGTCACCGGTGATGATCAACTGCCATACGGTCTTACGTCTCGACATATATGTCTAGACGCCGTCATTCGTGACCTTCCTGAAGCCGACCGGCTAGACACAATGTCTAACTGCCAAAGGCAAATGGTTTCTCCTAATGAGGGACGTCCTCTAAGGAGTCGTGAAATTACTCAACTTCTTTCATTCTTTGTTTAAAGCAATAAACTCCGATTCCATCATGAATCGGACGATGCAAGTTTGCTTAGAGGATTTTCCAAGACCCACCTTACATATTTACTTGTGGCTTTGGTGTTCCTCATATCTGATGTCCAGTTTGCATCATTGTGTTCTCCCAGAACCACTGGACATCAAGAATAACATACTCCGTAGATAAGTAAATATTTCAGATATCGTCATATCCAACTTAACGCCTTCTATTTGATCATTTATTAAAATCACAAGTGGACCTTGGTTCAACTGATCTATTTTGTAGGCCGATACCAGGTCGGTTGTAGTGTGTAACATACATTGAACTACATGTGACTTGCGCATATCGCTCATTGTATATGGGTGCACCATGATTCAATCAGTTATATGATTCATATTCATTGGTAGTTTCAACGAGACTGTCAACTACCTCACAAATGAGCTTGGAATTAGACTAGTCTGTTAGATGTCTTAGAAATCCCAATTCCTAAGATGTCATCTGTGATACCCATATCTTTCATATCGAGACTTTTGTTTCAATATGACTTCCACTTTCAGACTGTTGGTTTTCCAATTGTTTGCTTTTCTAACTTCAGAGTCAATGTTTTTGTTGTCAGAGTCATTATTTCTGTTTTTACTTGAAACTTCCAAGACCAAAATGTAAACATTTAGGGGCCAAAATGAAAGTTCAGGAAGAAGTCCAACAAACCAACTCTGATCCTCAACTCTCCGATTAGGAAGGCTGTTTCAACATCCATGTCACGTAAGACTGCAATGGCCCTGGATGTTAAGCTATTCACATGGGAGCACATGTCTAAGTAGTCGAGGCCTTATACTCGTCAGTAGATCCATCTATATTGTACTCACTTTTGAGTATCCACTTTAATAACCCAAAGGTTCTTTTCCGGAGAAAGGTCAACCATTACACAAGTATGGTTCTATATGATGGAATCTATTTCTCTCTCTGTAGCTTCTTTCCAAAGCAGCGCTTCTAGAGATGACAATTCTTTGTTAATTGTCCATGGTTCATTCTCAACCATGCAAGATAGAAGGCTTGGAACAAGTCTTTGTACCCTCTTTGCTCGTCTCGGTTCAATATCTAGAATCCCTGAATTTTGTAGATCTGGAATATTAAGTTCCGGATAGTCAGCAACTTCCGAGTCCTGTAGATACGAAAAGTCTAGTTCCGGACAATCAGGCACTCGCGGGTTCTTGTTAACCTCGAGCAATTACTTCTTTTTCCTTCTCAAGGAAAGTTATCGTCAAAGAATTCAGAACCCTTTGACACCAAAAGCGATAAGCACTACTGTTATTTGCATATCCAGTGGATATGCAATTTACAGTCTTAGGTCCAACTTGACCTGTTTCGGTATTCCAACCTCTACCAAGCCACCCCACAACACAACATTTATAGGTGGGATCCTTTTCATGTTTCACACGGAGGGTTATCCTTATCCCTTGAGATTGGTGCCCGGACAATTCTTGGCGTTTGCTTAAAAGTGGTAACAGTTTTCGCACAGTCAGTGGATCTCTCTCCTTCGTATATGCGAACATACTTTACACACTTTTAATTATTACACCCAAAAGAACGGATCTTTTAAGTCATTGTTTACAATAGTCCAATCTTTAATCGGGAGGGAAGGTGAGATTAAACTTCTGATTTTAAAGCGTATGGAATATAAATTATTTCGGGAAAACATTTTCATATTCCTCCTTACTTTAAGCCCTTTTTAACCAGACATCATTTAATGTTATTCTTGACAAGGAAGAAAAATAACTTATCCCAATTTCGGATTCTGGCCCACTTCTATCACTTCATCGGACTGAGCGTCCATTTCCTCCTTACCATAATTAGGATCTTTTGTCTGGGACAGATATAGGCCTTCCGCTACAAGATAGAACCACATCTTCAGCTTTCTCCTCTTGTCCTAGTTGACATCTTCAACCTCTCGTGGGTGCTTGTTCCCACCACTCTGGGTGCGGTGACACAATGAACACCTTGACCTTCAACAACATAATCAAAACTCTCTTCTACCCGAAAACCACTGCCATATCCAGATTTGGTCACACAACTTTTGACCGACATCTTTTGAACACTAATACAATTCTTGTCTTAAAATTGTTGGATATATAAAACAGTAGAAGAAATAAATAAATATTACAAGTGTTCGAAAGGATGAACAAACAACCAATATTATAATTGCCGCAAGCTTGTTGAGTCTTGAATCTTGATAACCTGAAATCAAGAAACACTAAATCTGGATTGTTACAACTGTGACTGAGTCGAGAGATGACTCTTTGTCTTTAAAACAAAATTGCCCCGTATATATGCTTTTACGTTAGCGGAAATAGTCTCCCAAGATAAAACAACAACTAATCAACACTACAAAGCAAATAGGTTGATTCTGACGAAGAAAACGAACACGAAACGTCTTGCTGATTTAGAGGAAAAAAGAAGGAAACATTTCTATTTTTTTTTGTTGCTCAGTTTTTGGACAGATTTTCGTCCTTTCTCTTCTCTATATCTACTTCCTCAAATATGTTTCAGAAGGTTTTATAGTGTTTAGGAGGAAGAGATGTGATTAAGAGGTGTAATCATGGGTATTCATGGCTAGAAACGTTTTGTAGTAAGTGCAAAACATTTCAGAAGTTTAATGCCAAAACTGTTGGCTTTCTGGCTGCTTCCTGAAACTCCAGGGACCAAACTGTAAATACTAAACAGTTTGGGGTTCAAAAAGATAATATCAGAAGTAGCCCAGAAACCCAAAGATTTCGATCCACGACCCGAGACCGGACGGGCGGGCGGGCGGCGGCGGCGCGCTTAGCCTCGAACTCAAGCACACCTAGGTCCTCCCTCCTTCAAACACATGGGTTACCCTTGGGGTCCCAAACCCTTATCCATTTTTGAGGCTTTTAAAGAGAACAATTCTTCATTTCCCACTGATGTGGTAGATTTGTCCCACACCATATTTTCATGTCTCAAACACGTTACTTCGTGGACCAATATCTCTTTCATTTCTTAACAAAATTTGACGATCCTTGGCCCTACGGTCATCTGCTCACTTAGTAGATTATGCACGTGTGAAGAGACAAAGCCTCCAACATGCGGAACCCTAGTGTTTAAGTCATTAAACATGAGTGGACGCAACCTCCCCATCAAAGGCAAATTTCCAACAATGACATGATAACCAACTCAACATTCGAATATCAATCTCGGTAGTCCTAGAAAATGCCTATTACTTTTGATCATTATAACCATTTGCCTCAATTTACGTAGCCAACTTTTCTATTTACGACCTCCAATATTCCAAAATGTTTGGTAGTATTTTATAATGTTAATTTCATAAAATTTTAAGAAATATAAGTATTTTAATTTTATTTTATTAAAAATCTTTAAAATTGCATTATTCAATTAAAGTTTGAGATGATAATTATTATATTATGAGATTATCTTTATCTACTATAGCAAGATAATGTATAGTATATTAATTTTAAAGTTTTAAGTAAATTTTCTTTAAATGGCAAATTACACAAAAGAAGATTCTCACGGTAGCAAGCAGGCCCCACCACCGTCGAAGGATAAAACAAGTTTTGAGATGTAAGAAGAAAAAAGAATGGGTATATAAAACAAGGAACAGTAGAAGAAACTGAAAAAGGTGAATAGAATAGTAATAAATAAACGTAGAAGGGGGGAAAAAGAAAGAGAAAAAGGGGAGGGGGTGAGTATATTCACTATATTGTATTGATCGAGAATTTTAGGTGTATGATGATGACGTCTTCTACTAGTGACAAACCATTAGTGGAATTGACGAAAGGCCTCAATGGCCTTGATAAGGTTGTTCTCCGGGAGGTTCGAGGCAGTTCTGCCGAGGTACGACATGTCATTTTCGTTTCCAGAGATCTTTACTTTTTCCGTCTCCGTTTAATTGGATTTCTTGAATCTTATAGATTTTGTGGGGTATCTTTAGATTTAGGTGAAGTTTTGTTATAGGTAGATATTAGGTTAAGGGGGGGGGGGGATCTGAATCTGTGTAGCATGTTGATTTCCATTGTCTGAAATGCTAATGTGGAGGGTTTGTATATGCATCTTTATCGTGAATTCGGCTTTTTATGGTGATTTCTTTTAAGATGAACTCATAAAATCTTCACTTTCTCAAAGAGGATGCATCAGTATAAACCCATAACAAATCGATAATAACATTAATAAAATGGAGTTTACTATTGTATTTTAGTATTTGATTGAGTTCTTGATGATTATCTGGAGGGTGACTATGGCAGCAACAGGCATTTGGTGACATCTGGAGCATTTCATCAAGCAACGACATTGCTCCTCGTGCATATTATTACATATGTAGCTCTCATTGACTTGAACAACATTTTGCCTAATTTCTCCTTCCATTTCTTACTACTGACTTGGTCTACACAAACCTACGGCTTCTGTTTGAGCGAGAGTGTAATGAAACATATCTGGTTTTCGTTTTGAGAGAATCTCAAGAATTATGTTTCTTTTTTTTGGGTGGCGTATTGGTATTGTTTTCCTGTTTACAAGATGCAAAATTTTGAAGTTTCTATGAAACTCTTTTGTGTTCAATGTGTCATTATAGTTTCTTGTCCTTCGAGTTCTCCTACTTTCTATTGTTTCTTGTACTTCAATTATCGTATTAATCTGTGGTATTTACTTTTTTTTTCCATACTGCTTTATCATGATTTTATAGTACTTTTCCATGACTTTTTACACTGCTTTGAGTTGCTTGTCCGTGTGTCAAGGGTCCACCGGAAACAACCTCTCTACCTCCCAAGGTAGGGGTAAGGTCTGCGGACACTCTAGCCTCCCCAGACCCCACTTTGTGGGATTTCACTGGGTATGTTATTGTTGTGTCATTATATTTTTCTTCTACACTATTTCCATGTTTTTGGCATTTAGTATAGTTATCAACATCCCTTCTCAAGTGTCCTCCTTTGTAGGTGTATCTCTACGGAGGTCAGGTGACATCTTGGAAGAATGATCACAGAGAGGAATTGCTCTTTGTTAGTAGTAAGGTACTTTCTGTTGTTATCTTCTTGGTGGAATGTTCTATCCAACAGCTAGTCAGAAGAATGAATTTCTGTTACTCTGCTGTGTATTCTGACTGCTACTTTAGAATACTTGTGGATTATGGATCAATTCCGAAGGCAAGGTTCTGGTTGGCTATGGGAAAAGTTATTTTAAGAATTTCCGGATTGAATTGTTGCATGGAATTTTTTTCATCCTCTTCCCCTTGTGAGCTTAAAGAGTTTCCTCCCTTTGCTGACCGACTTTGATCTATAATTTGGGCAGGCTATCTTGTTGTTTGTTATATGGTATCAATAGCACATGGTTTGTTGAGTGCTTAAATATTTAGTTCTTGTGTTGGTTGAACATGCTGAAAGATAAATTACTAGTTTACTACTGAGCTCTAAAACAATACTTAGTAGTTAGTACCTGCCAGGAGAAAAGGGTTCTCAAATCTTGAGACCTTGCTTATTCAACCTTAGTGCAAACATTAGCAAGTTTATTCTGTTTATACAAGGACTTTTCCCTTGGGAATGGGCCAAGAGATTTTAGATAGTGCATGTACATTTAGCAGATCAGGGAACATAAACAGTTGTCTTGGAAAAATTCCTTACCTATTTTTGCTATGTTACACGAATCCTCCAAAACCTCTTGCTGCAACCGTTTCAATCCAACACAATTGGGCCCGGGTGTGGAATATGCATCAGGTTTGGTCAATTCACCTAGGGTGCATTGATACTCATGTCTGCAACTTATGACCAAGAAGTAGGGGCGAGCGGGTCCGGATACCCTAATTTTTTTGAACTACCCGGACCTTACCCAGTAAAAGATCGGTTCCTAAATTTACTACCCGAAACCTACCCGTAGCAATCATTACCCAGAACCTACCCGGAACCGCGGGTCCGGGTAGGTTCCTGGGTACCCGGAATCGGTGTTTCTTTGTGCAAAATAATGCCTTCGAATAACAGCTTTGGTTTAGGAATAAACTCGTATGTTTATCCTCTGAAAGCCAGTGCCACAAAACCCATAAAGAATTCTTTCGGAACAAATATCCCAAGAATGTTTCAAAAATTTGCTTTGGTTTTCATTTCAACTTTCTTTTTCAATAACTTAAAGGAGTACATAGTTTAAAAAATTCAGCTTTTCAGTTTTCTACCGCTTTTGGCTTTTTCTCTGCTTATGATTGTCACTTTGTATTATTTGATTTATTTCTTGATGGTGAAAGTGATTGTTCTGCATTTGGTTTTCCCCCCTTAAATGGTGTACTTTAGTATGTCCTTTTTTTTTCTTTTTTTTTATTAACTAAAAAATAATGGAATTAAAAAAGAAAAAATATTTAATATTTCATAGGTTTCGGGTAGTTCCGGGTCCGGGTACCCTGTCTCTATTTGACGGAACCGGAACCGGACCCGACATTGATCGGTTCCTAATTTTACTACCCGGAACCTACCCGTTATTATAATATATCTACCCGGAACCTACCCGTTAGTGTCGGTTCCGGTCGGGTATCTGGGTACCCCGTACCCGTGCTCACCCCAAGAAGTGTAGCTTGGTTGAAATATTGGTTTTCGTTTTGGACTTTTGGTTTTGGTTTCTTAGTTACCTTTTTCTCCAATTTGTTTGGTTGTGTATACATACACACACACACAAAATCAATAATCCTTGTTCTTATATTTTTTTTAGCTGTAAGCTTAGGTAGCAGTGAGATCTGTTCATACGTGTTTATGTGTATATACACACGTGTGCAGTGGCAGAGCCACATAGGCTCAAGGGTTGTCGGTTGAACTCTTCCCCTGAAAATTACTGTATATATAGGAGGTTATATTGTGTATATAGGTCAAACCGTCAAATATTATTTTCATACATCTATATTAAATCTTGAACACCCTTAGCGTGATATACTGGATTCGCCAATTTGTGTGTGTATATATATGTATGTATGCACGTATGTGTGTGTGTATCTATACACACACTAATCTTTAAGGCGGTAAACTTAGGCAGCAGAGAGCTGCCCATATGTTGGTAAACCTACAATGGATTGGATTAGCGTGTATTAGCCGTAGTTTATGACACACTTAGGTTTCGGCCTAATTAATAGAATGTAAGGCAGTCAACCCCCACCTAAGTAAAGTTACTGCTCCTTTGGTAATGAAAAGGCGGTACTCTATCACAACAAGACAAGTTAAGTTGATGGGCCACCGTTTTCCTGGGAAGAGGAATCGTTTTCCTTATGTGTTTTGTATATATATATTCACATAAAGTATTAGAATGCACTTCTACTTGATGACAGTATGAGATACCCTTATGGAATACAAGAACTTGTTTATACTTGCTTTAGTCCGTCGACTTTTCAGTTAATTTCTTCTATACACACTATACAGTTCTTAGTCATATCTTAGCACATGTAATCCTATTATCCTTGGATATTTAGCTGATGTCAAATCTGACTTCTATATCTGCACCTATATTGGTACCACACCTCTGTTCAGTAGATCTGCTATTGCTGATATTAATCGGATAATGATGGACTTTCTTACAGACATTTTGTTGAATCAAATTTTCTTGATTTTTGAATGAGATGGGAGTTGTAGAATTTGAATGCCTTTTTTGTTTCATTTGTATAACCCCTTTGCGAGGTGGCATATCATTGGTGATCATTCTAGTACATATTTTTCTACTTATCTAACCAAAGTGAGGAAAAAAGAAAACATAAATCTTTCTTACTGATAACAGTTTGAACTTTCTTTACCTGATTCTTTAATGCTGGCAGTAGAACTGTCTCCTGCGAAAAACTTCACCTGGTAAACTGTCATATAATTTTAGTTGGATATGAGTTTTTTTCATTGGTATAATTGGATGAACATGAGGATATAAGTTCATAATTGCATTACTTTCTAATCCACTACACCTTTGCAGGCCATTTTTAAACCTCCAAAAGCAATTCGTGGAGGTATTCCTATATGTTTCCCACAGGTATTTGATTTTGAAGCATCTTCATGGTTTTTCTAGTTGTTGCTCATTTTGGTAAAAACTAAGCTGTTTTCTCTTTGCAGTTTGCAAATTGTGGCCCTCTTGAGTCGCATGGATTTGCCCGAAACAGGTTTTGGAGCATTGACAAAGATCCACCTCCATTTCCAGCAGCCACTTCTTCTAGGGCTTTTGTCGACTTGATCTTGAAACCCTCTGAGGAGGACTTGAAAATCTGGCCTCACAGGTTTTGGATGAATACTGTCAATATACATATTAGTCTTTTATTAGGTTTTATTGTTACTTTATACTTACATGGATCAATAATCATTTTTAGTTTTGAGTTCCGGCTGCGGGTAGCTTTGAGTCCTGCTGGAGATTTGATGTTGACGTCTCGTATTAGAAACACCAACACTGATGGAAAGCCTTTCACATTTACATTTGCGTATCACACCTACTTCTCTGTTTCAGATATCAGGTATGGTTACCAATGTAGTTTTATCATTTTCTTCTTGTTTCCTCCAAAGGGAAATTCTCTTTCAAATTCTGGAAAGTTCATAAACTTAATTGCAGTTAAAATGAATGATATATTATGATGATAATTAATGTTTCCTTTGTATTTCCAAGAAAACTCGTGCTTGGTAATGAAAAGATTCAGTGGTGAATAACTTTTGTAATATTTTCACTAGGGAATATGAAATGGGTAGACTTCCTAATTTGAGGTGTCTTTTTCTCTTTCACCTTCACTTATATTGGATTGACAAAGGGAACAGAATATGTGAGTGAGTGACTCCGGTGCATGTCTTTTGGCTTATTATAATTATTATAACTTGCACTAATTTTGGTTGATGTAGGTAAATATAAATATTATATTTTTTTGAAGTAAATAAAGATTTTATTTATGTCTATAGCGAATCACCAAGTTTGTGCAGGACTTAACAAAAAGGGTAACCCCCATATACAAAACAGGTTACTGTTGTAACGAGCTAATGAATTCTATCGTACTTTCTTCGATATATTCATATGCCAAATTGCTGCAGAGAGCTAACTGACTTAAGCATCTATATTCAGAATATTTACAGGTGTAGCTTTATAGCTTTACCCTGAATACACCTCTGGTCCAATTTTTCTATATTACCAAACAAACACAAGCTGGACTTGATCTTAATATCTGCTTTACTTCCTTCCATAGTATCACATTTCAAAACACTATTAGGGGTCGTTTGGTAGGATGCATTAGAGAAATAATACATGCATTAACTTT
The DNA here is from genome assembly GCA_034509755.1 of Anisodus tanguticus. Lineage (NCBI taxonomy): Eukaryota > Viridiplantae > Streptophyta > Magnoliopsida > Solanales > Solanaceae > Anisodus > Anisodus tanguticus. The sequence continues at coordinate 15,964,792 of CM067543.1, read as the reverse complement.
GTATATTACTAATACCTTGTTTTGGTATTTTTTTTCAACCTATGTATAACTAATACAATCCTTAGTTATAACTAATACAAGCATTAGTTATACACCCTATTTGGTATTATCCTATGCATAACTAATACATAGCAAACCATAGTATTAGCGATGCAAGGGTTTTTAATACATCCCTCACATAGTATAGTATGATTTTTTTTTTAGAAATTATACCATGCGTGTTATTTCTAATACAACACCAAACCAAACAACGGATAAGAAATATTCCCTGCATAACTAATGCCAACATAACTAATACCAGCATTACTAATACCAACTTAACTAATACACCCTCTTCAACATTATTCTTATATACCCTACCAAACGACCCCTTAGTACATTATACAACCCGATGGCTCATCAAGAGAGGTTAGCAATCTCAAGGATACCCCACTTTATCGAGTGAGTCAAACTTGTCCCAGACAGTATTCCACATCTTACAATCTCCACTTTTACATAGAGCAAGTTCTCATTGACAAAGATGAGGTTGGAATCAATATAGACCAATTCTTCTGCTCTTTGTGGTGTTATTTTTTTCTCTGCTCTAATGGACAAAGTCGTATATAGTCCAAAACAAACTTTGGAGTGTAGGTGCATAGAGACCGTACATAGCCATCAACTCATTGATCCACCAATGCTTTACTTATAGTACAATCATACTTAAAGGAGCTCCCTTATTTGTTGCACATTATATCACTAATTTGGTCCGTTCAGAGGTTCTTTAAGTCATCTCTTAAAATGCATATACTCCTCTCTTGTACATCTTTAGTGTTTCTAAAAGCGGAAAGTGCAACAAAAGACAAGATTACTGGGCTCTAACGGAGAAGCAAGAAGCTAAAAGCATGGTTCTTCCAGATGAAGTGCACAATTTTTGATAATTACCAACATATCTTTATTGGTAGAGATCTGAATTAATATGTGAGTAAGTATAATCACGGTGACCGAGTACATGGGGATATGGTACTAGGAATAATGGAAGAAAGGGTATTCCAAATTTCAAATTAACTTATGATTTTATTTTAGCCAACACATATTTTAAGAAGAGGAGGCCCACTTGATAACATTGAATATTGGAGATAACCGTAGCCAAATAGACAAAAGGGATTTGCAGACTAGAAAATATGATATGTATATTAGAAGAAAAAAGAAAGGGTTATTGCTTAAGAATAAAGAAACGGAGAAGTAAATAAACAGAAGTAGTAGAAGAAGAGGCATTACAGATTCGAGAAAGAAGACAAGGATGACAAAGAGAACATTGAAGTATACATGCAGAGGAGTCCTAATACTCAATAACAATTTGTCCGTTTTCACCCTTTTTTTTATTTTTACATATTTGTTTTGAGTAAAATTTACTGTTTTGCCTTTTAAAGTGAGACTCAAAGAAGCAGTTGTGTCTTGTTGGATCACTTTTACTTTACGTTTGAATGCACGCTTCTATGAAGTGCTTCACATCACCCATGAAGGAATCACCCCTTGTTTTGCATTGCCCAATCTGTTTAAGCTATGAATTAGTGGCTTCTAATAACGCTGATGTCTATATCTCTACGCCTCGATTATCATTCATGTACCTCCTCCAAACCAAGTTTGAGAAGTCAGCTAAGTTCCCGTCCTTTGATGGTGAGTCTATTGAGTCATTTCAAACCTTTGAAGTATCTAATATTGTCCTTACACAAAAGCATTTTGGGATGTAACATGTTTGAAGGAAAACATTTATTTTTCGATTTATTAGATGCTTCTGGCTAGACTTATAGGTTTTTCGTTCTTGATTATTGATGTCTGGTCCTCCTAGATAAGCGCAATGAAAGTTGTTCTGAGGCTCTTCTAATATTCCCAATGTGAGGTTCAGGAGTAAAAGGGAGACCTCTTTAATTATTATTTTAAGATGTGTTTTAGCATTGTTCCTAGAATTTTGTCTTAGTAAACTTTTGGAAGACCTAAATTCGGTTGCCTCTTTGTAGAGATTTATGTAAAAACAAATATACAGGATATTTTTTCCGACCACGTGAATAAAGCTACTATCTTGAATAGCATATAGCTCGGCGGGAATAAAAGGAAGAAAGTTAACCCCTCCGCTTGCTCTTCTGTTCTCTCAACTGCCATCTGGTTTCTGTGCAATATCACAGCCTCTTTTTTAATCAGTAAGCATTAAGAATAAGGATCATGTTTCTTCATTGTCATCTTTTCCTCTTTATTTTGTATGGTCGATTTAATTATCTATCCTTTGAAGTATGGGGAGGTCTTATGCACTTCTAGAACTAGAGAAGGTCCATTGAGTTTTGTTAATAAGTACTGCTCCAAGTTTATTGACTTGCTAGTTAAATAATTATTAGAAAGTCCCATATAGGTTGTGGTGGGATGGGCAGGCCTCCTTATTTAAGTCTTGGACAATCCTCACCTCATGTGCTAGTTTTGTGGATTGAGTTAGGCCCAAGCTCCATTGCTTAACATGGTACCGGAGCAGGTCGAGGCCCCGAGTTCGAGTCTCACCGCCACCCATTATCAAAATGAATGTCCACGTGGTTGACTCACAAAAAAGAATCAAGCCCGCACATGAAGGGACGTGTTGAAAACATTTTTGAAAACGCGTTGTCCCAGAGTTGTGAACTATTCATATAATTTCTCATTTTCCCTTTTTACAGTGAAGTCCGTGTTGAGGGCCTTGAGACACTTGATTATCTTGAGAATAAGGAGAGATTCACTGAACAAGGCGATGCAATTACTTTTGAGTCTGAAGTAAGCATCTTATCGGCTGATGCTTCAACTATTTCCTTTCATTGCTTTAGCACATATGATTTGTCTATTGTGATGTTTGTGCCATGTTCTTCAGGTGGATAAAATATATCTCAGTACTCCCACAAAAATTGCGATCCTGGATCATGAAAAGAAACGAACATTTGTTGTTCGTAAGGATGGGTTACCGGATGCAGGTAATTGACAATCTTTGTAGCTTTCCTGCGGGTAATGAATTTCATTTATCTAAGGAGTAAATTGGTTTACTGAATGCTGATTCTTCTGGGAAAGGAACCAAATATATGCATTTTTCCTTGGGTGCAATAAGGGAACAGTCATTCATTTGTGCTGCTTATGGATTAGGAAACTTGATTTCTAGGATTTTTTCCTCCCGTGCCACTCTTCAATATATCTTGAATAAATTGTTCAGGCATGTAGCAACTCAATATTTGTAGAATGTATGTTTCGATTTTGTAGAAGAAAGTGACTTCTTTCTGTAATTCTTCTTCCCAGTTGTATGGAATCCTTGGGACAAGAAGGCAAAGGCCATGGCTGATTTTGGTGATGAAGAGTACAAGCACATGCTGTGTGTTGAGGCTGCTGCAGTGGAAAAATCTATCACTTTGAAACCTGGTGAAGAGTGGAGAGGAAGACAGGAAATTTCTGCTGTTCCTTCTTGTTATTGCAGTGGCCAGCTTGACCCAAAGAGAGTTCTCCTTGGCAGCTGAGAAAACTTTTTGCTGGTTTATATTGTGTACAGGTACGTTACTGATTCAGTACGTAGTCTTTAGTGCTCAGCAATTCGATAACTACTAGTGAATCTTCTGAAGTAAAGTACATTAAAAAGGGCAGCCGGGTGCATTAAACTCCCGCTATGCATGGGTCCGGGGAAGGGCCTGACCACAAGGGTCTATTGTACGCAGCCTTACCCTGCATTTCTGCAAGAGGCTGTTTTCACAGCTTGAACCCATGACCTCCTGGTCACATGGAAGCAACTTTACCAGTTACTCCAAGGCTCCCCTGCTTATCCCTCGACCTTGAGAACTTAAGCCCGGCGCCTAACCAGTGCTCCACTCGGTCTGAAGTAAAGTACATAATCAGAATAAAATTATAAAAAACTATTTAACAGTTCAAAGTTTGAAAACGGATTATGGACCTTTTCCTTTGGTTTGTGGTTGGGCGTGGAGGAGGCTCTAAGAGGGACACATTGGGTGGGTGGGTGGGTGGGGTTTGGAAGAGGAGTGGGTTATCTGATTTTGAGGGTCTCAATATAAAGTTTTTTTGGTGAGGGAACGTATATCGAAAGAGCAACACAACTGTGTCAGACACGTCTTTGTTGATGAATGATGTGTTCTTGACAGAAAGGTGAAAGGGAAACTATCTCTTGATGATCCTTTAGAGCCCTACAGAATAATATTCCTTTTAATGATCTGTGTCACCATGTAAATTTCCTGTAAATTCTGCTATTTTTGTTAATCTGTCTGTAAACCACAGTCAATAGCTTTCCATTCACCTTTATCATAGCTGTTCATATTGTTATGAGGTTGATAATAATTGACATATATTATCACAGCGTCATTTCCAATTAACAAGTTATATCATTAGCTCAAAATTTCTCTGGTGGTTCTAGATTGAGCAGGCTGTAGTATCTTCCAGGTCTTTATAGTTTAATTTTATCCATTAGTATCTTCCTACTTTTTCCAGTCCTTGAGGTTTGTTGCTTCTTTGCTCCTGCAGGTGCTTTGTTGCAATTTATGGTTGGAGTGCAACAGTGACCTCTGCCAAAGACCCTTTATTCTTCTCCTTGTTTACATTTTCCTATACCTTGGGTTGGAAGGTGAACTTCTTGAGTAGCCAAGTTGTTGAATAATACTTCGTTTAATGGTCAAATATTTTGGTATGATCTCAGTTTAAGGAAGACGCATGGTCTAAAAGAGTTATAACTGTTCTTATAAACAAGTATACTATGATTCTTCTGCCACACTAGTATACTGTGGGTCGAAACGCCTTTTTTTTGGGCACTTGAGGCTCCGCAGAAGTTGATCCAAGTTCTGAAAATGCATAAAAATGTATATAGAACAAATGCCTGGCTTTTATGTTTCCTATATTGTTGACTTAACCCTACTTTGCTTGGATCTTATTTGATTGTACTTTGCGAATGGTGTTGGACCGAGTAGTGACAGCAGGATCAGTCATCTTTGGTGTCTTGATTATCTAGTGGCCAGAAATTGCATTATCCTGGGGCATCAGTTGGTTTTGCAGAAATCTGTACTTGTCACCTCAATGCCTTGCACATTTGCGAAGTCAAAGTTACCAAATTTGCAACTTGTTACCCTCTTAATGCAAGTGATTGTCTGAAGAGCATCATACATTTTTTTTTCCATTTTTTTATAATGGCGGTGTTCGGATCAGCTTGTGCGCTAGACTATTTCACGAGTACTTTCGACCTCTCATCAATACGGTTAACTTTGCCCATGAAGGTTAAGGTAGATGTGGGAAATCACTCTGTTTATTGTCTATAACTAATGAGATTTGAATCTCTAGTATTTCATGGTTTTCACTCACTTTAGGCTACACCTTTGGGTCCAAATGTATAGTGGATCTGTATCCTCCATTCGTGGTATGGTAGAGGTATTGTCCAAGCCTTTACGCCAAATAAATACATAATTACTAGGGCTTCAGAAAAATCGAGTCAAAGCACCGGACTCAGACATCGTTTTGAGTTCAGGACTGAGTTTCGCTCTAAGAGTTTGTTCTCTCAAGTTTGATATAACATTTTACATTTATATCGCAAGTCAGTTTCTCCTCTTTTGATAGACCTCTTTGCCCTCTTCTGTTCATATTTTCGGGAGATTCATCTGCCTCCTCTTTAGTTCTGCTCATCACATTTGTCTTTTATTTGGTATATAACATGTGTTAGGGTGGTTGATGTGGAAACGCACAGAAATCTCTGAGCATCACTTAGTAAGCAATATATTACAATATTGTCAGTTGTGAGGCATTTTTATATTTAGATAAACAAATTTTTGTGCTCCCTACTTCACACGACATTTCTCCTTCCTTATGTTCATCCTTTTTCCTCCTTCACTTTCACATCAAAAGAAAACGGCCAAAGTATGACATTCTTCGATTTTTTTAAATTCCCTTGCTAGAATTTCTAATCCACTACTGAGTGAAACAATGGACAGAACATGACACAAATTCCTTACTCGAGTTTGAGGGCATATGTTGACTGAAAATCAGAAAACTGTCTCTGCACCTTCTCTCTTCCTTGTCTATTTCTCTTCACTTTTTTAAAAACCAAATACTCCATAAACAAAGTTTGCCACTGCTCAGTGGAAAAAGAAAATGAAGAAATTCTGGGTAGTGCATAGCAATTGCGGGAGTGGGCCTCACTATCGCGATGAAGGAAATCGATGGCAGTGAATTAAATTTCCAAACTTGAAAATATTTATATTTTCATAATTTTAGTTCTAGAGCTTTGGTTAGGGTGATTTCAGGGAAACCTTCACGATTAAACTCGGGGTTAGGTTTCTAATCACTATTTTGTCAATTTTTACTGATTTATTCCATTAGATTAGTGATTAACTCATGATTGGAGTGAGAAATTGAAGGTTTTAGCCCTAGAGTAGAAATTGTGTATTTCTTCAATTTCAAGGTCGAATTGTGATAGTTTTAGCTTATTTTCTAGATTTGGACTACTAAAGCTATGAGTAAATCAATTTTCAAAATAAAATTTCAGTTTTTCCTTTATGTGCTCGGGGTTATCTTTTTGGGTTTCAAATCAAAACATAGCAATATCGTCTAGGGACTCGTTATCTTATGAATAATAAGTATTTGATAGATTGAGAACGTTTCAAAGCTGTATGGAAAGGAAATGCAAAATCATGAAGTTCGTGGCGCGTTTGCTCGACATTCGAGGTATGTTAAGACTTCCTACACTTCGTTGAGTGACGTTTTGCTAACTAAAGACTAAAAACAGAATAGATAATGGGTAAGGGCATAAGATGGGGTCTTTTACCTATGGTATGATGGGCATTAGTACGAGTACCGATGTTATGAATGAGAAAGTTTATTAATATGTAGTGACGGATTGTAATCCAAGAATGCCAAAACATATGTGAATTAGCTGATGATTGTTTGACTTGATTGCTTGTTATGTGTATATATCACTCCATAGACCCGTATACTTGTGTTGATTGAGTTAAATATATATTCATGTATGAATCAGAATTATATTAAAATGCATTTGATATTTCTGTTGTTGTGATCATCCATACACACCTATTTGATGGTTCACGTAATGTGACTTGATGTGAGTTAGAATTTGTCTATTTGGAGTGAGGTGCCGAAGAAAAATGGTTCCCGGGAAATGTGAGATGCCGAAGGGAAATGGTTCCGGTGAAATTGTGATAAAGCCAAAGGGAAATTGTTTCGGTGAAATTATGAGAAAGCCAAAGGGAAATGGGTCCGACGAATGTGTGTAAGCCAAAGGAAAATGGTTCCAACAGTATATGGACCTCACGAGTCCCTCATGGATCACGAACTCCCAAAGATTACCGAAGAGTGTCGTGTATATATGATTTTGAGAGGATTTGGTTTCTGAAACACCCTATTGCATTGCATGGCATTATAGTGCATCACACACTTCATTCTTACTTGATTATGTGCTTAAACTGATATTTGGACATTACTTGACATTTGATTACCATTATTTCGGTGGAAATTTGATTATTGAATGCAATGTAAACTTGCGTGGCTAAATGATGTTTTTTCTTAAAAATCTTTTCACAATTTCTTCGTTGTCGTTCGAGGAGATATACCGAGTACACGTGGTTTCGTATTCATACTGCACTTGCGACACCCTTTTGTGGTATAAATTCGATGGCGAGTACGAGTGCACTTCATGGAGCCTTCTGAGTTCGAGTTTGATTGATCCAGAGTTGTAGTGAGCTGCTTGACTATTCGGCGGCCCACATCTCCCTCCATTTTTTTTATCATTCTGTCATTTTAGTATTCAGATAATGTATTACTTATATACAGACAGTGTATTCTTAGTTTCAGACTTGTATCGTATTGTAGTAGCTCTTATACTTGTGACACGAATCTTGGGAGGATGTTGTTTTTTCGCATTTTTATTTCAGACTTAGTATTGGATGTTCATCTATCTTTACTTTCCTCTTATTTAGTTATGTTGATATTTTGAGTTTTGGGGTGGCTTGCCTATCAATTGGAAAAAATAAGCGTAATCATGACTATCGATTTTGGATCATGATAGAAAGAGAAGATCAAGGCTGGAGGATGAGCCAAAGAAAGGAAGTTGGAAACTGTGCAACATCCACTCCTATAAAAAAGGAAAAACAGTAGATCTAGAAATATAAAGGGGCTCCAGGAACTGACTTCCCAAATATCATCACTAGGGAACCTGGTACATAGAGAATGAGGATGAGAAACAAAGAGATAACCGTTAAGTCATCACAAACTGTGGACAAAAAGGAGGAATCAACAGTAGACAAACAAGAAATAAACCACACAGACTTATGGTAGTAAACACTTCCAGAGAAACCACATGGAGGAACTGGTTCTCTGAAGGATAATATACGAATATACAAGCCATTACAACCTATCTATGGACACCCGTGAAGAAATTAGTCCAGACGAGTGTTGAAGAAGAAGGAAAAATTTAAACCTGCATAAATAGGAGAATCAACCAAGAAGCAGAAACTGAAGATGAATTAATTACTGCAGTCCTTTCCCATTGGCTATGAAAAAAAAGAGTTCTCAAGATATAATTATATGCACTCTTGGCATGGGAAATCGATCACATACAACACATTTAACGAACAAACTAGTCAAAGAACATGGTTCTAATGACTACCAGGTATGCATCTCATTTCCAATTGAAAGTCGCTTAAATATGTCTATACTGCCAATCCATCCTAATAGGCTATAAAAATCCCCTCCAGAAAGAAATCAACTTGAGTTTCCCTATACCAATACCCAAGTTTGCAAAGTCTCTCCCTTGTTTGCAAGTCCATATTTATTGGTCGATAGACATCTAACCCACATCAAATGATCACCAATAGAAAACTCCTGAAGTGACATATGCTAAGAAATTGAAATATTCGTTATTATAGAACACAAGAAGTGACCCAAGGAGAAGGATAGAAGTGAGACTTGAAAAAGAAGAGGAGGACACTAAACATGGAGAACATTGGAAGAGTTAGTATCCAGGGGGTAAAGAGATTAATAAGAGGGAAATTTTCAATTAGGAATATAAAAAAAAAAGCTAACTCAAAACAAAGTCAGTAGGTATGAAGCAAGAAGAAGAATAGGATGATTCAGAAGGGGAACTAAACTTAACAAAAGAGTAACAAAAGAGGATATATGTAATCACCTATATAGGAACTTACCTACACAATTGAGCTTAAGAGAACCTGGTCCCTATCCCCTCACAGTTTATGCCAAGCCCAAATCCTACCAAATACCGACATAACATTCATATCTTTCCTGATAGTATAGAATGATATGTAACAATATTTTGATTTGGGTCTTATGAATTAAGGTGGTGTATGCGAATATTCCTCTTACGATTTTAACTAGATTAAGTTGTTAGAGCTTCTATGCATGCTAATTATTTTTTATGATGTGAAAAGGTGGAAGATTCAATTCATATAAGTTCAGATATACAGATCATATGCCAACATCAGATATATCAGGCACATACAATACATGACCATAAAGGACTAAAGATTATTTTTTATGATGTCAAAAGGTGGAAGATTCAATTCATATAAGTTCAGATATACAGATCATATGCCAACATCAGATATATCAGGCACATACAATACATGACCATAAAAGACTAAAGAATGGTCCAAGATGTTAGAAGATGAAAGCTGCATAGTATATACCCAGTTTCCATTTATCACTTTATGAAAAGGAAATGTTTCTTACTTATAAAAGAATAATCCTATTAAAAGACACTCAATGTAAATGAAGTGATTCTTAATCTATAAAAGAACACAGTCCTAGACACTAGATGAAGAGTCATAAGGTAGGAAATCAATGGGGAGATAAGGTTGGAACTCAAATGTCATGAGCTGAAGAACCTGGTCCTAACACATATCATCATTACAGGTTCTATATAGCCTAGCCACCTACCGAGTTATAATAAGTGGAAGGTTAGTCCCTACTAAAAGATTAAGTAATCTCTCTTACTTAGTCTTACCGACTAATGGATCTTACAAACCTTGTTGAACTCGAGGGTGAATTACTCCGAGCTTACAAACCTCGTTTAGTAAGCCTTAATTGTATCAAAACAAAGATGTAGTGTTAGAAAAATATGGAGTTGGTTCTAAGAGAGAAGATTGTCAGCATAGTAGCAATGTTTAAGGGAGAAGAACTAATCCAGATCTGAATATTGAAGTAAGCTGGTCAGAATGCATATGAAGGGAAATTGTGTGTTTTTCATCATCAAAAAGAGGAAAATTGTTGAGTAGCTGTTGGCTCAATGATCATGAGCTTAATATTGAAGTTTTGATGATTTGACAAATAATGTATCCAATGACAATCAAAGGGAGCCATAAGGAAGGATTCATTTGAAGAAATAGATATCCTAGAAGATCTCTTAAGGACTATGTAAAGCAATCACAACATTCAGAAGAACTGATCCTTACTCTCACGCAATTGGAGACTGAAGCTATTCCATGTCGACATTGGAGAAAAAAGAATATTGATTGATTCTTATTCGATAATGAGTTGGACTTAGAGTTATATTAATATTCTACAAATACCATAATTTTAATTAACATGAAAATTAATATTGAAGTAGGATAAGAAAGCATGTGCACAAATATGGAAAGAAGGAAGATCCAAGTCAATCAAGATTTGGGTTTTGGGTGCAATTAATGAAACCAAAACTTTCTTCGAATCAAGGATTGAAGGCGGAAACTACTTCTATATAAATACAACACAATCAAGCATTGGATATTGAAAGCACAAATACTCCAATGCGAGACAAGAGTGAGCACAATCAACACTTTTGTCTCAAGAAAAGCCAACTGTCTAGATTTATCCATTCACATTCTTTAGTTGTAGTTAGGTTCTTTTGCGGTTCCCGCCTATTTACCTTTGAAAGTATTGTGTAATAGGTACTTGTTAGTTAGTTACTGGATCAATTGTAAACAACTAGGTTGTTTATGTCATACCCCGAACCATGGCCTGGGTGTAACACGACACTCGGTGCCTGACTGCATGTGACTGAGCGAACCACATGGATGGCTGAATCAACATGGGATATATAATGATGCGGAATGTAATATATAAACAGACTGAGCTGCTAAAAAGTCTAATTGAATAATCATAAATGCGGAATGAGTCTGAAATATAAAAGTGTAGCCAACATGACTAACATAAAAGCCTGCTAAAACTGATTGGTTGCACCTCTAGTCTATGAAGCCTATGAAGAATAGCAAAGTACTGACTATTTAACGGGACAAGGTCCCCGGCATACCTGACTGTCTAATGTACTGAAATACTGTAAATAAGATAACAACCCAAAGAAAACTAGGGCTCACCAAGCAGATGATACGAGAATTCTAGCGAGCAGAGCCGTCGCCTTGTAAATTGTTACCTGCATCGTGAGATGCAGGCCTCGGGCAAAAGGGATGTCAGAAAATTTGAATTGTACTAGTATATAAAACCAACTGAAAGAATAATTAGTTATGAGGTGCTTGGAAAAGGGCAGCCCAAATCAATAATATGAACATACTGATAGCTAAACTGAACATGAGAAATATAGTCATAAGTACTATCACGTCCCAAATTGGGGAGTGTGCGGGCAACTATCTTTTTCCCGCTCGGTAGGCAAACTCGTCCCTTAATCACAACTCAGTCAATAATAAAGTAAAACCCAACCATCAAACATATATAATAAGTCTAGGATAGATAAGGAAATAATACGAAAGTAATACAACAATCCCAAAGAATCTGGTCTAAGGTCGTACAAGAGCCACTACTACACAACTACAAGTCTTGATATAAATACAAAGTCTGAAAAGTAAAATACTGTCTCGGAATAGCAAAGTAAGACAAGAAGATAAAGAGAGACATCCGGGTTACAGATCCATCCATGTGCTCACCCTAGATACTCATCAACAAAGCCTCGGGAATCAGTCACGAGGAGAGGAAGTGGACCATGTCTTGTACTCTGCACCCATACAAGAATGTAGCAAAGTTGTATCAATACAAAAAATATGTACTGGTAAGTATCATATGCCGACTAAAGTTAGATAACATATATAAAGTAAGAGACTGAAAGATAGGCATGCTCACAATCAGATATAAACACAACACAGTTTAAGAATAGCATTAAAACTACAAATACCAAGTCTGAATCCAATAAGTATGAATATGTGACTATGAATGCATATGCAATGCAATGATACACACATGCTCCAGATGATTTATCTCCACACCTCGATAGTGATGACCCATGGGGGACCCGCGAAGTGCATGTACCTGTTGCATCGCACAACCCGATCCAGTATATGCTGCAGAATGTGCAACCCGATTCAAATGTACGAATGATATTAATGCCAATGAGAATATATCAACGCCAATGGAAATATATCAAGCCAATCGTGCCACACATGGACACATAACATCATCTCAAGAATGAATCAATCCTTCCTCTATACACCGTCAAGTCTAGTATCATACACGTGGGGATGATCCACTAGATCAAATAAGGCAACAAGACACAATAACGCAACAATACCAACCTATGTATTCCATCCCAACTTCACACCAGATGGCATAACATGCTTTCTCAAACAATCACTAACTCTACATATACTTTGCTAACTGAAGTCTAACCATAGGGTAAGCCGTAACCTACCTGAATGCCAAGTTGGTGCCACAACAAGGCCACCTGGAGCCTTGATTTTCTAAGGCTTTCGGTTATACTTGAAGTCTAGTCATAATTGAAATATAAGTTATAAATGAAAACTAACAATACACAAACCTCTATACATTCGTTCTAATCGAAAATCAATTTTAAGAAGGGGAAATCGGGTCTACAAGAGCAACACGAGGATTTTAAGGGTGAAATTGGTAACCCGACATCATAGACGTTCCATACTATCCTCCAATTGCTAATTAGACTCATTAAATCGCTAAAATCATCTTTAGATCAAAACCCCCCAATCCGTGGATCAACCCTAACTCTCCATAATCAATCTCTTAATCCAATTTTAGAAATCAAGCTTCCTTTCCTCTAATTTAAGACATTCCATGTTAATATCAGCAATATTCATCAAATTATCTTAATAATATAACTAAAAATTCAACTACCCAAAGTAAGGTTGAAGGTCATCTTCCCAATTAACCCCATTCATTTTCACCATTAAATCAAGCTTAAAGAGGTAGATAATTATAAGACAAAGTAAAGGGACTTACCCCCAAGATGAAACAACTTCAAAACCCTTCAAATCACCATTAATGATCTCAAGGTTGAAGATTTGGTGAATAGGAGGAATGGGCTCGAGGTTATAAATAAAAAGTATTTTCTGATTCAGCGTTATCCGTTCTGGTGGAATCGTATCCGCCATAGCAATCTCGCCTCGACAGAGAACCATTCGCTGAGGTGGATCTCATTAAAAGTCAGGGACCTCGCTTCAGTGGTCCAGGCTCCACTGGGGCAGACCCGCTGAGGCATGAATATTCACGCTGGGGCGAGACACGAGAAACTAGGAAAAAAATCTAGTTTCCACAAGTTCCTCCCAATATTCTGACATCCATCGAGGCCTCTCAAGCACAAACCAGAGATGCATTCACACATAAAAATACACTACAGACTCACTTGTGGCCTCAGAATTTCTAACGGAGGTCTATTTGATTGGGTCAACACCCAATGGCCAAATACCAACTTTCCGATCAATAACCCAAAATGCTTCTGAGTGCCTCGAGAACTGAATCAAATATCTCACCAAGTCATAAACGATCCTTCGAACCTCACATAATCGACAGATTTTTGAAAATAGTCCATTTATCTTAAAGTCAATTCTTGGTTAAACATTTTCACTTTAAGGTTCTATTCCACAAACATTATAAAAAATCTATCCCGATCACCTCGGGAACCGTACCCCCATCCGCGTGAGTCAAAGTCGTACTAATAAGTCTCGGGGAAGGGTCATCGGGGGATAAATGGATGAAAAGTACCATAACGACCAAACATGTCATTACATCAGATACAAATTAAATAATAGCTCGTCCTCGAGCGACAAAGAAAGAATGTGGGGGGGGGGGGGAGTTCCTGAGTTAGCGAATAGCTGGTGATATTGGGTACGCATATCACTTGGTCTCCCATGTGGCATCCTCAACGGGATGATGCTTCCATTGCACCTTAACAAAAGCTATCTCCTTAGATCTCAACTTCCTAACCTGCCTATCTAAGATCACTCTAGGCTCCTCCTCATAAGACAAATTTTCATCAATCAACACACAATCCCAACGAATGATATAAGACCCGTCTGAATGGTACCTCATCAGCATAGAAAGATGGAAAATTAGATGAACACCTGACATGCCTAGTGTCACGACCCAAATCATAAGTTGTGGCTACACTATCCCTCAAGTAGGCGAACCACATCCCAATATTTAGAAATATCAAGTTAAATAAGCGGAAATTAAGTAAGAATAAATGAACAAGTCTTAAATACTTATCGTAACTAGAAAGATGCAACATCCCCAAAATCTAGTCAAAGGGTACAAGAGCATAAAAATAATCGAAAAATATAAGTCTAGAAATGCCCAATGGCTACATACTATCTGTTGAATACAAATATAGAAGTAACTAAAAGAAGGTCCTTCAGGGGCCACGAATGACCAAGTAGCTCACCCTAAATGACTAAAGGATGTCACCCCCGCGTATCAATCACGGAGCCTAGAACTGGATCCTGGATCAAACTCTACACTCAACAAAAAGTGCAGCAAAAGTAGTATTAGTATAACACTAGTATTGGTAAGCATCATAGGCCGAGTAAGATTAGATAACGCAATAAGCAGGAGAAATAAACAAGTAGCACATAGAGCCAACATGTAAGATAAAGTATCAATAACAAGTCCAATATCGGGAATTTAGGAATCACCAAAGCAAGTATAGATCACAAACAGTACAATTGAGAATGTAATAATAGTTAAGTACAATGCAATGCAATTGTCCTCTCTCCAACTCCACTCTCGTACACACATGCTCAGGACAAAGTCACAGAGCTATGACCCATGGGGAGCCCGCGAAGTCCATGTACCACTCGGCTATCCGACAAAACCTCGAAAGCATCAATCAATGTCGTCTCCGGCAGAAACCTTGGAGGCTATCAATCACTCTCAATCTCCGGCAAAGACCTCGGAGTATCTCTGTCACTCTTAATCTCCGACAATGACCTCGGAGTATCTCAATCACTCACCTCACCATCATGAATATATCAGAATAATAAGTAAAACATGCCATGCGTGGTATCAATCTCAATAGTATCACCAATAATTGATCAACAAGTACAAATCATCTTACAATTCACATTTCTATTTGTCACACCCCAAACTAGGGGGTGTGGCCAACACCCGGTGACCTATTGGCCTGGGCGTACCACTTTGATGACCAAACTTCTATATGAATAGAACTTCCAACCGATAAGGCCGTACTGGGATATATCACAACAACCACACTGAATAAGAGGGACTAGACCAACATATATACATAATAGGACTGACGAGGTCACAACATGATTCAACAAAAGACAACTTAACTGACAAGGCTATACATCAACAACTGTACATACCAGATAAGTCTATGAGTCTCTACAAACAACTATACTATCATATGGCCAGGACAGGGCCCCGACCTATCCATACTTTACATAACTCTACAAAACATACTCACTAGCTGACGAGGAATATTTGGAAAAGATGAAGCTTACTTACTGATGGCTGAATTCAACAGCTCCTACTGTGGTGGCCTAACAGAACCCCTATCAGAACATGCGACATAAACACACAATGCCCCCGACAAAAGGGACGTCAGTACGAAATAAATGTACCGGTATGTAAATCATGAATAATAATATAAAACTGTAAACTGTAAAGAAGTGCATAAAAGCAATATGAAGAGATAAGTTGTAAAGGGAAGCATAAAACAACCTAGATGCCATATAAGGCGAATAATAAAACTCTGAAACTAAAATGAATCTGTCTGGATAAGCCTTACTATATAAACTGCCCTCGACTTATAGTGAGAGGTGTATGATATGTCACTGCCCTTAGGTATACTCTGAGGTGTATGTATGGATGCACATCTACGTGCCTGCCTGACCGACTATAGTGCAACGCGGTGTGTATAATGTACATGTATAGCTGCCCACCGACTATTATATATATAACTACGCCCAAGGATCTAAAGGGAATAATATACAAGGAAGGAATTGAAATATAAGGGATTGAAAAATTAAAAGACAAAGGAGATATGCATAAAGTAAAGTAATTAACTTACAAATTAAGGTTCCTAATAAGGAATCCATAACTTAAATGATCTACAAGAATTTAAATGAAGTAGGCGGTATAACCGACCAACATCATAATGCAAGAATTTAAAGAATTTAAAAGCATGAATTTAAAAGATTAGGAGGTAGCACCATCCATAATAATATTTATTCAAAATATTAAAACTTACAAAGATTTATACTTGAATATTTTCAAGGAGATCTTGGGAGTTTACTAGGAATTTGCGAATTTTGGATAAGGAATTTCATATGAGGGGAATTGGAATTTATCTAGCTTACTTCTCTCTAGAATCTGAAATCTTATAAAAGAAAAAGCTTGTTCTAAATGGAGGGGAGAGAGTATCCTTTTATAGGAGTTTTACATGACATTTTAGTAAAATAAAAAAGAATCTAACTATTCATGACCAATGGAGAATGACGTCATCCATGACATCATCGTCTTTTGGCATTTTCTCGAATTATTGTTGGAATCTTTTACTTTCACTGTTTCCTTTTTGAAAGTATCTTTTTGTGGGTATTTCTGTCGGAATTTTGTCTAAACTTTATTTCGGGTATTTTGTCTTCTTTTGGCGATCTTTTCAGAATCTACTATTGCCAAAAACTGCATTGTCTTCAATATCAATCTCTAGTTCTTCTTCTTCTAATGAAGAGCCTTGTTTTGATGAAGACGATGCAAACTTCAGAATTATTGCTTGCATTTCTTCTGGAATTTTGGCCGCTGCAAGCATTGAGGCCATTTGGGATTTATGGGAAAGAAATTGGGTGTGCTCCGATGTTTGTAGTGGTACCTGTTCATGGATGGGCTTCCGGGTATTTAACCATTCCTGGACTTTGTATGAGGCTAAACTTGCTGATATTTTATAGTTGTCCTACCATCTGATTTTGAACCTTCTTTGGACTGTTGGAATTTTATATATCTCTGAATAATCCACGAACCATGTGAATACAGCAGATGGAATCTGGTTTTTTAGGGGCATATATATTTTTCTTCATCAGTAAGTTTATAAAGGGATTTTTAGAAAAGGTTTAAAAGATTGGATAATTTGGATTTTAAAATATCTTATGATTTTGTAAAAACTATCTTTGTCCAAAATATTTGTCGATAAAAATTTAGAAATTGATTTTATGTCAACTTGTAGTACTACAAGCTGGGAATTTGGAAAATAATTTTGAGAAAGGGTTTTTGAAAATTCTTCTTTCTCTAATTTTATTTTTAAAACTTTGGGAGAAAATTTATCCTCTCTTGAACTCTGGATGATCCAATGTTTATGAATCTGTAACTGTATCAATGTTTTTTGTAGTTTTGAGGATTTGTCTAGGAGTAAAAGGCTTTCAACATGAATTTTTTCTTTCTTGGAGGGTTTACTTAGGCATTTCTTTGTTTTGGAGGAATTCACGGGTTAAGAAATCTGAGATATAATTTATTTCTCCTTTAATATATTCAATATCGAAATAAAAAATGCTAAGAATCACTTGCCATCATGCAAAATTCTGTTTTGATGCAAGGTTTGACACATCTTTTTGTAAAACCTCTTTAGCACTTTTGCAATCAATTCTGAGTAATTTTTTTTGATTTAGTAAATCACTTTAAAAATTTTGTATGCATAAGACGATGCTCAAAATTTCCTTTTTAATTGTAAAATAGTTTTTCTGGGTATCATTCCAATGGACAAAAGTATACTGGACTATACACTCTCCCCCCCTCTCGCTCCCGTGATTTTTATTTCAAGATCCCTCCATATCCTAAGTCAGAGGCGTCTATCTCTACTATCTTAGATAGCTAAGGGTCTGCAATATGAAGATACAGGATTTATAGCACTTTTTTTTTAATTTTCTGGACACAAATAGTATGGTTACTAGTCCATGGAGCAGGGTTTTTCTTTAGTCTATCATGGAGTAGTTTTGCCATCTTATTAATCTCTGGATAGAAATCTAAAACATAGTTTAGACTTCCTAAGAATCTCTGTAATTGAGTTTTATTAAGGATTTTATCAGGAAATTTGTTTGTGAATTCTAAGGATCTTTCTATAGGGGTGATTTTCACCTGGGATATATAATGTCCTAGAAATCTTATCTTAATCTGAAATAGACTCATTTTTTTTTAGAAATTACCAAACCATTTTTCTTTGTAACATAAAAGAAAGTTTTAAGATGTTTGAAAGTTCTTCCACTGAATTTGAGAATATTAAAACATCATCAATAACTATACAGAATTTGGAATAATCATTGAAGATATCATTCATTATTCGCTGGAATTCTGAAGGGGCATTTTAAGACCAAAAGGCATTACATTCCACTCATATTGTCCAAAGGGGTTTGTAAAGGCGGTTTTGTAACGATCTTTTGTAGAAATTTGGATTTGCCAAAAACCTAATTTCATATCGAATTTTGAGAATATCAAAGCAGAATGTAATTTTTGTAATAAATCTTTTTTGTTCGGAATTGGGTATCTGATCCATTTTAGGGTTGTATTTAAGGGTTTGTAATTTATTACTAATCTAGGAGTTTCTCTTTCTATTTCGGAATTTTTCTTTACATAAAAAGTAGCACAACTCCAAGGGCATCTTGATTTGGAAATTAGTTTTTTCTTTTCAAGATCTTGAATTTTTTCCTACAATGTTGTTCAAGATCACTATTCATTTGAATCAGTCTGGCTTTTGTTGGAGTTTGTCTTTCATCAAGTTTTTTCCATAAGGAAGATCTACGATATGTTGATTTCTACTCCATAAAGCATTCGGAATATCAGAACATACTTCGGTTTCAAAAGAATTTTGGAGTTTAGATATTTTTCTTTAACTTTGGGTATTTCTAATTGTGTTTTAAATTTTTTAAAACAAAATATCTTTTTTTAGTTCTTGTAGATGGTATGATTTCCTTGTATTTTTGCATTTATACTATCATTGTGTATTGAACATGCTCTTATTAGGTTGAGATTTCTTATTTTTGGTTTTGTTATAAAATGGAATATTAATTTCTTTTTATTGAATTTAAAAGATACAAAATCGTTATCTACTTTATATGGGGTGATAAGATTTATAAACGGTGTTCCTAAGATAACGTAACTGTGTATGTCACCTGTTAAAACAAATGATGTTTCTATAGAAACTCCGTCATTTTCAATTGATGCACTGGTTTTGGAATCAATTTCAATTTTAGTTTTATTAGCTGCTGCTAATCTTTCACGAGTTTTTCTCTGAATTTTTCTGGTACTATACCTGTTTTTATCAAATTTAAATCCGCTCCTGTGTCAAAAAGTGCAATTGTTTTGAATTTTAAAGTTGTTTGAGAATTTAAGGGTTATTTTTATTAGGTATCTTTTTGATGTGATTTGTCTTAAGACACTTAAAAAGTCTTCTGGGATTTCTTCTAGGCTTTTTATCCAGTTCGCATCTTCAGGCTCTACGGGGTTTTCTGAATCTGATTCTTTAGAATTGGACTTATGAGAATCGGAGTTTTGTGGTATAGTTTTTGAAAGGATTACTTTTATTAATTTAGAATCTCATTTTTATTTTTTTTTTAATTCTTTTATTTATGTTTTTACTTGTTTAATACTTCTTTGTAATTCTCGAGTTGTTATTTATTTGCTTGCTTTTTTCTCTTTTTCTTGATCTTTAGTTAATACACACGTGTTTTCTTTTATCAGAATTTTTAGATTAACTAGTTGTGACTAATTCATTTACTTGAAGGAGTTTATTATCTTTTGTATTTAAGATTGGTATTCCTTTTCATTAGTAATTATGGATTTTAAGATGTCTTTTTTTGTTGATCAGTGATATAATTATCCCACCATCCTTTTAATTGACCAGCGTAAGCAGTTCTGCTATGGTTTTATCTTGTGTACCATTTTGTGTTTTATAGGCATTTGCAACCATGGTCATTTGTTGGAGAAAGCTAAGGACATTGTATTCAGTCATTCCATCTATGTTCCAATCGTAAATGGAAGAGGCATTAAATCGGGATTGAGCTAGGGTTTTTATTATTCCTAGGTCTGGAGCAGGAATTATTTGTAATTGTTGTTGTACGGGTTATTTTCAATCTATTTTATTATCAAGAGGTGTTTTATTTTGGAATTGTTCTAAGGTATCACTGTTATCAGAATCATATGTTAAAGTTGTTATTTTATTACTTGATTGTGGGGTATCTGGAACAATGAGTTATGTATTAGAACTATTGGGTGTCCCAATTTTACTTAATTGATCTTGTATAGCCTGAATAAATTCAGATTTATTTTGTTGGATAATTTAACACTATCTTTGGACACCTGAAATGGTTTAAAGATTGGACTTTTCAATTTCATTTCTTTATACTTTTCTGGAGAATCTATAGTGACTAAAGGACAGGTTTTTATATGTTTTTCCACTATATCTAATTGTTTTCATATGGTATTTAAATTACTATTTGTAAAATTATTTTGTGCGAGAACAGATTTTATATTTATTTTTTCATCTTCTGCTGGATTTTTAAAAGGAATTGCGTCTACAGGGCAACCATGAATGTTAAGCTTAATACCATGTAGAGGAGGGTGGTTGGACTGGATTTTCCTAGAATCAACTAGGGTTTTCCATTCCGGTGTTTTATTCATAGTTGTAATAGGATTTACCGATTTAGAAAAGGGATACTCTATGGAATTTTGAGAGGAATATATTTTAAACCAGTCAAAAAATAGAATGTTTATCCTATTTTCATTTACAAACTCATAGAATTTTTCATGTATTTGTTTCCTAGTATTTAAATAGTTTTTAAAGAATCAAATTCTTTTTCTAGGTTATATTATTCATAAAAATCTTTTTGTAGGAATTTCTTATCTATTCGGAATTCTTTTTCTAAAACACCAATTTCGTTTACTATATTTTCTGTTATCGAGGAAAATATTGGACTAGTAGGTTCTTGGTCATCTATTTCTCTTTAACAGTGGAATTTTCATAAACGAGTCTAGGTATTTCATTGGTGTAGTCTACGTTTCTTAGATTGGGTAAATCTGACGTAGAATGTCTTGATTTTATTTTATAAAGGGTATTTATTATTGAAGGAATTTGTGACTCTTCCTAAATCTAGGGTCTCTATGGAACTTGTATCATTGTATTTACTACTCGTAGATTTTTTACTCGTAGATCTTCTTAGGAATGTTAAACTAACTCTACCATCCTGGTATTATGTTATTTCTTTAAGATGGGTATTTGGTTGGGAAGTTTCTACGGGTTCATGTTTAACTACTCCTTCCAAGATCCATTCATTTGGTAGGGTAATATCGTTCCACCTAATAGGTCTTGATATTATAGTGTTAGATCTGGAAAGGTCTGTTTGTAACAGTAGTGTTTCACCTTTTTTTTACTATGGTACCTAACTTTTGTGTCAAAAGCAGAAAGCATAGCTTTGTAATGAATTCTAAAGATTACTGCTACCGAATTGAACCTTCAAGCATTTGGTAATTGTGGGTTTTTATTTGTATGACAAGGGATTTAGGGTATTTTTATCGTTGAGGGATACTGAAAAGTTTGGGTAACAATCAAAAGAGATTGATCCTGAGCAGAGACTATACTCAACAACACTTAATAAGGAATCTTCAAAGTTAGTGAATCTGGCATCTCTTAAGATAGCAAGAATTGAGGTATTTAATCCTTCTTTAGTTAAGGGTTTTATCCCTACTTGAACTAAGCCAATATGAATATATTTATAATTTCTTTCCCTATATTTTTTCAAGGAATTTTGAGAAAGTAATTGTATTGTTTCAAAGGGTTTTGTTAATTGAATATCTCTTTCTTCTGTTTTAATTGTGAAATCAGTTTTGAAAAATTGGTATTTGGAATTTTTGTAAATTTGATATCTATTTAAACTGAATATAATTCCCAACCGACAGGCTGTCCTGGGATATAACCCAACAACTGCACTGAACAAGAGGGACTAGCCCAACATATATACATAACAAGACTGACAAAGGTCACAACATGATTCAACAAAAGACAACTTAGTTGACAAGTCTATACATCAATAACTATACATATAAGATAAGTCTATAAGCCTCTACGAACAACTGTACTGTCATATGGCCGGGACAGGGCTTTGACCTACCCATACTGTACATAACGCTCCAAAATATACTCACTATCGAAAAAGACGAAGCTTACTTACTGACGAATGAACTAGACAACTCATACTTTAGTGTCCTAGTAAAGCCCCTATCAGAACCTACAGTATGAACACACAACAACCTCGACAAAAGGGACACAAATATGAAAGAAATGTACCGGTATGTAAAGCATGAATAACAATATGAAACTGTAAACTGTAAATAAGTACACAAAAGCAGTATGAAGAGATAAGCTGTAAAGAGAAGCATAAAGCAACCGGATGCCACATAAGGCGAATAATGAAACTCCGAAACTAAAATGAATCTGTCTGGATAGACCTTACCGTATAAACTGCCCTCGACTTATAGTGCGAGGTATATAATATGTCATTGCCCTTAGGTATACTTTGAGGTGTATGTATGGATGCACATCTACGTGCTTGCCTGACGGATACCTATCAGCTCACTATACAGCTCCAAAGGAAATGAGTCTGACAACCTTCAACTAGGTCGAGTTCTACTATGAGAAAAGTAACTGCATCTCTATCTGTACCTGCGGTATGAAACACAGTGTCCTCGAGAAAGGGATATCAGTACGAATTAATGTACTGAGTATGTAAAGCATGAATAAAAATATGAATCTGCAAACTGTAAAGAAAAACATCTAAGCAACGTGAAGCGAATAACTGTAAGGGAAAAGATAAGAACCTGGGGCCACATGGGGCGGATAATGAAACTCTAAAACTTAATACGGCCTGCCTGTCTAGGATTTTACTGTTTACTATCCTCGTCTTATAGTGTGAGGTATAACATGTCATTAATCATAGGTGTATGTATGAATATGCAATCCAATATGCACCCTAGTTCATATGTGTCCTACGGAATGCGCAACCCGATCCATTATACATATATGTTGCAGAATGTGCAACCCGATCCTTTATAAGGATATGTTGCAGAACATGCAATCCGATCCTCTATATGTATATATTGCGGAACGTGCAATTCAGTCCTCTATATGAATATGTTGTAGAATGTGCAACCCGATCCTCTATATGTATATGTAGCGGAACGTGCAACCTGATCCTCTATATGTATGCTCATAATTGTATGCATGATATCATATGTTAATGAATAGTATATCAACACCGAAGGGGCTCGGGTGTGTGGACAATAGATTGTGACAACCATGGCCCTTTGGCCTCTTTTGTAACTTATAGATCTTTAGACTTTACCTTGACGCGACTCTTGGTTGACTCGATGATTCATTCTTAAAAATGCTTCTTCATGAAGAATTAGGATAAGTTCAGTAACCAACTACGTGGATCATAAGAATATGAACAAGTAGTGAATACAAGCGACTTTTGATAGATAATAGAGTGGAACGCTCACGTTCCTTTTTGAAAATGATAACTTTCTAGATTCATGCTTTTGCAAGTAAGGGATAGCCTTACATACCCGATTCTTGTCACTACACTCGTTTTACAAGTCCTCGATCCTCTCACGAATGATCATCTATACCATATAAGGAAGTAATATCAATATCAAATCTAAATTCCATAAAAGATTCGCTTAAGTATCTTATTGACATCCTTAAACACTTTGGGTTCTTAGACTTTTTACAAGGGATGCTTATGTAAATTCAATCACACGGTTCAATTAAGAAAATATAATTTCCATAGAAATTCATCTAGGTGTTCTTCGGCAATTTTAGCATATATGATTCCTTAGGCTCTTCTTATACGAAAAATCTTATGTGATTCAATTTAACAATCCTTCAAATCATATTTTCCTTAATACACAACATACACAATCAATTCCATCATCCCATTCAACTCATACTTAGAGTAAAACAACCCAACAATTCATATTAAGAAAGTTTCACAATTTTGCGAAGTTTTGATCATGAAAACTTTTCATAACTTCCTCCAAATAGACAATTAAGAAGAATCATAAGTAGTTATGAGTAGATCATACGTTTACGTATCAAATCCTTCTCAAAACAATAGGCAATTTTATTCCCAATGGTTCTCCAACCCAACCTGATACGGAGAAGAGTATTACTATGTTAATTACGGGCTTTATCACGTTATCCTTGTGTAATAGGCTTCGATTTTGACTTGGGATGTTGGGGTATGTTAGAGAGGATTTGGAGAGAGTATTAGGGCTGGGGTTTGGAAAAAAAATGGACTGAAATTCGAGAATTCCCAATTTAACTCCCTAACAGATCTGCACTACCGTAATTCGATGGTACACTTGATGGACTGTCAAACTTCCGACGATTCGTCATTCTTCCCGTCAAACTGTCAGGAAGTTTGACGGCTCACATTGGGCAATTTGACAGTCTATAAAGTATTTGACGGTCCGTCAACTATACCATCAAACTGCCCAGATTTCTATTTTTGTCGAAACATACTTTCTTCGATCCGTTTAACTCTAGAACACTCCAGTACTTCCATAACCAAGCTGTATACCTTCATTATTCTTTCGTAATGTCATACCTTTTCCCGTGACTTTTGTATCCATTAAGTTCACATCGAAATGTGAAACTACGGAGTGTAACATCCTTGCACTCTTTACAAATAATTATCTATGTCATACAAAGGTCGATATCAATATCGAATCCATATTCTATAGAGCAACTTCACTTAGACATTTGTTTGACAACTAAAGCATATGGGGTTCTTAGGCCTCTTAACAAGGGATATTTAGGTAATTCGATCCCAAAATTCATCGAGACATTCTTTCTTAGTTTTACAACACCAACAAATCAGTTTGGCAATCAATTCCAACTCATAACTCAAATAAAACAGCCCACAAGTCATATCACGATGATTTCCCAGGTTTACGAGTTTTAAATTACGATAATCCTTTCACAACATACTCCAAACTATCAATTAATCACAAATTTAGGTAGATGAGGTTAAATATTACCTTCATGCACCAAAACCCTCCTAAAAGAACAAGCTATCCCATCACCAAGGGTTTCCGAAATCGATTCAATACAGAGAAGATGATTCTTGCGAATACCACGAGAATTATCACGTTAATCTTGCGTGAGTAGCCTTTGATTTGATCTTAGGATGTTGGAATACCTTTGGAATGGTTGGGAGAGATCTTATGAACTGTTCTTGAAGAAAAAATGAGACCCAATTCGCTCAACCAGAATTTAAACTCGAAAACAATTTCCACTATTGCAAAAGGACGATCAGATTGATGGTCCAGATTGACAGGCCGTCAATCCAGAACCTGAAATCTCAAATTTGGAGGAATTTTGATGGTCCGTCAACCCTGCCGTCAAAATGCATAGTTCTCGATCTGATTAACTTTCAAACACTCCATAACTTCTATAAACAACCTATAAAACTTCATTACCCTTCAGTAAGGTCGTACCTCTTCACGGGACTTCGGTAACCATTGATGATATGACAAAGCGCGAAACGACGGGGTTTAAGACAATTAATCAGTATTGCTCTTTCTTTTCATGAGACAAGTGAGCTAGTATGTGACAAAAAAACAGACAGGCAATAATCACAGAAAATAACACATATGGCGACAAGCTCACGTAAACAAGATCCATACCAAACCAATAGAATTTATCACTACTGACATGCCCGAATGCCTATCATGCTATCCCGTCAATTTATATAAACACCAAAATAATACCATAGAAAGGGTGTTTTAGGCCTAACAGTGGTAAACGACCAAATGGATCGTTACACCTGGTGGCAAGACCAATAAGCAACAATGCCAACACGATGAAAAATCTCAAATGGACCAACGTACCTCATGCTCAACTTGCTCCTCTTCCCAAATCTCATCACACCCTTCATGGGTGATATCTTTAGAAGAACCTGCTCACCCTCCATAAACTCTAGATCTCAGAGCTTCTAGTTCGCATACATTTTCTGTCGACTCTGAGCTGCCAGAAGCTTTTCCTGAATAAGCTTCACCTAATCCAATGACTCCCTCAACAGATCTGTACCCCACGGTCGAACCTTAAAAGCATCAAACCATCCAATATGAGAACATAATCTCCTACCATACAAAGCCTCGAACGATGCCATATCAATGCTGGAATGGTAGCTACTATTGTATGCGAACTCTACCAAGAGTAGGAACTGGTCCTAATGACCACCAAAATCAATGACACATGCTCTCAACTTATCCTCGAGCACCTGAATAGTCCTCTCTGATTGTCTATCAGTCTGGGGATGAAAAGCGATACTCATATACAACTGAGTACCTAACTCTGCCTGCAACGTCCGCCAGAAGTGGAAAGTAAATTGAGGACCTCAACAGGAGATGATAGAAATAGGAACCCCGTGCAATCGCACAATCTCGTAGATGTAAATCCTGGCCAGCTTCTCTGCATTATAGGTAACCTAAACCAGAATGACGTGTGTATACTTGGTTAGTCTATCCATAATAACCCAAACTGAATCAAACTTACCCAAGGTCTTCGGAATACCTATAACAAAATCCATGTCAATCCTCTCCCACTTCCACTCGGGAATGGGCATCATCTGAAATACACCACCAGGTCTCTGGTGCTCATACTTGACTTGTTGACAATTTCCACACCGGAAAAAAAAAATACAATATATCTCTTCATCCGGCCTTACCAGTAATGCTACCTCAAATGATGATACATCTTAGTAGCACCTGGATGAATGGAATATCTAGAACTATGGGCCTCCTCCAATATCAAATGAATCAAACCATCAACACGAGGAATGTACACACATCTCTTGATCCTCAGAACCCCCTCATCGTCAAGCATGACCTCCTTAGACTCACCACGCAACACATTATCACGAATCTTACATAACTGAGCATACTCAAACTACTGAGCACTAATCTACTCTAAGAGAGACGACCTCTCCTCAACACAAGCTAAAACTGTGCTTGAATTTGAAATATCAAGATGCACAAAGCTATTAGCTAGAGTCTGAACCTCCATGGCTAAGGGATGATCCAAAGCAACCAACCAAGCTAAACTACTCATACTTATTGCCTTGAGGCTCAATGAATCAACTACCACATTAGCTTTACTCAGATGGTAAAGTATCTCATAATCCTTCAAAAGCTCCATCCACCCACGCTGCCTAGAATTGAGATCCTTCTGATTGAACACGTGCTAAAGGCTACAGTGATCGATAAACACCTCACAATGGACCTCATATAGATAATGCGTCCAAATCTTCAAAGCGAAGACTAACACTAACAACTCTTCACATCAATCAAGCAAGCTCTAATATGGAAACAAGTACCAAGCTTCATAACTACCTTAATTCATGAAGATTTGAATACGAATAAAACAAGGAAGGATGATCAAATCTGCATTAAAAGCTCTAACTTTATTCTTAGAAAATAGGATTTTCATTATTCCTTTTTCCAAGGATCAAATCTCTTGGATTGCCATATCTGTGTGAAGAGCCTAACAACTATACTTTTCAAGACTATAAAAGAGGGTTCCATAGACGAAGAACATATACTTTCGTCTCAAGCTCTTTACTTTACTTTTAACAAACATTGTAATTCTTAGTGATTTATAGTGTAAACAAAAAGTTAGAAGAGATATAGTATAGTTAGTGAGGCATTGTATCAAAATATTAAGAGTGTTTGAGTGTAGATGTAGGAACTCCATTAAAACAACCATTATGCCAAACATACTTTTAAAAAAAGTTGCAGAGAACACTCTTGAAACCCAAAGGGACTAGATTAGGATTCATATTGAATCTGAACCAGTTTAAAAA
This sequence comes from Anisodus tanguticus, assembly GCA_034509755.1. Lineage (NCBI taxonomy): Eukaryota > Viridiplantae > Streptophyta > Magnoliopsida > Solanales > Solanaceae > Anisodus > Anisodus tanguticus. The sequence continues at coordinate 15,936,641 of CM067543.1, read as the reverse complement.
CATCTGGTGTTGTTAGCAATTTACTTTCTGCACTATATCTATTAGTAGTCGACTATTGATCCAAGGCAGTCGACTAGGAAAAAGAAAAATTACAATTCACCCCTCTTGCACTTTCAATTGATATTAGAGCAAGGTTCCATTCAGTAGCTTAATATCTTGTGAGAAAAGATCAAATGGCTGAATATCAGATTTTTGGAGTAATTCTGCAAGATGTGCACTTCACTACTAGGCCACCCTACTTCAATGGACAACACTATAGTCATTGGAAAGAAAGATTTAGAATATTTATCCAATCTACTAATTTTCAAGCTTGACTGGTGATCAAGAAGGGACCAAAATCTATTCCTGATACTGAAGTAAAAGATCCAAAAGATTCAAAGAGCAACGTTGATCTGGAATCCTTTGATGTTACCAAGGAACAACAGAAGGTTATTCAAAAAATGCCAGAGCAATAAGTTTATGCTATTGTGTGGTTAGTGGTGAAGAATGTTGCAAAATATCAACTTGTGAGACCGCCAAAGAAATGTGGAACAAACTAGAAGTTACTTATGAAGGGATCTGTAGCCAAGATTGATGCACTACAACATGACTATGAAGCATTTGCCATGACTGATGAAGAAAACATTGAATCAATGTTTACTAGATTTAGCAAAATCATTGGAGAATTCAATTCTCTAGGAGTAGTATACTCCAACTCCCAGCAAGTAAGGAAATTAGTGAGAAGTCTTCCAAAGTCTTGGCAGACAAAAGCTATTGTCTTGGAAGATGAAAATTTGAAAAGATTTACTTATGATAAACTCAGAGAAAATCTTATGGCCTTTGAGAAAAATCATATTAATAGGTACCAAAAGGAAGAAAAGAAGAAGGTACTTGCATTCAAATCTCAGGTTGAGGAAATTCATGATGATATTAGAGAGGATGAAGTTTCTATGATATCTAAATATGTGGTGGAAGCTATGAGGAGATCTAGAAATAACAGAAGAGGTACTTCAAGCTTCAAAAAAAGGGAATTATCAAAATGATCATCCAAGGAATGATGGAAAATACTTTGAATGTGGTAAGTATGACAACATAGCATCTAAGTGTCCAGAGTCAAAGAGCATTCAACAGTTGTAGTGAAGATGAAAATAAAAAAGTTGAGAATGTCTGTTTCATGGCAATTAGTGAAACTAGCAAGTTAAGACCTTATCCATGCTCTATGTTTCATGAAATCCAAGAGTTATTAGACCAAATTCTTGAAGATCCAAATAATGTTTTTGATGCGTATAGAAAATTACAAAGAGAAAAGAGAGATTGGAAAATAAACTTAGAAGTTTGTGAAATTGAAAGAGAAGAAGAAGTTCATGATTTGCAACTAAAGTTAAATAATTTACACAAATCTACCAGTCATAGTTTTGTTAGGTCTAATTGGTCGACTCGTAACAACAAGTCAATTGAAAAAGCCTATAAGTGACAAATCAGCTACTAGCAACTCAACTAATAAGTCTATTGCTTACTTTAAGACAGATCAATCGTATAGGTCAACCAAGTCAAAAGATAGGAAGTCCGTTAAGAATATTAATACAACAAGTCGACTAATCAACATGTCACTGAAGAACACTTTTGTCATACTTGTTTTTTTTGTGGTAAAATTGGACACAAATCCTATAACTGTAGATATAACTACTCCAAGTTGGATATAGAAACCCAAAATGATGCAAATATTGTTAGAACTAACCCTAAAGGACACAAGAAAGCTTGGGTACCTAAAAGAAAATAACTACCATGTTTTGCAGGAACACCGAAAGGAGAAATCAAAAGGGTATGCTTTTGTCATAATAGATGATTTCTCTCATTTTACATGGCTTATATTTATTACTCATAAAGATGATACTTTAAAGAATTTTAAGTTTTCTGTGAGAAAGTACATCGTGAAAAGGGATATGCCATCTCTTCTATCAGAAGTGATCATGGAGGAGAATTTAAAAACAAAGTCTCTAAAGAGTTCTGTAATGAATATGGATATACTCATAATTTCTTCACCACGATCTCCTAAGAAAAATGATGTTGTTGAACGAAAGAATATGACTTTACAAGATATGGCAAGAATAATAATTGTGGAAAATGAGCTACCATATCACTTTTGGGATGAGGCTGTAAGTACAACTTGTCATGTTTTAAATAGATGTTTAATCAGGCCAATACTGAAGAAAACTCCATATGAACTACAGACGGGAAATAAGCTAAATCTGAGTTTCTTTTATCCATTTGGGTGTAAGTATTTTGTTCATAACAATGGAAAAGACAACCTTGGTAAGTTTGATCCACGAAGCAATGAAAGTATTTTTCTTAGTGACTCAACTAACAGTAGATCTTATAGAATATTTAATAAACGTACATTAACTGTTGAAGAATCTATTCATGTGATTTTTTATGATACTAATCGCTTGGTCGAGAAAGGTAAAATTGCAGATGAGGAAGATAGTCAACTACCAACTACAACTATTACTCCAACTATTGATTCAAACAACTAAAACATATCGACTACTGAAACTGCCAAGTCGACTAACCTAACAGTTGGACCTGTTCCAAATGAGTGGATAAGTGAACCTGACTATCCAAAGAAGTTAGTTATAGGAGACATAAATGAAGGAATGAAGACTAGAGTTTCAAATAAAAATAATGAAAGTTTGGCTCTTTTATCACAACTAAAGCCAAAGAAAGTTGATGAAGCCCTGAAAGATGATCACTGGGTCAAGACTATGAAAGAGGAACTAGATCAATTTGAGAAAAACAAAGTGTGGAGTCTGGTTCTAAGCCTGAATATGCTTCAGTTATTAGGACTAAATAGATATTCGAAACAAGCTGAATAAAGCTGGGGAAGTGATAAGAAATAAAGCTCGACTAGTTACTCAAGGATACTCACAAAAGAGGGAGTTGACTATGATGAAACATTTGCTCTAGTTGCCCGGTTAGAATCAATTTGAATGTTGCTTGCTTATTCTACTTTTAATGGTTTTAAACTATTTCAAATGGATGTAAAAAATACATTTCTAAATGGTTTTATTGATGAATAAGTTTTTGTTAAACAACCACCTGGTTTTGAAAACTCCGAATATCCTTACTATGTGTTCAAATTATTTAAAGCTCTATATGGCCTTAAACAACCCCTAAAATCTTGGTTTGATAGGCTTAGTACTTTCTTAGTTGAACATTGTTTTTCTAGAGGGAAAATTGACTCAACTCTTTTTATTAAAAGAACCTCTTTGGAAATTTTATTATTCAAATCTATGTTGATGATATTATCTTTGGAAGTTCTAACCACTCTTTATGCAAGAATTTTCTAATCTTATGCAAAGTAAATTTGAGATTAGCATGATGGGAGAATTGACATTCTTCTCGGGACTACAAATCCACCAAACTAACAAAGGGACATTCATTTGTCAATGTAAATATACCAAAGAGCTTATTTAAAAGTTTGGTATAAATGATGCAAAAATCATGAAAACTCGAATGAGCCCTACTTATTCAACTCACAAAGATGATGAAGGTAAACCTATTGATGAAACCAAGTATAGAGGAATGATTGGTTCACTACTTTATCTTACTGCTAGTCGACCATATATCATATTTAGTCTTTGCAGGTGTGCCATGTATTAGTCGGCTCCTAAGGAATATCACCTTAGTTCTATCAAAAGAATCATTAGATGCTTAGTTGGAACAACCTCTCATGGTTTATGGTACCTAAAAACTAACTCCTTAAAATTAGAAGGTTTTTCTGATGTTGATTTTATAGGGGATAAAAATGATTATAAAAGTATCAGTGGTACTTATCAACTACTTGGAAACTTCCTAATCTCTTGAAATAGCAAAAAATAAAGAAGTGTGTCACTATCTACCACTGAAGCAGAATACATTGCTATTGGACAATGTTGTGCTCAACTACTATGGATGATTCATCAATTAAGTGATTATGATTTGTTGTTTAAACCTTTCAAAATCTATTATGATAATTCTAGTGCTATTTGCTTCACCAAAAATCATGTGCATCACTCTATGGCAAAGCATATAGATATTATCACAAATCTTTCTGCAATTTGTGTGCACTAAGAAACAATATGATGATATTTTTACTAAGTCTTTGCTTGAAGAAAGATTTTCTATGATTAGAGAATCTCTATGGAATTATTGCATATCCCACGTAATCTCCAAAATATTTTGCATTCTTAAGAAATGTATCTGTGATTTTTCTCATTTATTTTTCTTTTTCATATAAGGTATATTGTGTGGACACCTACTTTTCAATCGGTTCCTCTCTCAAATTTTCTATAATTATTTGTGTCACTTCCTTCATTAAATTACTTTTGGGATGTGAATTTCAAACAATATTTTGCATGGACCTAAGTCCATTTCACTATTGTTATGTTGTTGCTATGCATCTTACCTGTTTAGATGTTACTTTTGCTCTATGTAGTGCTTATGGTTATTTATCTCAGTTTGTGTGCTTCATACTTGATCTTATGTTTCCTCTATATGTGTTTGCTTGTTTGCGTTCTCTTCTTTTTGTTGATGTCAAAGGGGGAGAATATATAAACAGGGGGAGAAATTTTCAATTCAACCATGAAGAAAATAAAATAGGGAAGTCAACTACTTTGCTCTTAAATTGTCATCATCAAAAAGGGGATATTACTAGTGTCAAATTTTTAATAATGATAACTTTAGCTGTGCAAGAAATAATTATGTTGGTGGAAAGACCCATAGAAATTGAAAAGAAATTATTCTGAGTTAGTCAAGATCTCATTCGCAAGGAAAGAGATTATTCTGCAAGTCTCCAAGAAGATTCATGACACACCCCAACTTTGGGGGAGGGGGACATCATATGGCTCCCTAAGGCCCGTGCGTACCATTCTTGATACCTGAGGAATATACCACAACTCATGGGCCTACAAGGCCTCTGACACATACTCAACTGATTAAAGACATAGCCACATGCACTCACAAAAGGTCCATAAGAATTCTGAGTACTCACTGAACTCATCGGAGTGACATAAGGTCGTTGCACCTCCGACTCCCTTATGAGGGTTAACACTTTATTTGTTATTCTTTCACTGACTCTATAGTAACCATGAATCACACCACTAAATTAACTTTAAAGAAACAATAAGGGACCGACTCTTATTGACATTATAAGGATGCCTTGGAATGAGGATGTTACCTCGACGATAAATGAGGAATTATATCATAATACATTTGAAAAAGAATCACAACTACTTTTCTTTAAGGACCTAAGAGTAGAATTCTTTCGGATTTAGCTTTGTAAAAGTCATTTTGACACATATCATGCCAACAAGAAAGAATTGGACCTTACATACCTGTTTTTATCGCCACAATCGTTTTACAAGTCCTTGCTTCTCTTACGAACGATCATCTATATTATACAAGGAATTAATATCAATATCAAATATAAATTTCATAGTAAAGCTTTGTTTAGGTGTCCTATTGACAACCTCGAACACCTCAGGTTCGTAGATATCTTTTGATGCTTATGTAATTCAATACCATAGTTCAATCCAAGAATACAATTTCATAGAAACTCTTTCAGGTGTTCTTCGATAATTTTAGCATATATAATTTCTTGGGCTTGTCTTATACGAAAATTCTTATGTGATACAATTTTTACAATCTTTCAACCCATATTCTCCTTAATCCATAACATACACAATCATTCAATTATTCAACTCAACTCATACATAGAGTAAAACAACATAACAATTCATATTTCGAAGATTTCACAAATTTGTGAAGTTTTGATCATGAGAATTTTTTCATAACTTTCTCCAAATCATCAATTGATCATAACCATAAGTTAAAGAGGATAAAATTTACCTTAATACACCATAATTTCCTCAAAATTATAGGCTAGCTTGCTTCCAAAATTCTCCAAAACCAATCCTTCAAGGAGGCGATAATTCTTATGACAATCACGGGGTTTCTCACATAATTCTCGTGGATTATGGATTTGATTTCGACCTAAGATGCTAGGATATGGTAGGGAGGGTTTGGGAGAAATTTCGGAACTGGTCTTGGGTGAAAATAAGGGTTCCAAATCGAATAATCCAATTTAAACCCAAAAATTTTCTGCATCGTTGTAGAACAACGGTCCATTTAACAGAACTTCAAATGTTTGATGGTCTGTCAATCTTCCCGTCAAATGTCAGGAAAATTGATGGTCTAGAGGGGGGAAATTTTACGGTCCGTCAAATATTTTACGGTCCGTCAAATATTTGACGGTCCGTCAAATATTTGACAGTCCGTTAAATATTTGACAGTCCGTCAAATATTTGACAGTCCGTCAATCTTCCCGTCCAAATTTCAGTTTTTCTATCTTCGTTGAAACGTACTTCCTTCGATCCGTTTAACTTCCAAGCACTCTGGTACTTCCATAAATAAGTGGTACATCTTCATTATCCTTTCATAAGGTCATACCTCTTCTCGGGACTTTGGTATCCATTGATGGCATGGCGAAACCCGAAGTTACATGGTGTAACAATTAAAGTCAAACACATTAATTACAAGTACCAAAGATTATTGGAGTAAATCAATGAAGCACTGATTGAAGATTATTTCAAGAAGATAAACTAGAGAAATAAATGGAGAATTCAGTTCAAGAAGGAAAGGAGAATATTCAGCATTTAAGAAGATCTCTTGACACAAGAAAAGAAGATATTTTTCCATGTACCAACGTCTAGTCTATTTAAGGAGTCAAGTACCAAAGCCCTTCATTCAAGGAAGAAATATCAAGACAATCAATGAGGAGATTAATTACAAGTCAAATAATGTATAAATAAGTTGCCACTCATTTATGGAAGTAGTGGCTATTTTAAAAGAAAGTAAATTGGGATATCCTCGCATCAATAAAGCAAGGTCCAACATGGAAACATGTATCAATCTTCATAACTGCGTCAAGTCATGAAGATTTGAATACAAAGAAAACAAGGAGGAAGGATCAAATCTGCATTAAAAGCTCTAACTTTATTCTTAGAAAATAGGATTTTCATTATTTCTTTTTCTAAGGATCAAATCTCTTGGGTTGCAATCTCTGCGTGAAGAGCCTAACAACTATACTTTTCAAGACTCTAAAAGAAGGCTCCATAGACGAAGAACATATACTTTCGTCTCAACTTCTCAAGCTATGTACTTTACTTTTAATAAGCATTATAATTCTGAGTGATTTATAGTGTAAACAAGAAAATGAGAATAGATATAATATAGTTCGTGAGTCATTGTATCAAAAGATTAAAAGTATTTGAGTGTAGACGTAGTAACTCCATTCAAACAACCATTGTACCAAACATACTTCTAAAAAGAGTTACAGAGAACCCCCTTTCAATCAAGGGAACTGGATTAGGATTCACATTGAATCCGAGCCAGTATAAAAATATTTGGTGTTATTTATTTTCAGCAATTTACTTTCTTCACTATATCTGTTAGTAGTTGAATACTGATACAAGGCAGTCAACTAGGAAAAAGAAATATTATAATTCACCCCCTCTTGCACTTTCACATTTTTCTGCTCGACTCAAACCTGTGACATTTTTAGAATTCCACAACTTCCTATTGAACCACGAATTTCAAAATGGTTCATATATATTGAACGTATTGATCTCCTCTACCATGACACAAGACTCGTTGCTCACACATATCCCATCAACAAGTTTTACCAATGACAAACATCTTTCGACCATTTCTTAATAACAATGGAAACTACAAATAGGGTATATCCAATCGTGACCATATTGCCATGGATGACCATTATTATTCTCTCAATTACTCATCAAACCAACATGCCTGATACATTCAAGAGCAACACCCAAGGTGTCAAATTTGCAATAGTACTAATCATCAAGCCTCAACCTTCTTCCAATGATACAATCCTATTATGGCTCTAATAACATATTTGATCCAATAATATCCATCGCTTATCATTCAACAATGGTTCACCGACTTGGGTGCTACTCATTACATCACCCCTGATCTCACTAGAATTTACCTATTGAAGGATTAAAAGGGATTTGTAATGATCCGTTCAATTATTAATAGCTTAACACTCTTGTGTGACCAAATTACCCTTCCCATAGAATCCTTTTAGTGTTTGTGACTCGTGGAAATGTGTGGCACAATTTCTAAGGTGAGTTAGATAGGTTTCAAAAATAAAAATCTATGTTAGAAATTTTGAATGAGAATGAGTTGACTCAAAGTTGACTTTTAGGTAAACAGGTTTATTTTAAAGTTTTAACACTTCCGGTAGGTCCGGAGAATTATTTATGACTTAGTCGAGTCATTGTTTCCCTTCTCGAGGCGTTCAGATGTGTTTTGGGTCTTTGTTTGCTAATTGTGAAATTTGGATGTTTGGGAGTGATTTATAGAAAAACGAGTCTTAGTATTGTTGGATGGGTATTCCAAGTGCGCGGGCAAGTTTGTAGTACTGTTTACACTCAGGTAATATATTTGGTTTGTAACCGGGAGGTCTCGGTTGAGTTTCGAGTGTTGAATGGAGAGTTTGATATTTATGTTACTACTGATGCTAGTGTAATCGTACTATCGAGGCTCCAGCTGCACCTGCAAAGCTGCTTCTACTAAAGTTGGTACGTAGATGTGAGTTCTTATGAGGATGAGAGAAGTCGCTTCTACGGTGTTCTATGTGCAGGTGCGGGGCTTCTTTTACGGACCACGACCTCTCCTATGCAAATGTGGCGGATAAGTTGGGATTGCTTCTACGGTCAAAATCCCGTAGAAGCAAGGCTGCTTCTGGGAGGAAAAGTCTGTAGAAGCTAAATTACTATTTTCATAATCATTAAAATACCCAAGTCCGAATTTAGTCTTCATTTCTCACATTCTTCAAGTCTAGGCTCAGTTTTGGGGAGATTCAAGAGGGTTTCAACCATTTCATCTTGGGGGTAAGATTTTCACCTTGTTTTCATTAATTATCCATGTTTAAATTGTAGATTGTGAATGATTTATGAGTAGGAAACCTAGGGTTTGACCCCAAATCTTAAGAGAGTTTGTTTCATGAATTTGATGCCAAGAACTAGGCTTTATGTGTTGATTTTCAGTTTTACACTTGTTAGTGCTTGGGAAAATTGATTTTAAGCTTTAATTTCTATTTCAATTCCATGATTTCTAAGTGAAAATTAGGGTTCTTCCAATTTCGGAATTTTTGATAAATAGGGCAATTGAAGGCCGAAATGTGATTAATTTTTTATCAAACATAAGGATATGACTATTAGACTTTGAGCACCACATTTCTAAATTAAAGTTCAAATTTTTCCCTTGTGGGCCCGAGGTCGCTTTTGGGATCGGGTATTCGTATTTTTTTAAAAGACTTATCTTTATGGGTGTGTTTAGAATTATGTGTTAACGTAGAATCTATGATATAAGACTATGATCGTTCGGAGGCGCTACGAAAAGACAAGACCTTGGCATGAGAATGAGTTTGTGGCACCTTCTTGGTCGTGAGGTAGGCTACGATTTATTCTTTTAGACTATGATATATGCATGTTATACTTATAATTATTGAGGGGTATTAGGTGTGATGAGGGTCCCACCTTAGTGACTGTGCTGAGCATTTCGATGTGTACCTGTTTATTGTGTTGGGGATGATAACACTTAGGTTGGTTCTGTCAGCAATTATGTGCACTATGATAGCCGTATTTGAACTCCTACTTGGTGCATGCATGAATTTATCTCATCACTCTATGTCTCTTAACCTGAGCAAATTAATTATTGGGAATTGTTATGACATTGATGCCATTGAGGCTTGTGGTTATTCATCTCTTAAAACATGAATTTCATCTCATACTACCATGATTACTAGGCTTATTTATCGTTTGCATTCATACATTCATATTATTATTGATACTGAGATGGATGTGTTACGGAATGTTGTTTGGTCTGATGATACCGGAAAATAAAGGTAAATGAGTTTGATATGAGATGATACTGATACTTAGATGATATAATATGAAATAACTCGACAATTAAGTCTGTAATTTGATGCTCTACTAGTCTGATAGATCATGCCAGTTGGTTGTGAGTGGTATATGGACTCGTGAAGTCTGCCATAGGTCATAGCTATGTGGCGACATTCAGTAGCATGTGTATACCAGGTTGATGAAAGTTACCTTGCATTCATGCATTTTATACATCACCATTCACATAACTTATGTGTTTTGTGCCTATCTGATTATCCCTGTTTTGAAGTGATTTATGTGTTGGAACATAAAAAAGTTATTTGAGGTTTGGTTGTGTTAGGTAGACTCAATCTTTATATATATTACATGTTGTCTATATTTGTCGGCCTATGATGCTTATGGGGGTACGTTGTGTACTCATACTACACTTGCTGCATTCTTATTTGATCTAGATACAACGACTTCTGCCAGTTTCAAACCTCGTGGCTGACATCCGAGGCTAATGACTTAGAGATTCAGGGTGAGCATTACTATTCTTCAGCAACCCTGGACCCTCATCTCATTTATCCCTATTCTTGTTTTATTTCCAAGACAACACTATTCATACTGGTATTTCTTATTATGTAGACGCTTTTGTACTGTTTAGACAAGGTTTTGAGAATTGTAATAATTAGATGATTTCAGTATTTTTATGACTTATTATCTATACAAGACAACTTTAGCGTTAATTCTTTTTTTTTTTGCTTTTAAGTCTTGAACTATTTTACTAGCTTTTGAAGTGGTTCGCCTACCGGGGGATAGTGTAGGTGCCACCATGATCTCGAAAAAGGGTCTTGACAAGTTGGTATCTGAACTCTAGGTTCACCAATCTCATGAGTACAAGAGTAATCTATAGTAGAGTTTTGCGGATCGGTACGGAGACATTTGTACTTTTCTTCGAGAGGCTTTGGGACATTAAAAAAACATCAATTCTTTTATTTCTTTCATTTATTTTGTGCTAGTTTGATCAAATTGGTATATGACCTTTCTTTTCCTATTCTCTCACAGATGGTGAGGACACGTGCAAACACGGCTAGAGATGAGGCACCGACGCCTACTATTGTGGCGCGCGGTAGAGGTAGAGGCAGAGATTGGGGAGGGATAGACCCCGTAGAGTAGCACTGGCTACAGGTGGAGAATAAGGGGCTGGCCAGTCTCGTGCTAGATCTTTGTCCCCCGAGTCAAAGATTGAACATCATGATGATCAGTTTGAGGAGGAGCTAGGACCAGGGCATGCTTAGCCAGAGATTAATGCCACGCCAATGCTTTAAGATTCCATGGTACATATCTTGAGCCTCCTTGAGGGTTTTTCCCAGGTGGGTGTTCTTCCAGCTACTCCAGATGGGTTGTAGACTCGAGTTGGAGGACAGACTCCAGACCAGTATCATACTCCGGGGACACAACCTACAACTGCTATGACACCCCATATTAATGATATTCCAACACAAAGTTTGGTCCTCGACCAATTCATGTATCAGTTATGACCTATGAGAAGCGGAAGATGTTTGAGCGGTTTTACATAATAAAGCCTCCCTAATTACACGGTATGCCTGATGAGGATGCATATGAGTTTATTATGTGTTTCTATGAGAGGCTTCACACTCTGTGTATCATGGAGTTGCATGGGGTCAATTATATTGCTCTTATGATGATCGGGGATGCCAAATAGTGGTGGAGGTCCTACATTGAGTGTCGGCCAGCTAGGTTGCCTCCGTTGACTTGGACCCAATTCTATTAGGTTTTCTTGGAGAAGTATATTCTCGCAATTTGAGAGAGAGCAAGAGGTATGAGTTCTTTAGATTGGATTAGGGAGGTATCTTTGTCACAGATTATGAGTCCCGACTTCATGCCTTGTATCATTATGCAGCACTATTACTCCCTACTAAGGCAGAAATGGTTAGATATTTTTTGAGGGGATTGACAATCCCACTTCAGTTAGTAGAATCTTGGGAATTGTTCTAGACTGTGGAGAATCATGCCAACATGGTTGAGTCAGTGACGAATAGGCTTCAGAACAGTAGTTCTGAGAAGAAGGCTCGCAGGTTTGGTAACTTCAGTAGTTCTTCTTCCAGATGATGGATATAGTATGGTAGGCCCCATTACCCTTATTCTAGTTGCTTGATTCAGTCAGCACTTCAGACTTTAATAGGAGGCTCTTCTAGTCATAGTGGTTACAACACAGGGCAGACCTTTAGGAATTCTTACTCCTAATTTTTAGACCGTGGAGGGCATTCTGGTTCATCTATGTTAGTCCAGCAGACCATGTCGGGTAAGACTTATTATGAGTGTGGCGCTCTTAGGCACTTTCAGAGAGATTGTCCCAAAATGCAGACATGGTGGGGCTTAGTAAGGTTCTCGAACTCCAGCGCAGTCAGCTAAGGAAGGTTGACAGTCTAGTAGGGGAGGCTCGCAATCGAGCAAAGGTGGTTACCAAGTTGGTAGGAGTGGTATTCAGTCCGCTAAAGATGGAGCTCAGGCAGCCTGTAGTGGTCATAGGGGTACACAGTCTGAGGGTGGACGTGCCCACTTTTATGCTTTTCTGAGTAGACTAAAGGCTGATCCATGTTAGTCTGTCATCGGTCTGCCTCTGTGTTATTTGATCCATGTTTTACTTTTTCCTATGTGTCCACTTATTTCTCTACGAGTCTGGATATGTTATGTGATTATGCTTGATGTACCTATTCGTGTTTCTACTCCTATCGGTGACTCTGTGATAGTGGATCGAGTCTATCGGTATTGTGTGGTTACATTTACGGAGTATGGCACTTGGGTAGATCTGGTTATTCTGGATATGGTAGACTTTGATATTATTTTGGGTATGGATTGGTGTCACCTTATTATCCAATCCTAGACTATCATGCCAAGATAGTCACGTTAGCTATGCTGGGTATCTCGAGGTTAAAGTGGAAGGGTACCTCTAACCTTACACCAAATAGGATCATGTCATTTCTTCAGGCGATGAAGTTAGTAGATAAGGGATGTTTACTAGTGTGGATACTCCTCCACTTGAGTTTGTTCTATTGGTGAGCGAGTTTTCAGAGGTCTTTCCGATAGACTTGCCCGGTATGCCACCAGATCGGGACATTGACTTTTGTATTGATTTGGAGTTAGGCACCCGTCCTATCTCTATTCCTCTGTACTGATGGCTCCAACTGAGTTGAGAGAGTTAAAGAAATAGTTGAAAGACTTGTTGAGCAAAGGATTCTTCTGACCCAATGTGTCTCCATAGGGTGCTCATTTATTTGTGAAGACGAAAGACGATATCATCGGATGTGTATTGACTATCGGCAATTAAACAAGGTCATCATAAGAAATAAGTATCCAATACCCCACATTGATGATTCATTCAATCATCTTCAAGGTGCGTTAGTGTTCTCCAAGATTGATTTAAGGTAAAGGTACCACCAATTGAAGATTAGAGCGGAGGATATTCCGAAGATGTCCTTCAGGACTCGTAATGGCCACTATGAGTTTTTAGTTATGTCATTTATGCTTACCAATGCCCTCGCAACCTTTATGGATTTGATGAATGGGATTTTGAAGCCCTATTTGGATTCTTTCGTCATTATCTTCATCGATGACATCTTAGTGTATTATCGGAGTAAGGAAGATCATGAGAAGCATTTGAGGATTGTTCTTGGGTTGTTGAAGGAGAAGAAGCTTTATGCTAAATTTTCTTAGTGTGAATTCTAGCTCAGTTTTGTAGCATTTTTGGGGCATGTAGTGTCGAGTGAGGGTATTATGGTGGATTCTAAGAAGATTGAGGCAGTTAGAGATTGGGTTAGGCCTACTATAGTGACCGAGATTTAGAGTTTCGTAGGTCTTGCGAGTTGTTATCGTCGGTTGTGTAGGGTTTCTCATCTATTGCTTCCTATTTGACCAGGTTGACTCAGAAAGACGTACCTTTTCAGTGGTCTAATGAATGTGAGGTGAGCTTCCAAAAGCTCAAGTCATTATTGATTGTGGAGGGGAATGATTTCATTGTGTATTGTAATGCTTCGCGGATCGGATTGGGTTGTGTGTTGATGCAAAAGGGTAGATTTATAGTATATACATCAAGGCGGTTGTAGGTGCATGAGAAGAATTACCCCACTCATGATTTGGAGTTAGCGGAGGTAGTCTATGTAAACCATTTCGCCCATGATAATAATGTTTTTTTAATTTCACCCTTCTCATTTTCTTGTTAAGGATCGGGATTCCAGGACTCCTTTCTTTTTGGTTAGAGTAAACGTGGTCTTTATGCCTTTAAGTCATCCCCTTGATCACTCCATCAGTTTATCAGTTTACTATTTCTTCAAGGCTTCACCTTCTTGCTGGCACCTTTGCCTTGGACACCCTTACCATCGTTTCAACAAATTATTCAGAAAATAATTCGTATTGTAGTAGCTTTAGTTTTAATATATAATATTTGTGTAGCTTGATAGGTAGGTATATTGCACAAATTGTCTCTTCCTTCTAGCATAAAAAATATTTCATCTATTTGTTATTATTATATGTTGATGACTGGTGTCCCACCCCTCTACTTTCCTTGCAAAACCACAAATATTTTCTGATTTTTGTTGACAATTTGTAACGACTCGCATAGTCGTTTTGAGTACTTTACGTAGAAATCCCTAAAATATCCTTTCTAAGCTTTTACTTGTGTGTTTGCGACTTGGGCAGATGGGTGACACAGTTCCTGAGGTTATCAGGTGAGCTTCAGATCCATTTTAGCAAGTTTAGAAATTCCTAAGTTAAAGAAATATGAAGGTTTGATTCATCGTTGACGTTTGGGTAAACACATGATTTTTATGGTTTCGTCCATTGCATTAGGGTTGGAATGAAATTTATGACTTGGTCCTTCAGTATGAGTCCCGAGACAATCAGGTACGTTTGGGATAGTTGGTTGGGAAATAGAAGTTTAATATCTTAAGGGTTGACCTTGGTCAAACCTAAGTCAATGAGACATTTTTTTGGGAATTCTGAGTGCGCGAGCAAGTCTTGAGCATAATTTATGATTGAAATGCATGTTTGCTTTGTGTTCGGGAGGTTTCAGATGAATTTAGGATGTTGGATAAGAGTTTGGAAATATTGGGAAAATAGCTGGTTCAACTGGTTGCCGGTGCATCGCACCTGCGAATAGGGGCTCGCAGATGCAAAGTCTCACATGTGGGTGGACTTCCGCACCCGTGAGGTTTGGGCTAGCAGGCGGAGTTCGCACCTGCAAGGTGGGCCGCGCAGATGCGAGGCTGCACCTGGGCGAAAACGTTCACACCTATGAACTTAGGCCTCGCACCTGCGAGCTTTGGATCGCCGGTGCGAGATCGCATCCCCGAGCTGGGCCTTCGCACTTGTGATGGGCTTGGCAGATTTAATATGAGGATTTCCCATTTCATTCTAAATCATTTTGAAAGCTTGGGAGCATGATTTCAAATGGGGTTTTCAAGATTTTTCTTTGGGGTAAGATCCTACTCCTAATCTAAGTATTATTTCATGATTGTATCCTTTGAATTAGGGAATTTCCATGTGACTTTAGTTGTAGAACCTTAGGGTTTTCATGAACTTTGGGGTTTAATTTTGAATAGAGAAATTGATGTCTCAAATGTGATTAGAACCACATGATTTTTAGGCTATGGACTGTTTAGACTATGGGTAAGATGATTTTATGTTTAATTTCTCGTGTTGCCTTTGTGGGCCCGGTGCTACCTTTTAGGGTTGGTTTTTGGGATTCGATTTCAAGTATAGCAATATGGGTATTATTGAATTCGTATAACCTCGTAGAATACCATTTTGACCATGATGGACTCATTTTCACAATAAATTACTATTTTGACCCTCGGAGTTTGGGAATGAGTTTTTGAATTGACCTTTTAGACCCGAACCCTTTCTTATAACAATATAGATTCCGTTAGACTCGTAATTTCATCGAGATATACTATTTGAATAGATTAGGTATGTTTGGAGGCTCAAAGGAACGGGAAATATTTAGAGTGACTCTTCGGGTTTGGATTCATGCAAGTTGAGACTTACTAGACCTTAATGTAGCGTTTATGTGTTGGTTAAACAATTAAGGGGTAAAATGGGGATTGGGGGTCCCGTATTCATGTGGTGACGAGCACTTATGCAGGTACCTGTGTACTCAAAAGGGTAATTAAAATTTAAAGTAGTTATACATGTGATGAAGACTATGTGTTTAGCATTAGGGCCTTGAAGCGTGGTGCACAAATCCACTTAGGTTGGTATGACTGTTGTTTATTTGGGTTATGTTAGCCATGTTCGATAGATTCTTGATTATAACTTGTCATGCATTAATCACTCTACATCTCGTCTAAAATTGTGGAAAGGAACTTGTATTGATAACTGATTCTATTTTATGCTTCTGCATGATTTATACATATACATTTCATACATTCATGATATTATTGGCATTTTCTTGATGTGATACTGAAAAAGGGGCCTTGAAGTCTAGTTATTTAGATATGGTACATGGTAAGAGTGATGATGGTGATGATATTACAACCACTGAGTTGGGACCCGATGGAAAATGATTCTGGGTGGGTATGTGAACCTCATGAGTCCCCCATAGGTCACGTGAAACTTACTGCAAGAGCGTGTGTATACCAGGTGCATATGGTTATCGCATAGCATAAATATCACTTGCATTGCATATCATTATACTTGTTGATGTAAACTTTACGCCATATGTGCTCGATTGATGTAAAGGTGTAATAGTTATAGTTTTTATTGCCTAAAATGGAATAAAGATAGAATCTTTATGGCTTCTTAATGGTAAAAGATAAAAAGATTGAGCTTTGTGGGACTAGACTCCCTATTTGGGCATATGTTGTATCTTGTGGATATAATTGACTTCTTTTTAGTAAATATTCGAACTTTTTGATAAACCTTGATAATATTGATGATCTTCATGGTTGACTTAGTTGTAGAATCCTATTTACAAGGTTAAACTTTTTTGAACTATTTATATTTTAACTAACTAAATACGCAGGGAAGTATAAAAAAGTACCAACCCTCGCAACCGCAATAGTTAGAGTCAGTCAATGATTATGTTGGGTACACGTGCTTTCCCTACTCACTCTACACTTAGATGCACCTTTTGTGTGAAGGACCAGATCCGAGCGCGAGTGGAGCATAGTGATTCAAGCGCTTTGGAGAACTTGACTTGGAGTCTAGCGTGAGTTGTGGATGCCTTCCCAACACTGGATTCCCTCTATCCCTTATTTGTTTCCTTTATTTCAGACAGTTGTATTAAGTATTCAGACTTGTAAATGTATTCTGTAGAGCTTTTGTACTTATGACTTCCAGGTTTTGAGGGTTGACTTAGACCTTTATGTATTAAACTATTAAGACCTTGTTAGTACTTTGGGTGTTCCTTTACTTTTCCGCATTTTAATTCCTAAGATTAGTGTATGTTTGGGGCTCGCCTTGTTGAGTTGCGGAGCCTAATTCACCGTCGACACTATGAAGACCTACACAGAGTGTGGAATGCTGATTGACCTGAGCGGTGGGGGTTGGAAGGGAAGTGGTAAACCCCCCTCCCGGGGAGTAGGCTTTTAGGCTTCTATTATGTTTGTCCTAGTTTTCACTATATAAACTAGGGCGCCGTTTTTCTTTCAGAAGAGTGGTCGAAAAAGAGAGAAAGAGAGAATTGTAAACTCAAAATGATTATAGTAAAATCTGCAGCGGCAAAGTGGACGTAGCTCTCGCATTGAGGATGAACCACTATAAATCTGTGTGTGTTATTTGTTTTTTGCTTATTTACTATTTTTCTTATTAGGTAGGATTTGGGGTTCTAAATTCTAACAATTGGTATCAGAGCGATATGTTGTGTTGCGATTCAGAAAACAATGGGAGGCGAAGATGGTTCGGCGCACGACATCGGGAAATTCGTTGGTACATATTATGCATTTTGGAGAATGCAGATTGAAGACTATTTGTACGGTAGAAAGATTCATCAACCGTTGAGCCCGAAGCCGGAGGAGATGAATGATGCAGATTGGAATCTCCTTGACAGACAGGTTCTGGGAGTAATTCGATTGATGCTGTCAAAGAACGTTGCTCACAACGTGGCGAAGGAGAAGAACACCGCTGGCATGATGAAGGTTCTATCCGAAATGTATGAGAAACCTTCGGCAAATAATAAAATATTTCTCATGAAGAAACTCTTTCATCTAAAGATGGAGGAAGGTGCTCCAGTTGCAATGCACGTGAATGAATTCAACACGATTGTTAATCAATTGTCATCTGTTGCAATCAAGTTTGACGATGAAGTGCAAGCCCTAATTTTGTTGGCGTCTCTACCGAATAGTTGGGAGCATATGAAAGCATCTGTTAGTAATTATGTTGGCAGTGATAAACTAAAATTCAACGATGTTAGAGATCGTATCCTTGCTGAGGAGATTCGCAAGATAGATTCTGGTGAAGCATTGACAAGTTATGCTTTGAATGTTGAGAATAGAGGCACAAATTATGACAGAAACTACAACCAAAATAAGGGCAATTCGAAGTCAAGTAATGGCAGGGGTCAATCCAGATCCGGGTGAACACTTGAGTGTTGGAACTGTGGGAAACTGGGTCACATCAAGAAGAATTACAGGGCTCCGAAGAAGGAGGACAACAAGGGGAGTGGAATCAATGCTGCCACTGATGACATTAGTGGTGCGTTGTTGTTGTCTGTTGACAACCCGATCGACTCTTGGGTGCTTGACTCAGGAGCGTCTTTCCACACTACCCCACATCATGATATAATGACGAATTACATTATTGGGAATCACGACAAAGTTTATTCGGCAGATGGTAAGCCTTTAGACGTTGTTGGTACTAGAGACATTAATTTGAAGATGTCAAATGGACATATGTGGAAGATCACAAAGGTCAGACATGTAACGAGTTGATGAGTAATCTGATCTCAGTGGGTCATCTTGATAATGAAGGACATAATGTTAACTTTGGTAACGGGTCCTGGAAGGTGACGAATGACACTATAGTGGTTGATCGAGGTAAGAAAACTGGTACTCTTTATATGACGACGAGATGTCATGATACAGTCGTTGTTGTTAACAACACAAAGAAGACAGAGTTGTGGCACTGCAAGCTAGGGCATATGAGCGAGAAAGGGATGAATCTTTAGTGACTAACGACATGATTCCTGAGCCGAAATCGGTGGACCATCATATGTGTGAGAGCTGCATTCTCGAAAAACAGAAGCGAGTAAGTTTTTCAAATGCGGGTAGGGAATTGAAGGTCGAGAATCTTGAATTGGTGCACACTGACGTGTGGGGACCTGCCACTGTCCCCTCACTCGGAGGATCACATAAAACAAAATGTATGCTAGAGAAGTACCACGACGATAGATGAACAGAGAATGATTAGACCTGCTGTGAGAAAACCCAATAGTGGACACATAATCTGCAAACCTCTTATACCAAGCCTGTGGGGCCTACTTAAGCCTATATAAGGACTTATTCAACAAACAGACATGGTGAGGATAATTGGGTCCTTAAAACTCAAGGGTTGATGTATGTATAATGTCTCCTTAAGATCACCGCGTAAGAAAGCATTTTTCATATTCAGCTGATGAATGGGCCATGCTTTTGAGAGAACCAGACTAAGCACAGTGCGAATAGTTGCCGGTTTGACCACTGGACTAAACGTCTCTCCACAATCTATGCCAACATGTTGGTTTTTACCATCACGTACAGGACATGCCTTATGCCTCTCAAAAGAACCGTTAAAATTTTCTTTATGAGTAAAAATCCACATATAATGAATAATATTGACACCAGGTAGACGGGGCACCAACTCCCACGTCTTATTTACAATAAGAGCATTATATTCATCATCCATGGCCATTTTCGAATTCGGGTCATGAAGGGAAGACACATGATTACGTGGTAGGGGTGATTTGTTGACATTAGAATTTAGATTAAAATGTCTTTTAGGTTTAAAAATACCGCGTTGACTACGAGTAACAGACCTTTGACTCAAAATAGGATGGGACGTGTTTTGGGTAGGTATCGGGTCGGGTAAAACTAGACCAGCAGGTAATGGTCCTGCTGGCCTAGTGGCAGAAGGCTGTGACGGTAAAACTGGGACAACAGGCAGTGGGCCTGCTGGCCGAGAAGCAGAGACTGGATCGGTAATATTTGGGCCAGCAGGCAGTGGGCCTGCTGCTGATTTTGGTCACGGGACAACTCAGATAAATGGTGGATAATATACGGTGAGAGCTCATCATCCAAAAAATTATACGAACTAGACACGGAATTATACAATTTAGCAAACCGAAATTGGGTTTCATAAAAAATGACATGGTGACTAATTATGATTTTATTAGCGGATAAATCAAAACACTTGTAACCATGATGATTAGACGGATAACCCAAAAACACACAAGCGGTAGAACGGGCTTGTAGTTTGTTAATTGTAGTAGATGGGAAAAACGGATAGCACAAACACTCAAATACCCTAAGATGAGAATACGAGGGATCCTTATTATAAAGAATTTTTAGGGGTGATTGATATGCTATACCTTTGCTAGGGAGTATGTTAAGGAGGCAAATAGCCATTTGAAACGCATGATGCCAAAAGGACGGAGGTAATGAAACATGGGCTAGTAAAGTTCGGAGAATATTATTAATGGTACGAATTTTTCTTTCAGCCTTCCCATTTTGTGAGGACGTAAAAGGACAAGAAAACCGAAAAGATATGTCATGAGTGTCACAAAATTCCCAAATTCTATTAAATAATATATGTTTATATCTTGTGGGATTACACTATATATGTTGTTGTCGTAATAAATATTTATATCCCTATGGAAAACATTTTCAAGTATGTTCTACTTACACTTTTTTAACCTTTTACTTTCACTCGCTACTGTTTTTTAATGATTAAGGTAGTACAAGGATTGTTTCTGATAAGGATAAAAAGCTTAGGTTTTCTTTTATCCCTTAATTGCATTGTGAGCATAACAACATATGTTGGTTAAAGTTGTTAAAATAATGTTTCAATTAATTTTGAAACGATAAACAAGTTTTATTTTAGATTTCTAATATTATTGTCATCTTTGTTCTAACAATTTGAATATAATTGTCTCTATGGCTTCTCATCAACATTGAATGTTGTTCCATCTTTTCCTAATCCTAATTTTGAAATATTTGATGGAAAAGACTTTCCTAGATGACATGGAAAGATGGAATTCTTTTTAAGACGATTGAAGTTGGCATATGTTCTTGAACAACCTTGTCCTAATGCTCATGGTTCTGAGGTAGCAACGGATGAGACTGCTTTGATTAGAGAATAAATTGCCAAGTGAAAAAGATGATTATTTATGCAAGAATTATATTCTTGCAGGAATGTCCAACAAAATATATCAAGTGCAAATTTGCTAAGAAAATTTGGGACATTCTTCAAACTATATATTTGGCAGAAAAGCCGAGTTCAAAGAAGTTTCTTGTTTCAAGCTACACGAATTTAAAATGGTTGATGACAAGTCAATCACTGAACAAGTGCAATAATTCTAATTTATAGCTAATAAGATTGCTATCTCTGAAATTGATTTGGATCAAAACTTTTATATTGATGCTATTGTCTCAAAACTTCATTCGTCATGAAAAGAATACAGAAGCAAACTCTTGCACAAGAAAGAAGATTTGACTCTTGAGCAATTGTTGCAGCATTTGCAAATTGAACGAGAGACTCGATATTGTGATAATAATATCATGAAGGAATCCATCATGAAAGCTCATATGGTTGGAGAAAAATCAACCAAGAAGGAATTTGTTAATAAGAAATTTTCAAAGGCAAAGAGGAGTACAAGTTTCAAGCGTACTACTACCAATTCTAAATCGAATGAATATTATCACGACCACAAAATTGGTCACTATGCGCATGATTGTAAAATTTTTAAAGCTGAAAAGAAGAAAGAAAGACAAATAATCATAAAAAGATGAATTTGTGGCAATGGTTGCAGAAGAATTTGTAGTAGAAAATTAAATGGAGTGATGGATAGACATTGGTGCAACTCGTCATATATCAGGTGATTGAAATGCTTTCAAGACCTATGAATTAGTGGGGCCAATAAAATTTTATACATGGAAAAATCTTCCTCTGCTAAGGTTGTAGGAAAAGAAACTGTTGAATTGAAGTTTACTTCTAGAAAGATGATCACGTTGATGGATGTATTTCATGTTCCCGATATTCGAAAAAACTTGGTGTCAAGTACGCTTCTTTCGAAGCATGGTTTTAGAATGATTTTTTAGGCAGATAAATTTATTTTGTCTAAAACTGACATTTTTGTTGGAAAAGGCTATGTTACAAATAGTATGTTCAAACTTAATATTGATAACGAAAATATTTCTGCTTATATTGTGGAGTCCCTAGATTTATGGCATGAACGTATTGGTCATGTGAATTTTAGATCAATTCAACTTATGATGAATCATGGATTAATTAAAGAGTGTGGAAAATATCATACTACTAAGTATTTTACTTGTAGTAAATGCAAGATAACAAAAAAGCCTTTTAAGACGGTTGAAAGGATATCAACACTTTTGGAATTAATTCACACACTAATATTTGTGAGATGGATTATTTGTAACGTCATAAAAAGAGGTATTTTATCACGTTTATTGAAGATTACTCAAGATATACATATGTCTTTCCACTTTCAAAACATATAAAGCAGAAGTCAAAAATAAATGAAGTTTGAATATTAAATCAATTAGATTCAATAGAAGTGGTGAGTACTTAAAATATGGTTTTATTGATTTTGTGAAAAAGAAGGCATTGAGAAACAATTGACTACATATTATACACCACAACAAAATAGTGTAGCGAAAAGTAAAAATAGGACTTCCATAGAAATGATTAATTATATGCTTTATGGATCTGATATGCTACAAAATTTGTGGACTGAAGTCTTATTTTTAGCCTATCATATTTTGAACCGAATTCCTTCTAAGAAATTTGAAGCATCCCCTTATAAACTTTAGAATAATCAAAAGTCAAATATAAATTATTTTAAAGTATGGGGTTGTATGGGTCATGTTAGATTACCAGATCAACATATGGTGAAGGTTGGCTATAGAGAAATAGAATGTGTGTTTATTAGTTATTCTTAGACCAATAAGAATTATAGATTCTTAAATCTTGAGACTCCAAGCCCTCACACAATTATTGAATCTTTACATACTAACTTTTTTGAGCATATATTTTCTAAGAATTTTTTTTTTTGGAACAAGATGCAAGTTCTTTAAAATCTCCTCTTAAAAGAAAAATAGTTGAGTATTGAAAGAAAATCAATCAAGCCATAGTACAAGATCAGCCAAACTAAATGACTTTGGACCTGATTTTCAAGTCTATGTGATTGAAAAAAATCCTGAAAATTATGCTGAAGCAATGTCTTCACATGATGCTCCTTTCTGATGTGAAGCTATTGATGATGAAATTCATTCTATCATGTCAAATAATATATGGATTTTAGCAGATCTTTCTCCTCGATGTAAACTTATTGGTTGTAGATAGATTTTTAGAAAGAAATTAAAATTTAATGGTACTTTAGATAGGTACAAAGCTTGCTTGGTAGCAAAAGGGTTTACTCAAAAGAAAGATTGTGAATATTTTGATACCTTTGCACATGTAGCTCGGATGACATCCATTATGCTCCTGATTGCTTTAGCAGTAATTCATGGTTTGATAATTCATCAAATGTATGTGAAGACCATATTTCTGAATGGAGATCCAGATGAAGAAGTGTTGGAAATTTGCCTTTGGCGGGAGTTGCGACCGACCAACTTTAACGGCTTAAACACTAGTGTAACGTATGTTGGAGAATCCGGTTCTTCACACATGCAGGATCTACTAAGTACGTAGATAACCGTAGGGCCAAGAATCGTCAAATTTCATTGAGAAATGAAAGAGATATTGGTTCACGAAGTAAGGTGTTTGAAGCATGGAAAGTGTGGTATTGTGTGTAATTCTCCCTCATCGGTAGAGGAAGAAAGAATTGTTGTGTATATAAGATTCGAAATTGGTTTGGGGTTTGGGACCCCAAGGGGTATCCCATGTGTTTAAAGGAGGGAGGACCTAGATGTGCTTCGGTTCGAGGAAAGACCACGCGCGCCGCCGCCGCCCGCCCGCCGGTCCGGTTCCGGGTTCCGGGTTCACGGGTCACGGGTCACGGGCTGTGGGCTGTGGGCTGTGGGTCTTCTGATATTATCTTTTTGGGCCAGAAAACTTTGCCGAAGTACGGTTTGATCCCGAAGTTTCGGATATACGTTTGGACCACAAGTGCAGTTTGGTTTCAAGATGTACAGTTTGGTCCCTGAAGTTTCCAGAAAATTAGAATTTCGACGGTCAAAAACAGAAATGTCAAGCACTCAATTCAGCCATTTATTTTGGCTGAATTACTCCTCCTATAATGGCCAAAACAGTTGGTCTTTCTCCCATTTATGTTGGTGACTTTACTACCTCCATAATGGCCATTATTTGGCTATTATGGAGGCGCTTTTCAGCGATGTGCCCCTCCCTCTCCTATATAAACACCCCATTACACCATTGTTGAGCAATGCATGAAAATACAGAAACAGATGCAGAAACACAGTGCACGAAAATACACAACCGAAATAGTTTTCTTCCTACAACTTCCAAGCATCATTTCGTTACTCAATGTTCTTCACGGTAGCTCTTGAGTTTCCTTTGCTCAAGGGTTCCATTTCTGTTTTATCTTGGGAGACAAATTGTCCAGGACGTATAAAGGATACATACGGGGCAATATTGTCTTAAGGACAGAGTGCTACACTCGACTCAGCAAAAACCAATTTATATTTTTCCGTCTTCTATAAAACTGGAATTTCCAGTTTTTACTTGTGTAACTATTGTAATTTTCAGATTTCATGTTGAATTATTGAATCTTTGTTTATCCTTTCGAATACTTGTAATAGTTAAATACTTCCCGTACTGCTTTATAAAGTACCATAGAGCAAAAATCTCCCAACAACTTAAGACAATACTTGTATTGTATTACTATTAGTATTCGAAAGATGTCGGTCAAAAGTTGTGTGACCAAATCTGGATATGGAAATGGTTTTCTGGTAGAAGAGAGTGATGATGATGAACGTGTTCATGGTGTCACCGCTACCAAGACTGGTGGAAACAAGCGCTCTCGAAAGCCTGAGGATGTCAACTGGGATAAGAGGAGAAGAGTGAAGATGCTATTCTATCTTGTAGCAGAAGGCCTTGTATCTATCCCGGACAAAAGATCCGAATAATGGTGAGAAGGAAATGGACACTCAGTCTGATGAAGTGACTGAAGTGAGCCTGAATCCGAAATTGGGATAAGTAGTTTTTCTTACTTGTCAAGAATAAAGATTAAATGATGTCTGATTAAAAATGGATTAAAGTAAGGAGGAATATGAAAATAATTTATATTCCTTACGCTTTAAAATCAGAAGTTTAATCTTATCTTCTTTCCCGTTTAAAGATTGGATTGTAAATGACTTAAAAAGATCCGTTCTTTTAAGTGTAATTGTTAAAGTGTGTAAAGTATGTTCGCACATACGATGGAGAAAGATCCACTAACTGTGCGAAAACTGTTACCACTCTTAAGTAAGCGCCAAGAATTATCTGGGCATCAATCATAACGGAAGAAGTCTAAAAGTTAATGACGTTGAGCCTGTCATATTATTTGGCAGAAGATCCTTCATAGGATGATATTGGACACTCAGTCACATAAAGCCTCCGGGTGACTGGAGTGGGCCAAAATTCCTTTGATAGGATGATATTGGACACTCAGTCATACAAAGACTCCGGGCGACTGGAGTGGGAAAAAATTTCTTTGATATGATGATATTGGACACTCAGTCATATAAAGCCTCCGGGCGACTGGAGTAGGGCCAAAAATTCATTTCATAGGAAAAATAATGGACACCTAGTAAGGTGGGCCACAGTTTCCAGGTCTTAAATGATCTGAAGGCCTAAAGAATTGGCAGAAAAGAAATTGGACACTCAGTCTGCCAAAGCAACTGGAGTGGGCCAGAATATCTGGATCACATATGATCCGGTTACGCCCTAACCACGGGCAAAAGGTTGTTCATGTGAAGCAACGCCACCTCTAAAATCAAAGGGGTTGGAGAGGTTTTCCTCAATAGGACTTCATGGATTGTGATCACTCTAAGATGAGGTGATACATATTCCTAACTTGGTTAAAGGGACGCTGTTGGTCAAACCTGGTTTGAGACTAGTCCAACAGGTCTGTGATAACAAGAATGGTACAAGTATGTCTGTAGCCAAATGAATGATATATTTGTAATCCGTGCGTCTATGCCATCATAGATTAAGACACGTTAAATAGCAAGTCATTCAAAAGCTAACGATGTTGAGATTGTTGCCTTCTTCGACATAAATCCTCAAATAAATGCGAGGTAGATGAAGAGGCAAAATCACCTTTCCAAATTCCGTCAAGGGAATAGCGAAAGAAGCACTGCTCCTCTAGAACTTAGTCACACCTAATTGGGTGATTTGAAGTTTATACAAAATAGAGGGGGGAGACAAGTACGTTGTGATCTTCATTGATGATAGTACAACGTATGGAATCCTTTGTTTATTGAAAAGCAAAGATGAAGTTGTTGAAGCCTACAAAGCAGAAGTTGAAAATCAACTAAGCCTACGGATTGAGAAATTCGTAGTGATAGAGGGGGAGAATGTGAAGCATCGTTCATTAAACGAATGTTCATTTCTCACCTCAGTCTAACGGTGTTAGCCAAGCGTGAAGTCGTACGCCCAAATTATGAGGGGTAGCTTGGTAAAAGATGGGCTACCGAAACAGGTCAAGTTCGACCCCAAGATCGTAGATTGCATATCCTTTGGATGCAAATAACGATAGTGTTGATCGCCTCTTGGCGTCAAAGAATGCTGAATTCTTTGGAGATAACTTTCCTTGGAAAAGGAAAAGGGAGTAATTGCTCAAGGTTAACAAGAACCCGCGAGGGCTCGTTGTCCGGAACTAGACGTTCCGTATCTTCATGACTCGAAAGTTCTTTGTCTATCCGGAACTTAATATTCCAGATCTGCAGAACTCGGGGATTCTAGATGTTGAACCAAGACGGAGCAAAGAGGGGACAAAGACTTGTTCCAGTCCTTCTAGCTTGTATGGTTGAGAACGAACCATGGACAATTAACAAATAATTGTTATCTCCAAAAGCGCCGCTTTGGAAAGAAGCTAAAGGGAGAAATAGATTCCATATATAGAACCATACGTGTGTAATAGTTAATCTTCCTCCGGGAAAAGAACCTTTGGGTTATAAAAAGTGCTCCCCTGTGAGTAGCTTCACATCCAGGGCCATTGTAATCTTACATGGCATGGGTCTATACAGAAACAGATGCAGAAAAACAGTGCACGAAAATACACAACCGAAATAGTTTTCTTCCTACAACTTCCAAGCATCATTTCGTTACTCAATGTTCTTCACGGTAGCTCTTGAGTTTCCTTTGCTCAAGGGTTCCATTGCTGTTTTATCTTGGGAGACAAATTGTCCAGGACGTATAAAGGATACATACGGGGCAATATTGTCTTAAGGAATGAGTGCTACACTCGACTCAAAGCAAAAACCAATTTATATTTTTCCGTCTTCTATAAAACTGGAATTTCCAGTTTTTACTTGTGTAACTATTGTAATTTTCAGATTTCATGTTGAATTATTGAATCTTTGTTTATCCTTTCGAATACTTGTAATAGTTAAATACTTCCCGTACTGCTTTATAAAGTACCATAGAGCAAAAATCTCCCAACAAGAAGTTTACATGAAACAACTAGAAGGATTTGTCATTCCTGGTAAAAAACATAAAGCTTGTAAGCTTTTTAAAATCTTTATGGATTAAAACAAGCTCCAAAGCAATGACATGAAAATTTATAAAAGTTATGATTTCTAATGGCTACTCAATCAATGGTGGTCATATTTTCATATTCAGTAAATTTCAAGAAAATTCTGGTGTTATAATCTGTCTCCATGTGGATGACATGTTAATCTTTGGAACTGATATTGAAAGAGTCAAAGTACAAATCATTTCTTGCTTCTCAGTTTAAAATGAAAGATCTTGAAGAAGATGATGTAATTTTGGGCATTAAAATTGTAAGATCAGCAAATGGTTTGACTCTTACTCAATCAAGTTATATTGATAAAGTTTTGAATAGGTTTAGTCATTTTGATGACAAGTCTCCTCGTACACCATTTGATCCTTGCATCAAACTAGTGCAAAACTCTACTGATGTTCTTGATCAATTGATATATTCTCAGACTGTTAGGAGTATTATGTATGTTATGCACTGTATCAAGTCAGATATTGGTTATGAAGTAGAAACTTTTAGCAAGTTTACTAGTAACCCTGGAGTTGAACATTAGAGTGCCTTAATTAGTGTTTTAAGGTATCTAAAAGGTACGATTGATGTTGGCCTACATTATTCTGTCTTTCCAGCAGTTCTTGAAGGCTATAGTGATGCTACTTAAAATTTTGATATGAACGACTCTAAATCTATTGCTATTTGGATTTTCACTTTGGCTGGAGCGACAATCTCTTGAAAATCAAATAAGCAGACATGTATTACTCACTCAATTATAGAGTCAGAATTTCTAGCTATGTCATCCACTAAAGAAGAAACTGACTGGCTTTGGAGTATGATGAAAGATATTCCTTTATGGGGTAAGCCAGTGCCATATTTGACTATCTATTATGATAATAAAGTTGTTATATTTCGAGCTTCAAGTGATTGTTACAATGACAAATCGAGGAAAGTTTGTCTCAAACACAATCATGTGAGAAGATTATTGAATGATGGAATAATATCGCTTCAATATGTGAAGTCTAGATCTAATTTAGCAGATCCTTTTATCTAAAGGGTTAGGCAAAGAGCTAGTGATTGAAACTTGTAAAGAATGGGTATAAAGCCTATTGTAAATTAAGTGTACTTTGTGGTAACCCTACCTAATGATGTAATTTAGGTTCAAAGGGAAAAATAAGTAAAGTTACAATTGTGGAGCACATCAATAAAACTTTCATTTCTTATAAGATTGAGTAGATGTGCATAAGTAACCGTACCTAATGATGGAAATGTAGAACGAAATAGGTATAAAGCATGTTGTAAATTAAGTGTACTTTATGGTAACCCTACCTAATGATGTAATCTTAGGTTCAAAGGGAAAAACAAGTAAAGTTATAACTGTGGAGCACATCAATAAAATTCTCATTTCTTAAAAGATTGAGTAGATGTGCATGAGTTGAGATTCTATTATCTTAATAAATTTATTAGACCGATTTCGGTTGGAGTTTGTAAGAAATTTTTTGATAGATTTACCAATATTCGTACTATAGAGGAGGATGATATTGTATTCTCTTAATAAGTCTATAAACCGATTTCGGTTGGAGTGTGCAGGAACACTCTTGATAGATTTACTAATACTTTGGTGCAAAGGAGGATGAGATTAAATTGTCTTAATGAGTTCAGGACTATTTGGTCGGAGTATGCAAAGTTACTCTTGATGAATTCACCGCGCTAAGTGCGAAGTGAAGGCTGCTTCAATACATTTTTTAACAGAAAAAATCTTAAAGCACTAAGATATTTGACACATGACCGTAAGGTGTCAAAGGATTTTGATTTTCACCGGAACATAGTAATGTGCGTGGAGTATTTTTCTACTTCATTCAATGAACTACTTAGTTCAAGATTCATTCACTAAGTTCAATGATTTAGAAAGTATTCACTAGTTAATGGTGCAAGTCCAAAAGACATCATTATTGATGCATGTTACTAAATTAATGTCTCAATTTTTTCAAAATTTCTTGAAACAAGCGAGGGATTGTTAAAATAATGTTTCAATTAATTTTGAAACGATAAAAGCTTTTTAATTTTCAAAAGTAAATGAATGTGAATTTGAAGATACATTCTTCATTTAGTCTTTTACGTTTTTGGTTCTTGAAAGTTACATTTTTATTAATTAAATTCATGAACCTATTAATAACTATTACTAAATGAAAAATGTATCTTTCAAGACTTCTTATCCTATAAATAGTGTTTCTTCTTTGAAAAAGAAAGCACTTCTAAAAAAACACTTTTCCTTGAAAACTTTTGAGAGACATTGATCAAAAGGTGAAGTCACCGATTCAAGAATAGAAGAGAAGCATTATTGAATGCTACTTGTTTTGTGGCTTAGTTGAATCCCAAAGATAGAGTTGTTATTTATTCTTCCATTTGCTCGTGGGAGAGACTCCAACTATCTTCAAGAAATGTCTTAACGTACCTCTAAGCCAAACAAGTTTTATTTTGAATTTCTAATATTATTGTCATCTTTGTTCTAACAAAAGTTACGAGGGAAAGAGAGCCGTCAATCTTCACTAACTACTTGAAGGAAAAAATAATACTTTCTCTGTTTCAATTTATGTGATACACTTTCCTTTTTAGTCCGTCTAAAAAAGAATGATACATTTCCTTATTTTGTAACAATCTAACTTTAACTTTTACCTTTTACGCTTAACGAAATGATTTATAACCACACAAATATCTTTGACTTATTTTAGACCACAAGATTGAAAAGTCTTCATTTCTTTCTTAAACTCCGTGCCTAGTCAAACTATATCACATAAATTGAGATGCAAGGTGTAGTAGTAATGCATTTCATCGCACGTCAGGACTAGTTGCACCATCAATTCGTATCAAATCAAGCTCGTACAATTTTACTCCATTCGTCCATTTTTACTTGTCATATTTTGACTTAGCACGCCTATTAAGGAGACAAAAATAGAATGATAATTTTTCTACGTCACTCCTAATTATTGCTAAGTAACCTAATGATGAAAATAAATAAAACATACTTTAAAAGTTATGCAACCACTATTTTTTTTTTTAAACTTGTCAACTCAATAATAAATTATAAATGATAAGGGTAAAAAAGGTATGAAGAGGTAAATTATCTCTTGATTTTTTAAAGTGGACAAGTAAAATTAGACAACTATTTTTAATATAGTGGAGAAGTAAAATTGGATGGAGAGAATATTTAAAAAGTTTCCTCTACTAAGAGCATCACAATACGATATTAACAATTAAGATGCCGGAATTATTAATGACAAAGACACAATGATAGTTTGCACAATTTTGACTTTTGAGGAAGCATACATAGTACAGAAAGTGAATAGATGGAATTCGAACTTGATCTAGTCTAGGGGTGGCCAACGGGGTGGGGTGGGGCGGGTCCCGGCGGGACGGGACCCGACGGGACGGGGGTTGGGCGGGACCGATCCTCCGGCGGGACTAGCGGGTCGGGACCGGCGGGATCCGCCGATGTCCCGTTCCCGGTCCCGTCGGAAAAGGGGACCGGTCTTA
Source organism: Anisodus tanguticus (assembly GCA_034509755.1). Taxonomy (NCBI): domain Eukaryota; kingdom Viridiplantae; phylum Streptophyta; class Magnoliopsida; order Solanales; family Solanaceae; genus Anisodus; species Anisodus tanguticus. The sequence continues at coordinate 15,905,288 of CM067543.1, read as the reverse complement.
TGGGGCCGGGTCGGAACGAGGTCGGGATCGGGTTTTTCGAGTTATTTTTTTTTTGCCCTTAATTTTAAAAAATAACATATATAAACACCTCAATAATTGAAGAAGATAGTGTAATAAAAACATCTCAAGTCTGTTTTTGTGTCTCTTATATTATTTAATAGAAATATAATTTTTTTGTAATACAATTTCAAAATTGCAACTTTGTGGTGTGGAACAAGTCGCTACTTCTTCGGAAATTTTTCTATAAAGTAGTCCAAAATCGTGACAAGTTTTTTATATTCTTTTTTTCGTTGTATTCTATTACTTCTAAAAATAAAGTTTATAGCAAATTGTATTTTATTAAGAATGTCTTCAAAAAGTGATAGACCATCTTTTACAACTAAGTTATAAATATGACACACACATTTTATATGAAAATGATTAGGAAAAGATGGAGTTAAAAGATCTTTTAAAAGTCTAATAGCATAATTATTAGAAGAAGCATTATCTAATGTAATAGTCATAATTTTATCAGTTATTCCATAATAATCGCAAACTTGAAGAATATTTTCTGAAATAAAAGTTCCAGTGTGCCTATCATCAATATATCTATATGCTAAAATACGTTTTTGCATAGACCATTTATAATTTATCCAATGACATGTTATAGTTAAATAATCTGGCCGTTAGTACTACGGCCTATATCAGACGTGATAGATACTGTGCCAGGAAAATGATATAATGAATAACGTAAGTACTGTTGATATTCATGTGCAAATTTAAAAACATCTCTCCTATCAGTTGATCTAGGAAAATCGTTAAAAGCAGGATTATACATATCTCTAATGTAATGAATAAAACCAGGAGAAGAAGGAAATGAAAAAAACAAACCCTCCACCGCAACTAATTTTGCTATTGCTTCCCTATCTCTATGTTTATCGTATTTAGGGCCTACAATTCCCCCCTTCATCAGGTTAATTTGACCCAGTACTTGGTCCGGGACAGTATGTGAACCTTGTCCCGCCTGAGAGTGCATTGGCGCACTTGACTTTGTAGCGTCGTATTTATCCCACGTAGCTTTGTGAAAGTGTTGTACATGTCTCAATAAACCTCCCGTCCCACCCTGACCTTTTCCCATTTTAAATTTAAAATATTTTTACAAATTTGGCATCTAACTACTTGATTCTCTTGGTCCCTATCAAAAAAATTCCATGCAACATATTTTAATTTTTGTTGTGTTGGGCCTCATCTCATACTAGAGGGAATAAGAGGCGTTCCAGTTCCAGTTTGCGGTGCACTGGTGGTGTGTCATATAGATTAGTTGGTGTGTTAGCTAGATTATCTTTTAAATTAAAGTCTGGTTGAGTCGCAGGAAATATCTTATCGTCTAATGGTATATCATTAAAAAATTATGCTTCATCTATATATGTGTAATCAATCAAATCATCCTGTCTAGGAATATGATGACTAGAAGAAGTACCCCTGCCCTTGTTACCCCTACTAGAAGAAGCACCCTTACCCTTAAACATTCCTCTTATTCCTTCCATTTTAATTATGCTAATAAATAATTAAAGATAATAAAATTAAGTGCGCTAATTAAAATAAAGTAACAATAATAATTTAAAGAAGGAACGAAGGTACCAAATGCCAACGTAACGTCGACGTGTAATCGAGGTTGAAAATTGAAACTTTGCTCGATGGATGATCCTCAAGCTAGTTGCCAACTTCACCCCCAATTTTTGAACTTTGATATAGTTATACAAATGAACAAATAAAATTTAATATTTAGTAGACAATGTAGACTTGTAGAGAGATAGATTGAGAGATTGTAGGAAGATTTATGAGAAAGATGAAGAGAAAATGAAGTATTTATAGTTGGGAAAATTGGGTTAAAGTGTAAATATATTAACTTAGAGGTTAAAAATAAATATTAAGGGGGTAGGGGATTGGGCGGGGAGGGGGTGAGGGGGGGATGCCAAATGGCCGTTGCACAACAACCAAAATATAAAATGGCCGTTGTGCAACGGTTATTTTTTGCAAAAGGGGGGGGGGGGGACCGGGGCGGGTCGGCGGGATCGGGTCTGGGTCAGGACGGGCCCGGGCGGGACGAGCCCATATCCCATCTCGAGTTAGAGTCCCGTTCCGATATTTGTTTTTTGCAGGGTCAGGGCGTGGTCGGGGCCGGACCAGGGCGGAGTCGGGGTCGGGCCGACCCGGCCCAGCCCATGCCACCCTTAATCTAGTCTAATACCTTCATGCTACTTTATTTAGGTGTTAGGTTTCAATCTCACCATAGACTCCCTTTTATCTTATCTTTCGGTACTATTCACGTGCCCAATTCTCATCATTTATATCCCGGAATAACTTATCCCGAAATTAGTTATTCCACCCTCTCACAGGGATAAGAATAACACTATAATATCAGAATAATTAATTTCAAGATTAGTTGTATCATGAATTTTTCTAAGCTAAACATGAGATAAATTTATTTTAAATTTAGTCCGAGAATTAAATATCTCTTCTCCTCATACCAAACGAGTCCTTTGAGAGAGAACCTGTGGCATCAATAGCCTATAAAAATATTTTCAATTCTTATAGAGTATTAACTTTTCTTGCAAAAAGACTATAATTTACTCATTTTACACAAATTTAATGAAAGTACATAGTCCAAACAAAGATAATTTAAGTGGTTGTTTGGCCATGAATAAGTTTTACTTTTTTCCTGAAGTTGAATTTCAAACTTTTCTAGAATTTGAAAAATATCAAAAAGTTATTTTTATTTTTTTCAGCCAAATCAGTTACAAAAATTTCAAAGCAACTTAAGTTATATCATTTTTCATTTGAAAATAAATATTACTTTTTTAAATACTCACCATTTTCATGGTCAACGGGTCTAAATATCAGGGATGCAACGATAAAATAATTAAGTTACACAAAGGACATCTAATATCTATGATTTGAATGACTCAAAATTCTATATTCCCAATAGGTAGGAGATTTGTACAAAATATACGTGTGTACCTATCATGTCCTAAGAAAGAGCTGTCTGGAATATCTTGTTAACAGTCCTACGTTGGATTATGTCTACATCACTCTGTTTCTAATCTCAAACCATTCTTTATTCATCTGATTCTACCGTGGGGTCCATTCCTTTTAATAACACATTTTTTTAATAGGACATAGTACAATCAAAAGATTCTTCAAGAAAAGATCATGTTTAATCGATTGAATTTAAAAAGTCTCCTTATCTTGTCGACTTCTATTTTGAAGTTTTTGGAATGAACATTACAAGTTGTGTTCAGATTGGAGGATGGTTCCTTGATAACCGACCATTGATTATTAAGTTTTTTCTAAAATAATATTGTAGGTTTTGATATAAATTTATAATTGTACCAGATAATTAGGGTGAGATTTTAATTTTATAAAAGAAATTGATAAGTATCGAATTGAACGGAATAAATTTGTGTATAAAATATATTTTATATATTTAGTTTTGAAATGATGAAGCATTAATAGAATAATGAAAACGGCTATCAGTAACATTCAAATTTGCTCTACTATCAGTAAAACTAAATTGGTTCCGATAATTTTTATTAACAAGCACCAATATATGTTTTTTGTCTTTTCCTTTTTTTCTTCCTCCTTATTTTTTTTGTGATATAGTTAGATCATCCTTTATAATATCATTTCTCCCTACCGAAAAAAAAAAAAAATTGGAACCGATTTCATGTTATATTATATTATATGTAATTTTGTTATAACTGTAAAAAAATATCCAAACAAAACGACGTTGTTAAAGAGAGATTCATTTATATTTGTGTGAGATATTAAGGGGTCGTTTGGTAGGATGTATATGAATAGTGTTGAATAGAGTGTATTAGTAATGTTGATATTAGTAATGCTGATATTAGTTATGCTGACATTAGTTATGCTGAGATTATTTCTTATCAACTGTTTAGTTTGGTGTATTAAAGAATCGCATAATTTCTAAAAAATATTTGCTTACAAAGTACCCTCCACATCCTTTAGATTTTTACACTATTTTTATTGCAACACTATTTTTCTATTTAATAAAATATCACCCATTAAATTTTACTTACTGATAGTCAAAAAAATAATTACAAAGATAGCTCGTTGTCGAGAAAGCACAAAAAGTGATAGTCTAATTTAGAATTTAGTATCTGTACTTGAACATGAGAGAAACAACGCATATTCGTTAGGGGGAACACCACAGTACACAAACACGTTTTATGTAAATTGTAGAAAGGAAGAATTCATAGATCTTTTGAAGACAAAGTCATGACTGTTTTTTGTTTTAAGTATAGATGTTATAGGGTCTAATTGGTGTAACATATTAATAATTGATTTTTTTTTCTATTTCGAGCTTATCAAATAGAAGAGAAATTCATCACTTCTTTCATCACAAACAACTTATCAAATTATGGAAAAATTACCAATGAAAAATAAAGATCAAAGAGAAATACAAGAGAAATTAAAAATTAGGGGCAATTGTATTTTTATCCGTGCTTATGCATTTATTAAAAATTCTTGCATTATTAATACTATGTTTGCTATGTAATACTAATACATAGGATAATACCAAACTAGGAATTAATAATATAAAAAGCTAATGCATGTATTATTTTATCTAATGCATCCTATCAAACGACCCCTAAGTCTATATATGTATTTTTATAAGAATAGTGACGGTAAATGTTATTTATTGAGATTTCATGTTTATGGAATTGCAAATTTTTGAATAAAAAATTTAAAAATCATTCTAACATAAAACAATATATATTTATTTTTATTGTAACACCTCGTACCTCCAAACTAGGCCTTGTTCATGATTAAGGAGTGTAGAAAATCAAGACGGAGAGTTAAAGTTGTAAAAACAGTTTTAGTTCTGCAGATAAGATTTTATGCCCAGATTATACAGACCGTAAATTTTTTACGGACTATCAAAGTGAATCATAAATTTTATTCTTGAATTTGACGATGAGCAATAATTTTTATGGACCGTATAAGATTATACGACCCATTGTTTTTAACTGTAACATTCTTTCCAGCTTTTAGCAGTCACTGGAAATTTTCAGTTCTGGGATGGTCTGATTATACGGACCGTATAAAACTATACGGCCCCCTCTCAAACCGTAGAAAATTCGACGGTCCGTCCTTTTTGACCGTAAAAGTCCTGACGGACTGAATAGTATAAATACGCGACTTAGTTCTAAAAATCATAATTTCTCATTCTTTCAAGCCCTAGAACGAAGCTACCTTCTCCCATCATCCTCATAACTCAAGGTAAGTCCTCTTCATGTAATTCCACACGATTCTAATCAAGTGTATTCAATTCCTAAGCGAAATTCATTATTCATAACCTAGGGTTTTTAAGATAAACTCATTCCAAGGTTTCAAAGTTCAAGCTTTGGGTTTTCTCTTCAAAGTTCAGATTTCAATACAAGTATTGGAGCGAATAAGGTATATAGAGTTTCTATCCACGTGTGAGAACATTCATGTTCTTCTCCACGCCTAATTTTTTCATAAAATCATAAAATTCCATAACTTAAGATTTTATTCTCTTATCATGATAACCCTAATTACATGTAATATTATATGTCATGTTCCTATTACAATATGTTTATTGTATTCATGATAGGTCATTATGATTTTCATGAACATGTCTGTAATCCATGAACGCATGCTTTGAAATCTATGAGTTCTTAAATGCAAGTTATAATCCTAACTACTCAGTTCCATGAATTTATACATGTTTTCCTGTTTTACATAGTTTATATTATATATTTATTATCATGTTAAGTTATAATAACGAATCATGTTTACAAGTTATATTTTCATGAAATTCATGGGCTTACAAGCCAACATATTCAAGTACATGTTTTGAAAGTTGCATAGATTACCGAGAAGGCTCAGACAGCCAGAAACTATGTATGCCAACGTAGGATAACGATCGCTCCGCCCAGAGGACGATACCTTCATGTTATCCTTTTTGGGATTATTGGATTCATTATGTCATGTTCACGTCTCGTACCCCGGCAAGGTACGAGATGACTTAGCTGATCGGGCAGAGATCAGACATCATGTTCACGCGTGGTGGTTACATATCGGTCTAATGCTCTCCCCACAGATATACAGATGTACAGTTATATAGATTTTATGCATGTTATCATACTCATGTTAGATTATATCCATGTTCATGTTTCAGTTTCATGTTTCTATTAAATCATGTGCCTGCTTATTTTATCGGTTCTTTACATACAATACAATTCTAATGTACTAACGTTCCTTTGCATGTGACCTGCTTCAGTATCATCTATTTTGGTGAGTCCCATCTTATACCGGGTGTCAATCTATTTACTTTCATGATTATTCTACTTAGTAGAGGTATACCACAGACTTGTCCTGGTAAAACAAGTTGCATTCAGACTATTGATTCAGAGGTTCCATAGACTAGATTAGTTTATCATGTCATGTCAATTTTTAGTTATTCAGACTATGTTATTTTCAGACTATTTTCATAATATACTTTAGATTATAAATTCAGCATTATATTTTACATGTTTTAAATCATTACTGTAGAATGTTTTGATGCTCATGTTGATTAGAAAGCCATGTGGTTCGTTTAGCCACATACATTCAGACACCGAGTGTCGTGTTTTGCCCATGTCATGGTTCGGGGCGTTACAAAACTTGGTATCAGATCCCTAGGTTCAAGTGTCTTAGGGAGTCTATGAAATCGTGTCCAGTGGAGTTTCTTTTATGTGTGTGAGGCATCCACACATGTAAACAGTTGACCACCAAGACATCTTAGAGAGTCTATGAAATCGTGTCCAGAGGATTTGCAAAATTTTATTGACGGGCTTCAGAAAATCTTTTGTGTTATGCATGTTACTAAGTTAGAGGCAGCTAAGTTGGGAGCTTATTAGTTGCAGAATATAGCTAACATCTGGTATGAGTCTTGGGAATAGTCCCGATGGAAGATACGTCTTCTACAACTTGGGATGAGTTTGAAAATGTCTTCATAGACCACTTTCTACAAATAAAGGTCAAAGAGACAAAGTCCATAAAATTTGAGATCAAGCAGAATGGCAAGAGTGTGCATGAGTACTATCTTCACTTTTTTTCTCTAGCAAAGTATGTTCCACATATGATTCCAAACATGAGGCTAGAGTTAGGTGTTTGTATATGGTCTTGATCCCCAGTTGTACGATGCAGCTAATATTTCTGCTCAGAATAAGAAAATGACTATCACCAAGATGGTTGCTTTCGTACAGGGTAATGAGATCAGAATGAAGGAAGAGGAAGTGATGCAAAAAGAGAAAGACATAGAGTTTAATAAGAGAGCTAAGTCTTCAGGTCACTTCAGTCATGGGAGAGGTAGAGGAAGACAGTTCTTCATGAATAGGTCATCAGGACCTGCACCATCTTTAGCCAGTGCCCCAGTCCCAATGTTTAGGAATGATCATAAGAGGCAAAACTTCTGAGCATCATGCTCCCAATCACAGGCCAGTGTGGGCTAAAGTACCTTCAGTAATCCAATTTGTGGTAAGTGCGGTAAGAGACACCCAGATGAGTGTCGCCTGGGTATGGATGTATGTTATAGGTGTGGTCAGCAAAGTCACTTTTATCGAGACTTCCCATTAGCGAGGCAAGGCAGATGAGGTAATGTGGCTCAGTCCATAAATTCAGTAGCTCTTCATAATTCTTAGGCCCAATCAGGGTGTGGTCTAGCTAAGTCTGATAACATAGGCGGAGGTCCAAATCGCTTGTATGTGCTATCAAGTCGTCAGGATACAAAAGCCCGTGCAGATGTGGTCACAGATATATTAACCATTTTCACTTTTGACGTTTATGCCCTTATGGATCCTAGATCCACTCTATTATATATAACCCCATTTGTTGCTAAGAAATTTGGGATAGAACAAGAAAATTTTCATGAACCCTTTGAAGTATCTACTCTAATTGGTGAGTCAGTTATAACCAAGTTGATATATAGGGGTTGTTCAGTTAAAGTCTATCACTGCATTATAGTAGCCGATTTGGTAGAATTGGAAATAGTAGACTTTGATGTAATCATGGGTATGGATTGATTGTCTTCGTGTTATGCCATAGTAAGTTGTAGAACCGAAATCGTCAGTTTCGAAATTTCCCGGTGAACCAATCATCGAATGGAAGGGTGATGCAGTAGAACCCATAGGTAGGTTTATTTCCTATCTTAAAGCCAGAAAGATGATATCCAAGGGGTAAATCTACCATATAGTTAGGGTTAGGGATGTAGATACCCAGACTCCGACTCTTCAGTCCGTACCAGTTGTCAGTGAGTTTCTAAAAGTCTTTCCAGAAGATCTTTCCGAAGTACTTCCCGATAGGGATATTGACTTTGGAATTATTTACTTCCCGGCACTAAGCCAATATCTATTCTGCAATACAAAATGGCTCCAACAGAGTTAAAAGAATTAAAATCCCAGTTGAAATATCTCCTTAATAAGGGATTTATTAGGCCAAGTGTCTCACTATAGGGTGCACCAGTCTTGTTTGTTCAAAAGAAGGATGGATCTTTACGTATGTGCATTGACTACCGGCAGTTGAATAAGGTTACCATTAAGAATAAATATCCTCTTCCCAGGATCGACGATTTATTTGATCAACTTTAGGGTGTCTAGTGTTATTCCAAAATTGACCTTAGATCAGGGTACCATCAGCTTAAGGTTAAGGAAGTTGACATTTTGAAAACCGCTTTTAAAACTCGTTATGGTCATTTGGAATTTTGTGACGTTGTTTGGATTGACGAATTCCCAAGCTACTTTATTGGATCTTATGAACAGGGTCTTCAAGCCTAATCTCCATCTTTTCATTATTTTCTTCATTGATGATATTCTAGTCTATTCCCGTAGTGAGGCTAATCATGCGAAACAATCTCAGAATAGTGTTGCTGACACTTCAGGACCTCGAGCTCTATGTAAAATTTTCCAATCGTACATTTTGGCTAAATTCAGTAGCTTTCTTAGGCCACGTGATTTCAGATGTAGGCGTCCAAGTTAATTTTCAGAAAATAGACGCTGTAAAGAATTGGCCCAGACTTACCACAGTCTTTGAGATAAGAAGTTTTTTGGATCTGGAATGTTATTACAAATGCTTCGTAAAAGGGTTTTCCTCCATTTCGTTCACTAGATTGACTCAGAAGAAAATCAAATTTCAATGGTCAGATGCATGTGAGCGTAGTTTTGAAGAATTAAAAACGAGACTGACTTCTGCTCCAATGTTAACATTGCCAGAGGGAGCCGAGGGGTTCTTTGTATATTGTGATGCTTCAGGAGTTGGTCTTGGGTGAGTTTTAATGCAGCATGGTAAGGTTATAGCCTATGCATCCAGAGAACTTAAGCCTCATGAAAAGAACTACCTGACTCACAACTTAGAATTGGCAGACATGATTTTTATGCTCAAGATATGACATCACTATTTGTATGGAGTTCACATTGACATCTTCACAGACCACAAGAGCCTTCAGTATATTTTCAAGTAGCGGGAGTTGAATCTTAGACAGAGGAGATGGCTCGAATTAGTAAAAGATTATGATGTAAATATTCTCTATCATCCGGAGAAAGCGAATGCGGTACCCGATGCTCTCACTCGGCAATCCATGGGAAGTTTAGCTCATGTTGAGTAAGGTAAGAGAACTATGATGAAGGAAATTCACCGACTATCCAGTCTAGTAATTCGACACATGAACTCCGAAGATGGTGGTGGTGTTGTCCAGAACAAGTCTGAATCCTCCTTAGTAGTGAGGTAAATGAGAAATAGTTTAATGATACCTATTCGTTACAACTGAAAGAGGGGATTCACAAGCATAAGACCACGACTTTTGAATAAGGGGAGATGATGGTACTTTGAAGTACCGAGACAGGTTATGTGTTCCAGATGTAGATGGGCTCAGAGAGCGAATCATGACAAAAGTGCATAATTTTAGGTATTTTATCCACCCAGGTTCTACCAAGATGTATTATTACCTTAAAGAGATTTATTAGTGGAACGCTATGAAGAGGAATGTGGCAGATTTTATAGCCAAGTGTTCGAATTGTCAGCAGGTGAATGCCGAACACCAGATGTCGGGGGCGAGTTGGCTTAGAATATCGATTTTCCTATTTGGAAATGGGAGATAATAAACATGGACTTCATAACAAGTTTACCTCACTCATCCCGAAGGCATGATTCGACTTAGGTCATTGTGGACCGACTTACTAAATTAGCCCACTTCCTACCAGTTAAGACCACAGATTTAGCAGAGGATTATAGTAAGTTATATATTGGAGAAATCATCAGACTTTATAGGACTCAGTGTCCATTATTTCAGATCGTGGTGCTCAGTTCACAGTGCACTTTTGGAAGTCTTTTCAGAAAGGATTGGGTCCCAAGGTACATTTCAGCACGACGTTTCATCCTCAGACAGATGGCCAGGAAAAGTGTACTATTCAGACTCTTGAGGATATATTAAGGGCATGTGTTCTTGATTTTAAAGTTAATTGGGATGATCATTTACCTCTCGTTGGATTTGCTTATAATAACAGTTACCATGCTATTATCCAGATGGCACCGTTTGAAGCTCTGTATGGGCGAAGGTGTAGATCGCCAATTGGTTGGTTCAAAGTTGGTGAAGCGGAATTGTTAGGAGCACACGTGGTCCATCAGGCTATGGAAAAAGTCAAATTGATTCAGGAGAGTTTGAGAATGGCTCATATTTGCCAAAAGTCCTATTTATATGTGAGGCGTAGTGACTTGGAGTTTCAAGTTAATGATTGGGTGTTTCTGAAAGTTTCACCTATGAAAAGTGTCATGAGGTTTGGAAAGAAAGGGAATCTCAGTCCTAGATATATTGGACCATACAGGATTTTGTGAAGAATTGACCAAGTGACTTATGAGCTGGAATTGCTATAAGACATAATTGTTGTACATCCAATATTTCATATATCCATATTGAGGAAGTGTGTGGGAGACCCATTGTTGGTTGTCCCTACCGAATCCATATAGTTAAAGATGGCCTGACCTATGAAGGGGTCCCTGTGGCTATTTTGGATCATCAGATTTGAAAGTTATAGACTAAAGAAGTCTCCTCAGTGAAAGTGTTGTGGAGAAGTTAGAAAGTTGAGGAGGCTACATGGGAATCCGAATGGGACATGAAGTCCAGATATCCACATTTATTTGAAGAGCAAGCAGAAAGCGAACAAGGTAAATACCTTCAATATTCATGTCATGTCCATTGCGTATCCATATTTCATGTTTCACGTTCATGTATTCAGTACTCATGTCTCATGTCTCCATGTTCATGTTTCCATGCAATTATTTCAGTTCGGTCCCCATGTTTCATGTCATGTTTCTTCACGTTCATGTACTTATGTCATGTCTAGTCTTATTCTTAATCATGACTGTCATTCTAGAACAAATGATCCTAAGGGAAAGATATTGTAACACCTCGTACCTCCAAACTAAGCTTTGTTCATGATTAAGGAGTGTAGAAAACCAAGACGAGGAGTTAAAGTTGAAAAAACCAGTTTCAGTTCTGCAGATCAAATTTTACGCCCAGATTATATGGATCGTAAAAGTTTTACGGACCGTCAAAGTGAACTGTAAATTTTATTCTTGAGTTTGATGATAAGTAGTAATTTTTACAGACTGTATAAGATTATACAACCCATCGTTTGTAACCGTAACATTCTTTCTAGCTTTTAGCAGTCACTGGAAATTTTCAGTTCTAAGAGGTCTGATTATACGGACCGTAAAAAATTATATGGCCTCCTCTCGGACCGTAAAAAATTCGGTGATCCGTCCTTTTTTATCGTAAAAATCCTGACGGACTAAACAATATAAATATGAGACTTAGTTCTAAAATTTAGAATTTCTCATTCTTTCAAGCCCTAGAACGAAGCTCTCTTCTCCCATCATCCTCATAACTCAAGGTAAGTCCTCTTCATGTAACTATACGTGATTCTAATCAAGTGTATTCAATTCCTAAGCGGAATTCATTATTCATAACCTAGGAGTTACAAGATAAACCCATTTCAAGGTTTTAAAGTTCAAGCTTTGAGTTTTCTCTCCAAAGTTTAGATTTTTAATACAAGTATTTGAGTGAATAAGGTATGTATAGTTTCTTTCCACATGTGGGAATATCCATGTTCTTCCCTACGCCTCATTTTTTCATGAAATCATGAAATTCCATAACTTAAGTTTTATTTTCTTATCATGATAACCCTAATTACATGTAATATTATATGTCATGTCCCTATTACAATTTGTTTATTGTATTCATGATAGGTCGTTATGGTTTTCATGATGAACGCATGCTTTGAAATTCATGAGTTCTTAAATGCAAGTTATAATCATTAATACTCAAATCCATGAAGTTATACAAATTTTTCTATTTTACACAATTTAAATTATAGAATTATTATCATGTTTAGTTATAATCACGAATCATGTTTACAAGTGATACTTTCATGAAATTCATGGGCTTACAAGCCAACTATATTTAAGTACATGTGCTTGTGAGTTTCTCATATTACCGAGGAGGCTCAGACAACGTGAAACTACATATGCCAACGTAGGATAAGGATCGCTCCGCCCAGAGAACTATACCTTCATGTTACCCTTTATGGAATTATTGAATCCATCATGTCATGTTCATGTCTCATACCCCGGCAAGGTACGAGATGGATTAGCTGATCGGGCAGAGATCAGACGCCATGTTCATGCATGGTGGTTATATGTCGGTTATACTAATGCTCTCCCCACATATATAAAATATATTGTTGTACAGATTTTATGCATGTTATCATACTCATGTTAGATTATATCCATGTTCATGTTTCATTTCAGTTTCATGTTTTTATTATATCATGTGCCTTCTTATTCTTTCAGTTTCTTTACATATTGTACAATTCAAATGTACTAACGTCCCTTTGCATAGGGCCTGCACTTCACGGTGCAAATGTTGAGTTTTAGAACGACGGATCTGCTCGTTAGGAATTGATTCAATATCAGCTATTTTGGTGAGCTCCATCTCATTTGGGGTGTCAGTCTATTTACTTTCTTAATTATGCTACTGAGTAGAGGTATACCCGGGCCTTGTTCTAGTAAAACAGTTTTGCCGTCAGATTCATGATTCAGAGTTTTCATAGACTAGATTAGTTTATCATGTCATGTCAGTTTTTCAGTTATTCAGACTTATGATATTTTCAGACTATTTCCTCAATATACTTTCAGATTATAAATTCAGCATTATGTTTTACATATTTTAAATCATTACTATAACATATTTTGATGCCCATGTTGATTAGCAAGCCATGTTATTCGCTCGGTCACATACAGTTAGACATGTTGTGTTTCGCTCAGACCATGATTCGGGGCGTTACATTTATTTAAAATATGTGTTACTGTGAACAACTTGCGCTATTGCAACTTCTTCCTTGAAAATCAATGTTTTGCTTGAGCATTGTGTATAAAATTGTACTCTACAAAAATATATTACTCTAATATCTATATATCATATGCTATATTAAAACTTATTATTTTACATAAAAAATGAGACATCCTAATAACAGTACAATTCCTAAGTGACGCTTGAAAAATTAAATAAAAAATTAATCGAACTGTATCGATATAAAAGAAAACTTGAGATGATCGAGACAATTTCAAACTTTTTTTATTTTATACACAATAGAGTAACAGAAAAATAGTAGATTTGGGTAGAAGGTTAGTAGGTAGTAGAGAGTTGTGTCGCTTTTCCTTTCCATACTAGTAGTCGTAGTGTTAGTGTTGTCGTTTCTTATCCTTTGATTGTCGTTACTATATGTTGTTTCTTATAGTTACTATTTATTTTTCAGAATGGTTTTTCCATGCATGCTATAGTATTTTTCCTTGCCTTCTTTACTTTCATTTTTTTTCCGGACTGATTTCATTTGTGTGCCTTGAGCCGAGGGTCTATCGGAAATAACATCTCTACCTCCCAAGATAGGGGGTAAGGTCTGCATACACTCTACCCTCTCCACACTCCACTGGTGGAACGATGCTGGATATGTTCTTGTATAATTTTTTAAAAATAATCAATATCGAATCGAACCATTGACACCATAAGTCTAGAGGTTCTTAGACTAGAGGTTGAATTTCCTTCATTGCTTAAAGATAACGCATCCACGATTGTATTCGGCTGAACTCATTAGTTTCAATCCAAATTTTATATTTGTCTCAAGAAGTTCATTCAATATGTGAGATTGTATCAATTCCCTTGGGGAGGCTTTCTCATTAATACAAATATATATAGTGTACAATGTAGAATCCTAGTCAAATAATGAATTATCTACTTACCATAATTCTATATACAAAATATATGGGATATATTCCAATTATGGTGGTGGGATTGAATTGGGAATCTATAGACATGTTAATACACCCCTTCAGTCGAAGCGGGAGGAGGCCGGACGCTGAGACCGTATCTGAAGTCGAGGAACAACTGTCGAGGAAGGCCCTTCGTGAAGATATCCACGTATTGATATAAGGAAGGCACATGTAATACTTTAACATGACCAAGAGCAACCTTCTCACGAACAAACTGTATATCTATCTCAATATGTTTGGTCTGCTGATGTTGAACCAGATTATGAGATAAATAAATAGCGGATATGTTATGACAATATACAACAGATGCCTTACGCAAGGGACAGTGAAGCTCCAAAAGAAGGTTTCGGAGCCAACAGATCTCAACAAAAACATTTGCAACTCCTCTATACTCTGCTTCTGCACTCAAACCAGACAATGTGGCTTGTTTCTTGACAGACCATGAAATGAGATTATCCCCTAAAAACACGCAGTAGCGTGAGGTGGAGCGTCATGTGTCCGGACAACCTGCCCAATCAACATCCGTATAGGCTAACAATCTGATCGGTGCGGAGGGGTATAGATGTAATTCATAATCAAGGGTGCCCTTAACATATCGAATGATCCGTTTAAGGGCAGTGTAATGAGGATCTCTGGGGGCATGCATAAATAAGCATACCTGCTGAACAACATACGCAATGTCAGGTCTGGTGAATGTAAGATATTGTAGTGTACCTGTCAGGCTTCTGTAAAGGGTGGGATCAGATACTGGATCACCATCAACAACACTAAACTTTGATTTGGAGTCAACCGGGGTGGACATGATTTTGGAATTAGCCATTTTAGCCCTGTACACTATTTCCTCCGCATACTTACGCTGACATAAAAATATAGTATTCGCAGATCGAGTCACTGATATACCCAAAAAATAGCTCAACTTTCCCAAGTCAGTCATGGCAAATTTGGATTTGAGAAGTGTAATAATCTCATTCTTCAACACATTAGAGGAGGCAGTGAGCACAATGTCATCTACATATAACAATAAATATGCAGTGCTACTACCACTATAAAAAATAAATAGAGAAGTATCACTCTTGCTACATACGAACCCAAGCTGCATAATATACCGAGCAAATCGATCATACCATGCACATGGAGCCTGTTTCAGACCATAAAGTGACTTACAGAGATAACATATATAATGTGGGGCTGCTGGATGGACAAAGCCGGCGGCTGATGCATATAGACAGTTTCTTTCAGATCTCCATGAAGAATTGCATTCTTCACATAAAGTTGGTGAATCGGCCAACACTTACCCATAACAATGCTCAGAACTGTGCGGATAGTAGCCGGTTTAACGACCAGACTAAATGTCTCACCACAATCAATACCCTCCTGCTGATTAGTGTCATTGGCCACTAGTCTTGGCTTGTACCTTTCTAACTCACCACTATCCCTGAATTTGTGACGAAAGAGCCATATGCATCGAATCACATTCACCCCTTCCGGTCAAGGAACCAAATTCCAAGTGTGCTATTTTGTTAAAGCATTGAATTCCTCACGCATGACCACATTCCAATTTGGGTCCTGTTTAGTTAATTTGGGATTTTTAGAAATTGGGGATATGGTTTTTGTGGATAGGTGGACTTTGGGTTTGAAAATCTTGTGTTGAGCACGGGTTTCCATACAATGGGATGTTGTTGGATGGTTTAGGGGACTGTTGGTGTCGGTAATTTGGCAAGGGATGGGGTTCCGTCGAGAATAGTGTTTCCATCGGGATTAGGGTTGTCGTCGAGAACAAGATGTGAAATTGGTATGTTGGGGCTGGAGTTGGTGACATGGGGATTGTTGTGGGTGGTCGTCGATCTGGGTAGTTGTAGGGTTGGGGAGATCGATGAGGTGGAGTATGGTGTCGGTGGTGGTAGTTTGCTGGTAAGCTAGTTTGGTGAGGCGGCGATTGCGGTGTTGGGTGGGCTTCAGTTAGGTGGTGGGTGTTGGAACGACGGTGGTGACACAGACATGAGGATAATGACCGGAGAAGGGACTGGTGACGATGGCCGATCGCCGGAGACTGTGGCAGTCGGTATCGGGAAATATGGTGAGGCGACGGGAGACAGGGAGACCCTAGTGGGGTCAGAGGAGGCGGAAGTAGGTGGCGGACTTTGGTTGACGGTGGTGGGCTAACACAATTCACGAATAATGACGGGAGAGGGATCAGTTTTGTCAAGAAAATTGTAGTTCGTTTGTTGAAATTTTTGAATGTTCGAAAATGGAAATGTCATCTCGTCGAAGGTGACGTGACGAGAGATGTGAAGTTGACGGGTGGACAAGTCATAGCATAAATAGCCCCTATGGTTAGGCGGAAAGCCTATGAAGATACATGGAGTGGTTCGGGGTGCTAATTTATGTTGGGCGGTAGAGGACAAATTAGGATAGCACAGACAATCGAATATCCAGAGGTGATCGTAGGAGGGGATTCGTCGGTTTAGGATTTCAGTGGGGGTCATATTATGGAGTGTGCTAGTGGGTAGAATATTAAGGACGTATTCCACTATTTTGACTGCATATACCCAAAAAGAAGAAGGTAACGAGTCATGAAAGAGGAAAGTTCTAACCATGTTATTTATTGTGAGAATAATACGTTCTGCTTTACCATTTTGAGGAGAGGTGTGAGGACACGAAAAATAGAAAATCATGCCATTATTTTTGCAGAATTTGTGAAACGCAGAATTATTGAATTCACGTCCGTTATCACATTGAAAAGATTTTATGGGTCTTTCAAATTGTGTTTTGATAAATTTGCAAAATTCAAGAAATTTGGCAAAGACTTTCGCTTTGAATTTGAGTGGATAAATCCAGATGTAACGAGAATAATCATCTAACAAGACCAGATAGTATTTATGACCCAACGAACTAGGGATGTGAGATATCCACAAATCAGCATGAATAATATCAAAAGGGGCAATCGTAACACTAGTAGATCAATTAAACGGAAGACAAATGTGTTTGCCCAATTGAGAAGAAGCACAATGTGGAGCAAGTTTTCCGTTACAACTGATAAAATTATTACTTCAAAGAAAATAAAAAATAGTAGCCCCTGGATGTCCAAGCTTATTGTGTCAGGTTGACGGAGAGAGAGCAGTAAGAGATGTGTGACGGCTGGAACTGACAGCGGAGGATGGTGTAAATGTATATATATCCCATGTGCTATTGCATCTCGTAAGAGGTATCCCCGTACGCAGATCCTTTACAGTAAAACCAAATGGGTCAAAATCAACAGACACAGAATTATGACGAGTAAACTTGCAAATGGAGATTAAGTTTTTGATGATATTTTGGGGCATATAGGACATTATTTAGAGAGAAAGGTGGGTGGGGTGGCTTGGTGTGGGTGTTGGCCCTGAATTGGAATGCGGTGACCATTGCCAACTGCAATAAATTGAGGAGAATTTAAACGAAACAGTTGAGAGAGATCACGTGCGGACCGGGTGAGATGAGAAGTGGCTCCTGAATCCATGTACCAATTTTCATCGGGTTGCTGTAGGTTTAGACTACTGAAAGCTTGGCCCAAATATGTGGGGGCCACGACATTTGACTGTTGCGGATAGGAGGGCTGCATGAAGTGGGCCTGTGGTTGCTGCTGATGGGCTGATTGGTAACCAGGAGCAGGGCCTAGTACCCCCTGTTGAGGGTAGAGGGACTGGGCCGAAACAGTAGCCGGGTAAGGAGCCCAGTTTGCATGCTGAAATGTACCAGTTGGGCTTTGCCAATTGGGAATGTTGGTGGGTTGGCCCATCTGCTGCTGGAATTGTTGAGCCTGCCCGTGGCCCCTGCCACCTCTGCCGCCGTGGTTGTTGCGGGTTTGAGTATTTTCCAGTGGAGGTGGTTGGGTGGCGGTAATGTTATTTTGGACAAGCGTTTCAACTGCAAGTGCTTTTTGGGTGTGCTCATCTTGCTTTGCACGCCGGGTTTCTTCCAACAAAAGTTGTGAATGAGCTTTGTTAAAACTGGATAAGGGTTCGGCCTGCTGTATCATAGTGGCGAGGGTGTCATATTCACTCTTCGGAAGGCCTGAATCCAACTGTAAGACCATCTTTGTTTTAGAGACGGGCGTTCCAACGTTGGATAATGGTGTGAAGTAAGTCCTTAGAGATTGTGCCACCACGGGCAGGAGGTGCTTTTTGGGTGTGAAGTAATGCCGAGAAGAGGAAAACACAAGTTTTAGATTTTTAGGATTTTGATTCTGATACCATGTGAGATTGTATCAATTCCCTTGGGGAGACTTTCTTATTAATACAAATATATATAGTGTACAATGTAGAATCCTAGTCAAATAATGAATCATCTACTTACCATAATTCTATATACAAAATATATGAGATATATTCTAATTATGGTGACGGAATTGAATAGAGATTCTATATACACGTTAATACAATATATACGAATTATTAATTTAAAATTCAATAACTTAAAATTACTAAAATTCCAAACTCATTAACTTTAAATCAAAACTTAGCTTCGGAGCAGAATTCACCCTAGATCCACTTCTAATTAATCTCAGAACCTTTAGTCCTTTCAATAATATATTGATCTTCTCACAAATTTTTGTACATTAATTAAAGAGAGTAACATTTTATACTCTCTTTCTCCCCTCTCCCCTCCCCTCTCCCTCTCTGTCTCTCTCTCACACACATGCACATACACAGTACAGACTGTCAAGAATAATTATTAAACGTTTTTTGTAATTAATTAGTGGAAGATTGCTTTGTTGTTTCTCCAAGAAAAAGGTGTCATGATCATATTCTAATTAAGATCGTGAACTGCGATTATCTGTTCCATTCTTAATTTGTTTCTTTTCTTCTCTCCTAAAAATATTTTCCTTTTCCCGTTGAGAGAGAATTAAGGTTTCTTCATAGCTGCAGATCAGTTGTATATGATACAAATTGAGAACATAAAAGATCTTTCAATGAAAGAATTCCTTGGATTCCGTCACTTCAAATTTCAGGTAACAAGTTCCCCTTTATTTATTTTTATTTTTAATGTGATTTCTCGAGAATGCATGTAGTAATAATATATAAGCTAGTTAATCTTGATATGATTTTTTTTTCCTAATTTTGTCTTTCATTGAGAATCTTTCTCTCTTCTTTGGGGTATAAGCTCAATCACTTCTACATTTTTGTTGTTGTTTCCCCATACCTCATGAATCAACAACAATAACATACCTAGTGAAATTCTACAAAATGAAATCTTGGGAAGGGCAGAGTGTACGAGATCTTATCCTATTTTTAGAGACAAAGAAACTGTTTCCGATAAATCATCAACACAAGGGCCTCATGAATCTTGTATTTTTTTCCTTTTCGGGGAAAGCGTAGAATATTTTTTCTACTTCCTAATTTTCTGTTAGGTAAAATCTGGTGAATTTATTTTCAGTGTGTTGAGCATTTTCGACCTCTAATTCTATTTGTTAATGTTGGGAGATTTTGCTCTATGGTACTTTATAAAGCAGTACGGGAAGTATTTAACTATTACAAGTATTCGAAAGGATAAACAAAGAATACGATATTTTCGACTAGAAATCTGAAAATTACAATATAACAACAAAACTGAAATTACGATTTTGTTGAAGACTGAAAAATGGAAACTGGTTTATGCTAAGTCGAGTGTGGTACTCTGTCCTTAAGACAATATTGCCCCGTATGTATCCTTTATACGTCCTGGACAATTTGTCTCCCAAGATAAAACAGCAATGGAACCCTTGAGCAAAGGAAACTCAAGAGCTACCGTGAAGAATATTGAGTAACGAAATGATGCTTGGAAGTTGTAGGAAGAAGAAATTTCTGCTTGTGTATTTTCGTGTGTTGCCTCTATTGTTTCGTTAGCTTCTTGTTAGTTCTCAACAATGGTGTAATGGGGTGTTTATATAGGAGAGGGAGGGGCTGTTTATCGCTGAAAATCGCCTCCATAATAGCCAAATAATGGCCATTATGGAGGTAGTAAAGTCACCAACATAAATGGTGAAAGACCAACGGATTTGGCCATTATAGGAGGATAATTGAGCCAAAATAAATGGTGAACCGTCGAAATTACGAACTTCGGGGACCAAACTTTGCACATATGAAACCGAAGACCGTGACCCGGACCGGACCGGAACGAAGCCGGCGGACCCGGATGAGGGGCGCGCGGGACGGGCTTAGGGCATGCGGCGGCGCGCGTGTGGTCTTTCCTCGAACCGAAGCACATCTAGGTCCTCCCTCCTTTAAACACATGGGATACCCCTTGGGGTCCCAAACCCCAAACCAATTTCGAATCTTATATACACAACAATTCTTTCTTCCTCTACCGATGAGGGAGAATTACACACAATACCACACTTTCCATGCTTCAAACACCTTACTTCGTGAACCAATATCTCTTTCATTTCTCAATGAAATTTGACGATTCTTGGCCCTACGGTTATCTACGTACTTAGTAGATCATGCATGTGTGAAGAACCGGATTCTCCAACATACGTTACACTAGTGTTTAAGCCGTTAAAGTTGGTCGGTCGCAACTCCGCCAAAGGCAAATTTCCAACAGTTAACTGGCAACAAAGGAAACTAGTTCAGGCGATGGTTTCTAAATGCATGGAGACAAGTACTTAAATGTAGATAAAATTTTAGTAATTTGAAATAGATTGAAATTAACTTGCAATTCAAGTTTTATAACTATAAAAAAACGATCCGGTGCACTAAGCTTTCACTATGCGTGAGGTCCCGAGAAGAGTCGGACCACAATGGTCTATTATACACAATCTTACCTTATATTTTTGCAAGAGACTATTTTCACAATACTTGTTTCAAGTTTTATAACTATATGAAGATAAAAGGCTTCTAAATCTTTTAACCCTGAATCGATGATATTGTTGCAAAACAGAAAAGAAAAGAACAATAATAAAAAAAAATAGAATTTTAGCTTTGGATGTGATGGTACAGTGTAAGAGTGTGCGTCTCTGTTTTATTTCTTTTTAATTAAAAAATGGTGTTTTCTTTTTGATATATTTTGGCATCTTTTGCGTCATACACAAGTTTTATCCAATTAATGCCGTTATTTTGACTTTTGGGGAGGCTAAGAATTTGATTTCCATTCACTTTTACTTGTGAATTTTTCACTTTACCCGTTCCTTGATAAATAATAAATAAAATGTATATTTTATCAAAATATTCATATTAATTGGTGTATGATTTTAATATGACTTAAAAATAATTTAAAATTAGTAATTAATATTATAGATAAAACAGGAAAAGTAAATTATTTTATCTTAATATGCTAAATGTGACAAGTAAAAGTGAAAATATATTTATAAAATAGTTGACAACTAAAAGTAAACAAAGAGGGTATAAGGTGATTGATTCCAATGAAGGAAAAAGAGAATAATTAATGAAACACTACGTCAAGTTTAGATGAGATGATAAGTATTCTCAATTATTAATTAAATACTCGATTTCGAGCCTTAAAAAAGAAGTCGCCTTCAATAATGAATTATTTACCTCCAAAGTGAGATTTTTTGGCATTATCTAAAATTTATAAGTCGAGCCGCAAAGGTTACTTGGGTGGGAAAAGATAAATCAAACAAGTAGATTAGAAAAGGCATCTAAGCACTAGAAAAAAGATGATTAATATCAAATTGGCGTTCCTTTAGATGAGATTCTTGCAGCAATTTTTGACTTTTCCTTTTGAAGCACACATACTGCTTACTATATACCGTAATTAATCTTTGAACAATAGTGACTGAAACACTTAATATGGTACAAATTTCAAAGATAAGGAACTTTGTTTAATATTGTCGAAATGGAAGTAAACAATGTATAGTTATTAAAAATCATGAGAAGTGACAATGGTGGAACAATATTCGCCCCAATGGATGTATTGAAATAAAACTACTGTACTACATTCTTTTCTTATTAGATAGGTAAAATATAATGATCCAGCAATACTATAGATGGTCCTAAATTGTGTCTCGGGGTATCAACACAGTAAACCGCTTTTTATATTCAGGGGGTGTTTATGTAGATTTAGTTATAGTACTAATAATTCTACAAATAAGTTCCGCTTCGGTACTCATTGCTGGATCTTGGGCCTAACTCAACCTTAAAAGCTAGCTTGTAGGGTGATGATTGTCCAAGTTCATATAAGGAGTCCATGTTCCTATTTTATTTCCGATGTGAACTCTTAACAATAAGATGGTCAGTATCAGTTCTGGACTTACTTAAGCATTTAGTAAATACCAAAAGTGTTCATAAACATAAGTTGGTCACACAACTTTTTGCTTATAAACATCTTTTATTTGACCAAATCTCTTACTATTTTATCCCTAGTATTATTTGTAATCCCCGAAATGCCCTTCTTGAAACAAAACTCTTATTGACATTTCTCTTTATTTCAATATTTGCAGGAATGGGAACAAAACTCTTATATGCCAAAAATCCTTTAGCTGGTTCCCCAAACTACTATTTCTTAGTAAAACAAGTGTGTAAGTTGGGTGATACTTTATACAAAATTAAGTGTTCAATGGATAGGATAGTTGAATTGAAGAGTAGTACAGAGTTCATCAAAAGGACGATTCTCATGCATGAGGACATTTTCAAGCAGCAGGTACGATTTTTATCTTTATATAGTTAGTTATGATTGAATTTTCTTTTTTTGCCGAGGGTCTATCGGAAACAACCTCCCTACCCCCACAAAGATAGAGGTAAGGTGCGTATATACTATCCTCTTCAGATCCCACCCCATGTGATTACACTAGATATGTTTTTGTTGTTGTTTGTTGTTATGATTGAATTGATTTTATTCCATATGATTGAATTGATTTAACCGATATATTTTCACCGTTCTATTTTACTTGGAATGTATGCTAAAAATAAGTTTTTCATTTAACTTGTCAACTTTAACCAATCGAGAGAGTTTCTTTTAAAAATAATTACTCTTATCAGTAAGTAATCATTTCTCAAATCAATTAGAGTTCTAATAGTCAAATTTAATTTTCTAAAGTACTATTAATAAAAATAACTTAGTTAATATTTTCTTAAGAAGACTAAAAAGCAAACCAGACAAGTGAAAGGAAACAAAGAAAGTATATATCTAAGAGGATTCCAGCAGAAAATGTTCTATGCTTTATCATACAATAAGAAAATACTCGCAAACAAGAGGGGGGTTGGGGGTGCAACGTCTAGATGCACTAATAACATTTCGTATTTTTGGAATTATTTGATCCAAAAAATATTTTTCAAGTTGTTTTCTTATAAAGAAAAGGCAAGTAGTAGATGTTTTGCGGATCAGTTACGCTAGAAATAAGTGAGATGGAAAAATTACACTCCCTCAATTCAATTTACAACAACAACATACCCAGTGTGATCTCACAAGTTGGGTCTGGGAGAGTAGGATGTATACAGACCTTATCTCTACCTTTTGTGGGGTAGATAGACTATTTTCGATAGACTCTCGACTCAAAAGAAATGTAATAAGTGTAGCATTGCATGAAAAATAAGACAACAAATATCAAGATACAAAACAAATGGTGCAACATAGTAATACACACATAAAGATAATGATCGATGCGATACCAAAATAATACAACTAAGAAAAGAAAAAGAGTAGATGAAAACGTTAGCCCCCCCACCTCTCTCACACACATCGTGACAAAACTCAAATGTCTACTATCGTTCTATCGTAATCCTCGACCTTCAAATCTTCCTATCTAAGGTCATATACTCAGTCAGCTGGAGCTGAGCCATATCCTATCTAATCACCTCCTCCAGTTCTTCTTCGACCTACCTCTACTCAAATGAATGCAATAGAATGTTTTTCATTATGAATTAGCTGTACAATATATAGAATTACAAAGGTATGTGAAGATATTTACAATCCCAAAGATTATGTTAATATAATCTCATAAAATATTCTAATTGATTTACAATTGAAAATATATCTACTCATAAAAGGAAAGCCAACTAATTCTCCTAACTCATGCTAACACTTCCCCTCAAGATGGAGCATAAATATCACGTATGCCCATCTTGACAAGTGAGTTATTAAAGGCTTATATCGATACATCTTTAGTCAAAACATCAACCAACTATTCTAAGGTCTTCACATATGGAACTTCAGTTGTTTATCCTCAAACTTCTCATATATGAAATTACGATCAAACTACACATGTTTAGTACGATCTGTTAAATTGGGTTCTTAGCAATTTCAATAGATGACTGATTTCGCAAAACAACTTCATAGGTTCATTGAGCAAAAAAACAAACTCCCCCACAAGCCATTTCAACCAGAGTAATTCTTGGATACCATTGACCATTTCTCTGTATTCAGCTTCCGCACAAGACAACGAGACAACCTTCTATTTTTTAATATTTCAAGTAATAAGTTTATCTCCAACAAAAGTGAAATATCTGGTTGTTAAGCGTCGTCTTTCTCCTTTTGCACCCTAGTCTGAATCACAATAACCCATAATTTATGTAAGGTGATTCTTAGAGAATATGAGGCCTCTTTCTGGTGCAGACTTCAAATACCACAAGATTCTAATAACTGCATTCATATGAAATTCACTTGGATTATGCATAAAGCGACTTACACTGACTACATAAGCAATATCTGGTTGTGTATGTGATAAGTATATCAAGCATTCTACTAGCCTTTGATATCTCATTTTGTTAGTAGGAACTTGATTAGAAAGTTCGTCTAAGTTATGGCTTTGTTCAATCGGTGTATCAATAGGTTGTCAACCTAATATACCAGTGTCTTTTAACAACTGCGTAGAGATAAAAATATTTCTTGTTTGGACCTAATAACTACAATACCCAAGAATACTTTAATCCACCTAAATCTTTTATTTCAAACTCAGAGGACAAGTAAGTCTTCAATTTAGTCCTCTCATCAACATCATCACCAGTAACAATCATGTCATCAACATAGATAATAAGAACTATTATCTTATCATTTTGTCTCTTAAAAAATAAAGAATGTCCGCGTTGCTCTGAGTATAGTTGTGTTTACTTAATGTTAGCCGGAATCTCCAAACCATGCTCTAGGCGATTGCTTCAAACCGTACAATACCTTTTTTTAGCATGCACACCAAATTTGTATTTCCAGAAGTATTGTAACCAGGAGGTATGCTCATATAAACTTCTTCAGATAAATCTCCATGCAAAACTGCATTCTTCACATCATATTGTTGTAAACGCTAGACAAGATTAGTAGCTATGGATAATAGAACACGATCAATACTTAGCTTCGCCATAAGCGCAAAAGTCTCCTGATTAATCAATAGCATAAGTTTAAGTAAAGCCAACCGGTCTTGCTTTGAATCGATCAATCAAACTATCTGACTTGTGTTTCACTGAAAAAATTCATTTTCATCCTACAGATTTCATCCCTTTTGGTAATGTCACGATATCCCATGTTTGATTTCTCTAGCGCTCACATCTCCCCAGTCATGAATTCTTCTCATTTGGGATCATTCAATGCTTCTTCAAATCTTGTAGGGATTTTAACTGATGACATCTGATTCACAAAGCCTTGGATAGCGCTTGGTAAGTGTCGGCTGAAAACATAATGAGCAATAGAATATTTGAATTTCTTTGGATTATCAAAGAAAGTATCTCCCTGGTGATTTCCCTCGATTGGTACGAGGAGGTAACTGATACCTATTCATGTTATCTTCACTAGAAACCACTTGTGTAGTGTCATCAATTAAATTATTAGTATTAATTTTTTTAAATTCACACATACCTCATGAAATTATCGGAAAGAGCATCATTGGTGGTGGTAGTATAGGTACTGCAGAGGGGGATTCTTCATTTTCTTGTTGTACTTTTTGGTCGAGAATACCATAGTCCGGTGTTGTTGAGCTAAGACATGAATTATTTGAAGTTGTACCATTATCATGAGGTAGTAACACTATCCAATTCTGTTCTTCAACCTTATTCTCCCCCTGAAGAAAATAATTTGATATCTCCGGAGAGAAATACATCTCTCTCTCCGATAAAGTAACATTCATAGTCACATACAATTTTTTGGTAGGGGGATGATAACATTTGTAGCCCGTTTTATGAGGTAAATACCCAACAAATTCATACCGTAATGCACCTAGATCAAGTTTGGTACGTTTTTGTTTAGGGAGATAAACAAAATAACACACCCAAAAACTCGAGGTTCCAAGTTTAAGGTAGATGAGAGGTTAACGCAACTGGAGAGATGATTTAAGGGTGTCTTAAAATGGAGAACACTACTAAGTACCCTATTTATTAAATAAACAACATACAAAATAACATCCTCCCAAGATGTAGATTGCATATGAGAACTAATCAAGCATGCACATGTGACTTCCAATATATGACATTTTTTTCTCTCTCCAACACCATTTAGCTGAGGTGTAAAAGAGCATGGTGTTTCATGAATAATGCCATGATTTTAGAGGTAAGACTGCAAACCTTGATTAACAATTTTTCTACCATTATCTGACCTAAGAACTTTTATTTTGACTCAAAATTGAGTTTGTATAATTTTATGAAATAAGCGGAAGCATTCAAAAACATCAATTTAATTCTTCATTAGATAAAGTCATGTCATACGACTGAAATCATCAAAAACGATTACAAACCAACAATATCCAGATGAAGTAGAAACTGAAGAAGGACCCCACACATCAAAGTGAATTAATGAAAATGGCTCAGTCACCTTTAGTACTTAAAGGATAAGTAGCACGATGACTTTTAGCTAATACACAAATATCACAATGAAAATTCGAGAGACTGCGATCCGAAAATAAAGTTGGAAATAAGTCCTTAATGTACCCAAAAGAAGAATGACCAAATCTTCGATGCCACATCCATATTTGATGTTGTTTAGCAGAAGAGGAACCTTGACTTATTAGAGCAACACCATGACATATATCGTCCACATAATAAAGTTTCCCTCTGTTAGTATCGCGCCCAATAATCTCCTTGCTGTCGAGGTCCTGAAAAACACAAAAATGAGAATACATTAATACAAGAAAATTTAATTATTGAGTTACTTGAGACACAGACACAAGATTATTGGATAGTGATGGAACAAGTAATGTACGCTCTAGCGACAAGAAGGGTGTCTAAAAGAACAATTCCAACACTAGTAACTAGCGATGATACACCATTTGCATTGGACACATGTGAACAATGTGATTTATTGGGAGCCTATTGAAGCGATTGATCACATGTCATGTGATCAGTGGCTTCAGAGTCAATAATACATCCCATGTATTTATCATAATCTATATAATCAAAGAGAAATAATCTAATATTACTTGATGAGTGGCTAGCTATATGTAAATACGAATCACCAATTTTAGTTGAAATCAAAGTCGTTCTAGCAGTTGATAGTGATGTGCTAGATGAAATCATTACAACAGTTTTCCCATCATGTTTGTCACTATCCTTTTTATTTCGCTATTATCGAGACTTCTTTATGTTTAAACCATCCCACCAATCTGGATAGCCATGTAATTTAAAACAATTTTCAACAACATGTTTAGGATTTCTGCAATAAGTACAATATTTTCACTACTGCTACGAGCTTTTGAATGATAATTTCAATTTTGGGTCAAAGAAGCCTTTGCTATCATAGCTATATTGGGATCTGCATTATTGTTTAACATTGTGTTCCTCCATTGTTCTTCACTTCGAACCATAGAAAAAATAGATTCTGGATTGAGAAAAGAATTTATACGAAGAATATCACTTTGGACATGATCATAAATATCATCCCGACCAGCCAAGAAGATATACACATGTTTTTCTTCAATTTCCTTCAGTTGGGCATTAACAACATCAGGTTGTGTGAAAGAGATAGGCTTACCATGATGCAGTTCCTGCCATATTTTGCGCAAATCTGCAAAGTATGTGAAATCTGATTTTCCTCTTATTTTATACGCATTACTTGAAAAGAAAGATCATAAATAACTGAGCCCCTTCGTAATAGGTTTGAGATATGGTGTCCCAAATACTCTTGGTCGTCGGAAGATGAACAAATAAACTCATAATGTCGGGTTCTATGACACCAATGAGTGAACATTTAATAATAGCATTATCCATACTTCACTTTTTGTAGGTGGCATCACTGGTAGGAGGCTCTTTAATTGTTTCTAACAAATATCTCAATTTTTCACTACTTGCAACAAACATCTCAACAACTTGAGACTAAAGAGAATGATTCTTGCCATTGAGTTTCACACCAAAAGGAATGACTATAGGTTCTGGAACAATGCTTGTATTTTTAGAGGAGTCACCCATGGTAGAATAAATTTGGGATAAGGAAAACATAATATTCAGATAAGCAACCTTGCTCCTGATACCAACTCAAATGAGTGGAATAGAATGCTTTTCATTATGAATTAGTTGTACAATATATAGAATTACAAAGTTATGAGAAGCTTTTTACAATCCCAAAAAATATGCTAATACAATCCCACATAATATTCTAATTGATTTACAATTGAAAAAATATCTACTCATAAAAGGAAATTCAACTAATTCTCCTAACTCATGCTAACACCTCTATGTCTCCTAACTCCTATGACCGCCAATCTCTTACACCTCCTAACTGGCGCATTCTCACACCTCATCTTCACATGCCCAAACTATCTCAGTCTCACTTCCCTCATCTTGTCCTCTACGGAGGCCACTCCGACCTTGTCCCGTATATCTTTATTTCTAATCATATCTCTCCTAGTATGACAACACATCTATTTGAGCATCCACATCTCCACTACCTTCATCTTTGGAATGTGAACGTTCTTGACTGGCCAACACTCTGTTCCATACAATAATGATGGTCTAACCACCACTCTGTAAAACTTACCTTTCAGCCCCAATTAATTTTTTTTAATATAATTTGTTTTGCTACGACATTTAAGAAAATTCTAAAACAAAATAAAAAAATGTTATGTTGAATAAGTCATGATAATTATGTGGCTATAAACAAAGATAGATCCAAAATTTAAAGTTAATGGATTCTCAATTTTAACCTTTCTAAGTTACCGAGTTCTAAATTAATAATATGTACATATCCAATGATTTTTTAAGACAAAGATAGAGTTTAAGTCAAAGCTACTAGGTTCGTCGAACCCACAACCAACACTCTAACTCCGACCTTGACAATAAGACTTTTGAAACTTGTAATCTTAATTATGTAGTCTAAGCCCTCATTTGTTTCCATTAAGATTAAGACGTCTGAATACACATCTGAATATTGAGTTGTGCAGTAAGATTTAGTTATCTGAATTTGAATACACATTTGAATATTAAGATGTTGTCTCTAAATCTGAATACTGAATGATTAAGACTGTTTGTTTTCAATATCCCAATGTGCGTATGGAATTACCCACAATATCAATAAATTATTATAAAAATCTTATTTCAACAAAACAAATATATTTTTGATACAAAATAATATTTTGAATATTCATATTTGATTAAAATTTGAACTATCTCATTTTTTTTCTTCTACAAAGATAAATTTTGAACATTTGAAATGCAAATAAAAGTTATATATCAATATAAAAAATATTGTAACAAGGTAACATGAACGTTTTTAAGAATTTGTGCTTATTATTAAATGGTAAACCTTTCTCTATCAACTGAAAATTATTTAAAGAGAGTTGTTATGGCTGAATCCCACAAGATGATTTCTAGTAAGAAACTTTATTAAAATAAGATAAAAAAGAGAAAACTTTTCAATGTTTGACACAATTTGTAAGCGTTCTCTGTTGTTTTTTGAAGCTTGATATTATGTAGTTAGTTCCAAATTTGATTAGAGGGTTATGTAGTATTCAGATTTTTTAAATTCATTGTTATTGTCTCGAGAAACACTAATTTATAGTCATTATGATCTTTCAAAGATTGAGAAGTTAAGGTAGGGATTTTATTGGTAAGATGGATTCCCCATGTTTAATTTTTCTGGTGCAAAATAGATCATGAACTGGGTCAATTAATATTTGCGGCAACAAGAGTTCTAGATAGTATTTTGTAGAGAAAGGATAGCTAGAGACGTGAAACTTTTTATGAGAAGAGAAGTTGTGAAAGGTTTTGTGAAATACGACACATTATTTTAAATGAGTCTGGATGGTGTTAAGACTCTGTTACAGATCTGATTCAAATCTATTAAGAGGCTTCATAAGGAAACAAAATAAATGAACTTAATGGGCTGAATCTAAATGATTAAGATTCAGACCTGTAAAAGAAATGCACCTAATATGCTGAATCTAAATGATTAAGATTCAGACCTCCATTAAGTGAAAACAAATGAGGCCTAACACTTATATTGTTAAAAGTTTGTCATTCAAAAAATAAAAATGTATATGTTTTTATAACAAACTAATAAGGAATTGTGCCAAAAAAAATTAAACAAAAGGAATATTTATTTAAATTTACGTACCTTTTTTTATTTTTTATAATCCTTCACTAATAAGACCACATGCTAATAAAATTGGCCCCATTTGTACCCCTAAGATTAAGGAAATAAAAGGGGGTCGGAGTATTTTATTGTCATCTAATTTGTCACATATCAAAATCACATTCTTCACAATTTGTCTACTCAATGAAACCCTATTTAATATCACTTTTATGATTAATTTAATTGTGCATGGATCTACAGGAAGAAAAAAAGTAAAGTCTTGCTTCTTCAAATAATGTCGACTAAATATAAACAAATGGATTTTTATTTTATATACAAATAGTATAAAGAATTTTTACACTATCAATATAATTCAAACATTATAGTATGTTATTTATCCTTTTTACATTACCATTTAGTGCTTATTATAGGAAGGTACTTGCAATTGTTTTTTAAGTAGTATGATTTTGTGATTATATTTTATACTGTCAGTGCATATTGTTAGAATAATATCATTATTGATATTATTATTAATGTAGTCATATAACTAATTTGGACAAAAAAACAGGTAAGAGAGCTCCACAGACTATACAATCTTCAAAGGAAACAGATGGTGGAGCTGAAGAATGAGATGTCAAAGATAGAGGATACAAGAGTATTACACAAGTCTATGATTAACAACACCCCTCAAAACTTTTCTACTTGTCGACAACCTAGAAGAGAAACAGGGTTCAACAATATTAATCTTTATGGTTTAACAGAGGGTCAACAAAGGGAAAGAAGTGGTAGTTGCTCAGGTGAGAACTCAAAAATATTATTACCAATTAGAGGATTGAATCTTGAAATGCCAGCTGATCAAGAAGGAACTTCAACTAGTAATTATGAGCATGAGAAAAGTTGCAAGATGAGAAATATTAATAGATCTGATGAGGAAACAGATGTGGAGCTAACACTAAGTATTGGACCTAGCAATAAAAAGAGGTTGAAAAGCCATATACATAAAGAAAAGGAGATAAGTTTTTCTACTTCAGCCAAGTTAGAAAGAGGAGAAGAGTGTGCTGATGGTAGTCCAGCTGCTTTGAGCAGTACTTCAAGTGCTACATTCAACAAAGAAAGTGCCACTCAAGCTTATTGGTTTTTCCAGGATCTTAGTTTAAACAGGAGATAGCATGTATTAACTTCAACTCCTATTCTTTTGTAGTTAATCTATGGAAGGCTTGTTGTTTCCTTTCAAGTCCTTCAATGTGCGTGAATAATTATTCATACTTGTATATTTTTCTTTAATCTACCATCGGTAGGAATAGACTAGAAAAATAGAGAGTTTTGCTCACACAAAAGTTTCCAGAAAAATGCTCCTTGTGTTCATCCAAGGTCGAGTTCAACCCGGCCCCATCTGCTGTATATATAGTAAAGTACAAGAGTTCTTCACTTGTAAACACAAACAGGATTAGAGGGTGAAGAGTTCTTAAAAGTAAGACTTGTGCACAAGTCATATGTGAACAGGCCACTGAGGTCTTGATCCTCCTTATCCTCATCATTTAACCCAAAAATAAAAGGAATAGAAATCTGTTCTTATTGAAGAAAATCAAGTATATTTTCACCTTGACTATCATTATTAGGAATTTAAACATTGGCAACATTATTATCCATTTCATTATATACATGCTCTTGAGTCCCTCTTTGTGCAAATAATCCATGTTAACAGAAGAACTTCACATAGTGGCAAATAGGAATTGTAGGTTGCAATTAATAGGGATATTTGCATTGGTTGATTGCTCCTCTACAGCTAAAATTAGAGATTGTGTCCAATCATTTCCTTATTCGTGCCTCTGCAACAACAACGAAATCAAGACCATTGCAGAAAGAGGTACTTTCGAGACTGCTGAAGCTGCAACACTTGCTTATGATGAAGCTGCTCTTAGATTCAATGGCAACAAAGCAAAACTCAATATCCCTGAAAGAGTTCAAGGAAAATTCAAATACCTACTACTACTACTACTACTCAAAATCACCACTTGCCGAATAGTAGTAATATTTTCCCCAACAATTTCCAGCTGCCACGTCATTAAATAATTTTCCGTATTCTTACTCCCATGAGCATTACCCTAATATTCACCATTATGCTCAGCTACTTAGTAGTGACAATACTACTGATTGGAACTATGGCGTCTCGCCAAGTAGTTATCATTATTCATCATCAGGTTCTTTTGATCTTTCGCAATCATCTCCCATCGGGCAACAGATCAGTGGAATTGCCAGCATCAAATGAAAAAAGTTTTTATGAAATTTCATGCATCGGATTTTGGATATTCTAGTTCAAGTTGTGGACCTGATCATGAAAGTAACTGGGAAGAGTTTGAACACGGAAAGTAACTTCAATATATATACTCTTCTAGCTACAGGAGATGTCATGCCTTCCTCATCACCTTCATCATCATCTTCTTCTGGGTATCAACCCATCGTCGCTTTAGAAGAACAACTAAATAGGGCTTTTAACACCCCCTTGTACCGCAGAGATCGTTCCACGACGTCATCTGCTACCCAAGTAGTCGACCTGGGTTCTCTTGCCACCGATATCATCCCACCCAATTTTAATTACTCAAAAGACTTCCGTGTAATCCACCAACATGAAGGGAGACCTTCCTTAGTCAATGCGTTCATTATCCCCCATTGTTACACCCCATAGTTTCGCATCCCACCGTGATGTCAATGGATACCGAAGCCTCGGGAAGAGGTACCATTTTACAGAAGGATAATAAAGGTTTATAGCTTGTTCATGGATATACCGGAGTATTTGGAAGTTAAAAGGATTGAAGAAAATACGTTTTGATGAAATCAAGAAAAACTGGATATTCGACAGGAAGAAGGACAGACCATTAAATGTTTGACATACCGTCAAATTTCCCACACTGGACCGTCAATTTTCCTGGCAGTTTGACGGGAATATTCATGGACCATCGAACGTTTGACGGTCCATCAAATGTACCGTCTTTTTACAATGGTGCAGATCAATTACAATTTTATATTGAAAATTCCCAAATTGTAATTCATTTTTCCTCCGTAACAAACCCTATCATCCTCTCCAAACCCTCTCTAGCATACCCGAGCATCCCCAAGTTAAAATCGAAGCCAATTACGCAAGGGTAACGTGATAAACCCGTGATTAACATAATGATCTTTTCTCCATACAAGGTGGATTTTGGGAAAACTATTGTAAATCGGATTGCTCAATGTTTTGAGGAAATTATGGAGTATTAAGGTAAATTCTATCCCCTTCTATCTATGTTTATGGTTTATTGATAATTTAGAAGAAGTTATGAAAAAGTTTTCATGATTAAAACTTCGTAAATTTATGAAATTTTCATAATATGAATTGATGGGCTATTTTACACTAAATATGAGTCGAATTGGATGACTGAGTTGATAGTATATGTATGGATTAAGGAATGTAAGGTTGGAAAGATTGTGAGACTAATTCACGTGAAGTTTTCCATATAAAAAAGTTTAAGGAATATTTATGCATAAGATTTGTCAAAGAGCACCTAAATGGGTTCCTATGAAAATTGTAGTTTTGGTTAAACTGCTGGATCAAATTATATAAGCATCCCTCGTAACAAAATCTAAAATCCCGAGATGTTCAAGATTGTCAACAAGACATCTAAGCGAAGATTTTCTATGGAATCTAGATCCGATATTGATATTATTTCCTTGTATGGTATAGATGACCATTCGTAAGAGGAGAGAGGATTGGTAAAATGATTATAGCGACAAGAACCAGGTATGTAAGGCTATGCCTTTCTTTCAAAGCATGAAATCCAAAGAGTTATCATTTTTAAAAAGGAAACGCTAAAAGGTTTGTCCTATTATATCTTGAAATCTCTTATCGAAAAGTATTCCTGGAGTATTCTTATTCTTAAAATTCTCGTTGTTGGTTGCTGATCGTATCGTAAGTCTTTGAAAGGAAGCTTTATAAAATATAGTCGCCGAGTCTACAAATGAGTCGTTCTAAGAGTAAAGTCAAAGGGTTATGAGTTTAAAAAGTGGCCAAAGAGCTATTTGTTATTATAGCTTATTGTTCACACCCCGATTTTCATTGGTATTGACATATTTTCATTGGCATTGGTATCATGCATATAATCATGATTATATAGAGGATCGGGTTGCACATTCCGTAACATATACATATATTGGATCAGTTTGCACGTTCCGCAATATATATATATATATATATATATATTGGTTTGAGTTACACGTTCCGCAATATATACATATATTGGATTGGGTTGCATGTTCCGTAACATATACATATGATGGATCAGATTGCACGTTCTTCAACACATACATAAGAACTAGGGTGCATTATGCATTTCATATTCATAGATAAACCTAAGATTAATGAACAATACCTTGCACTATAAGACGAGGACAATTATACAGTAAAAGCCTAGCCAAACAGGTTGTATTAAGTTTTAGAGTTTCATTATTCGCCCATATGGTCCCCAGGTTGATTATGCTTTCCCTCAGACCTAATCGCACACATTGCGTATATGCCTTTCTTTACAGTTTACAAATTCCTATTGTTATTCATGCTTTACATACTCAGTACATTATTTCGTACTGATGTCCCTTTTATGGGGATATTGCATTTCATGCCGCAGGTGCATATAGAGATGTAGAGGCTTTCCTCATAGTAGGACCCGACCCAGCTGAAGGTTGTCACACTCCTTTACTCCAAAATTATGTAGTGAGCTAATAGGTATGGCAGATGTGCATATGTATATAGTTGGGTAAGGTGGGGCCCTTTCTTGACCATATATTGTCATAGTACTCTTTAGAGGCTTATAGACAGTTGTGTTGGATGTGATAGTCGTATGTCGGCCTTGTCGATCTTGGTATATATATATATATATATATATATATATATATGCATGAGTTGGGCCTTTTCTTAGTGCAAGTGGTTGTGTCGTTCTTCAATTAAATATGTGTCAGAGGCCTTGTCAGCCCATGAATTATCATTTATGTCACATGTATTAGGATCGGTACGCTCGAGCCTTAGGGCGTCGGGTGCCGGCCACACATCCAAATGTTTGGGTGTGACACCCAGGTGCATGAAGATTTTAAATTCATGCCTGAGATGAAATTCCTCTCGGTTGCCGCCAATGCTAGAATATATCAGCATACTGCCAGCATATCCATAGTGCATACTTACCCCTTGACCTTCGGCTTTGGACTCTCGGTCCGTGAGGTGATTGAGTCATTTTATTGCGGTTATCAGGTTTGCCTAAGGTAGTTGGCTCCTTAGACCTGGAGGATTGTTTAGTATATTCGGTACTTGGCCGGCCTCACTACACTTCCCTTTACCCTTTATCATTTGATACACCTGTACTCCCCTCGTGCATTCCAAAAAGGCAGTATTTATATAGCTTATTGGGGCTCCCGAGGCCTCATCACCAATGGTGAGGATGATTTTACCACGAATAGTGTGGCCAGTTTTTGTTGATCCGCACCAACCGCCTGCACCGTGTATGCCGAGCCTTTCCCGGAGTAATGGAATGAAGCCCATATGTACTTTTTACCACTATTTTCTCCTTTCTTTTATTACTATTTATGATTTACATTTCATGTATTTGAAGTAGCTACAATGGAACCAGAAGTCATACTCGATATTTTTGGCTGGGTAATGGACATATTACGCTCATCTTAAGGGGCTGAGAGGACCTGGAGGAGTATTGATGCTGATAGGTGGAAGGGCAAGAGCCAGAGCCAGGGTAAGCCAAAAAGATTTTATCGTATAATGTCCTTCTTTATTTATTCCTTTTACGACGTGATTCTAACTTTTCCTTCCTTTTCAGGCATACCCATCAGAGGGCTTTCTTTTTGGATGACCCCTTCTAGGGAGGATGCCCTAGCCAACATATTGCAGGCTACCGGTGAGGCCATAGGCAGCGGCAAACGGGAGCCCCTAGGTGATGCAAGTGCTTCTTTCTTTGGGGGATTAGCTCCCAAGTGAGGACACGTTATAGGATCACTCAACATTAGAGGGAGGCAACTCAGGGCATGGTGTACATTGAAGTTGGTAGGGAGAAGCATACTAACACTGAGGGCGCATGAGGCTCCTCAAATGATGCCGACGGAGGCTCGAGGGACCCCGGTTATGTGCTTTTCTGGGGTAATAAGGATTTGCCTAGTGCAGATGCCGGCCCTTCATCCCCACCTCATCCCTCTGGTGATTCTAACTCTGGTTTGGATGCCTCTTTTTGCTGCTTGATTGGACTACTCCTCCGGGCATGTTAATGACTTTTTCCTTTAATCTATTGCTAAAACATGTTGCCCAGAAGGTCATACTTTTATGTCTTCCTTTATAGGGTCATGTTTTTCTGTCTCCGCTATCGACATGGTCAGGAACGTTCCCCCTTCTTCTTCTTAGGAGCTGGAAAAGCTAACCTTAAAGAATCAATGCCTTCGGGTCGACCTATCAACATCAGAGAATGGCGACCTTCACTCTCTCAAGACTGCCCTAGAGTTGCAATGGGAGAAGGTCAGGAAAGCCTTGGCTGATCGAGAGGACGCCCTTTAATACCTTGCCATCACTTAATATCAATTGCATGAAAAAACAGACTAGGCCGAGGCAGAGCGTGAGGTTGCCTGGGGGCAGTTGTAGGCAATAGAGGCTTTTCGAGTGATAATCAGAGCTCGCATCAACCAGTTACGACTCTATCGAGTGGCCGATCAGAATGCTGCCAAGTTAATCAGGGACTTTGCTATTTTCTAGACCCGTGTTGATACCCTCGAAGAGGTTCATGACGGTCGGGTTAATGTTTGTGATGCCCTGGTAGATACTGAGGTGGATGTGTGTGCTGTCGAGATATCCTTAGATGAACTTCATGATGAAAGCACCTCTTCTTCCGATTATTCTGCTGGCCCTTTTGATGATGAAGACGTTTCTCCCTCTTCTTAGCTATTGTCAATGTTAATCGTTTGCAGGCTTGTGTGCTTGATTGTTTGGGCATGTGTGCCACTTGTATGTCTTCTTTTTCATTTTTCTGGATATTTGAGCCTGTGTGCCATTTTGGTTTTTGGGTAAGTTTGAGCCCTCGTGCTCCTTGTCTTGACTTTTTTGTTTGGCAATGTAAGATATATGTTTCTATCCTTGTGATTTTTTTCTTTTTTTATTGATGATAATATTTTTTTGACATGCCGTTTGATTGCAACGATTATGGTTAGGAATAACCCATTGGATTTTTCATTTTTATCATTTAACCATCAGGGCGTGACCACTAGTAATGACCCGTTTGGTCGTATAGTCTTTTTTGGTATTACAATACCCAAAATTATCTTTTATAACGTTTGTTTTGGTGCTTATAGCTCATGGGGTGGGATGGAACGCTTCCCGAGATAAATCAGACTCATTTTAGAATAAAAATCCTAGGTTAGAGCCTTCTTATATTTTTGAAATGATAAATTTGACTAAAAGTTGACTTTTGGTAAATGTATCCGTTTTCGAGTTTCATCGATTCCTTTAAGCCCGTAACATCATTTTTGACTTAGTCAAGTCCCTGGTTCGGGTCTCGAGGCTTTCTTATGAAATTGGGTACTTAGTTGGCCAAAATTGAAATGCGAGAAAGTTAGGTGGGTTTATGATCAATTGTGTTCTAATATTATCAAATGGGTGTTTTGAGTGCGCGAACGAGTCCGTAGCATTGATTATACTCATTTTCATGTTTGGTTTGTGTCCGGGAGGTCTCGAATGAGTTTCGAGGGACAAATCCATGTTCAGGGAATACTGAAAAAATATGGTGTTCAGTTTATGGTTTTCTTCTTCGTGATCGAGAAGGAGGATCCGCTATTGTGAGAGTTGATGGGGATCAGCCTACGTGATCGCGTTAGGTCGCCTCGCGATCACGAGTGGGTGCACATTTTTGCAGGGCACTCGCAGTGCTATACGATCGCGGGTGGTGCCTCGCGATTGCTAAGCAGTCCTACGGGCTAGGTCACCCTTTTTTCTTCGCGATTGCGTGGTCTTAGTTCGCGATCGCGATGAGTCTACTATTGCCCAACAAAATTTGATTGGCGAATTCGAGACCTTCTCCCCATTTCTAATTTTCCACTTTATGAACTTGTTTTTATGGAGATTTTGAGGTGGCTAGCTAGAATTATCTTTGGGGTAAGTTTATAATCCTAGTTCCATCATTTTGCAATGTTGCCTTAGTTATTTTATGGTTTTTATTATAATTTGGGTGGTGGAATCAAGGGTTTTAAAATTGTAGGTTTCAAAAGGGAATTTTGTAAACTGAGGACCAAGTTCAAGGCTTTTTATCGTGATATAACATAGATTATTTAGACATCGGGTAATGTGATTTTGAACTAAAATTCCCATTTCTCCCTTGAGGCCCAAGTTTGGATTTTTAGGGTCTTTTTGAATTTTTTTCAAAAAGTATAGTGAAATGGGTATCAATGAAATTGTATTTTGATGTAGAATACTTAATTGTTAGATTTCGATCATTTGGAGGCAATTCAGAAAGGAAAGGCTCAAGTCAGATAGTTCATGGCACCTACTCGGCCTCGAGGTAGGTTACAACTTACTTTAGTTAGACTTTGATTAGAGAATCATATGTAGTTGTAGAAATTGACAAGGATAGCATGATAGGCCTTTAGGAATGAAGTGGAGGTGAATTCCAATTAGGTTAGTTTCATCAGCTGTTATGTGGGCTTGTCACCATATGTGTTATTTTCTTTGAATTATTGTCTATTTGTATCTCTGTCACATGATAGTTCACTCATCTCATGAAAAGGAAGGGTAATATTGATATTGAACCATGAACAGTAATATGTCTTGTACTTATTGGTTGTATAATGCTTATACTATTGAGATTGATATCATGTATGGATTGCTTTACATATTACTTTTATGTCGTCATGATGGTGAGTGGAGTGATTGAGAGCCTCCGAGGTCTTTGTGGGAGATTGAGAGTGATAGAGAGACTTTGAGGTGTTTTTTAGAGAACGAGAGTGATTGATAGCCTCCGAAGTTTCTTCTAGAGAGCACGAGTGGAACATGGACTTCGCGGGTTCCCCGTGTGTCATAACTTTGAGGTATTGCCCTTAGCATGTGTACGAGAGTGGAGTAAGAGAGATTACAACCGCATTGCATTCATCCATTTATATATCTTAACTGTTCGTTTGGTGACACATATCTGTCTTTTGCTGATTTCATGATTCCTTGACACTATACTTGCATATGATATGTGATCATGCATGTTTGGTCTATGTGCTACCTATTTGTTTTAACTTCATTATGCGTTATTTAATCATTGTCGACCTATGATACTTACCAGTACTAGTGTTGTAGTTATGCTACTCTTGCTGCACTTTTTGTTGAGTGTAGAGTACGATCTATGCTCCAGTTTTATGCCCCATGGCTGATATGCGAGGGTGACATTCTTTGGTCATGCAAGGTGAGCTACTTGGTCTTCCGTGACCCCTGAAGGACCCTCTCTTATTTACTTCTATATTTGCTTTTCGACAGACAATATATAGCCTTCGGGCACTTTTAGACTTGTATTTTAGATTATATTTAGAGCTCTTGTACACTTTGACGAGATTTTTGGGTTGTTGGATATTTCTAGCGATGATAAGTATTTAAGACTTGACAAATTATTCTTATTTAATTTTCTACTTATTTAACTTATTTTTACAATTTGGGAATATGGTTTGCCTACCTG
Source organism: Anisodus tanguticus (assembly GCA_034509755.1). Taxonomy (NCBI): domain Eukaryota; kingdom Viridiplantae; phylum Streptophyta; class Magnoliopsida; order Solanales; family Solanaceae; genus Anisodus; species Anisodus tanguticus. The sequence continues at coordinate 15,864,789 of CM067543.1, read as the reverse complement.
GGGGGATAGTGTAGGTGCCACCACGACCTGTGATTTGGGTCGTGACAACTTGGTATCAGAGCTCCTAGGTTAATCGGTCTAATGAGTACAAGAGCACTATCTAGTAGAGTCTCGCAAATTTGTACGTGGATGTCCGTACCCATTCTCGAGAGGTTATAGGATATTTAGGAAATATTTCATTCTTTGTTTCTTTTCGTTCTAGTTCTATCCGATTGATATCTAGTATATTCTTTTCATGTGAGTTTGTTTAGATTGGTATCTTAACATTCTTGTGTTCTCTCACAGATGGTAAGGACGTGATTGACTACTTTTGGAGGACATGAGCTAGCACCTATACCCGTACCTATTGCTTGAGTAGTTGTCTGTGGACGAGGCACGGGAACTGGCAGGGGAAGAGGCTGTGCAACTGTGCCAGCTAGAGGCTGAGCACCCGCACCCACTCAGGACTCTGACAGAGAGTTGACTCTGGAGCTTGAGGATATTCTGGATGAGGGGCTGATTCCAACTGAGGAAGTTTGGGCCGCAGAGGCACAACCTGGATTCACTGCTACCCCTAATATACAGGAGGTTGTGTTTTGAGTGTTGGGGTACTTTGAAAGTTTATGTCAGACTCCCGATTCTAGGGTTGCTCTAGGTTTTCGAACTACGGGGGTTCTACCGGCAACCTCAATGTCTCCCCGTAATGATGTAATTCCAGCACCTGATTTTGCTATTCGGCCTTTGTATGGTCTGGTGTTGAATAGTGAGGAAGGGAAATTATTCTAGGGGTTCACTAGGATGTCTCCTCCTTCGTTCTATGGTACTTCAGGGGAGGATGCACATGAGTTCATTGTTAGCTGTCATGAGATGCTAAATAAGTTGGGTGTGGTGGAGTCCCACGGAGTAGATTTTGCCTCTTTCCAGTTAGATGGGGATGGCAAGAAATGGTGGAGAGCTTACATGGCGTGTCGACCAGCTGGATCTCCACCTTTGATTTGGACTCAATTTTATCAGGCATTCCTGGGGATGTACATCCCTCGTACTATGAGATATATCAGGAAGGATGAGTTTTCAACTTTGGAGCAGCGGGGTATGTCTGTTTACAAAGTATGAGACCAAGTTTCTTTCTTTGTCCCGATACACGGTAGTTACTTCCCATAGATGTCGAGAGAGTTAAACGACACACCCCCAAATATTTCCATGGTTTATTTAAATATCTCCACCCTCAAACCACATTAATTATGGGTTTAGTGAACGCACACTACAACATAAATTAACTAAACATGCTTAACAATTAGCTTAATAAGATCATAAAATAATTAACCTATCTAATCATTCTTAATAATCACATAAGAACATGTTATATAATCTAAAATTAGGCAAAAATCAAAAGTAATTAGGTTTACCTTTTGTAGTGGCAGCTGAATCGAAGTTGAGGCTTGGATCTTCACTTCCTCCACTCGATCACACCTCTCACACACAAAAAGGAAGTTTTTAGACTAAAATGACCTAAATCGGCACTTAGGGTTCCACCAAAGGGCTTGAAGCCTCATTTCAACCAAAGTAAATCCCAAATTTAGATGATTAGGTTAAGCTAGTGAGTAAACAAAACTCAAAACTCAAATCCTCGACCCTTGAAAGTGAGGTGAGGGGTTCCATTTATAGGACCTCTCAAACCCTAGAAATTGGGGTTGGAACTGATGTGGGAGAACAAATTGGGGGGAAATTTCCCTTCCAAAAGTTCTCAACCAATCGGATGACTAAGCATCATGCCATTAAAAATATCTTGAGAAGTACCTTAGCTTGATTCTGATAACATGATTCCCATCCCCATACCAATGCATGAACTAGTTTCTTTATAATTTGGTTAGGTCTTAAGAGGTATTTGAAATTGTTGTATGTATACATATTTTAGTAATGTGAATGTGGTTTTGAACCATGAATTGAGTGGAAAAACATAATCATAGTAGCATGTATAGGCTTGTCAAAGTGACTAGATGTTGTCCTAATGACTGCTTTTAGAAATTATGTAATTGACTATGCTTAGGGCATATATGGTAATATTTGAACTGTGCATATGTATGTATTAATTGGTTTACCTTATCCCTTCATGATACCCTATATGTTTACAATATGTTCAAATACCATGTTTGTCTCTATAGTGCTAGCACAATACAATAGTCATATAGTCTAATTTGGGATGCCCTCAACCTGTTCTACTTGAATTTTCCTGCTTGTCTTGGACATCTGAGTATTACATGCCTTAACAATGAATATGATCTCAACTGAAGGTTAGAATAGTCAAGCATGATGTATTCAAAAACAGGACATGTCTCTTTTATGATTATGTTGTTTTTATGTGTTAATTCTGGTTCATATAGTGTGCATTTGCAAACTGGGATATGTCATGAATGTTTCTATCATCTTGTGTGCATAATTTAGCTTTTGTCTTGCTGCATACAAATTGGTTTGAACCTTTAACTATAACTCATAATCATGTTGGGGGTAACTATCTTAAAAAATGCTAAAAAGTGGGGATTAAGGGCCTGTTTGTGTTGTGTTTAAATACCTTTAGTGCTCCTTCTCTTCTTTGCTACATGTTAAGCCTTTTGGTGATATACACAAGGGTATATTGAATGTATACCAAGTATACTTGGTATACCAGGTATACAAGTCAAATATACTCCCATTGTGTATCATTCGGAATTCTCTAAAAATGTATCTGCACGGCTTAGCCCATTGTTTATGTGTTATGTTATCATTCACAACTATTCAGATCATGTGCTGGTCCTGGCCCATTTTCTTTTGGGATTCACTTGCTTTTTTTTTTCCTGCTACTATTTAGATATTAGTTGGGCCAAGCCCATTTTTGTTGTTTTTACACTACTGTTGTCACAACCTAAAATCCCATTGTTTTGTGAGGGCACCTAACCTAACTTGTAGGCGAACCACAGTCATCCGAACAAAATAATATAAATCCAAATGCAAAAAAGTAAGGAAACAACAAAAGCATTAACAAGTCTTAGAAGTTAATACTTCTTCAGGCCCAAATTGTTTGAAGGTTGACCAGTTTGGGAGTCAAACAACTATTTCTTTGACTACGATTTTCTCCAACTCTTCTCATATATTGTGAATTATTAATTATACAGACTTATAGTACTTTTTATATAGTTTTCAAATATGTAAATTTTATTATAAAATACTCTTAGAATCTATGTTTAAAAATTAAGTCAAAGAAAAACCTGTTTGACCGCCAAACTGGTCAACCTTCAAACAAATTGGGATAGTTGGAGTACATAAACTTGAAAGAAATCCCCAAAAATCTGGTAGTCACGAGTACAGAGCTCTAATTTAGAATACAAGTCTGAAAACCAAATACAAAGTACTTTCTGAAATGCAAAGGACAAAATCATAAATAATAAGGAAGGAGTTCCAGTGTCGGGATGGAATCTGTAGCTCACCCTAGACTCTGAGAAGAATCTCCAAAAAGTTGTGCTCAAGCTGCTCCACCACGATCCGACTCAATACCTGTCCATAGATTGTAGCAAGTGTAGAGTGAGTACGGGAAGCACGTGTACCCAACAACATTGTCAATCAACCCTAACTATAACGGTGGCGAGGGTTGGTATTTTCTGATACTTCTCTACTAATTAGTGAACTAAGTATAAAGACAGTTCAATTACCTAAACCTACCAATAGTTTCTATAATTCAACAAAGTACAAGCATTATCAAGGTTCACAAGTCTTATCACCTTTACTAAGTATAAACTAAGGTTAAGACCAACAGTCACATCAAGTCTCATAATTAGACATTGCAACAATTATAATTCTCAAGTATCAGCATTTCTTCTATCAAATCCATAAGATCATAAAGCCTACCAGAAATCAACACCGAGTACACACAACATCAAGTACGTATCAATAATATGAATGAATGCAATGTAGATGATATGCAATGGTCATATGTACCCGGTAGACACACGCTTCTGCAGTAGGTATCACATGACCCATAGGGGACATCATGAGGTCCATATACCTATCGGATCCCAGCTGTGTGGTTGTAGTGTCATCATCAGTCATCACTCTTGTATAATATACCATATCCAATAACCATCTTTCAACCCTTTTTCCTCAGTATAAACAACCGTCTAAATGACAATAATAATGTGTATTAATGATATAGATATGTGTACACCATGCAATAGCGTAATCAATACAATCAGTATTATCAAATCATTTTCAAGTATTTAGACTAGATGTAGAGTGATAAATGCATGACAAGTCAAATAAAAATGAGATATCAAACATGGCAACGTGCCAAAATAATCAGGCAATCGTACCAACCTAAGTGGATTTATGCACCGCGCTCACGACCCGAAGGCTAAACACATAACTTCCGTCATGTATAACATAATAGTTCATTTAATTACCCTTTAGGTTCACTGATACCCATACAAGTGATCGTCACCTCACTAGTACGGGACCCCCAAATACCCATTAGTCCTATTATTTAGCATACCAACACGTATATCCTATAGTAGAGTCTAGTATGTCTCAACTTGCCTGTTTTGAAGTCGAGGAGTCACACAATAGGTTTCCCTTTCCTTTGAGCCTCCTCACGAGCCCACTCTATTCATTTACGTAAACTAGATGAGATTATGGGTCTAACGATACCCATATTGATAAATAAGACTAAAATCCCCAAGTCAAACTACAAAGGAACCCCGGTCCCACAATAGCAAAATCCAAACTTTATTACTCAAATAGTATACTAACATGCTAGATAGTCATATCCTTAAGTTAATTAGATAACTAAACCCGATTGGATCCTCAATTGCAAATTTGGGAAAAGTGCCCCAATTTCTAAACCCTAGAATCATCCTCAATTCCAAAAAGGGATTTAAACATGAGATTAATCAATTAAACATCATCATGTAACATGGATTAACACTAGTTTGCAATATTAACATCAACAAATCCATAACCAATACCCAAACCCCAATTCTCACCCTCTTATCTTCATCATGAAACCAATTATCATTTCCCCCAATTTAGAGACTACACTTAGGATAGGGAACTTAACTAACAATACAATAATTAAAGGATGAAATTATACCTCTATTGAAGAATCCCCTTGAAAATCCTCAACCAACCTCCTCTTAGTCGAGCTCTAATCCCAAGGAAAGAATATTTGGGGAACGAGATCATTTTCTAGGTCATTAAGCATTTAGAATAGACAGTGATTCTGCTTTAGCAGAATCTACCCCGCTGGTGCGGATGCACTTTGGCAGAAAAACACACCGCCAAGGTGAGGTCACTTAAAATCTCGGACATCCGCTGGGGCGTAAAGAACTCCGCAGAGGCGCACTCACCTCTGCGTAGAAATTATCCGTAGAAGTGGAAACTCAACTCCTCAATAGATCTCACATCTGCGAGCTAAACCTCCGTATAGGCGGACAAGGGATCGCTGGTGCGAACACCATAAAGCAGCAACAACACCAAATCCTCTAACTCCCGTCAAACATTCAAAACACTCCTGGGACCTCCCGGATACAAACCAAACATGAATTCCTCTCATAAAACACATTTCAGACTTACTCGTGCACTTAGAATTCTCGAAAAAGGTCTCTAGTGTTTGGTTTTGACTGAAGTCAAACCTTAAGTTCTAATGTTTCGCTTCCACCTTATCTTAAAATTTACCATTCCACCACCAGTCCCCTTGATGCCCACCACGGCTACCTATCGAGACCAGAAGCACTTCTCTAGCTACCTCTCGAATGCAACTGGTCGTCCTGTCCCACATACCAGTCGTATCCCCACTGCTCCCCCAAGCCCCCTTGGTCATCAACCTCTCCCCCATCTCATTTGCACTAGTCATGGTTAAACTCCCCTATTTGATTCTTAACTTGTAATCCACAACCCTCTTCTTCTTCTCTAAATTCATCACTAAAAGCTTATGTCGGGTTGTAAGATCCTCCTTCAGAATAACCTTGAAATCTTTACAAAGATATTTGTCTACCTTTCTAAGGAGCAAAAATTCTATCTGAGTCTTAGCCACCAAACTACGGAAAGTCACTCATCCTTCTTCATGAACCTCGAATCAGCTATCATCATCCCATCAGCTCTAGCGAACTCCAAAAGTGAGATGCCTCTCCCATTCTTGTCCCCGAGGCTAAAGACTCCATGTACGTCATCATAACCCTCCGAAGTGACCCGATATGTCTATTGAAATTTCCTCCTATAAATAACATCTCAGTGGGTGGTATACCACCCACTACCTCATCTAAATCCTCCCAAAAACGCCTCTTCTCCTCCTCGTCCAAGCCCGCCTGTGGTGAATAAGTACTAATAATATTCATGGTGAACCCTTTAACTACCAACTTAATCGCCATCACCCTGTAATTGACCCTCCTAACCTCTACCACCTGATCCCTTAGCTCGCTGTCTACTAAAATGCCTACCCCATTCTTATACCTCGATCTACCCGAGAACCATAACTTATACATGTGCACATCCTTAGCCTTAGGTCCTACCCATTTGGTCTACTAGACATATACTATATTAATCCTCCTCTTCTTATGAATCTTAACTATCTCTATGGACTTCCCCTAAAGTTCCAATGTTCCAAGACACTATTCTTAGCCTACCGTCTCCCTTACCCCACTTACCCAGCCAAACCCTCATCCCCATCCCCGATCGAGAACATGACCCTAGTCTACCATCCGTTACCAAAGCCACTCAAACAGATATAAAACTATAGACTCAAATATTTACCCTTAAACAAGAAGGGATCAAAGTGAAAGCACCAGTTAGCAAGAATCTAGAGGCAAATAAAACCACTACGCCAAGAATGCTATAACTAAAGACAATGAAAGTATATGCAGAATGTAAAGTCACAAATCAATACAGCGAAGCAACAAAATGGAACAACAAGAATAATGACAAATAATGGATATGGGTAACCGGAGGTACCAACTCCAAATGAATCAAACCTATTCGCCAGCGACAATCACTATTCACGGGCGCCAAAAGTACTATTCGCTGAAAAGTCGAGTCTCTGGTCGAAGCAGTGCCGTACAGTTGGATTGTCGCGCCCGATTTTGACCCGCTCGAGGTCAAAGCGGAGCACGGCGTATTCGGTTATTCCTGGGTATTAGATTGAGGAGTCGCCACCTAATTATTTTTTACGGTGAATTAGGACACCTAAATTTTAACTAAATGCTGCAATGTAAACTCCGATTTTAAGGTCTGCGAAACTAATGAGATTCTAGGTAAGGGTTCTTTATTATCCTAAAGGGAAGGGGTTAGGCATCCTTTAAGATCCGCTGACTTGCGGTTATCCGGTCAAACTCACGTTTAATTATTGTAAGAAAATACATGTTTTAAAAATATAAAGTTAAACTAATATTGCAAGTATTTAGTAAAAGAATGCATTTTTGTACAAGTATGCATTTGTATGGTATTTAAAGAGAAATACATGAAAAGTTGAAAAGTATGCATTTTTAACAATTGATAGTAAAATTATTTATAATGCCTAAGAAGTAAATCTTTTGGAAATCATTGAGTTGCAAATTAAAAGATAAACTTATTTGTATGATTGATAAAGCGAATAAAAGATGACCAAAGTTGTTTAGAAAATTTTGAACATGCATCATGAGCCTAAAAAAATAACTAGCGAAGGATTTCTAAGTTTGAATTAACCGAGCCTACAAGTAAATAAGCTAGCGACGAATTTCCAATTTCAGACTATCCTATGAATTAATTCTAAGTCTACCTATTCTAAGCATTTCAATAAATTACATAAGTGCAATAAATATTATTACAATACAGAGCGAGATAACGCTGAATTAAAGAAAGTAAAAACAACGACATAAATAATCTCCGGAGTATCTGCCTTCATTGACTTTGTTTCTTGCAAGATGTCAAGAACAAACGGTTAGAAACAGTTTAAAAAAACAAATAACTTCGGATCCGTAACCAAAACAGTGAGCGTTTTGATCACGGAGGGCTCAGACTTAAATTTTGAAAAGACCATTCCAATCACGTCGTGGCTGCAAACATATGACTAAGTGGTTATTTTGATTGTCTCGCCTACTAAACGTGTTGGTCTCTCGGATGAAAAGAAAAGATCACTATAATCACGTCGTGGCTGCGAATATATAACTGGTTGGTTATTTTAGTCACCTCGCCTACTAAACATGTTGATCTCGGATGAAATAAAAGGTTTAAGCCTCATCCTTGCCCAGAAGTTATATTTTCCGTCTTTACGACTGTGGAGGCCTCAAAATCGACGGATATTTTTCTTCGGCCAGTGTAGTATCGTGTTCGAATCAGCAAAATTAAATTGGAAACAGGAAGCAGCAGTAGTAAGCAGAAAACAAAGAGGCACTAAGAAGTAAGAAAAAAAAACAGAGGCAATTTTTGAAAAAAGATGCGATGTTTAGGTTAAAACAGTAAAACAGTAAATATCCGTTGCATGGATGTTTAAAACAGTAAACTGAAAACAGAGAAACGAAAATAAAGTGCGGTCTTGAATTCAATTTCATCGGCTTAAATGCAATATTAGTTAAAACAGTGAAACAGCAAGAAGGTTGTGTAACAGATGTTTAAAATGCAAAAAAAAAAAAAAAAACAAGCAGTTCGCAATTAAAACGTCCGATCCGAATTCTGAAATTTTACCCGACCCGGATCCTGAACGGTGACCCGAATGAAATCAGAAATTCAGATTTTTTAGATAACCAGCAACAAATATATAAAAATTCCATAATATGGAAATATACCAAAACGGGTCAACCCGACCCGGGTCAGATGCCAGCCCGAATCATATTTTTTTTCATTTTTTCAGATAACCAATATACAAGATATGAAATGCAAGAGATTTGGAAAATCCAAACCGGGTCGACCCGATCCGAATTATGTGTTCAACCCGGAATCAACTAATTTCATCAATTTCAGATAACCAATAATTACAATAGCAACAATGCAAGAAATTTGGGAAATCCAAACCGGGTCGACCTATCCCGAGTCAATGACCCGACCCGAATTGGAGATTCAACCCAACATCAAATAATTTTATCAATTTCAGATAACCAATAATAACAACAGCAACAATAAAAAAAATGGTTCTAACACGACCCGGGTCGACCCGACCCAAAATCAGTGAACAACAACAAATCAGATTTTGTTTTAGCAAATTCAGATAACCAAAATGCAAGAATATGAAATGCAAGAATTCTGGAAATGATGCTCAAACCGGGTCGACCCGGGTCAGTGACCCGACCCGAATCGGAGATGCAACCCGAAATCGAATATTTTCGCCAATTTCAGATAACCAACATACAAGAATATGAAATGCAAGAATTCTGGAAATAATACTCGGCGGGTCGACCCGAGTCGAGTTGACCCGACCTGAATCAGACCCGAATCGGAGATGCAAAAACAATGGAGAACAAACATTTTCGGACTTAATTCTTGAACAACAAGGGAGGCAAAATGATTGAAATCAAGAACACAACCAAAAATATTTTATATCCAATCGGACCTCCGAAAAATCCTTTGGTTTTCTTTCCTTTTCCTCATTTTCTTTCTTTTCTCCCTTGAAGAACACAAGGGGTTTTTATAGCCCCATTTCCCCCCTAAAACCGAGCTTAAATTCAAAATAAAGGGCCCAAAAACAATGATTTTGGAACGGGGTTTTAGGGGTATGGGTCGCGGTGAGAGGTGATGGGGTTGGTGGTGTCAGGCGGCGGTGTTGGAGAGTGGTGGTGTCAGGTGTAGGGTGCGGCGACGTAGGGGTAGGGGTGTAGGGTGCGGCGGATTGGTGGGGTTAGGGTGTTAGGGTTTCTTTTTTTTTTTAAAATGGGGTAAGGGGGACGGGTTTAAAAGGGTAAGGGGAATGGGTCGGGTGATTGGGCCGGTCCGGTTGGAAGTTTTAGGTGGGCCAACGGGTGAGGGTGAATTGGGTTTGGCCGATTGGGCCTTTGTTTTGTGGGTTTGGGTATAAGGGAATTTAATTGGGGAGTTTGGTTTGGGCTGTTTTGGTGGGTTTGAATTGGGGTGTGGGCTGCGGGATTGGCTGATGGGTTGTGGGAAATGGGGGGAAATAAAGGGGAAGGGAATAAGGGTATTGGGAATGGACGGTTGGGCTTCGGTTTTGGGCTGGGGTGATGGAATTTCGGGTGAGCCGAAATAAGAGAAAGGGGAGTTGAATTATTTTGGGTTGAGTAGAATTAAATGGGTGATGGGTTGGGCTTTGGTGAAATGGGTTTTAGTTTGGGTAGAAATTTTTTTGGGTTGGGAAATGAATAGGTTATGGGTTTAAGAATATAAAAGGGATTTAACATTAATTTTTTTTTTTTTTTTTGTAAAAGATGTGAATTATTTAAAATAACATAACGATGTGATAATAAAATATAATATTTGCGAAATGTTTAATGCTTTAAAAAAAAATGGAAATGCGATGCAATTTTGTGAGAATAAAATAACATAGAATTTTCGGATAAAACTTATGATTATGATAAATGATAGTGAAAAATGTGAATAATAATATATATATATATATATATATATATATATATATATATATATATTATATATATATATATACACGCATGTATGCATATAGATTAAAATTGTTTTGAGGTGTTAAAAATATTTAAAATTGCAAATAAATTGGAAAAGACGGGACAAAATTGGGTGTCAACAGATGCCCCTCTTTGGCCGGAGATGATGAAAGATTTTTTTGCCAAAGAAGTTGACTGAGTAGCCAATTTTGTCCTGATCAACGGGACTTGAAGGAAGATTAGGGGTGCACTTGGTAGAAATAGAATCCCAAGGGGAGAGAAGTTGTAGAAGATGGTGCAGATTCCAGAAATAATTCCCCAGTGTCGAGTTATGATGACACTGGTTGCAGATGTGAAAACTTATTGGGGAAGAGCGGAACGACGTTCGAAGCAGGTCGTTGGCCAATTTGCCTCGGTTCGCCGTAGGAGATAGTTCCACGCTGTGATGAAGTTCCTGCAAATTAAAGTTCCTGCAAACTAAAGCTTAAGATAAAATTTGTGTATAACTGCTGAGAAAAAGTGTAGAGAATATAACTTGGAAATACCCGCATTAGGAGGTGGGCGCCTGACTGAAATTAAAATACCCGCATTATAAGGTGGGCGCCTGAAATGACGTCGTTGGATTGACGTGTTGTGTTGAAGACGTCGTTGTAATATTGTTGACGTCGTTGGATTGACGTGTTGTGTTGAAGACGTCGTTGTAATATTGTTGACGTCGTTGTAGTGATGTAAAAGACAGTTGTTGTGCTGCCTGTAACGTCGAGGACGTTGTTGTAATGTTGTTTTGCTGTAAAAGATAATTGTTGTGCTGAATACGTCATTGTAATGTTGTTGAAGTCATTGTAATGCTATAAAAATAAATGTTGTGCAGAAGACGTCGTTGCGTGGGCGTGTTGTTGATGACGCCGTTGTGTGGGCGCTTTGCTGATGACATCATTGTAATGTTGTTGATGTCGTTGTAATGCTGTAAAAGATAGTTGTTTTGCAAAAGACGCCATTGCGTAGGCGTGTTGTTCATGACGCCGTTGTATGGGCGCGTTGTTGATGACGCCGTTCTATGGGCGTGTTGCTGATGTCGTCGTTGTAATGATGTTCATGACGTCATTGTATGGACGTGTTGTGTTGAAGACATCATTGTGATGTTGTTGTTGCAAGAATGTAATGTTGTTGATGACGTCGTTGTATGGACGTGTTGTGTCAAAGACGTCGTCATATAGTCGTGTTGTGTAGACATAATGCTGAGGACGTTGCTGTAATGCGATCTGCTATAAGATGTAGCTGTTGTGCTGTCATAATGTTGATGACGTTGTTGTAATGCTGTTTGCTGATGACATCGTTGTAATGCTGTTTGCTAATGACATCGTTGTAATGCTGTAAAAAATAATTGTGGTGCTGCAGTAACGTCGATGACGTTGTTGTAATGATGTTTGCTGTAAGAAATAGGCACGTGTCTTTGAAGACGTCATTGTAATGCTGTTGACGTCGTTGTAATGCTGTAAAAAATAGCTGTTGTGCTGCCGTAACGTCGTGGACGTTATTGTAATGTGTTGTGTTGAAGACCCATTGTAATGCTGTTGACGTCGTTGTAATGCTGTAAAAAATAATTGTATGGGCGTGTCGCTCGATTTGTCGTAAGAAGTTCGGCGTTGGGTTGAAGCTCCTGCAAATTAAAGCTCCTGCAAACTAAAGCTTGAAGTAAAATTAGTGCAGAACTGCTAAGACAGAAATAACGGAGAATGAGTACATAGAAATGCGACCCTATGAGTCGAAATGACGCCCTTGAACAAACGTAATGCGATGACGTTGTTGTAAGGACATAATGTTGATGTCGTCGTATAGATGCAAAACAGGAACGTAATCCTTGTAGTGAGTTGTGATGCCGAAATTCTTTGGGAAATTGATCATAAGTGATGTGGCTTCCCTGCTTCTTCCAACCTGAAGAACCTGTACTCAAAGAAAATTTGTGAGTTCGGGGGAGGGGCGGTTGATTCGCGTTGACTTTGTAGCTTTGGCTCTTGATAGTTGCATGTCCTGCTGATTCGGACCTGTAGCCCCTATCTAGTTCCCAGTCTTGGCTAACCGCTAATGGAAACTGTTGAAAACAATTTGTTTACGAGAAAGTATGCATATCAGTAAAAAGTTCTTGGCGAACTCAAATGAAAATTTTTGTTGAAAATAATTTGCTTATGAGAAAGTAGGCATATCAGTAAAAGTTCTTGTGGAACTCTAATGAAAATATTTGTTGAAAATAATTTGCTTATAAGAAAGTATGCATTTATGTAAAAGTTCTTGTCGAACTCTAATGAAAATATTTGTTGAAAATAATTTGCTTATAAGAAAGTATGCATTTATGTAAAAGTTCTTGTCGAACTCTAATGAAAATATTTGTTGAAAATAATTTGCTTATAAGAAAGTATGCATTTATGTAAAAAGTTCTGTCGAGCAGTGACATGCGGTGAAACAAAGCAAACGTCTTATCCAAAATCCTTCTTCTGGCTGAAGACTTAGTTTGCCGATGCTTTTCCATGTTTATCGGCGTCCTCTCGCAGTGATTCCTTAAAAATGCCCCAGTTTCCGATATGTGAGGAGGATGAACTTTCGAACGGACAACCGAGTCTTGTGTAGATTTCTTTCCTGTCCTATCAGGGTGATCAGATGGGAGCATTTTGTCATATGTGAGAAAAAGAAAAAGATTTCCTAATGGTGGAACCGAAGCCGATTTAGGCCTCCTACGTATCCCCATGAGGGAATCAGGTCATGACGTAGTTCATTACAAGCAAAGGAGATTGTAAGGGTTTCCTAAAGATGGGACCGAAGCTGATGTGGCCGCCTACGTATCCCGCCGAGGGAATCAGGTCATAACGGAGTTCATGGTTACAAGTAAACAAATGCGATTTTTTGGGAAATTTCTGTCTTAAAGAGACGAAACCCTACGTGGGTTCTATGCGTATCCTGCCGAGGGAGATCAACTTTTACAACATAGAAAAAGTATTACATAGAGAATAACTAATCTTAGATATGGTATCTCTTCACTGCATCTGCATTGATGGTTTTTGGCCATTCTATTCTGATAAGGTTGCCCCGGACAACTGCGTCCATCTGCTTTTCATCAATCAGTCTCTTAGTATATGATTCTGTATCCACTTGGCTTCGAAAGGTATAGCATTGCCCTAGTAGAAGTCCTGATTGTAGTGCAGTTGCCTAAGAGTACAAATGGCAAACGTCCGTGCCAATGCTTGTAACTATCAACCATCTTGATGTTTCATCCAAATCTGGCTTTGACTTATTCCAAAAAAATGCCCCAATTCTTCCGGTCGTGAGTCTTCCTTATATTCTTCGAATCCTTGCTTGTTGTTTGGGACCTTGTTTGCTTGTTTCATTATATGTCACATATTACCGACAAATTAGTTTGCATGATAAAGAAAAGAAAATTATTGAACAAAACAGATTTTAAAATAGCAAAAGCAATGCAGATTTGTCATTTTGAGCTTTCAAAAGGTGGAGGTAAAACATATTAAATGCATATATGTGATTGTGCCTCAATCGAGTTCAATTTTCCCAAATCATCTCCTTGCTCTGCATCCTAAATGGTTGAGTCTCTAGCGTAATTACTGAGAATCATATTGCATTTTGCTTCTTTTTCAGCAATGAAAAATCTTTTGAATCCTTTCACCAGGTTGGCTGCATTGTCCTCCTTTGATTCCTGATTGGCGCATGCTTTGACAAATGACTGACCTAGAGGCGGAACATGCTTTGGTAAATGAGCATCTCCCTTACTTCGGAGATTGGTTGATAAGACTTTTCCAAGAACAGATGGTGCCATGGTCCGCGGCTTTGGAGGAAGTGTTTCTACTCCAAACGGTGCCTTCACTTGGACTGTAATCATAGGGGTAATAAAGGTCGATGATTCAACATTTTCCTTTCTCGGACTGGCATAATAGTCCCTTCCAAATTGTGTTCTTCAGCAACCGTAATCATGTTCACATTGGCATCGTCATGATTTGGCAAAGGGTTATTGTTTACATTAGAGAAAGATACTTTTAGTTGGATAACTCCTTCTTTGATCAATGCCTCGATTTTGTCTCTGAGGGCATAGCAATTTTCAGTGTCATGCCCAGGGATTCCCGAGTGGTACGCACAATACTTAGTCTCATCGTGCCATTTTGGAACAGGATTGGGGACATTTCCTTGGATAGGCTGGAGTATCCCTGCGGTTCTCAGTCGTTCATACAACTGGGCTCGAGTTTCGGCTAAAGGTGTATAGTTTTTTACGGCTTTCTTTCGTGTTTTCCACGGGGTCTGGGTGCGTTTGGTAGATGGACTCGTGGCTGAGGTAAGTATGCGGGCTGATATTGCAGGGGATTTGGATAGACAGGTGCTCGGGGCAGGCTATATATTGGCTGGGTATGGTAGACAGGGTAGGGACCAGGTGGGTATGGATAATAAGGTTGAGGGCTTTGGACGTATGGGCTATAATAGGAAAGATGAGCACTTAGGTTGTTTTGATTGTAGTAGGGAGGCTGAGGTGATGGCATTTGGTAGGTTGATATTTGATTTGGCCTATGTTTCCGAACCATCATGACAGGGGACTTTCCGTCTCTCTTCCTCTTCGCTGCTCCCTCAAATGAGTCAAACTGGATTGTCTCCCTCGTTGCTTGTAATGCTACAAAGTTTGTAATTCTTCCCGTTCTGATTCCCTCTTCTATGAAATCTCCCATCCTTATAAACTTCAGAGAAACTCCGTCCTATGACGCTTATCATTCTCTCATAGTATGTTGCATCTTTCAAAGATTGTACAAAGAGAGTGGTCATCTCACTTTTGCTGCTTCTGCCCTCCATTTCATGGAATATTCTCTGAAGGTCTCTGTGGACTTCTTTTCCAACTTCATCAAATAAAATCTATCCAAGATTGTGTCAGTGTTGAACTTAAATCTGTCCACGAAATCTTGTGCCATTGTGCCCCAGTCATGCCATTTTGGCGGGTCCTAGCTTGTGTACCAGTCGAGTGCTTCTCCTGTTAAACTCCTTATGAATAATTTCATTATGATGGCCTGGTTTTTACCTACCCCAACCAGTTTGTCGCAGTACGATCTCAAATGAGAGTAAGGATTTCCTTTCCCATCGAACAAGTCAAATTTTGTTATTTTATATCCGACAGGTAATTCAATGTCGGGATGCATGCACATATCTTCGTACTCGAGTCCTTCATGCCCCTTGCTGGTTTGGATATTATTGAATGCTTCTTTTAGGCTATGAATCTCTCTCGCCACACCTTCATCGGTTCTGATCCTTACCTGCCTGTCCATTTCTTCACACTGGCCGATTTCCTGAAGAGCCATGTTTGGTACTGTGGTAGTAAAAGGTTGAGCTTCCGTTGCATATACTGGTGGCACATGCTGCTCGTTGGGATCAGCGACGTGTGTCATCTATATGTGTTGGGCTGTCGGGTGATTTTGCGTGGAAGGGGTGCTTTGGATAAGTGGGGTAATTTGGGTATGTGGAGTTGTGAAGGATGCCGGATCATTTTGTAGCGGGCTTTGTTGTGGACTAGCTTGTGGGTTAGTGTGTTCTGGATTGATTTTGCTTAGTGGCGAATTTTCGGGGCGATTTTGAGAAAATGGTTGTTCATGAGATTGAAAAAGTTTGTGGTGCAGTTGCATTCGTCCCTTGTTCAGGGAGTGGGGTATTGGCGCTAATCGACAGGTTGGTGAGATTTTGGATCCGCTCTATCTCAGTCTGCATGGCTGCCATCTGTTGTAATAGTTGGGCGATGTATTTTTCCTGGACGGTAGTATCCTCCCTTTCTGAAGCTCCTGATTCATCTCCCGGGAGAGTGATAAGTCTCAGACCAGTCTGTTCGGATGCACCTGAATAAGTCATTTCGCTGAATGATCGTGCCTTTGACCTCGTGAAGTAGGGATGTTCCGCCAGTTTTAGTTAACGCAAATCAACCTTTGGAAAAAATAATCTAGGCAAAGTAAACCTTCTTAAAAAATGAAGAAAACCAAGTTAGTATAAGGCGAGTAATTATTGCTTCAAATAATATGCACAAAGTAAAAAATAGGAGAAAATAGCAAACATATTGTATGGAAATTAAAAGCACATCCTAATATACATTGGGCCTCTCTTATGCCGGAGGTAGGCCTAAACGCCAAATATGTGAGATTTATGATAGATTGATCCAAGCTGCTAAACTGCAATGCTTTTGTTAGAAATGAGACAAAATGAATGTACATTTTCCAATTTCGGCATGTCATGATTAGGCTTGGAATAGTCTATCATTATCACGCTACACATAATATGCTGATTAGTTGTTGGGTTGTGAGACCCGTCGATAACTTTGGCGGATTTCTTAATTGTGGAGTCGATGCCAAGGATCGACCCACCTAAGGTATATGCATGCATGACTTATGATAAAGGAAGGTATAGCTCTATCCTAAATTTTCTAAGATTTGGCTGACTAGACACAAGGTTCCCGAGCGGACTACTCGAGTGAGTAGGCTACGCGGCCACCGGATGGTCCGGACACTCCGCGCATACGCCAACTCTCCTAAAATTTGGTAAATTGAAAGAAATTTTGCGGGTGCGCAAAACACACCTCGCGTGTAGTGTGTGATAGTGTCAATTTTCCATAGTGGTAGAAATATGAGCGGAATGCCAATTTAAGGAAAGCAATAAGAGAATATAGCAATTAAAGCAATTATGCATAATTTCACCAAGGAAACAAATCAAAGCATTAAATCAAATAAAGAGCAAAATGTAAAGCACAATAATAATTAACCTGATTTTGCTATGGTTAAGAACCTGAAAAATACCCAGCGGAGTCGTCATACTGTCACGCCCGATTTTCGACCCGCTCGAGGTCAAAGCGGAGCACGGCGTATTCGGTTATTCCTGGGTATTAGATTGAGGAGTCGCCACCTAATTATTTTTTATGGTGAATTAGGACACCTAAATTTTAACTAAATGTTGCAATGTAAACTCCGATTTTAAGGTCTGCAAAACTAATGAGATTCTAGGTAAGGGTTCTTTATTATCCTAAAGGGAATGGGTTAGACATCCTTTAAGATCCGCTAACTTGCGGTTATCCGGTCAAACTCAGGTTTAATTATTGTAAGAAAATACATGTTTTAAAAATATAAAGTTAAACTAATATTGCAAGTATTTAGTAAAAGAATGCATTTTTGTTCAAGTATGCATTTGTATGGTATTTAAAGAGAAATACATGTAAAGTAGAAAAGTATGCATTTTTAACAATTGATAGTAAAATTATTTATAATGCCTAAGAAGTAAATCTTTTGGAAATCATTGAGTTGCAAATTAAAAGATAAACGTATTTGTATGATTGATAAAGCGAATAAAAGATGACCAAAGTTGTTTAGAAAATTTTGAACATGCATCATGAGCCTAAAATAAATAACTAGCGAAGGATTTCTAAGTTTGAATTAACCGAGCCTACAAGTAAATAAGCTAGCGATGAATTTCCAATTTCAGACTATCCTATGAATTAATTCTAAGTCTACCTATTCTAAGCATTTCAATAAATTACATAAGTGCAATAAATATTATTACAATACAGAGCGAGATAACGCTGAATTAAAGAAAGTAAAAACAACGACATAAATAATCTCCGGAGTATCTGCCTTCATTGACTTTGTTCCTTGCAAGCTGTCAAGAACAAACGGTTAGAAACAGTTAAAAAAAACAAATAATTTCGGATCCGTAACCAAAACAGTGAGCGTTTTGGTCACGGAGGGCTCATACTTAAATTTTGAAAAGACCATTCCAATCACGTCGTGGCTGCAAACATATGACTAAGTGGTTATTTTTATTGCCTCACCTACTAAACGTGTTGGTCTCTCGGATGAAAAGAAAAGATCACTATAATCACGTCGTGGCTGCGAATATATAACTGGTTGGTTATTTTAGTCACCTCGCCTACTAAACATGTTGATCTCGGATAAAATAAAAGGTTTAAGCCTCATCCTTGCCTAGAAGTTATATTTTCCGTCTTTACGACTGTGGAGGCCTCAAAATCGACGGATATTTTTCATCGGCCAGTGTAGTATCGTGTTCGAATAAGCAAAATTAAATTGGAAACAAGAAGCAGCGAAAGTAGTAAGCGTAAAAACAGAGAGGCAAAGAAGCGGTAAGCAAAAAAAACAGAGGCAATTTTCGAAAAAAGATGCGATGTTTAGTTTAAAACAGTAAAACAGTAAAACAGTAAATATCCGTTGCATGGATGTTTAAAACAGTAAACTGAAAACAGAGAAACGAAAATAAAGTGCGGCCTCGAATTCAATTTCATCGGCCTAAATGCAATATTAGTTAAAACAGTGAAACAACAAGATAGGTGTGTAACAGATGTTTAAAATGCAACAAAAAAAAATAGCAGTAGTTCGCAATTAAAACGTCCGACCCGAATTCAGAAATTTTACCCGACCCGGATCCTGAACGGTGATCCAAATGAAATCAGAAATTAAGATTTTTTAGATAACCAGCAACAGATATATAAAAATGCCATAATATGGAAATATACCAAAACCGGGTCAACCCGACCCGAATCAGTGACCCGACCCGAATCGATGCCAGCCCGAATAAGATTTTTTTTCATTTTTTCAGTAACCAATATACAAGATATGATTTGAAATGTTCCAAGAGATTCACGTATATGTGTTCAAACCGGGTCGACCAGACCCGAATCATGTGTTCAACACGGAATCAACTAATTTCATCAATTTCAGATAACCAATAATAACAACAGTAACAATGTAAGAAATTTGGGAAATCCAAACCGGGTCGACCCGGCCCGGGTCAGTGACCCGACCCGAATTGGAGATTCAACCCGACATCAAATAATTCCATCAATTTCAGATAACCAATAATAACAAACAACAACAAAAAAAAATGGTTCTTACACGACCCGGGTCGACCCGACCCGAAATCAGTGAACAACAACAAATCAGATTTTTTTTTAGCAAATTCAGATAACCAATATGCAAGAATTCTGGAAATGATGCTCAAACCCGGTCGACCCGACCCGAATCGAAGATGCAACCCGAAATCGAATATTTTCGCCAATTTCAGATAACCAACATACAAGAATATGAAATGCAAGAATTCTGGAAATAATACTCGACCCGGGTCAGTGACCCGACCCGAATCAGAGATGCAACCCGAAATCGAATATTTTGCCAATTTCATATAACCAACATACAAGAATATGAAATGCAAGAATTCTGGAAATAATACTCGAACTGGGTCGACCCGACCTGGGTCAGTGACCCGACCCGAATCAGACCCGAATCGGAGATGCAAAAACAATGGAGAACAAACCTTTTCGGACTTAATTCTTGAACAACAAGGGAGGCAAAATGTTTGAAATCAAGAACACAACCAAAAATATTTTATATCCAATCGGACCTCCGAAAAATCCTTCGGTTTTCTTTCCTTTTCCTCATTTTCTTTCTTTTCTCCCTTGAAGAACACAAGGGGTTTTTATAGCCCCATTTCCCCCCTAAAACCAAGCTTAAATTCAAAATAAAGGGCCCAAAAACAATGATTTTGGAACGGGGTTTTAGGGGTATGGGTCGCGGTGAGAGGTGATGGGGTTGGTGGTGTTAGGCGGCGGTGTTGGAGAGTGGTGGTGTCAGGTGTAGGGTGCGGCGACGTAGGGGTAGGGGTGTAGGGTGCGGCGGATTGGTGGGGTTAGGGTGTTAGGTTTTTTTTTTTTTAAATGGGGTAAGGGGGACGGGTTTAAAAGGGTAAGGGGAATGGGTCGGGTGATTGGGCCGGTCCGATTGGAAGTTTCAGGTGGGCCAACGGGTGAGGGTGAATTGGGTTTGGCCGATTGGGCCTTTGTTTTGTGGGTTTGGGTATAAGGGAATTTAATTGGGGAGTTTGGTTTGGGCTGTTTTGGTGGGTTTGAATTGGGGTGTGGGCTGCGGGATTGGCTGATGGGTTGTGGGAATTGGGGGGAAATAAAGGGGAAGGGAATAAGGGTATTGGGAATGGACGGTTGGGCTTCGGTTTTGGGCTGGGGTGATGGAATTTCGGGTGGGCTGAAATAAGAGAAAGAGGAGTTGAATTGTTTTGGGTTGAGTAGAATTAAATGGGTGATGGGTTGGGCTTTGGTGAAATGGGTTTTAGTTTGGGTAGAAATTATTTTGGGTTGGGAAATGAATAGGTTATGGGTTTAAAAATATAAAAGGGGTTTAACATTAATTTTTTTTTTGTTTGTAAAAGATGTGAATTATTTAATAATAACATAACGATGTGATAATAATAAAATATAATATTTGCGAAATGTTTAATGCTTAAAAAAAAAATGGAAATGCGATGCAATTTTGTAAGAATAAAATAACATAGAATTTTCGGATAAAACTTATGATTATGATAAATGATAGTGAAAAATGTGAATAATAATAATAATAATAAGAGAATAATAATAATAATAATAATAATAATATATA
The DNA here is from genome assembly GCA_034509755.1 of Anisodus tanguticus. NCBI lineage: Eukaryota > Viridiplantae > Streptophyta > Magnoliopsida > Solanales > Solanaceae > Anisodus > Anisodus tanguticus. The sequence goes on along the minus strand of CM067543.1, from coordinate 15,843,776 downwards.
TATATATATATATATATACACGCATGTATGCATATAGATTAAAATTGTTTTGAGGTGTTAAAAATATTTAAAATTGCAAATAAATTGGAAAAGACGGGACAAAATTGGGTGTCAACATGGATGACTATGTTCATTACCGTAAGACTGTTCACTTCTGGAGAATAAAGTTCACCAAAAAAACTGTTCATTGGGAATAAACTGTTCACCGAAAATTAGTGTTCACCGAAATCACGAGCGGAGCACAGTGGTGTTCGTCGGTGAATGAGACCTAGTTGGAGCCACGACGTATAGTTTCCTGGCAGCATTTACTACCGTAAGACACTGTTCACTGTCGGGAAAGACATAGGAAAATCAATGGTCGGAGCGCAATGGTGTCCGTCAGCGAACGGGACCCTGGTCACCGATCACCGACAAGAGTGGCACACCAAGGTTTGTGTTACTGTTGACGGGGATAAGCGTGAGAGAGAGAGTATGTGTTTGTGTGTTACCGTTGCAAGTTTATAGAAGAGAGAGAAAATTCAGAGAAGGATTTGATCTGACCGAGTAAGAAATCTAAATAAGGCTTCAAAACCCATTCATCAAATCCATAAAAGCTACAAGCGCATTGGTAATCCCGAAAGACATAACCAAGAACTCATAGTGACCATAGCGGGTGCTGAAAGTCATCTTCTAGATATCCTCCACTCGAATCTTCAATTGATGGTAACTCGATCTTAAGTCGATCTTAGAAAAGATCGATTCAACCCAAAGCTGATCAAACAAGTCATCAATGCGGGGAATTGGATACTTATTCCTAATAGTAAACTTATTCAATTGCCGATAATCAATACACGTCCGCATCGAACTATCCATCTTAAATAATACAGGAGCACCCCAAGGAGAAACACTCGGTCTGATAAAACCCTTGCTCAACAAGTCCTGCAACTATTCTTTCAACTCTCTAAACTCAGCGAGCGCCATCCTATAAGGAAGAATAGAAATAGGCCAAGTTCCCGTCTCCAAATCAATGCAAAAGTCAGTATCACGATCAGATAATATACTAGGCAAATCTGTTGAAAATACCTTCGGAAAGCTAGTATCTCGAATATGTGCCAAATAGGCCAAATACCCCTTACTCACTAACTTATTCTCTCTAAGGAATGATATGATATTCTTAGGTGCAAGGCTAGGAGTAACCCTCCACTCTAACCTCAGAATACCCGGTATGGTCAACGTGACTGTCTTAGCATGATAGTCCAGAATAACATGATAAGGCGACAACCAGTCCATACCTAGCATAATATCAAAATCTACCATGTCAAGAAGAACAAAGTCTACCTAAGTAAACTTTCTCCACTACCAAAAAATCACCAACATGGGTAGAAACATGAATAGGAACATCAAGTAAATCACATAGCATATCCAGATCTATAGAAAAATAGGTAGACAACTAGGAGAAAGTAGATCCCGGATCAAATAAGACTGAAGCCAACTATTACACCCCGTATTTTCGCACTCGTATGCATCGTAAATAAAGTAATATAAAGTCCAGTGATGCTAAGATCCAATATTAGGATGAAAATAAACTTAAACAAGTGTTATGAAAGCTTCGTAAGATTTTGGGGTCAAACGAATCAAAGAAACTAAGTTCGTTGAAACTCGGGGAAAGACAAACAGAATGAGGTCAAGTACACCTAAGAACAGTTGCGAAAGCTGAGGAAAGTTTTGGACACATAACACAGGGCCACCAACAAGTAAGCATGTGATATCTGGAGACGGAAAAAAAATTGAGATGCGTATTCCTACTAACATTAAAGACACCACAGGAGAAGTTGCAATTATACAGAGGCCTATGAGTCTTCTTAAAAGAGAGTAATGCTTCTTGGGAATTGAAAGGGTAAAAAAAGTCAAGCTCAGACGATATAGTAGAATAAGGTCCCCCTTCAAAGAATGATGGCAAAGAAGCCAGAGTTATTAACCAGATCTTAGAAATAACACCATTGGTGGTCAAAGTGTAAGGATAACCAATATAAATGAATTTTGTCTTGTCACAATTTAAAAGAGAGAGTTTAACAGAATAAAGTGATAGCCTACAGAGCAATATAAGAAAGGATGTATGGGCAATTTATCTTATCTAGAGGTCAAGAAAAGAGAAGGTTAATTAAAAGAGCTTCAACAGTTAGCAAATTTAAGGGTCCAATCTCAGGGCTCTAATGATAACGAGGTTGTAATACAAAAGGTAGCAGTGTCGCTCCTGTGGCAAGTGTAATAAAGTAACAATATGAGAACACAAAATCGGTACTATAAAAAAACGTCCCCTGGTAAAGGAAGTCAATATTCAAATTGAGAAAGACGGAGTTTTCCAATACCTAGATCAATTGTAATAACGTGAAAAAGAGTATTGCCGAGTTGGCATAATAACCCAATGGTAAACAAGTAAAGATAGAAAATCAAGGCCCACAGGGACAATTTAGAGAGTGGAGTTCTCGACGAAAGAATAAAAAGGAAGTTCAAAGTTTAGTATAAGTTTATCCAGCCCTTATCAGAAATGCTACCCAAAGGATTGATTGTCGACAAATTTATAAGATTGACCAATTTCTCGCAAGAATGAGCTATTCGCACAGCCGAGGATCATACAAGTATATATATAAAAGAAGAATGTATGAATTCAGGATATTCCAATGTCTATTATCTCCGATAGAAGATCTTACTTACAATGAACTTCTAGAAATTTCTTCATGAAGGATGGAAGCACAGAAAATTATAATTTTATCCTGGATAACTGACCATCCAAATGCACAATATAGACGCCCGGTGACATGTTACAAATAGGTATGCTAGGCTTCAAATGAGAGTGGGAAGATCACTTACCCCATAAAAGAGTTATATATCATAGCAATATCATCTTAACATCTAGATGGATTCATATGAGATCTTGTCTGGTCAAAAGTAAAGATCCTCCATTGATTGATTTGACAGGTTTGAGAGTTAAAGGAAGTCTAATCTAATTTCCTTTATTGATGTTACAGAGGTGTATAGGATATTCATTTTGTATGCCCCAAGTCAAGGGTGTTTCGGGTATAGAGAATTTGTCTTATGAAAATATTTTAGTTGCTATCCTATATCATCAAGCCCCAGAAGTTGCAGACTATAGCGATGCCCTATGGTTGGGGTGTTGTGAAGGAAGCAATGGGGTAAAAGAGATGATTTGAAAAGTTAATAATAAAGTCTAGGCATCCTTGTTTATTCCAGCTAAAAGGTTACAATGACACTCGTGTGATACAATTTTCCTATTTCTATCCTATCTATCAAGCATATTTTATATATCCTGTTAAGGCGATGTTATTGAGGAAGATGTGATAGATGCAGCCCAGGCTTCGGTAGTGGACAAATGAGGTGAGTTATGGCTAACCCTTTTAGCTTTCGGATAGATGGCTGGTTGTGTGGGGCCAATATCATTATGTTATGTGTTTTGTGGCCCTGTGTGGCATTGTATATGTATTCTGGCTGCTTGAAAGGTTTTGGACAGTCCTATTTACAGAGAAAACTCTGCCGAAATTTTTAGAAATCCTGAGAGTTAGATTTCTCTAATATTCGAGGACGAATGTTCTTAAGGGGGGAAGGATGTTACACCCCGTATTTTCGCACTCGTATGCATCATAAATAAAGTAACATTAAGTACAGTGAGGCTAAGATACAATATTAGGATGAATATAAGCTTAAACAAGTGTTATAAAAGCTTCGTAAGATTTTGGGGTCAAACGAATTAAGGAAACTAAATTTGTCGAAACTCAGGGAAAGACAAACGGAATTTCAGACCTGATTTTTGGTCCAAATTGTCGGGGGTATATCTCCTAGTATATAAGTTGTTATGGGGTGTATAATATATCTATATTCAACTTCCTTGAGTCTACATTACAATTCAACAAACCATTCGTCAAACGGAGCTCGGTATAAAACTTTATGTGCGTTTTAACAACACACTGCAAAGCAGCCACTCGGGTCCCACTCGAGGCGGTGGCCGACCTTTGGCCCTTTAAATTAAGATGTAGACTTCATTTCAGCCAATTTCTTCACCAAACTTTATACACAACTCTCCAACATCTTTATCTACATGTCTCCAAGGTTTTAAAGCTAAATTGAAGAGAAATTAATCCAATATTTCATCAAAGTGTTGGAAACCACAAGAACAACAAGTCTATGGTACTGTGGTGTGATTTGGGGTTATGGTAAGCTGAACCAGCCATGGGGTTTGAGTCATGTGTACTGATTAAGGTAAGTTTAACATCCCTTTGGTTGTGCGTAAGCTTAATTCCATGTTGGTGAGGTTGTTGAAGCAAAACACTACAAGATGGCATTGAAATAGCATAAGCTATGACTATTGTTTTGTTGGACTGTTTTGAGATTATAAATATGGGTTCTAATGGCTGGAAATTATGGAATATCATCTGGTTATATTGTGATTATTGTTTTTAAGACTATCCATGTATTAATTAAGTGAAATGGAGTGGAAAACATATAGAAACTACGAATAGAAAGTAGAGGTTAAAGGGTAAACTTGTGGACTGTTGTGGAAGGCATGTTGTAGATGTTTTAAACTAGGAATCATATAGTACACATAAGTATGTGGTCGGAAGGTTGTGAACTGATTTATGGAATAAGAGTTGGATTCGAATTATGTTTGTTATTCGTAAAAAAAATGAGCTTGCCGCTCAAAGTGGTTGTCGAAGAAATCGGAAAGCTTATTGTGAATTGTATTGATATTGTTTGAATTGTCAGAATTTTTCTTATATTGTTGAGGGGATGGATGGATAGGATTGGTTATTGATATTGTTAATATCGTTGTTGGGTGCTGTTTTGAAGTTGGGGAAGTGAGGAAATGTAGGGGAAATGCTGCTCGATTTTCCACAAGAGAGTTACTAGCTTAGGAATACGTTTGAGTCCTTCCATGGTATTAACCATAGTTCAAATACCTTGATGTAGGTTGAAGTACTACATGAAGTACGTGGAGTCGTTAGCAACAAGGTATGTTAAGGAAAATTATTTCTTTCTTTTGGCATGTTCCATGTAACGAAACGTACACGTAATATTGTTCCATAAATGATTCTACTCTTAGTAGTTAAGAATGTTCTTGTTATTTATTCCTATTGTCAAAGCATGTCTATATAAGTTCCTAAATCCCTATTGAGATATATGGGAAAAATGATAGAATTCATAATGTTAATCGGAGGTGAAGCGATATTACATCACTCTGACAAACTTATAGTGTCATACTATCATATCATTCATGCATTACATTCATGTACATACCTTGACCTCAAAAGAGTTATATACTCTACTATATGTATGCGTTATCTATGTATGGGGAATGAGAAAATGGATACGACGTTATATACACACACCACCTTCAGCTGATACAGATAAACACGATAATGATTATGCCCACAGAGGCTTGATGGCGTTATATTGCATATATGTATATGCATGACCGCATTATGCATGTCATTTAGGAATATTATGGCATTCAGAGGCATTCTACACAGACATGATACTTACGCATATTATGGCCCTCAGAGGCATTCTGCACAGACATGGTACTTAGGCATATTGTGTCCCTTAGAGGCATTCCCTTAAGCTGATCTTGGAGCACTCTATTTGTTCAAGATGTGCAGTCTCGTCGTGGTATGATATTTTGGATATGCATAGGGGTATGGAGGGGCCCTGTCCCGACCTTATGATGTTATGTACTCTTTAGAGGCTTGTAGACAGTTATCCTGTGTATAGTTGTAATGTATGGCCTTGTCGGCCTTAGTATGTATATATGCATAGGTTGGATTCTTCCGTTTGCAAGAGTTTACACAGTACCCTTCCAGTTTATTCTTCCCATGTGTCACCAGGATATTTGGTGATGGTCCTAGTGGCCATGATTAATTATGGTTAGATGATAATGACATGATTAGTGGTACTCGGCAAGTAAGGTCCGGGTACCCGTCATGACCCTCCGGTTTGGGTCGTAACACCAACCGATGACAAATCGAAATAATACATGTAATGACTGCATCAGAAGCCTCAACCTACCAGGAAAATCATAACAATGGGCACGCCCACCGTCAGACTATGTTCCTCTACGAGCACCATGGCCTGACTAAGATCCCCTTCCCCTACCTGACTGATAACCACCTCTGCCAGACTGATGGCGACCTCTGCCAAACTGTGAACTACCTTTACCAGAATGGCCGGCTCTTCTAGCTGGTGGCACTGGAGGTCTAGATGTCTGAACTCTAGAACTCTATCTGAGTCTAAGATACGCTCTAGTGAAATTCCCTTTCTCACCACATTCAAAACATGTCCCTCTGGCCATAGGCTGCTGAACTTTCATAGAAGAACCCGAATACACCCCGTGGTCTGAAGATCAAGAGTAAGAACCTCAGAAAGTCTATCTAGAAATGTGCCCACTATACCTTGAAGAACCACCCGGAAAAGTTTGAAGTGCTAACTTGATGGGACGACTATAGGGATGATAACGACCTCTGTCATAGTGTCCCCTACCTTTAGCAGGACCTTTGTAGCTATTAAATCTGCAGGCCTTCTTGTTGCCCCCTCCGCCATGTGCCTTAGCTCTCACTACCTCAACTCTCCTAGCATGCTCAAATACTGGCTTAAATTAGTCCCCAACGGCCTCTAACTGTAAGGTTGCCAATTAAAGTGGAAGGTCCAAACCCTTCACAAAGTTTGTCATGATGAAAGATTTATAGATCGGGTTTGATACTGTAGTTATAGGACTTTACACAACACGTACATACACCCATGAGTAAATATAAAGGACTTTTCCAGACAAAAATATGGTAATATCACTGAAATTTTCTGATGGTCTGCCTAGGACGAAGATGTCACTCTGACAAATGCCTTATCTGTTGGAGCGGATTCTCTAAGGTGCAATATGCCCCGCTAAAGCGGAACGGAGGGGAACACAATGTTTCTTCCGAAGAGGACTCACTCCATGTTGGGGTCGATTCTCTCCAGCAGAAGGCCTTTCCGCCAAAACGAAAATAGAACAGTGACAGTGTCCAAAACAGTAGCTTTGCATAGACCCACTCTGGTTGAATTTTATTGATTTCTTAGGCTTGTTAGATACGTAATATCATGGTACATATACTCCTACTACTGAACTGACATAAACTTGGTAATTGCAGGTGTAACAGATCAAAAACAGAAAATTTCACTCAATAACACACATTTCTTGATGACGAGCCCGCGGATAACTACGATGCACGTTGTTCACGTCCAGGAATTGCTAGAACTGTTACTTTGAGGATTTGAGGAGCAAGAAATTGCTATTAGAGAGAGGTGTCGACATGATCGGGTTGGAGAAGTTTCTTCTTGACTTTTACACTCGACTTAGGGAGACATCTTGGATGTGCTTTACTCCACCCCTTTTCAAGGCTAACGAAGACTGGGTGAGAGAGTTTAATGCCAACTTGACAAAGGTGAGGTTATCTGAGCCAAATCCACAGATAAGGATTTGGGGTTATTGGGTATCAATTGGGGTGGATGAAATTAATGATTTTTATGGGTTGCCTAACCATCTACCTGAGCACATGAGGGCTAAGGAGGATTGTGGAAATGGAGAGTGGTTAGTATCATAACTAGTGGCTGAGGAGCACAGAAACATGATTAACTGGACTAATAAGAAATCGGGGATCACAAATGAATATTTCATAGCAAAGGCCAAAAGGTGGAAGAGTATCATTGTTAGCAGGGTCAGACCTTCTAGCAACGAATCGGACTGTGCTTACAACCATGCTCTAATGGTAGTTTGCATTCTTTATGGGGTTGCGGTGAATGTGGGCTATCAAATCATTCAAGAATGGAAGGATTATTTGGCCAAGGGTGGGTTAACTTTGAAATTTCCTTCTCTGATTACTGGGCTATGACATGGGGCAGGTGTGGCAGATAAGCCCGATGAGGACTGGAGAAAACTGAAGGGTGTATTCCACCATATGAAAGTGTCTACAGTGGGCACACTGGTGAAGAGTAAGAAGAGGAGGGTAGAACTAATGTAAGTGGTGAGGGTACACTTGATATTTGTTGGATGTTTTGGATATTTGTTTTGGCTTGCTAGACTTTATTTCTTATTGTTTTGGTTTGATGAATGTTCGAATAATTTTGGTTGTTTGTAGCTAGTCTCTTGTCTTTGTTTGGTTGACAATATTGGGTATTGATAGTTTGGTTATCTGACGTTTTCTTGCTAGTTTTGCTTTAATGTATTTGTGTATGTTACATATTGTCATTGCATGGATGACGAGTTTTGAAATAGAGGCATAACTCTCTATTTTCTGCCTAGTTATTCCGCTGGGGTGTAAAGGATATCCGCTATGGCGGACTCGCCTTAGCAGATGACTTTACGTAGGGTTAGGTTTCCAAATAGGGTATAGAATTCCGCTACGGTGGAAGATGTTACGCAGAACGGTTTCGCCATGGCGAGAATTACTTCACCGGGGTGGGTTCATCATCACAATAGGGAATCACTCTTGTGGACCACTATTCACTGGGAAAGTGTTACTAGGGAATCACACAATAGGGAATCACAACATCATTTTAGAAAGCTTCCATTATTAATGAGTTCTTGTTACTAGTTCTTCATCATAAATTTTCCCCCATTTACTAAAACATTCAAGAAACATGAAAATAGGAAGATTATATTATGTTCCATAGAGGATCATTAGGCTAAAAAAATACAGAAAACCCATTTAGGTCAGCTCATAGCTCGAAGTACATTGATTAGGGAAAGTGTGCTATCATTAAATATTTATACACCCCAAAACTGACAGCGTTTTCCGCCATGACGAATTCCATTCCGCTAGGGCAGATGCGTAATGGAGAAAGAAGGGTCCACTAAAGCGGAGTTACTTGACACATCGCCCTTGCACCAAGACAGACAGATTCTCGCTGAAACGGGCTTCGCTAGGGAGGAAATGATTTTGTTGAGGTGGGAATGTCTATTTCCAGAATTCTCATTCCAAATAATCTTCTTTTTCATCCGCAGAAGTTACTAAACTCATGATTTATATTATATGTCATTGGTGAGGGATGGGGGAAGAGTTATATCAAGAAATTGTGTGGGAAGATCATAAGGACCAAACAGGTCAATACACCCTCCATACCCAACTATATACATATATGCAATCCCCATACCTATCATCTCACTAGACAACTCTGAAAGAAAGGAGCATGACAATCTACAGCTGAGTCGAGCCACCTACTGAGAGGTATCGTATGAATCTCTATCTGTATCTATGGGCATGAAATGTTGTGCCCCAGGAAGGGACATCAGTATGAAAGATGTACTGATTATGTAAGGCAGAAATTGTAAACAAGTACAACACTGTAAATGAAGCATAAGTTAAAACTGTAACTGAATGCATAACTGTAAGGTAGAGCAATAGAATGACAACATGTACTCTAAGTGCCTCTATGGGCCAGAATATGCATAAATGAAATATAATCGTGTATATAACGTCATGGTAGGCCTCTGTGGGAAATATAATCAATGTCATATCTGTATAAACTGCGTATATAATGCCATAGGCCTCTATGGAAAATATCATCAATATCATATTTGTATAGCTGTGTATATAATGCCATAAGCCTCTGAGAGTAATATAAATATATAATACATGCATATGATGACCTCTTAAGGAATATATAACACTCTTTTGAACTCATCGGAGTGACGTAAGATCGTTACACCTCCGACTTACCTTATGCATATAACATATTACGTGTTACTCTTTCAGACAACTCCATAAGATCTATGAATCTCACTATTAGCTTAGCTTTCAGGAATCAATAAAGAGTGGAATTTTATGGATATCAACAAAGGGCATTGAAATTAAGATGAAATCTTGACAATGGATGGAAATACGCCACAACCCATTAATAAGAAAATCACAAGTACTTTCTTAAGGACTAAGAGTAGAGTTTTTATCAGATTTCATTTCATGATCATTGTTTCAGTATTGATCATGCCAAAAAGAAAGAAGTGAGCCTTACATACCTTTGTCATCTGGCCGAAGATAGCTCCCACATTCTCACACGTTCTATGAATGATAATCTACACAATATATATGATTTGGATCAATATCGGGGTTGATAATCTAGGAGTCAATTCATTACGACCATTCATCGAGCACTTAACGTACATCAAGATTCTTACTCTTTCAATAATGGCAACTCAAAGCCCAAACCACACCTTAAACCTTTCCTAGCTTCTTCTTCTCATTTATCAATTGTTCATCGAGATTCCAACTTATGTCGAACTTGAATTACTCAAAACAATCAAACATAAAATAGTAAAAAGAAGAATCATTCCTACATGTTTTCTAGTCACCTCTTATTTTAGCTTATGTTGTGATTATCAATCCTCAATACCAATGCTTAAACAAGCACCACAATACTATACACAACATATCTAAGTTACCTTCCATAAATTCCAACTACAACAAGTGAAATTATTGATTCAAGACAACCCAATAATAAGACAACTACATCACCTCTTAACATGAAGTTCTAGTTCATGATCATTCCTCCATACAACCCATCTAGCATGGAATTTAATTTAAGTACAATTAAGGAGGTATTCACCCTTGTTCACCCTTCAACACCATAGAGCTATCATCTCTCACCTTAGGCTTGATATTCATATGTTGACATGTTGTGTTCTCGTAGTAATCACCCTTGAACCTTTGGATAATATTTATAAAGGATTTAGGGGTCGTTCTAGGTAAAAAATGAGTTAAATGGGTGAGCCACCATATAAATAAGCTAAGATGGTCGGCCATCGCTTGTGATATGCGATGGAATTTGTAGCGCATATGCCATATACGGCCGCAGATCCAACAAAATATTAGGGAAGTGAGTTGGCCTTGCTTCCTTGGCTAATATGCAGCCCTGTCTGCGAGGCAGACCTCATCCGCGATGCGAAACGCTTAGCGTATCAGCCGATCTTCGTCAAACTTCACTGAAATATAATTCCTTTGATCCCAGTGAAATATAACCATCCATAGACCTTATTAGCATTCATTTATGTCATAAATGACCCTCAAGATGGGGCTTGAGTAGTTAAAACTTAAATCGGCTAATCGGGATCTCAAACATGCACGAAATGATGGGTATAACTCAGAATCTTTTGGATATACTTCCAACTTTGGCCCAAGGGCATACTCATCCATTTTAATGGTCATTATGATATTCTAATATTACACCGGATTGACATGAAACACTCAATGTAAGGATTATAAGCACGAAGGGCATAACGACGCTTTAAACTCTTATGATTTCTTTGGTTTTTAACTCGAACATTCCTTAATTATTCTAATGGAACCTTCTTCATTCTCATAGGATTCTTAATTTAAGGTATGTTTGATACGTAAATTTACGGGGTATAACATCCTTTCCATCTTAAGAACATTCGTCATCGAATGTTGGGGCATTATCACTTATTTATAGTGATTCCTATGTTCTTCGGCAACTTTGGAAGAAATCTTTTGTACATAGGACCATATGAACCTACCACGCAATCACATACCATATCCAGGACCTCATAAGGTTACACAACCAAAATACTATCAGTACATCATTGATTCCACATAGTCGTATGTCTCATTTACAATATCGCTTAGTAAATTGTAATTTATCCGAACCATTGTATTCTGAAATATGGATTATGAATTTTTGTACCTTGTTATGATTTCTGTCTTATGATAGGATATACATAATAGAAATTCATAGGCATGGAGCATAAGTAAAGTTATAATGACAAGTCGTAGCACGTTGATAATCGAGGGTTGCTGGTTTTGATAACGATAGGGTTGTTCGAGTTCAGTTCTTCTCTTTCTATTCTTCCCTTTCATATCTCTACTATGTTCTTATACGTTTCTTTCTTATTACATTCATATAGTCATATTTGAAGACGTAAATTATAAACAGTATGTTGGTTTTTGGAATTCCTTCCTTTTGACCATTTATATTTTCATCATGGTAACACTTGGAATGGATATCCGATAGACATACATGGTTAGGAATACACTCTACTTGCTGGTTATTGCATCTTTTAGCCGAATTTGGGGTATTACGAATGCGAACGTTTCAGTTGGCATTTTCCTTTCTTATTAGGTTGTATCTTATTCCTGAAACCATGTCTCTTAAATCATCCCGCATTGATCCGAGCATTTTCTCATAACTTAATTCATCAAATCCAATACCGTTACCTTTGGTCAATTCCCTTTCCATTATTCGATAGGGGTCTTGTTCGCCTTTTGTACACAAACGTGTTATACATTAACTTGGTAATAGTTAGCATAATAGTTGTCGATCCTTAGATGTTTCTCCCGAATTCCATATGTCCACTCAAAACATGTGTCCGGTGGGTTGAACCTTAGCTTTTAAATTTTCCCCTTCTATACATCCAAAATCGTTGTTCGCTATAGAGAAAGGGCTAGAAAGATGGCTCAAATTTTTTTTCCAGGAAAATGAGTAATCCTCTGAATATGAATTGTTGCTCGGACTTTGATCATATGAGGAGTCTTAATTACCACAGTACAAACTAGTGAGCCATTTATGCATTTGTCTTTCAGATTCAAGCGGCTTATGATGCTCATGAGATAACTTGTAGCAATTCTCGTGTCATCCAATAACTCTTAGCTAGTTTATCCCCATTTCGAGTGAACATTCCTATAGGTGTCAACAATTGTTGTACTAATTCTTCTGAGCTTACAAAGGTTCTCATTGTTTCCTTTATTCCATATCATTCCATTTCCCCATAAGTGTGTGATGGATGGATTGTTACAACATCTTTTGTATTGGAGTTCCTTTAGCTCCCAATACATGAAAAAACTCTACTGCATTATACCTTCGATAATTATCATCACTTGATTTCTATTTCTGATGGCTACTCATTACCTTACTTTCCCCTTTAGGCTTCATATTTACCCCTTACCGACTGTGCTCAACCATACCATCACTACATCCTTGTCTATTATGTTAGAACCCCTTGTTTCTTATAGAATTTCAACCTACATATTCAATGATGTTATCTAAGCATCTTTTCTCGATCCATGTCGTTGATTTTGATTCCCCTTATTCTCCATATTTTATTTAAGTTTTGAGAAAGAGACATGCTCTCACATTCGATGTTATTTCCCTAAATAAACCCTATCTCCTTAGGCACTCACTATGTTTGTTGACTTTGGACTTGCGCCCCTCTAAGAGAAATATTTATTTCATACGAAGGATACAATATTTGATCTTTGTAACTTTGAGATTCGCTTCTTATATTATTTGACTATTCCTTTGTTGGGTATATCATATGTATCCTTTTCGAGGAAAAACCTTCAACCTAATCATACTATTCTCCAGTAGTGGTCATGCTAAGGGTCGTCCTACCCTTCTCTCATCAATGGATTCATCGTTACCAGGCGTTGACCTACCCGATTCACTACGGTTTCCATACTTAAGTTATCTCTTCTGCCTTTACTTTGTGATTCTGGCTTCCTTTGTAGTCGATATCCTTAGATTTCATGATCATTATATTACCCGTTTCGTAGAGTTCCTCTTTAATTTGACAACCCAAAGTTTACCATTATTCACCTACTTATATCTTTGCTTCATTACCCTTATTCTTTTACTCCTCTTCCAAACATCTATCACTGGGACTCCTGAGATCTATGGGCCATCATATTCTTCTGTCATGTACTTACATTGGTCTCGTTCGTCCTTACTTCTACTTACATATTATCAAGTGTCTTGATTACCTTCATGGCGGAATAAGTGTTAGATATCTTAAATTTTAAAATTGTATCCCAGTTTTTAACCTACTACCAAGTAGGCTCCCCCCTTAATGGTATTAGATTTTCTTTTAACCCGTCACTCGATCCTTTAACCTTTGCAATTTTGGTTGAATTCCTTTAAGGGTCCTTTATTTTGATTCATCACTTCTGAACATCAGGTGTTATAGTCTTGGTTAGGAAGGGGTAACTACCTTTTCCTTGCTACTGTCCTTATCTTCAATAATAATTGTACCGTTGTAGGTCCCACCATAGTTTTGTTATCGGTATCCTTATTGTTACAATCTTTCTGCCCGTCTATTTATTTGAGGAACATCATTCGACCTCATTACTTGTCATAACACTTTACTTGTACCTCAATTTACCTCTTATAGTCGCTTCCCTGACACATCGAAATCCTTATCGCGGACGATCTTCAACAAGATATTCTTGCCCGATTGGCTCATAAAATTATACCATATAATTCAAAAATCTCATCACTTAATATCAAAAATCCATCTATCTTTTACTACCACCACGTGCGAATTGCTACGGTAAGAAGATATATCATTTACCTTTAACTGACAAATCTCACCCTATCTCATTGTCTTCCTAAATGGTTTAGTGCTTATGGAGGATTTGGGGGTTACTATTTGGGGCATGACATTTCGTGTCTCTTTTCCCTTAACTGCTTTTTGAAACGAAGTTTCGAGTAACTTACCTCTAGAAATCTTCCTTATCAATTTTCTGCGTTTCCCTTAATTCCTCAAACTTGTGAGTACTTTCTTAAATAACATTTTCATTTATCTCTTATGTCTCGATATCAGGCACACCATAAGACCTAAGAGTGTTTGATATGCATATGTCTAAGAAAGGGTTGGTTCCCGAGTCATTTTATTTAGAAATTAAACATAACTAGAGTTTCATTTTCCACCTTGCACTTCTGTTATCCATTTACAGTCTATATAAATGTGTATGACACAATTTCTACATCAATGATAACAAATTGATTACAAATATAAACACAGCTATCCTCAATAAAATTGTCAACATACCTGGTTAGTTACACAACTCTGAAGAACATCAGTACCTACTATTCCCCTTGACTCAATCTTGGGCATCTATATACTCTATGGCTTCTGCTTCCACACCAATAACACTCCTCAACATCATCCAAACATTTCCCATAATGCACTTGTCCACATTGATGGCACATCGACTAAAATATCTCGGGGCATTCTCTAGACCTATGGCCCAAGGCTCTACATCTTGAACACAACTCGATGGCGCATAAACATGCTCCATCATGCCTCCCTCCACATTACTGACAGTGCGGTCTACTACTTTCAACATCTCATTGTACTTGCCTGAGTTCTACTCGGGTGCTTCGATCTGACACTTCTCGCAACACTAATCCCTCGGTACCTATTTCCTTTCCAAACCTTCCAGTCGGTCTACCGGTCATTTCTTCCTCACCTCTACTCGTTCTTGGTGAAACTTGATTAACCGACTTCCATGATAATGGCCTCCTTGGTCTTTCAAAAGGCCAAACCGGTGGGGATATCAGAACACAACCCTGCTCTTGAAAGATAACTGGGGGTGCTATTGCGTACATGGTACAACTCACATCTAACTAGACCAGAAATGACCGTTGCGCAGATACTTTTGGTATTGTGCGGGCCCTCTTATAATCCGGCAACATTACTGGACTTGATGGTACTCGGAAGGGCAATTCTTTGGGGGTTTCAGATGGGTCCTCTTCCATGGATGTATCTTCTTCCATAGACGAATCTTCTTCCATAGAAAAATATTCTTCAATAGAATAACTCACATTCCCTGTTGAGATCATTATAACCCTCAAATCCATATTAATGGGTGGCAATCGGCTGGGACCTTCCCCCATATTTCTGACTAGATTCCTACTAATAGTACTTTTCTTTGATTTTGGCATTACTAAAAAACAAAACCAAGGTGAGAAAATAGGAATTCAAATACTTACTACTTCGCTCTAGCACACGATCTAGATTTCAAGGAAAGTAACATCCTAAATGCCCTATAGCCTCTTGTTTATAAGTGTGGTATGCAACACACCCATAAGCAAGACTCTACTAGACACGGCTTGTATACATCCCTAGGACAGACCTTCTCTGATACCAGTTTGTCACAACCCAACCTTGGGGGGTGTGGCTGGCACCCGCGCTCGAAGGCCTGAGCATACCAATCCTGATACCTGTAACATATTCCTACAAAACATGCGCTGACAAGGCCTGTGACAAAGATTACCTGATCAAGACACGACCACTTGCACACAGAAAAGGCCGAACACATATACATATGTATACAACAAGGCCGACAATGAAAAAATGAACACAACGAGTCTACTAAAGGGGCCGACAAGGCCACATAAGACCACTATACACAAAACGGTTGTCTACAAGCCTCTAGAGAGTATATCAGCAATATCTGGTCTGGACAGGGCCTCGCCATACCCAACTATATACGTATATAGAATCCCCATACCTATCATCTCACTAGAAAACTCTGAAAAAAAGGAGCGTGACAATCCTCAGCTGGGTCGAGCCACCTACTGAGAGGTATCATCGGAATCACTATTTGTACCTGCGGGCATAAAATGTAGTGCCCCAAAAAGAAAATCAGTATGAAAGATGTACTGAATATGTAGGGAAGAAACTGTAAAAAAGTACAACACTATAAATAAAGCATAAGCTAAAACTGTATTTGAATGCACAAATGTAAGGTAGAGCAATAGAATGACAACCTGTACTCTGAGTTCCTCTATGGGCCAGAATATGCATAAATGAAATATAATCGTGTATATAACGTTGTAGGCCTCTGTGGGCAATATAATCGATGTCATATATGTATAAACTGTGTATATAACACCATAGGCCTCTATGGGTAATATGATTAATATCATATCTGTATAGTTGCATATATAATTCCATACGCCTCTGAGGGAAATATAAATTTATAATAATTGGATATGATGACCTCTTAAGGATATAAAACACTCTTTTGAACTCTTCGAAGTGACGTAAGGTCGTTACACCTCCGACTTACCTTATGCGGATAACATATAACATGTTACTTTTTCATACGACTCCATAAGAAATATGAATCTCACTATTATCTTAGCTTTCAGGAATCAATAAATAGTCGACTTTTATGGACATTACCAAAGGGCCTTGAAATGAAGATGTAATCTTGACAATGGATAGAAATAAACCACAACCAATTAACAAGAAAACCAAAAGTACATTCTTAAGGACTAAGAGCAGAGTTTTTATCGAATTTAATTTCATGATCATCATTTCGATATTGATCAATACAAAAAATAAAGAAGTGAGCCTCACATAACTTTTTCATCTAGCTGAAGATAGCTCCACATCCTCATACATTCTATGAATGATAATCTACAAAATAGAAATGATTTTGATCAATATCAGGGTTGATAATGTAGGAGTTGATTCATTATGACCATTCATCGATCACTTAACGTACATCAAAATTCTTACTCTTTCAATAATGGCAACTCAAAGCCCAAACCACACCTCAAACCTTTCCTTGCTTCTTCTTCACATTTATCAATTGTTCATCAAGATTCTAACATAAGTCAAACTTGAATTAACTCAAAATAATCCAACAAAAAATAGTAACAAGAAGAATCATTCCTACATGTTTCCTTGTCACCTCTTCATTTAGCTTATGTTATGATTAACAATCCTAAACACCAATACTTGAACAAGAACCACATCACCATACACAACATATATAAGTTACCTTCCATAAATTCCAACTACAACAAGTGAAATTATCTATTCAACATAACCCAATAATAAGACAACTACATCTCCACTTTACATCAAGTTCTAGTTCATGATCCTTCCCCCATAAAACCCATCTAGAATGAAATTTACTTCTAGTACAATCAAGGAGGTATTATAGTTACCTTATCCAGAAGCAACATTGAAAATCCAAGCATGGCTTTGCTCTTATCCACCCTTGTTTACCCTTCAACACCATAGAGGTGTCATCTCCTACCTTAGGCGAGATTTTGATATGTTGACATGTTGGGTTCACGTAGTAATAACCCTTGAACCTTTGGATAATGTTTATAGGGGATTTAGTGGTCGTTCTAGGTCAAAAAATGAATTAAATAGGGAGCCACCGTATAAATAAGCTAAGATGGTCGGCTACCGCTTGTGATATGCTATGGAATTTATGGCGCATATAACATATGTGGATGCAAATCCAAAGTCATATCAAGGTAGTGAGCTGGCCCTACTTCCTTGGTTGATATGTACCCCTATCCTCAAGGTGGAGCTCATCAGCGATGCGAAGCGCTTAACGTATCGGCTGATCTTCGTTAAAATTTGTCAAAATATAATTCCTTTGATCCCAGTGACTTATAACCATCCATAGACCTTATTAGCATTCATTTATGTTGTATATAACCCTCGATACTGGGCTTAATTCATCAGAACTTAAATTGGCTAATCGGGTTCTTAAACGTGCATGAAATGACGGTATAACGCAGAATATTTTGGATATGTTTCCAAATTTGGCCCAAGGCCTTCCTCATCCCTTTTAATGGTCATTATGCTATTCTAATGTTACACCATCTTGAAATGACACACTCAATGTAAGGATTATAAGCTCTTATGATTTTTTTGGCTTCTAACTCGACCATTCCTTAATTCTTCCAGTGGAACCTTCTTCCTTCTCTTAGGATTCTTAATTTAATGTATGTTCGATACATGAATTTATGGGGTGTAACAATCACCTTTCATCCCGACTAATAAAACAAAGAGTATAATCTTTTGTCCCGACTAATAAAACAAAGAGTATTTCTTTTACTTTTGACGACCTTCTGTAATAGCTGTCTAGCATTTAAGGATGTTAATTTGAGATCTTATCTGTGTTTTCATTATTTTCAATTTTAAGGATTGAATATAAAGAATTCTGCTAACAAGTCCTAGATTTGGCACCATATAAATGTCATGACCCAAATCGGAGGATGCGACGGGCACCCGAATCCCACCCGCCGAGTACCATCAATCGTATAGTCAACACCTAATCATAAATAAATACGGACAAAGCCGAAAACGATTATGGAAAATCTTGACCAGAAAACCCAACTTATATACATACCAAGGCCAACAAGGCCATACAAGACTACCATACACATGACATATGTCTACAAGCCTCTAAAGAATACATGATATCACAAGGGAAGGACAGGGTCCTGCCATACCTAAGTGCGTATGCAAAACAACATACCACGACCAGACTACAACTCTGAAATAAGTAGAGTGCTCCAATACCAGCTGAACCAGCAACCTACTAGTGCGAATCGTCACCCTCTTTAACTGAACCTGCGGGCATGAAACGCAGCGTCCCCCGACAAAAGGGATGTCAATACGACTGATGTACTGAGTATGTCAGGCATAAGAAATAACGTAACAGAGATACATAAGAACCTGAAATAGAAACAGCCGACCAACAGTAAATGCCTCTGAGGGCCCTAATACATATGCCTAAATGTTATGCACAATGCAAATGCAATATATATATATATATATATATATATGTGTGTGTGTGTGTGTGTGTGTGTGTGTGTGTGTGTGTGTGTGTGTGTGTGTGCGCGCGCGCGTGTGTGTGTGTGTTGTGGAACGTGCAACCCGATCCAATATATGTCAGTGTTGCAGAACGGGCAACCCAATCCAATATATGTCAGTGTTGCGGAATGTGCAACCCGATCCAATATATGTTAGTGTTGCGGAACGTGCAACCCGATCCAATATATGTTAGTGTTGTGGAACGTGCAATCCGATCCAATATATTATATCTGTATAATGCATGAATGACAGTGAAATATTCTGAACTTATCGGATGACATAATATCCTTGTACCTTCGACTAACATTGTGAATACCAACATCTTTTTCATATACCTCAATAAGGAATTAGGAGCGTATTTAGACATGTTTTTCACATAGGAATCAATAACATGAATATTCTTAACTACTAGGAGTAGAATAATTTATGAAATAATATCACGGTTATATTTCGTTATATGGAACATGCCAAAAGAAGAAATAATTTTCCTTGACATACCTTTGTCGTCAAAGCTACTCAAGTTTCTCGAGTCCTCGTAAGCTCTACGAACAATTATCTACGTTATATGGATGACTTGGATCAATTTTGGATCAATAACTAAAGGTAGTCTTCACTTAGACATGTTATCAAACATCCTATGTGTGTAGAGCTTCTATAACTCATAACAATGGCAACTAATCAACAAGGAAACTTCTTTAGCTTCAATGAATTGCCTTATCTTCCTCATACAACAACCAACAATAGTCTACATTCCAGCAACTAATCATCACCAAACAGCCCCAAAGGAGTAGCTCACAACATACAACCAAATTCCAAGTTCCTCCAAGAATTTGTTGTACAACCTCTTTGCAATAACACTCCTACAACTTGTATAAACTTAAGAACAAGAAGGATTTGCTTTAACATACCTCAAATCTCAGCTTAAAAATAGGACAAAACGTTGTTGCACATAACTTTGTGCTATGGATGAAATTAATATGAAAGTTGCTCTAATCTTAGCTCTAATTTTTCGTGAGACATAGGATATCATTTTCTGAATGTGGAATACACTACTTGCTGAACATTTTATCTCCTAATTTCTCCAAAGACATGTGTCGTTATACGTGTAATTGATCCTAAATGAAGTTGTCCTAAATGGCTTGTTCGTTGGCACCCTCTCTATGTTGGATGATTAATTACTCGCCACATAAGCTTAAGCCTTCCCCTTCTTAATTAAACTTATCTCATAATTAATCAATCACACGCATAATTAATTTCTTGATCTCAATTTCCTTTAATCTTAATGATTTATAAAACCTTCATATACTCAATGTCATAATTTTATGATATGACACTAGCCCATAACCCCTTTATGCGCACACCAAATATTATTTCTAATCCCCGTCATCACACTTGTTATGTCCAAAATTATTTCGGGATTTTATCCTTTTATATACTAATCTCTTTATTAGCATATGTAAATATGACCAAAAATCCTCCAACACTCAGGTCTATTTACATATGCCTAGCAATTCAAACCATGACCCGAAAGTACGAAATGTTAGAATACAAGTAGGCTCAAACTATCCATCTCCTTTTTTTAATTTAAGAATATCGATCTTACTTCTACTCCTTTTTCAAAGTTTTCCAATTCAAGGTGTGAATCTAAAGATTTACTTGAATAACTCTAAGAATAGCGCCATAAAAGGTCAGTGTTGTTTAGATCTATCTCTTCATTTTTGGAATAGTAATCACATGTATGCGGTGGTACAAGCAAAGAGGATGAGAAATGTAATGTAGTTGGCGACATCAATGTGACGAAGGGCGAAGAAACAACTGGAGATTCACCAAATTGGATTTCTCCTTCTCTTTGCTTTCACAAATGTCCTTTCTCCTTCTTCCATTAATATCTAAGCATTTAAGTAATTTATTAAAGATAATAGGGGTAATTTTGTAAAAGCAATAATATTTTTAGAGCCCATACAATCTACCATCGTAAAAAAACCCTACAACTGCTCTTATTCTATCACTTAACTATAAAGAAATCTCTCCACATATTTTGCTCATCTTTCATCAAACTCATGGCTGCAACTGAGCCCTCTGGTAAAAACTTACTCTCACCCTATGTTAGCATTTTACTAGTATCTCCTTTTTTAATAAGAATGTAGAACTGCATTTAACTGAATGAATCCAATTACATTAACAATAGAAAAAGAGTTTTAACAAATTTAAGGCTATCAAGATATACCAGTTGAGGAAATACCCAGCGCCACATCAAGCATTGACCCAAGAAAGAAAATACACATCTTCATGAGAATGATCGAATTGCAACGCTCACATATATCTGACAAAATGTTACCCACGTTCAATGTTTACACCAATACATATTAATTCACCATGGTTAGTATATAAATTAAGGTAAATATGTACCATGGTTAACAATAATTTAATAATAAGATGTACGTGAAGACATATGTCATGTATTCGTGGGATGGTGTAAACATAAAATGGATAAGTTTCACAATGTCCTCGCCATCCATTGTTCCTCTGTCATCTATTTCACCATATCAGGGGCATTGCTTCAATACAAGTCACGAGGTTTTACTGCCAGATGTGCATGAAATAATGACGGAATGAGGGTTTGAGGTAAAGGACGCCAAAGGAGAGGAAAAGTACGCAAATCATCAAACAAAATGCTTCTACTTAAGGTGCAGACAACGTGCATAGGTAAATATTGGAAACAGATACATACGGGTAACTTTTACAAGAAAAATATGGTGACTTGGGAAATGCCTTTCTGCTCAACATAATCCCTTAAAAGACCAGCAGAATCTCTAGCAGAAGCACAACTTTAAAAAAAATCAAATATGGAAGTTGTGCTTTACTCTGGGGAAATGCTTCCAAAGTTTCTTTTTGAGATTGAAGTGCTTCTAAAATTTCTTCATTTTTGTGAACCATCCTTTTGATGATGTCGACCTGACTTCTAATCCTCTTTTTAAAAGTTTTTCAATTTAAGATCATAAGCTAATGATTTACCTGAATAACTCTAAGGAATAGCGCCATAAAATGTCACTGTTATTTATATCTATCTATTATTTTTCTGAATAGTAGTCACATGTATGCGGTTCTTAAATCCATGAGAATGACAAATCCAATGTAGTTGGCGACACCAATGCGACAAAGGCGACGAGACAACCGAAGATTCACCAAATTGGATTTCACCTTCTCTTTTCTTTCACCAGATGTACTTTCTCCTTCTTCAATTAATATCTAAGCATTCAAGAAATTTATTAAACATAATAAAGGTATTTTTGTAAAATCGACAATATTTAAGAGCTTATAAAATCCACCGTCATCAAAAACGCTACATCCTCTCTTATTCTAACACTTCCACTATACAAAGGTCTCTCCGCCTATTTGTCCTGCTGCCTTTTATATTTTTTTTAATTTTGATGACCTTCTGTGACAGTGTCAAGCATTTAAGGATGTCAATTTGAGATCTAATATGTGTTTTCATTACTTGCAATTTTAAGGATTGAATCTAAAGATTTCTGCTAACGAGTCCTAGATCTGACACCATATAAAGGTGGGCTCTCTTTATCCATCTTTTTGTTTTTTTTTGCAATTTAAGCATGTCGATCTAACTTCTACTCCTTTTTCAAGGTTTTCGAATTCATGGTACGAATCTAAAGATTTACTTGAATAAATCTAAGGAATATCACCATAAAAGGTCAGCGTTCTTTAGATCTATCTCATCTTTTTTGGAATAATAATCACATGTATGCGGTGGTAAAAGCAAAGAGGACAAGAAATCCAATGTAGTTGGCGACATCAATGTGATGATGGGTGAAGCGACAACCGGAGATTCACCAAATTGGATTTCTACTTCTATTTGCTTTCACCACATGTCCTTTCTCCTTCTTCCATTAATATCTAAGTATTCAAGTAATTTATTAAAGATAGTAAGGGTAATTTTGTAAAATTGACAATATTTTTAGAGCCTATGAAATCCACCATCGTCAAAATCCCTACAACTGCTCTTATTTTATCACTTCATTGCAAAGATCTCCGCCTATTTTGCTTATCTTTCATCAAACACATGGCTGCAACTGAGCCCTCGGGTAAAAACTTACTCTCACCCTATGTCAGCATTGTAGTAGTACCTCATTTTTTAATAAGGTAGAACTTTATTTAACAGAATGAATCCAATTGCATTAACAATAGAAAGAGAGTTTTAACTAATTTATGGCTATCAAGATATACCAGTTGAGGAAATACCCAGTGGCACAACAAGCATTAACCCAAGAAGGAAAATATGCCTCTTTATGAGAATGATCAAAGTGCAACGCTCGCATATATCTGACAAAATGTTACCCACGTTCAATGTTTACACCAATATATATTAATTCACCATGGTTAGTATATATTCGGTAAATATTTGTATCATGGTTAACAATAATTTAATAATAAGATGTACGTGAAGACATGTGTCATGTATTAGTGGGTTGGTGTAAACGCAGAATGGATAAGTTTCACAATGTCCTCGCCATCCATTGTTCCTCTGTCATCTATTTCAGCATATTCGGGGTATTTCCTCAATACAACTCACTAGGTTATACTTCTAGATGTGCATGAAATAATGATGGAATGAGGGTTTGAGGTAAATGTCACCAAAGGAGAGGAAAAGTACGCAAATCATCAAATAAAATGCTTCTACTTAAAGTACGTACAACGTGCACAAGTAAAAATCGAAAACAAATACATACGGGAAACTTTTACAGGAAATATATTGTGATATGGAAAATTTAGTAGCCCAAGTAAGTCACGTTGTTCTTATATCCTTACACTAATTCAACTAGTCACATTTTTCACATAAGGTTCCAATCACAGTCAAGTACAATAAATCAATACATTTATAGATGGACCTTACTATCATTGTACCCACGACTAGTACTCTCTTTTCCAAGTCATATTCATGTTTAACCCCACTTACCCAATCTTAACATATCAATAAAAAGTCAACACTTAGATCACAACAATCCTTTTAGAACGTTTTTCAAGGTATTAGCATTAGGCTAGCCATAACAACATTAACTCGTTTAATTTCTTAACTTTAGATTTCGTTAAGTCTTTATACCACCATAGATCATTTAGCATCTACATTCCCCATAACAATACTTATCACAGGTTTTTTACTGACTCGGCACTCAATCCCACGGTCAGTTAACAGACAAGACACAATACATAAATTTTCCCTAGATCTAGACAATTGTCTTGACATATTTACACTTCCAACCACAGTAGCAGTAGACATCAAAGACTTACACTTACAAATTATAACCATAAGACCCATGCATAATAAATCAAGCCAAGCATGGTGACCAATAAGTCAACACGATCAACCTATTTATCCAAGTATTCTCAGAGACCAGCCTAATAATGACTATCAACCCGATCCAGTAGAATCAATTATATTTCCAAGTATGCACAAAGACAAACTCAATCATAACAACCATTCCCGTCCAATACAATCAATCAAATCCAAGTAAATCAGGGTTCACCCAAGTTCTAATAACCAATGATATCACATTACCCAACCACAATTATTCAATATATAGATGTATGTATGATATGAAAACAAATGCAAATGCCATGTACGTTTCTTTCTCAGTATACACACTTTATAGGGGTTTGTCATATAAAAGTGACCCATGGGGGACCCGTGAAGTCTACATACCTCTCCACTCCAGAATAATTCATCGAATCACGGAGCCTAGCTCTTGGCTGTAATAATATCTGTTACAGGCGTGCAACTCTGATCCCTGCGTATCATATCCATTACGGCATGCAACATGAGCTATTCGTAATACCATCATCTCAAGGTTTCCAAAAATCTCATAAGTACCTAGCATTTTCGGTCTCTCGGACCCACAACAATTTCATACCACTATCATATCAATATCATCAGAACCATTTGTGTATGAATATAAATGACAATATAAGGAAAGAAATCAGGATGTATGAGATGCAACCAAGTATAGAAGATGAATACCACATGCTTTCAAAGTTCACAACAATAATCCAAGTTCAATCAGGATATCATATCAAATAGTCCAACCATAATAATCCAAATACAATCAAGTTATCATATCAAAGTATGTGTGATGAATAAACACGACAATATCAAATATGGTGACGAGCCCACATAACAACAGTCGGATTGAGCTTAAGGCTGATTCCTAAAATCACCCATCAACACAGTTCAACACCGGTACCCACTCAACCGTTCATCACAACCGTTTGAGTGGGACACCCAAACATGCCCAATACCCCTCAAAATTTATTACTACTATGTACTTCTATCGCAGTCTCAATAAACTATACCGTAACCTACCTAAAAGTCGAATAGGAGCCACAAACTCCTAATCCACAAGTCCTCCCGAGCAAATATCGGATTTCGTAGTTCAAACAAGCGCATGAAGTCCCTATGTTACCACACACATTAAATCAACACACAAGGTACCAATTCTACATTACACATGATTCTAATAATACCAAACATGTCTTATAAGGAACTCGGGGTCAAAACTAAATCTAAAACCTCATCCCAGACCCTAAGGGTAAACTGGTAATTTTATTAAGAAAATGAGTTCACTATTATCAAAATAGTGTTATGTGGTTTCATATGAATCTAACAACACCTATGTTGTTATACTTTAGTCTGAATCCCAAAAAGTGACCCTAGGCCCACAAAGGCAAAATCGAAAATTTAAGTTTGAAATACGTTACCCATAATCTAAATAGTCATAATCTAAAGTTTCATGAAATTATAACCCCAATTGAGCCCTCTAATTTTATGACTGTGTCAAAACCCTCTTTGTGTCGAAACTCATAAATCGAATGTTTGCAAAATGCGGATTAAAATTGAAATTTATGTTAGAAATAGTTTACCCAAGGTTTAAACAAGGCAAAAATCAAGAATTTACTCAAATCCAACCATAATTAATTTTAAAAACTCAAATTTCAACATAGGGTTTAAAACTCCCAATTTTCCCCAACCTATTATGGATAAAATTGATAACCAACGAAAATAATCTAAAGAAACATCCAAATAAATGTCGGATACTTACCCCCTTGTTGAGACGAGAACAACACCGTGATAATCACCTCAATCAGTGCTCTAGAACTCAAGTTATGTGCAAAATACTAAATGAATGCAGTCTGATTTTTAAGACACAATCATTTCCGCTTCGGCGGACCAATTTCTTCCCCCGCTGATCCGCTTCGGCGCCCGGAAGTCCGCCCCGGCGCACACCAGAAACCAACAATTTTTCCTGAAACTAAAATGGACATAACTCCCTCATACAGTGTCAGAATTCGACGATTCAAGTTGCTATGGATCACAAATTTTGATATGCATCTATTCCAACAATCAAAACTCAATTACTCAAACACCTAAACTTGACCAAACGAAGACCAAATCCAATCCAAAAGTTCCTACAAGTCACAAATGATCATACGAAGCTGCTCGAACTATCAAAACACCCAAACGGATCCATGTTTACCCGATGTTGACCGTGGTTAACTCTAAATCATATCAAAAGCTAGTTTCTCAACCAACTACCTTAATCACATCTGAACCTCAAGGAGAAACCAAACCAATGACTCAACTAAGTCATAAATCACATTCCGGAGCTAATGAAATCGACAAAACATCAGAAGATGCATTTACCCCCGATGTTGTCTTTGATCAATCTTCTTCATTTCATAACTTAAGGATTTCCAAAATATCTTTTTCCTTATCCAAAACTCCTTCGAAAGTCTCGAGAATCGCTCCACCTATCCCCGCAAGTCAAATACACTCTAATGATGTTAGGGGAAGGGTCAACAGGGGTAAAAGGTAAAATACCTAAATGACCAAATGGATCGTTACATCAGATACCAATTAAATAAATGTTCATCCTCAAACGAAGAGAAAGAGAATATGAAAGCTAACGAGCAACCAAGGAATCTCCATCATAACCTCATGAGAGCCTTTATAGGCAAGAAATAAACCGATAGTACCGCCTGCTAATCTAATCAGTCAAAACCACATTTAACTTAACTCAACACCCCAAATTTCTATTCCTTCATAATCGAAATTTCTTTCACCACTGATCCTCGAATGTACGAACTAACTCTGCTCGAATTCCCTAATTTGATCACAACCATACCTCTTTATTTGTTCGATTAAATCCACAATTATCACAAAAATCACCATCATCTATTTAGTATATCCACAACCACTGTCCAACTTATACCGATATCACCGTCTGGTTCTACTAATTTTCCTTCTCAACTATCAATGCCATCCCCCTTACTAACACTCCTTAGAAATACATAAACACATGTCACAAGCCCAAATTTCCTCAAATGTCCAAATGACCATACAATAGGCAAACCTACTGATTACCTTGCGTGTCAGATCCATAGAAATCAACTTATCACACAAAGACTTCCCCTAACCATTGTACCTCCTCAATACATACCAAGTACTAGTACAAACCATTTGGATAGTCTAAACCATTGTCATCCGAAAAATATCATCAATCTTACTTGCAGTATCAACAAGGACCGATAACACTATCATACATTCTTTTTAATCAAAATCCATCAAACCCTTGTTAGGATTTTACTAGAATAACATAAGTCATCCACGCAACAAAAATACTAGCCACTTGATCCCAAATGAACAAATCTAACCCAGAATAAGATGCATAATTTCTAAATCATCAATTATCACCCGAACTGATTCCAATTTAACTAGTAGGATTTCCATAAGCATGTTATGACCTCTTCCATCTATAGACCTCATGATAAATCAATCATGTGTCATCACCCACAACTTAAAAAGTTGGATTCTATCCAAGTCATAAATTTAGCACCGAAGAACTATACCTTTGATTGTAACCTTCATGTTTCTCAACTTCCACTCGATACGCAAGTCTGATAGGACCCCATGAACTCTAAATACATCAAATCCTCTTTTTACGCTCTCTTAGTTCTCCCACAATCTGGACACCTTTTGGAACCTCTATTTTTCATATCTCTTATTTACCAGCCTTATCAAATAATTTCACCCGGTCTAAAAGATGAGAAAATAATTTCACCATAATCCACAACTAACCTAAAAGTTTCCACTATTGCAAATTGTTAAGTCGATTTAAGTACTGTTTTAAATTGCATTTTAGGGAGTCTTGTGTTTGTCTTTAAGTTGTTTTGTACCATGTTATGCTTGTTTTTGTTTTATTTTCAGGATAAAGCGATACAAAATGGAAGTGAGGCGGATTTAGAGAGAATAAGCGGATATTGAGGATAAATATGCCAGTTTAGTCAAATGATTCAGAGAAGTCTTGGGAAGTTCGTAAGGCAGTTGAACGTGTCTCGGATGAAAAAAATGACTAATGAGCCGCCGCGCCTACAACAGAACCGCGACGTTGAGGTTCTAGAGAGCCCCACATCTCTATAAGCAGATGATCCGCGACGCTTGTGTTCGTACAGATTATGAAAACTCATTTTTTACAAGGGAAAAAAGGTCTTCAATGGGGAAAATAGGGGTTGCTTTAAAAAGGAAAAGAGGAGAGAAAATGGGAGGCGCCAGAGGGAGGAAAAGAAGTTTTTGAACCTTGGAGGAGCCATTGGAGATCAATTCCTCAAGTTCTTTTTCTTTGTCTTGAATTATCTTTATGTTAATTTTCAGTTTATGTGTTAATTTTAGAATGACTATGAACCAATTCTTCTATTAGGGTTTTCAATTAAATCACTTTAACCTCTATCATGAACTAATGCAAAATTATCTAGTCTTCTTTAACTATTAAGGTTTTTTCAATGTGTGGTTATTGAATGAGAATTGATTGGCCATTGGTTTTCATTTATCTGAATGACTTTAAATCAAAGTCTAAAAAGTGAGATTTGAATATCCTATAGTTGAATTGACATAGGCAATCTTGAACGCGAGTATCACGATTGCTTGTGTAGCTTTTAGGTTGTCGATCTTAATGCTTTCTAATTGATGAAATTTATCATAGAAATATAGAAAATTCTCATTTAGGTTGAGTTTTATATGTCGTAACTTGAATATAAAATGTTTTTGTTAATCTGCTATCTTAATAAGAAGAAGAACTGTTAATCTTGCATTAGTAGATGGTAGAGTGGATAGTTTATGAGATTGGAATTCCTAATTGCTCTCATTCTCGAATTTAATATGTGTGTTTTTGTTGCTAGTTTATTTTTGCATTTTACATTCGTTTATGCTTTCTTTATTTTAACCTTTACAAATCAAGATTCGTTAGCCAAATAGAAACTAGAGATTAATTATTTAGTAATTGATAATCAGTTTCTGTGGGACGATATTCAGTCTTACCAAAAATTATTACTAATTGCGATACGTATACGTGTGTAGCTCTAAAAATCCATAACAAGTTTTTGGCGCCATTGCCGGGGACTGAAAAATTATCAATATCAAAGTAATTAATTTTATTTCTAATTTGGTTGTTCCTAGAAAATGTTTCTAACTTGATTTGCGTGCATCTTTTGATCATTTTTTAGGTAGTTTTGTTATATGCGAAGAAGAAGAGGAGCAGACAACCTTGTCCCTATTAATCTTGAGATTGAGAAAGCGTGCAAGCAGAATCAAAGAAACAAGAGAGCTGGTAGTTCAACTGTGGTTATGGCAAATCCTCAAAACAATGATGGGTTGAATAGATGTGTGCCATAATTGGTGCAGGAACAAGATCAGAATCCCGTTCTGTGAAGTTTACGGGATTATATACTTCCAACTGTAACAAAAGTGCAGACCTGTATAAGACCACCAGTTGTGGAGGCAAACAACTTCGAGATTAAGCCAGCGATCAGTTCATTTTCGTGGGTTACCCTCTGAAGATCCCCATATGCACTTGTCCAATTTCTTAGAGCTATGTGCAACATTCAAATACAACGATGTGACTGATTGCGCCATTAGATTGAGGCTCTTCCCATTTTCACTGAGGGACCGAGCCAAAAGTTGGTTGAACTCTCTTCAGGAAAACTCTATTACTACTTGGCAAGATTTGGCTCAGAAATTTCTTGCCAAGTTCTTTCCTCTATGAAAGGCCGCTAAGCTAAGGGGAGAACTGAACAATTTCTATCAGCTTGAGGAGGAATCTTTGTATGATGGTTGGGAGAGATTTAAGGAGTTGCAAAGGAGATGTCCCCACCATGGAATTGAATAGTGGATATTGGTCCACAATTTCTACATTGGGTTGTGTGGTACTACCCATACCATAATTGATGCGGCATCTAGAGGGGCATTTATGAGTAAAAGTGCCAATGAGGCGTATGAATTGTTAGAAGATATGGCCACAAACAACCATCAATGGTCTGAGGAGAGATCAATGAGTAGTAGAAAAGTGACCGGGGTTCATGAACTAGATGTCATCACTACTTTAACTGCTCAAGTTGCTTCTTTGACAAAGCAATTGCAGCAGAATACTGTGTCCACCAATGATGTTGAGATGCAAGTGGGTTGTGAAATTTATAGGGGTCCACATACTTTTGATCGATGCACAATAATGGATCCAAATAATATTCCTATGGACCAAGCTCAGGTTCAAGAAGTTGGGAATTTTTAGATGCCTTACAACAATCCATTCTCCAACACTTATAATCCTGGGTGGAGGAATCACCCTAACTTCTCATGGAGAAACAACCAAGGCCAACAGTCACAGTTTCAAGGGAAATATCAGCAAAACAGTCCACAATAGTCAATGAATCAAGATTCATCTTCTCAGCAGCCTAGGCAACAAGCCCCATAAGAGAATCCTAATGAATTGCAAACAGCTTTGCTGACTCTCACTAATACCCAAACTCAATTCATGAAAGAAACAAGATCCTCTATTCGGAAATTGGAGACACGAGTGGGGCCGTTAGAAAGCATGTTGAATAACAGACCTCAATGGAATCTGCCTAGCAATACTATTGTGAGCCCTACTGAGCAGTGTCAGGCCATCACTTTGAGAAGTGGTAAATAAGTTGAGCAGTCTGCACCTCAGCCACCTATTGAAAAGAATGACGACTTGGGAGAGATATCTAGTTTAGAGAAAGAGGGGTTACTAAAGACCACCCTATTACAGAAAAGGCACCACTAGTGGTTATTATTGATCCTCAAATCAGAATTCCATATCCTCAAAGACTTCGAACAAATTCTCTTGATAAACAATTTTCTAACTTTTTAGAGGTGTTCAAGAAGTTGCACATCAACATTCCCTTTGCTGAGGCCCTTGAGAAAATGCCCAGTTACGTGAAATTTATGAAGGAAATTCTCTCTAAAAAGAGAAAGATGAGAGATTATGAAACTGTGGCTTTAACTGAAGAGTGCAGCGCCATTTTGCAAAAGAAGTTTCCCCAGAAGTTGAGAGATCCAGGGAGCTTCACTATTCCCTACACTATCGGGAATTTTTAATGCAAGCATGCCTTGTGTCATTTGGGGGCAAGTATAAATTTAATGCCTTTTTCTATGTTTCGTAGACTTAGTGTGGGTGAAGCTAGGCCTACAACAGTGACTTTACACTTGGCAGACCATTCAGTGAAGCATCCACGAGGTATTATTGAAGATGTGTTAGTTAAAGTGGACAAATTCATTTTCCTGCTGACTTTATTATTCTTGACATGGAAGAGGATGTTGATATGCCTATAATCCTTGGGAGACCACTTTTACCCATGGGGCAAGCACTTATTGATGTTCAGAAGGGTTATTTGAGACTATGAGTTCAGGGCGAAAAGGTGGTTTTTAATGTGTTCAAGGAGATATCTTATCCTAGAGCAAGTGACAATTGTTTTTCAATTGATGTGATTGAAGGGGTTGTTTCTGAGAAGAGCATGAGTACTGACACTCTTGAGGTGGCGCTAACACAGTGTGAGGAAGCTGACAGTGATGGTGTTGAGCTTATAGAGTATGTCAGGTGGGTGAATTCTTATGAGCCATTTTATAGAAAAAAATATGAGGAGTTGGGGAAAGTTCCAGAAAGACCATTACCTTCCATAGAGAAAACTCCAGTGTTAGAGTTAAAGACTTTGCCAGATTATCTTCACTATATTTATCTGGGTGATAATGAAACTTTACTGGTGATTGTATCTGCTTTTCTGTGTAATGTGGAAGTGGAAAAATTGTTGAGATTCTTAAGGACTCACAAGCTTACCATTAGGTAGACATTGGCAGATATTAGAAGGATAAGCCCTTCTACAGTAATGCATTAAATCCATTTAGAAGATGAGAGCAAGCCTTCAATTAAAGCTCCAAGAAAGTTGAACCCAACTATGAAGGAAGTAGTGAGGAGAGAAATTTTGAAATGGATAGATGATGGTGTGATTTATCCTATTTCTGATAGTGCATGGGTGAGCCTAGTGCAAGTAGTGCCTAAGAAGAGTGGTATGACTGTGGTGAAGAATGAGCTTATTCCATCCAGAACTGTGACGGGATGGAGAATTTGCATTGATTACTGCAAGTTGAACAAGGCAACAAGGAAATACCATTTTCCCTTGCCTTTTCTGGACCAAATGCTTGACAGACTAGCGGGCCATAGCTACTATTGTTTTTGGATGGTTACATCAAATTGCCAATTTTGAAGCCTCTTTCCACCTTGTTGATGAACGGTGTTGTCTTTGATTTTAACGAAGTGTGCCTAAATGCTTTCAAGGCACTTAAGGAGAAGTTAATTTCCACTATTGAGCACCAATTGTTGTTGCACATCGAACTTGGATCTTCTATTTGCTTTCAAGGCACTTAAGGAGAAGTTAATTTCGGATTGTTGTTGTGCGATGCGATGCTAGTGATTATGCAAAGTGGGGATGATTTTGGGGCAACGGATTGACAAGGTATTTCGATCTATTTATTAAGGCTTGGATCTAAAGACTTTTGTTTGACAAGTCCTAGATCTAGCACCATATAAAGGTCCGCTCTCTTTATCCATCTCTTGTTTTTCAATTTAAGCATGTCGATCTGTCTTCTTATCCTTTTTTCAAGGTTTTCCAATTCAAGGTACTAAGCTAAAGAATTACTTGAATAACTCTAATGAATAGCGCCATAGAAGGTCAGTGTTCTTTTGATCTATCTTTTTTTTTTTTTAATAGTAATCACATGTATGCGGTGGTATAAACAAAGAGAACGAGAAATCCAATGTGGTTGTTGACATCAATGTGACGAAGGGCGAAGAGACAACCGGAGATTCACCAAATTGGAGTTTTTTCTTCTCTTTGCTTTCACCACATGTCCTTTCTCCTTCTTCCGTTAATATCTAAGCATTCAAGTAATTTATTTAAGATAGTAAGGGTAATTTTTAAAAATCGACAACATTTTTAGATCCTATAAAATCCATCGTTGTAAAAAACACTACAACAGCTTTTATTCTATCACTTTCACTATACACATATCTCTTCGCCAATTTTGCTCATCTTTCATCAAACTCATGGTGCGATTTGTGACCTTAGATGAATTTTCCCTCCCTCACCTTGTATTCTTACTAATAGAATAAGGAGTATGATATTTTTCCCAGCCGCCTTTGATCCTTCTTTTACTTTCAACAACCTTCTGTTAATGTGTCAAGCATTTAAGGATGTCAATTTGAGATCTAATCTGTGTTTTTATTATTTTCTATTTCAAGGCTTATATCTAAACAATTTTGCTAACAAGTCCTTGATCGGACACCATATAAAGGTCGGCTCTCTTTATCCATCTTTATTTTTCAATTTAAGGATGTCGATCTGACTTCTAATTCTTTTTTCAACTTTTTCCAATTCAAGATCCTAAGCTAAAGATTTACTTGAATAACTCTAAGGAATAGTGCCACAAAAGTTCAGTATTATTTATATCTGTCTCTTCTTTTTTGGAATCGTAATCACAGATATGCGGTGGTGAAAGCAAAGAGAACACTTCATCAGAAAATCGGATGAGTCATTTGCACTTTTTCCCTATTTTCTGTTGTTCTTTAATTCATGTGTTTCAAGATAAATAATCTTTTTACGATGCATAAGTTAATATTTTTGCATCATAGTATCCCATAAATTGTGTTTGGCGCCCTTAAAACACTTATATCCTGCTAGACATAAGTTCGATGTAGGGCAAAAATTAACGACCAGCCCATTTGCAGTGTAAACTGTGCAATTTCTTCTTATTTTGAAGGTTTAAAGCCCACATACTTTTAGTGGACTGCGGACTTAAATACAATTTTACTCTTAATCATACAAATGTCCGATTCATGCAAATATCCCATTATTAAGCCATTATTTTATTATGCAATCTTTCGTGAAATATATCCCTAATTTCTATGCGCTTTTATCACTTGTGCTGATGAATATATTTTATTTTCTTCAGTTTTCCTATAATAAACAACACCACGAGAAGAAGAAAAATCAAAATGTGATAATTAAACTTTAAAAATATTATACAAATAAGTTCATTGACCTAGGTGGTGACCCAATTAGTTCGATTCTGCTGGCTCCGAGCCAATTGGATGACTTGTAATGTCTTACTGGTCAACTTCTTGGCTAAACTCGACCAATTGGAGAAATTGAAGCACAAAAAATGGGACTAAGAATCTAGAGAAAAATAATCTTGACACGCCTAATGGGAAACGGCATAATGCACTTGTATAATTTTCTTAAAGTTTAATGATCGCATTTTGAACTTTTCTTCTTTTTGTGGTGTTGTTATTTTCTACTTATTATAGAAAAACTGAAGCAAAGAAAGTATCCTCATCAACACTAATAATAATAGGTGCATAGAAATTAGGGGTAAATTTCACAAATTGCCACATAATTATCGACTTTTTTCACCAAAGTCACATATCATGATTTGTTATTTTGCAGGTACAATACAAATCCATAACTTTCAAGAACTACCATTCCAAGCAAAAAAGATATTGAACAATGATAAGAGCATGAGACCACAATTCAAATACTCAGCATATAACAATAAGGAATAAGATTGATTGACAATGGATTCATATCAGCAGGAAACATTAAACAAACTAAAAGATGTTTGATGTCCAAGTTTACACAGCAGATAAGTTACATACATATTTGAACAGAAAACTTTGTAATCATCTAAAGTGATCCTATCTAATGTGTGGTATTAACAGAAATGTTCAACTTGCTAGAAGAATCTCATTAGATGATGAATACAGTCACAACAGGAGTTGCCATAATACAAGAAAGAGTTATGCAATCTCATAGTCCTTCAAAGAGTGAAGATTTTCCACGGAATTATCTTCAGAACATGTGTAACAACAACCTCGGATGGAGATGCAATCAAGATTCTGCTTGATTTTATCATTAGGATTTGATTCTGTAGCACCTAGTGAGAGCTTTGAGGTGACTGATAGTGGCCATGATTACTACGCCACCTAGTTCTAGGTTGAGTTCTCTTGTTTATGAAACAAGGTTCAACTAGTTAGTCTTTTGCTTTCTAGGATAGATTTTCTCTTCTTTTCGTTTTTCTTTCCCACTTGATTCATGTATAAATATTTTTGAGTTTATGGAATA
The DNA here is from genome assembly GCA_034509755.1 of Anisodus tanguticus. NCBI lineage: Eukaryota > Viridiplantae > Streptophyta > Magnoliopsida > Solanales > Solanaceae > Anisodus > Anisodus tanguticus. The sequence continues at coordinate 15,807,802 of CM067543.1, read as the reverse complement.
AAACACCACAAGCAATCTGCTTTGTGGTTTTAATAAAAAAAACTAACAAAACATTCATACTACAAACAAAAAAGTCATATAACTATGTTTTCTAACACAAAAAGCATAAAACATTCACCTTACTGGCACAAAAGTCACAATTTCTGGAAAATCCAACCTTCCGATGAGTGATAAGGTTTTAGACTATATTTTATTCCTTTTTTATTTTTAATCTAATTAATACATATCAATTAAAAGAGAACCGGCCCTACCCAACCCTTGCATCAATTTTTCACCACCTTCAAACGTATTCAAATGGCGTATTATACACATTTTTTGAAATCACCATCGAAATTTTCCCCTTTTTGCACACATTTTTAAGATTTTCATCCAAACTGATAATGATTATATTATCTCCAGAGCTATTTGATTCTAAATATCTATCACCTTATCCATACTTTTTTTTTTATCTTTTTTCCCCTCAAAATCACATATCATTCATTCATGGCAATAAGGAAGACACCTTAGTCTTAATACACTCACTCCGACTTACAATACTTTAAGAAAATTGCTACATTTTGAATATATATTAACTGCACTTCTCAAATTTGAGTCTTGTTGGGCCAGATTGGTTCTCTTTTAATTGGTCTGTATTTTATTAGATTAAAAATAAATAAAATATAGAAATATAAAGTAAAAAATTACCGGTTTCCGACAATAGTGACTTCTGTGTTAGTAGGGTGAAGGTTTTGTGATTTTCATGTTAGAAAACATAGTTACATGAATTTAATATTAGTTGGGTGAATATTTTGTGATTTTCTATTAGAAAATATGGTTATGTGACTTTGATGAAAAAAAGTCATACTTATGCGAGCATTTATGAAATCTACGTATAAATTAGAAAGGAGCAGTGGAGTTAGTCTGAAGCTCTAAGGATGAGAGCTGTGAATGATTATGGAGTTGTAAAGGAAAAGAAGAAAATAGAAAAAACGTCGGCATTTCCCAAAAGGGAAAATTCTGCCCCATGAAGTTTTTTTTTTTATGTTATTTATATTTGCCTGATAAAACAAAACTGATGCAACGTTTAAGCTTCCTAATTTTGAAGCCTCTTTCCACCTTGTTGATGAACGGTGTTGTCTTTGATTTTAACGAAGTGTGCCTAAATGCTTTCAAGGCACTTAAGGAGAAGTTAATTTCGGCACCAATTGTTGTTGCACCGAACTTGGATCTTCTATTTGATACGGTACATTTAACCCCGCAAAACAAAAATATCCAACTCGCTAATTTGGTTAGTAGTAGAGGTACGACCGCACATTCTATTTCGAGGCTTTCAATACTAGCCGCGAAAAAGATGTCTTTTGTGAGGTTGCGTTGAAGATGAAGAAGATGGTATGGAAGCCGGTAAGTTACTAGCATTTTCTTGTTGATAAAATCTATATATATTTTTGCATTGGTGTTCTACGCTAGACAATACTTCTTCTTTAGTTTGTTCAATAGGTGGTGGGTGATTTAGATTTTTGGGACTTGGAGGTGGTAGTACTTCTATACAATCGTAAATAGTTTCAATTAGTGATTTAGTACCGTCTATTTTAATAGTAGGATTTAATACGAACCAATAATATAAATAGAGGGAATAGGAATAAAATATTTTTTTATTTTGAGAAACATTTTTTTAATAGCTGCCTTATAATTTGGTTTTTCCATATATTCACTAAGTAATAAAAATATTAGAGTTATATAAAATAACATAGTTGAAATAGTAGGATAATATATACCGGAAAATTCTTTTGTTGCTTGAAAAAATTTCTCTAAAAATACAATAAGTTCGGAAATTTTTTCCCAATCACTATCTAAAATCATATCAAATTTGGCTTTTTATTATGAGAGTTAAAAAATAAAGTTATAGGTAATTTATAGTCATAAGCAACAAGTAGTTGCTCGTATAAAGAATTCCACCTAGTGGATACTTCTTGTGGAATTTTTCTAAAAGGTAGTCCACAATCATCACAAATTTTTTTATATTCTTTTCTACGTTGTACTTTATTACTTTTAAAAATAAAGTTTATAGCAAATTGTATTTTACTAAGAATGTCTTCAAAAAGTGATAGACCATCCTTTACAATTAAGTTATATATATGGCACGCGCATTTTATATGAAAATGGTCCGGAAAAGACGGAGTTAAACTATTTTTTAAAATTGTAATTGCGTAATTGTTACTAGAAGCGTTATCTAATGTAATAGTCATAATTTTATCGGTAATTCCGTAATAATCGCACACTTGATAAATATTTTCTGCAATAAAAGTACCAAAGTGTGCCTATCATCTATATATCTATACGCTAAAATACGTTTTTGCATAGACCATTTATAATCTATCCAATGACAAGTTACGTTAAATAATCATGGCCGTTAGTACTACGACCTATATCGACGTGATGGATACTTTGCCATTAAAATGATATAATGAAAAACGTAAATATTGTTGATATTCATGCGCGAATTTAAATACATCTCTCTTAAACGGTTGATCTAGGAAAACCGTTAAAAGCGGATTATATATATCTCTAATGTAATGAATAAAACCGGGAGATGAAGGAAATGAAAAAGGCAAACCCTCCACAAAGCAACTAATTTTGATATTGCTTCCCTATCTCTATGTTTATTGTATTTATGGCCTACAATTCCCCCCGTCATAGGGTTAATTTGACCTTGTACTTGGTCCGGGACAATATTAGTATGTGAACCTTGTCTCGATGGAGCGGGCGTTTGCGCACCCGGTTTTGAAGCCTGGTATTGGGCATACCTAGCTGGATGAGCACTTACTACGTGTCTAATTAAACCCCCGTCCCACCGTGACCTTTTCCAGTTTTAAATTTTAAAACATTTTTACAAATTTTACATATGGCTACTTGATTCTCTACGTCCCTATCAAAAAATGTCCATGCATCGATTTTAATGGTCGTTTCTTGGACCTCGTCTCATACTAGGGGGAATAGGAGGTATTTCAGTTGAAGGTGCACTAGTGGGTGTGTTGTCATCAACATTAGTGGGTATATCATCTAGATCATCGTCTAAATTAAAGTCTTCTTGAGTTCCAGAAAATAGCTCCTGGTCTAAATCTAATGGTATTGTAGGAAAATGTTGAGTATCAACAAAATCATCCTGTGTAGGAATAAGATGACTAGAAGAAGTACCCTTGCCCTGGTTGCCCCTACTAGAAGAAGCACCCTTACCTTTACCCTTAAACATACCTTTTAATCCTTCCATTTTAATTATGATAATAAATAAATAATTAAAGACAATAAAATTAAGTGATCTAAACTAAATAAACAGACAATAATAATTTAATGAAGGAACGAATGTACCAAACGCCGACGTAACGTCGACGTGTAATCGAGAGGTTGAAAATTGAAACTTTGCTCGATGGAAGATCCTCAAGCTAGTTGCCAACTTCACTACCAATTCCCAAATGAATAAATAAAATTGAATATTTAGCAAACAATGTAGAATTGTAGAGAGATATATTGAGAAATTAGAGAGATTGTAGAAAGATTTGTGAGAAAGATGAAGAGAAAATAAGTTATTTATAGTTGAAAAATTGGGTTAAAGTGTAAATATAATAACTTATGGGTTAAAAATAAATATTAAGGGGTAGGGGGTTGGGGGAGGGGGGGGCTAAAATGGCCGTTGGCCAACGGCCATAATCTAAAATGGCCGTTGGTGCAACGGCCATTTTCCGATGTGCGATGCTAGTGATTATGCAGTGGGGATGATTTTGGGGCAACGGATTGACAAGGTATTTCGATCTATTTATTAAGGCTTGGATCTAAAGACTTTTGCTGACAAGTCCTAGATCTAGCACCATATAAAGGTCCGCTCTCTTTATCCATCTCTTGTTTTTCAATTTAAGCATGTCGATCTGTCTTCTTATCCTTTTTTCAAGGTTTTCCAATTCAAGGTACTAAGCTAAAGAATTACTTGAATAACTCTAATGAATAGCGCCATAGAAGGTCAGTGTTCTTTTGATCTATCTTTTTTTTTTTTTTAATAGTAATCACATGTATGCGGTGGTATAAACAAAGAGAACGAGAAATCCAATGTGGTTGTTGACATCAATGTGACGAAGGGCGAAGAGACAACCGGAGATTCACCAAATTGGAGTTTTTTCTTCTCTTTGCTTTCACCACATGTCCTTTCTCCTTCTTCCGTTAATATCTAAGCATTCAAGTAATTTATTTAAGATAGTAAGGGTAATTTTTAAAAATCGACAACATTTTTAGATCCTATAAAATCCATCGTTGTAAAAAACACTACAACAGCTTTTATTCTATCACTTTCACTATACACATATCTCTTCGCCAATTTTGCTCATCTTTCATCAAACTCATGGCTGCGACTGTGACCTTAGATGAATTTTCCCTCCCTCACCTTGTATTCTTACTAATAGAATAAGGAGTATGATATTTTTCCCAGCCGCCTTTGATCCTTCTTTTACTTTCAACAACCTTCTGTTAATGTGTCAAGCATTTAAGGATGTCAATTTGAGATCTAATCTGTGTTTTTATTATTTTCTATTTCAAGGCTTATATCTAAACAATTTTGCTAACAAGTCCTTGATCGGACACCATATAAAGGTCGGCTCTCTTTATCCATCTTTATTTTTCAATTTAAGGATGTCGATCTGACTTCTAATTCTTTTTTCAACTTTTTCCAATTCAAGATCCTAAGCTAAAGATTTACTTGAATAACTCTAAGGAATAGTGCCACAAAAGTTCAGTATTATTTATATCTGTCTCTTCTTTTTTGGAATCGTAATCACAGATATGCGGTGGTGAAAGCAAAGAGAACACTTCATCAGAAAATCGGATGAGTCATTTGCACTTTTTCCCTATTTTCTGTTGTTCTTTAATTCATGTGTTTCAAGATAAATAATCTTTTTACGATGCATAAGTTAATATTTTTGCATCATAGTATCCCATAAATTGTGTTTGGCGCCCTTAAAACACTTATATCCTGCTAGACATAAGTTCGATGTAGGGCAAAAATTAACGACCAGCCCATTTGCAGTGTAAACTGTGCAATTTCTTCTTATTTTGAAGGTTTAAAGCCCACATACTTTTAGTGGACTGCGGACTTAAATACAATTTTACTCTTAATCATACAAATGTCCGATTCATGCAAATATCCCATTATTAAGCCATTATTTTATTATGCAATCTTTCGTGAAATATATCCCTAATTTCTATGCGCTTTTATCACTTGTGCTGATGAATATATTTTATTTTCTTCAGTTTTCCTATAATAAACAACACCACGAGAAGAAGAAAAATCAAAATGTGATAATTAAACTTTAAAAATATTATACAAATAAGTTCATTGACCTAGGTGGTGACCCAATTAGTTCGATTCTGCTGGCTCCGAGCCAATTGGATGACTTGTAATGTCTTACTGGTCAACTTCTTGGCTAAACTCGACCAATTGGAGAAATTGAAGCACAAAAAATGGGACTAAGAATCTAGAGAAAAATAATCTTGACACGCCTAATGGGAAACGGCATAATGCACTTGTATAATTTTCTTAAAGTTTAATGATCGCATTTTGAACTTTTCTTCTTTTTGTGGTGTTGTTATTTTCTACTTATTATAGAAAAACTGAAGCAAAGAAAGTATCCTCATCAACACTAATAATAATAGGTGCATAGAAATTAGGGGTAAATTTCACAAATTGCCACATAATTATCGACTTTTTTCACCAAAGTCACATATCATGATTTGTTATTTTGCAGGTACAATACAAATCCATAACTTTCAAGAACTACCATTCCAAGCAAAAAAGATATTGAACAATGATAAGAGCATGAGACCACAATTCAAATACTCAGCATATAACAATAAGGAATAAGATTGATTGACAATGGATTCATATCAGCAGGAAACATTAAACAAACTAAAAGATGTTTGATGTCCAAGTTTACACAGCAGATAAGTTACATACATATTTGAACAGAAAACTTTGTAATCATCTAAAGTGATCCTATCTAATGTGTGGTATTAACAGAAATGTTCAACTTGCTAGAAGAATCTCATTAGATGATGAATACAGTCACAACAGGAGTTGCCATAATACAAGAAAGAGTTATGCAATCTCATAGTCCTTCAAAGAGTGAAGATTTTCCACGGAATTATCTTCAGAACATGTGTAACAACAACCTCGGATGGAGATGCAATCAAGATTCTGCTTGATTTTATCATTAGGATTTGATTCTGTAGCACCTAGTGAGAGCTTTGAGGTGACTGATAGTGGCCATGATTACTACGCCACCTAGTTCTAGGTTGAGTTCTCTTGTTTATGAAACAAGGTTCAACTAGTTAGTCTTTTGCTTTCTAGGATAGATTTTCTCTTCTTTTCGTTTTTCTTTCCCACTTGATTCATGTATAAATATTTTTGAGTTTATGGAATAAAACACCACAAGCAATCTGCTTTGTGGTTTTAATAAAAAAAACTAACAAAACATTCGTACTACAAACAAAAAAGTCATATAACTATGTTTTCTAACACAAAAAGCATAAAACATTCACCTTACTGGCACAAAAGTCACAATTTCTGGAAAATCCAACCTTCCGATGAGTGATAAGGTTTTAGACTATATTTTATTCCTTTTTTATTTTTAATCTAATTAATACATATCAATTAAAAGAGAACCGGCCCTACCCAACCCTTGCATCAATTTTTCACCACCTTCAAACGTATTCAAATGGCGTATTATACACATTTTTTGAAATCACCATCGAAATTTTCCCCTTTTTGCACACATTTTTAAGATTTTCATCCAAACTGATAATGATTATATTATCTCCAGAGCTATTTGATTCTAAATATCTATCACCTTATCCATACTTTTTTTTTATCTTTTTTCCCCTCAAAATCACATATCATTCATTCATGGCAATAAGGAAGACACCTTAGTCTTAATACACTCACTCCGACTTACAATACTTTAAGAAAATTGCTACATTTTGAATATATATTAACTGCACTTCTCAAATTTGAGTCTTGTTGGGCCAGATTGGTTCTCTTTTAATTGGTCTGTATTTTATTAGATTAAAAATAAATAAAATATAGAAATATAAAGTAAAAAATTACCGGTTTCCGACAATAGTGACTTCTGTGTTAGTAGGGTGAAGGTTTTGTGATTTTCATGTTAGAAAACATAGTTACATGAATTTAATATTAGTTGGGTGAATATTTTGTGATTTTCTATTAGAAAATATGGTTATGTGACTTTGATGAAAAAAAGTCATACTTATGCGAGCATTTATGAAATCTACGTATAAATTAGAAAGGAGCAGTGGAGTTAGTCTGAAGCTCTAAGGATGAGAGCTGTGAATGATTATGGAGTTGTAAAGGAAAAGAAGAAAATAGAAAAAACGTCGGCATTTCCCAAAAGGGAAAATTCTGCCCCGTGAAGTTTTTTTTTTTATGTTATTTATATTTGCCTGATAAAACAAAACTGATGCAACGTTTAAGCTTCCTAATTTTGAAGCCTCTTTCCACCTTGTTGATGAACGGTGTTGTCTTTGATTTTAACGAAGTGTGCCTAAATGCTTTCAAGGCACTTAAGGAGAAGTTAATTTCGGCACCAATTGTTGTTGCACCGAACTTGGATCTTCTATTTGAGCTGATGTGCGATGCTAGTGATTATGCAGTGGGGATGATTTTGGGGCAACGGATTGACAAGGTATTTCGATCTATTTATTAAGGCTTGGATCTAAAGACTTTTGCTGACAAGTCCTAGATCTAGCACCATATAAAGGTCCGCTCTCTTTATCCATCTCTTGTTTTTCAATTTAAGCATGTCGATCTGTCTTCTTATCCTTTTTTCAAGGTTTTCCAATTCAAGGTACTAAGCTAAAGAATTACTTGAATAACTCTAATGAATAGCGCCATAGAAGGTCAGTGTTCTTTTGATCTATCTTTTTTTTTTTAATAGTAATCACATGTATGCGGTGGTATAAACAAAGAGAACGAGAAATCCAATGTGGTTGTTGACATCAATGTGACGAAGGGCGAAGAGACAACCGGAGATTCACCAAATTGGAGTTTTTTCTTCTCTTTGCTTTCACCACATGTCCTTTCTCCTTCTTCCGTTAATATCTAAGCATTCAAGTAATTTATTTAAGATAGTAAGGGTAATTTTTAAAAATCGACAACATTTTTAGATCCTATAAAATCCATCGTTGTAAAAAACACTACAACAGACTTTTATTCTATCACTTTCACTATACACATATCTCTTCGCCAATTTTGCTCATCTTTCATCAAACTCATGGCTGCGACTGTGACCTTAGATGAATTTTCCCTCCCTCACCTTGTATTCTTACTAATAGAATAAGGAGTATGATATTTTTCCCAGCCGCCTTTGATCCTTCTTTTACTTTCAACAACCTTCTGTTAATGTGTCAAGCATTTAAGGATGTCAATTTGAGATCTAATCTGTGTTTTTATTATTTTCTATTTCAAGGCTTATATCTAAACAATTTTGCTAACAAGTCCTTGATCGGACACCATATAAAGGTCGGCTCTCTTTATCCATCTTTATTTTTCAATTTAAGGATGTCGATCTGACTTCTAATTCTTTTTTCAACTTTTTCCAATTCAAGATCCTAAGCTAAAGATTTACTTGAATAACTCTAAGGAATAGTGCCACAAAAGTTCAGTATTATTTATATCTGTCTCTTCTTCTTTTTTGGAATCGTAATCACAGATATGCGGTGGTGAAAGCAAAAGAACACTTCAAAGAGAACACTTCATCGAAAATCGGATGAGTCATTTGCACTTTTTCCCTATTTTCTGTTGTTCTTTAATTTTTCCGACAATAGTGACTTGTGTTAGTTGGGTGAAGGTTTTGTGATTTTCATGTTAGAAAACATAGTTACATGAATTTAATATTAGTTGGGTGAATATTTTGTGATTTTCTATTAGAAAATATTGTTATGTGACTTTGATGAAAAAAAGTCATACTTATGCGATCATTTATGAAATCTAGGTATAAATTAGAAAGGAGCAGTGGAGTTAGTCTGAAGCCTAAGGATGAGAGCTGTGAATGATTATGGAGTTGTAAAGGAAAAAAGAAAAGAGAAAAAACGTCGGCATTTCCCAAAAGGGAAAATTCTGCCCCATGAAGTAATTTTTTTATGTTATTTATATTTGCCTGATAAAACAAAACTGATGCAACGTTTAAGCTTCCTAATTAATAGGATGGTTTAGTAAGTATGAATTGATGCAGCTTTTAGACTTCCTAATATTATAGGAAGGTTTAGTATGAGTATGTAAAGCGTAATGGAGTCTGAAGAGGTGCAATAATGTAGAAATTTTAAAAAGTGACTTTTAGACTTTTTTTAGATATCATATAAATAATATTCTAAAAAAGAAGGGAAAAGCCAAAACAAATTGATTGAAGTAAACCATAAATAAGAATTTTACTTTAGAGAGTGTCACATCACTGAGACAATGTCCCTCTATTATGTTGAAAAATAGACAAGTAAAGTAAAGAAAAGTCAAAAATGGATAACGAGACGCCCAATGATGTTATAGTGGCATAGTTCTTTCCTTGGTCATATACAAGGATTAATTCACTGAATATCTGTATTTGTTGAGCTTTCCTCAATGTCTATTTTCTTTTTCTTGTAGGCTCTTGTTAGTTTGTTCTCTCATCATTAGATATTCCAGTTCTGAATTCTCTTCCTATATAATAACCTCTTCCTTTGCATCTTCTTTATCATTGTCACTTTCATGAAATTCCTCTTGTAGTCTCCCTATGGCATCCTCCAGCTCTCTATTAACCCGCACATATATAGTCCATCGTACATACGTATATATTATCGATATATATATAAAAACCAAAGACAATTGAAATATATATATATAGATGTTGTGGATAAACAAGTAAGAGACATGAGGATTATGCAAAAACTCAGAGATGTCAAGTAGGCAGGCGCGGCATTTCATAATTTTATTCTGTGAGCGAAGTTTTCGCCCATTATGACATTCCCTTTCCTTTACAAACGCTTGTGCTTTAAATGCTTCATCAAGGCAACCTTTGCAAAAGTTATGAGCGCACGGAGAGAGTCAACACATTCTTACATAGTACACAGCCGAACTGTGCATGCATCAAAAAACATTATACCATTAGAATAATCTTAAGTTGTTACATATTCAAAGACAGGAAAATAAATTAATTAGGAGCGAGGAACATAATATTGGTTTAGTTTAACTTTTCAAGTGTCACGATCCCTTTTCAGGAATCGTGATGGCACCTATATAATCCCACCACGTAGGCGAACCACTCTCAAATCTTTAAAATATAAGAAATAAGCAAGTGGAAGCGAACCACTCTCAAATCTTTAAAATATAAGAAATAAGCAAGTGGAAGAACTACAAATATTTCGGTCCAAATCGCACATCTGAAACTTCGGGATCAAAGCGTACTTCACGGCAAAGTTTTCGGCCCAAAAAGATAATATCAGAAGGCCCACGGCCCGTGACCCGTGACCCGTGACCCGTGACCCGTGAACTCGGAACCCGGAACTCGGAACCGGACCGGACGGGCGGGCGGCGGCGGCGCGCGTGTGGTCTTTCCTCGAACCGAAGCACATCTAGGTCCTCCCTCCTTTAAACACATGGGATACCCCTTGGGGTCCCAAACCCCAAACCAATTTCGAGTCTTATATACACAACAATTCTTTCTTCCTCTACCGATGTGGGAGAATTACACACAATACCACACTTTCCATGCTTCAAACACCTTACTTCGTGAACCAATATCTCTTTCATTTCTCAATGAAATTTGACGATTCTTGGCCCTACGGTTATCTACGTACTTAGTAGATCATGCATGTGTGAAGAACCAGATTCTCCAACATACGTTACACTAGTGTTTAAGCCGTTAAAGTTGGTCGGTCGCAACTCCCGCCAAAGGCAAATTTCCAACAATCCCCTCTTGAAAGAGATTTTGGCGCACTCACATGGTGTCTTTTCATTTCCAAGCAATATTTCGGCGGACCGATGTTGCATAAGGAGAGGTAGCCTCGGCTTTGAACCTTCCATAGTTGAATACCATCGGACTTACTTTTGCGCGGTGAACGTGATGTCTTGAACCGTCGGTGTTTAGTGTAAGCCAAGACAATGATACCAACACAACAAATTCCCTTACTCTCTTCTTCGTAATGTTTTGTCCGTTTTGGCCATGGACAACGTCTTGGATTCTTAAGTGCGTTCATTTTGAGGCGGCTGTCCTCGCACTTAAATAGGTGGTCTCCTACAAGGTATCCTGCTATACCCCACTTCACAAGTGTTAGGAACCATTAAAAGTTTCCCAAAGACCTAACCTCAACTGTTGAGGATCATTACAAGTTTTGAAAACTTAACCTTTACCCATACTGCAGATAGCACTTAACGTCTATCGCGGGAACGGCTTTGGATTTGGTGTTTCTTTTCGAAATCACTATCCGAAGTGCTCATGCTTCCACCGAAGCGATCAACCGAACCTTTACAACTTAGTTTTCCCATTGAACCAAATTACCGGGATCTCCGAGTTCGTAAGGTTGGGTTTCCACCGTATTGGTCCGTATATTTTGGGTTTTAAGCCCATTCCCCTAGACAGCGAACGCTTGATCTCTCGGGTAGTCCCTTAGTTTGTAAACAAGGAAGTGACACCCGTGATGATCAAGCGCCATACGGTCTTATGTCTCCGACGGATCCCCGACAGATATGTCCAGACGCCGTCATCCGTGTCCTTCCTAAAGCCGACCGGCTAGCCACGATGTAGAACTGCTGAAGGCACGGGTTTCTCCCAATAAGGGACGTCCTCTAATGAGTCGTGAAGTTACTCAACTTCTTTCATGCTTTGTATAAAGCGATAAACTCCGATACCATCATGAATCGGTCGATGCAAGTTTGCTTAGAGGATTTTCCAAGACCCACCATACACATTTACTTGTGACTTTGGTGTTCTTCGGATACGATGTCCGTTTGCATCTTTGTGTTCTCTCGGAAGCTGCTTTGGACATCCGAGAATACTATAATCCGTAGATAAGCGAATAATTCGGATATCGTCATATCCGACTTAACGCCTTCTATTGATCATGTATTAAGATCATCGGTGAACCTTAGTTCAACCGATCTGTTTGTTGGATGATACTGGGTCGGTTGTAGTGTGTACAATACATTGAACTACACGTGACACGAGCATATCGCTCCTTGTCTATGGGTGCACCATGATTCCAATCAGTTCTATGATTCATATCCATTGGTAGCTTCAACGAGACTGTCAACTATTGACCGATCCGTTAGATGTCTTAGAAATTCAATTCCTAAGAAGTCATCTCGTGATACACATATCTTTCATATCGAGATTTTGTTTCAATATGATTTTCACTCTCGACCGTTGGTTTTCCAACTGTTGGCTTTCTAACTTCGAGCCAATGTTTCGTGGTCGATTCATTGTTCTGTTTTATCCGAAACTTTCCGACCAAAATGTACACATTTCGGGGACCAAAATGAAAGTTCGGGAAGAAGCCCAACGATCCGGCAAACCAAGTCTGATTCTCTTCTTCCAACTCTACGGTTGGGAAGGCTTTTTCAACACCCATGCCATGTAAGATTACAATGGCCCTGGATGTGAAGCTACTCACAGGGGAGCACTTTTTACAACCCAAAGGTTCTTTTCCCGGAGGAAGATCAACTATTACACAAGTATGGTTCTATATATGGAATCTATTTCTCCCTTTAGCTTCTTTCCAAAGCAGCGCTTTTGGAGATAACAATTATTTGTTAATTGTCCATGGTTCGTTCTCAACCATACAAGCTAGAAGGACTGGAACAAGTCTTTGTCCCCTCTTTGCTCCGTCTTGGTTCAACATCTAGAATCCCTGAGTTCTGCAGATCTGGAATATTAAGTTCCGGATAGACAAAGCAACTTTCGAGTCATGAAGATACGGAACGTCTAGTTCCGGACAGTCGAGCCCTCGCGGGTTCTTGTTAACCTTGAGCAATTACTCCTTTTCCTTTTCCAAGGAAAGTTATCTCCAAAGAATTCAAGCATTCTTTGATGCCAAGAGCGATCGGCACTCTTGTTATTTACGGATCCAGTGGATATGCAATCTACAGTCTTAGGTCGAACTTGACCTGTCTCGGTAGTCCAACTTCTACCAAGCCATCCCACATCACAACTTTTGTATGTGAGATCATTTCCATGTCTCACACGGAGAGTTATCCTTATCCTTATCCTTATGCGGAGTTCTGTTGAGAATCGCATTAGCGGTAAGGATCGCCTTGCCCTACATAATTTAGGCGTACGAGATTGCGCTTGGCTAACACCGTTAGACTGAGGTGAGTAATGAGCAGTCGTTTAATGAACGATGCTTCACATTCTCCCCCTCTATCACTACGAATTTCTCAATCCGTAGGCTTAGTTGATATTCAACTTCTGCTTTGTAGCGCTTATCCGCTTCACAACTTCATCTTTGCTTTTTAACAAACAAAGGATTCCATACGTTGTACCATCATCAATGAAGATCACAACGTACTTGTCTCCCCCCTCTATTTTGTATAAACTTCAAATCACCCAAGTAGGTGTGACTAAGTTCTAGAGGAGCGGTGCTTCTTTCGCTATTCCCTTGACGGAATTTGGAAAGGTGATTTTGCCTCTTCGTCTACCTCACATTCATTTTGAGGGTTTATGTCGACGTAGGCAACAATCTCAACATCGTTAGCTTTTGAATGACTTGCTATTTAACGTGTCTTAATCTATGATGGCATAGATGCACGGATTACAAATATATCATTCATTCGGCTACAGACGTACTGTACCATTCTTAGTTATCACAGACCTGTTGGACTAGTCTCAAACCAGCTTGACCAACAGCGTCCCTTAAACCAAGTTAGGGATATGTATCACATCATCTTAGAGTGATCTCATTCTCTGAAGTCCTATTGAGGACAATCTCTCCAACCCCTTCTACTTTAGAGGTGGCGTTGCTTCACATGAACAACCTCTTGCCCGTGGTTAGGGCGCAACCGGATCATATGTGATCTCGATACTCGGCCCACTCTAGTTGCTTTGGCGGACCGAGTGTCCAATTTCTTATCCGCCTTTCTTTAGGCCTTCGGATCATTTGAGACCGGAAATACCGGCCCACCTTACTAGGTGTCCATTCCTTTTCTTATGAAATGAATTCGGCCCCACTCCGGATCGCTCGGAGGCTTTATATGACCGAGTGTCCAATATCATCATATCAAAGGAAATTTTGGCCCACTCCGGTCGCCGGAGGCTTTGTATGACCGAGTGTCCAATATCATCCTATGAAGGATCTTCGCCAAATAATATGGCGGGCTCAACGTCATTAACTTTTAGACTTCTTCCGTTATGATTGGTGCCCAGATAATTCTTCTTGGCGCTTACTTAAGTGTGGTAACGATTTTCGCACGATTAGTGGATCTCTCTCCATCATATGTGCGAACATACTTTACACACTTTTAATTATTAAACTTAAAAGAACCGATCTTTTTAAGTCGTTTACAAAATCCAATCTTTAAACGGGAAAGAAGAAGAGATTAAACTTCTGATTTTTTAAAGCGTAAGGAATATAAATTAATTTTATATTCCTCCTTACTTTAATTTATTTTTTTAATCAGACATCATTTAATCTTTATTCTTGACAAGTAAGAAAAATACTTATCATTTAATCTTTATTCTTGACAAGTAAGAAAATACTTATCCCAATTTCGGATTCTGGCTCACTTCAGTCACTTCATCAGACTGAGTGTCCAATTCCTTCTCACCATTATTCAGATCTTTTGTCTGGGATAGATACAGGCCTTCTGCCTGCAAGATAGAAGTACATCTTCGATCTTCTCCTCTTGTCCCGTTGACATCCTCGGAGCTCTCGTGAGCGCTTGTTTCCACCGTCTTGGTAGCGGTGACACCATGAACACGTTCATTATCATCACTCTCTTCTACCGAAAACCATTTCCATATCCGATTTGGTCACACAATTTTTGACCGACATCTTTCGAATACTAATAGTAATACAATACAGATATTGTCTTAAGTTGTTGGGAGATTTGCTCTATGGTACTTTATAAAGCAAGACGGGAAGTATTTAACTATTACAAGTATTCGAAAGGATAAATAAAGATTTCAATAATTCAACTAGAAATCTGAAAATTACAATATAACAACAAAACTCGAAATTGCGATTTTGTTGAAGATCGAAAAATGGAAACCGGTTTATGCCTTTGAGTCGAGTAGCACTCACTGTCCTTAAGACAATATTGCCCCGTATGTATCCTTTATACGTCCTGGACAATTTGTCTCCCAAGATAAAACAGCAATGGAACCCTTGAGCAAAGGAAACTCAAGAGCTACCGTGAAGAATATTGAGTAACGAAATGATGCTTGGAAGTTGTAGGAAGAAGATTTTTTTCTGGTTGTGTATTTTCGTGCATATCAAGTGTGCTCAACAATGGTGTAAGGGGGTGTTTATATAGGTGAAGGAGGGGCTGAAAAACTGCCTCCATAATAGCCAAATAATGGCCATTATGGAGGTAGTAAAGTCACCAACATAAATGGTGAAAGACCAACTGTTTTGGCCATTATAGGAGGAGTAATTCAGCCAAAATAAATGGTTGAATTGAGAGCTTGGACGTTTCTCGCTTTGACTGTCGAAATTCCAACTTTTCGAAAAACTTCGGGGACCAAAGCTGTACATCTTGAAACTTCGGGGACCAAACGTACATCCGAAAGAATTCGGTCCAAACCGCACATCCGAAACTTCGGGATCAAGCGTACACGGCAAAGTTTTTCGGCCCAAAAAGATAATATCGAAGGCCCACGCCCCACGGCCCGTGACCCGTGAACCCGAGAACCCGGAACCGGAACTCGGGAACCGGCGTGTGGTCTTTCCTCGAACCGAAGCACATCTAGGTCCTCCCTCCTTTAAACACATGGGATACCCCTTGGGGTCCCAATCCCCAAACCAATTTCGAGTCTTATATACACAACAATTCTTTCTTCCTCTACCGATGTGGGAGAATTACACACAATACCACACTTTCCATGCTTCAAACACCTTACTTCGTGAACCAATATCTCTTTCATTTCTCAATGAAATTTGACGATTCTTGGCCCTACGGTTATCTACGTACTTAGTAGATCATGCATGTGTGAAGAACCAGATTCTCCAACATACGTTACACTAGTGTTTAAGCCGTTAAAGTTGGTCGGTCGCAACTCCCGCCAAAGGCAAATTTCCAACAAATACTACATAAGCTGTCTCATAATATAATGCGGAAGAAAATGATAAGTCTGATACATCCAAACAACCCCCAAGTGATCTACTTTGTGCGTAGAAGAGCACGAAATAAGTGATACAAGTATGAGATATGCAACAAATGCCAAAACTAAATACATAGTCTCAAAATCTGTAAACATGTTTCTGAACTAGAAGTAAAGACTGTAAGAGAATAAGCAAATTCAGGGCATGCTGGAGATAGCATCCTCACCCTGATAGCTGGGGATCAACTACTCGAACTCTGCTATGCGGTCTCGAGCTAGTCGTGGAATTTGTATCTGCATCAAGAAAGATGCAGCAAGTGTAGCATGAGTACACAATGTACCCACGTAGACATCATAGGCCGACAACGACGGAAGGTACATAATCAGAGATAAAGACCAAGTTGACACCAAATAATCATATACTACACAGTCCAATAATCCTAATAAGTGACATAATCCACATAATGATACATAGAGTCCACATATTTTCTTCTTTCAATAAAAATCCATAATACTTACGTTATCGAGTTCCAAAGGAGTTCTACAATAACTCAAGAATTAGGAATAACATATAATACTTTCATGTCCAGAATTTAGTCAAGTCATCAATAATCACTTCATTACAAGTTCAACCACAAACAATCAATAAATTGGTATATATATGGATGATATGAACGCATTGCGTATGCTAGGTACCTTCATCAACCCAGTACACAGTACGCCAAGGTTTTATTATGATCCGTACACCCATGGGGGGACCCGCAAAGTCCATATACCCCTCCGCTCCGGAATAACTCATCAGATCACAGAGCCCAACTCTTGGCTATAATAATATCATGTTGCAGGCGTGAAACTCCGATCTCCCGTATCAATATCATCTCAGTGTTGCCATAATCTCATAAGTGTTCTTACCTTTTCGGCCCTTGGCCCCACAACATACCCATATCACTCTCATATCAATATCATAGAACCATGAGTATATGAATGCAAATGACAATATAAGGCAATATATTATGATACAATGAGATGCAATCAAATAAGAGATGAAATATCACATGCTTCCAAGAATTCAATACACATATACAATTTAAGATATCATATTGAAAACATGTATGGTGAGTAAATATATCAAGCAACTATGGCGATAAGTCTAAATAAATCAGCAGTCGGAACCATCACAAGGTTGATTCCCCAAACCCTATCATCACAGTTCAACACCGGTACCCACTCAGACATTCATCACAACCGCCTGAGTGGGACCCCCAAACATGCCCAATACCCCTCAATATTTATAACTAATTAAACATTTTTATCAAAGTCTCAAAAAACTAAACCGTAGCCTACCTTAAAGCCGAGCAGGAGTTCTACATGATCAAGCCCCAGTGGTAGCGTTGTCCTTCTTTTATGCCTCGTGGCGGTCGAAGTCTATCCACATATATGTACTATCCGTTAATATAAGACTTATACAACAATAAGGGCATAACCTTTAACAAAGCAAGACCATAAATATTGACCCCGTGCCCACTTCACCAAGACACAACTTTAATAACCAAAAACCATTATTACATACTAGGTAATCCTATCCCTAAGTTAATTGGAAATCTAAATACATTTTAACCCTCAATTGGTCAATAATCAAAAGCCCCAACTTGAAATCCTAGAAATTTCCCCCAATTGAAAATATACTTTTATAAATTAAGACTTATAACAATTTGATCCATAAATCTCCATTAAAATCAATAGCATTGCTCTCTTAATCTCCAAATAACTTATAATCATTTTTTCCAACTTAACAACACACTACATCACCATTAATGGACTTAGAACCATAAACTTAAGTCATAGATGAAAGAAACTCTTACCCTAAGGTTGAAATTGCTCATAAGGAATGCTCCTAGGCAGTGCTGGTTTTGAGGTTTTCTATTTTGGGAAAGGGAATTTTGACCTAAGGAATTTATAGGACACCTGATACAATACATCCGCCCTAACAAAATCAACACCGCTGGAGCGGACCCACTGCGGCGGACAAAACCTCTATTAAGGCGGTGTCACTTGACACCTCAACTCAGCGCCATGGCGAGCACAACTCTGCGGGAGTAGACTTATCATGTCCCAAATCGGGAAATGTGCAGGCACCTACCTTTTTCCCACCCGATAGGCAAACCCATCCCTTAATCATAACTCAACCAATAATAAAGTAAAATCCAACCATCCATTATACATAATAAGTCTAGGATAGCTAAGGAAATAATGTGGAAGTAATACAACAATGCCAAGGAATCTGGTCTAAGGCCGTACAAGAGCCACTACTACATAACTACAAGTCTGAATACGAATACATGGTCTGATAAATAAAATACTATCTCAGAATAGCAAAATAAGATAAGTAGATAAAGAGAGACATCAGGGATATGGATCCATCCATGTGCTCACCCTATATGCTCATCAGCCTCGGGAATTAATCACGAGGAGGGGAAGTAGACCATGTCACATACTCTACACTCATAAAAGAATGCAAAAGGTAATATCAGTACAAACACTACGTACCTGTAAGTATCATAGGCCGACAATAGTTAGAAAACACATATGAAGTAAGAGATTGAAAGATAGGCATGCTCCCAATCAGATAGAAGCACATCACATTCCAAGAATAGCATCACAACTACAACTACCAAATCCCAGTGACTATCTTAATTCGTCAAATTTGTAGAAAATCATATGTTCATCCTAAGGTTTCCCATAACCATTTGTACCTTCCCAAACCATCACCAAGTACCAGCATAGACCACTAGAACTTTTCGAATAGTTGG
Source organism: Anisodus tanguticus (assembly GCA_034509755.1). NCBI lineage: Eukaryota > Viridiplantae > Streptophyta > Magnoliopsida > Solanales > Solanaceae > Anisodus > Anisodus tanguticus. Next base: position 15,788,676 of record CM067543.1, on the reverse strand, counting down.
ATGAACAAAATATTAGCAAATCAACTTGCAAACTCCCAGCAAAGCCTAGTAACTCTGCCATATCTTCGCTTTGAACTGGATATCTAACAAATCTTCCAAAATTAATTACTAGACTAGTCATAAATCATGGCAATGTAACCATAATCTATCATGCGATACGTGAATGATCCTGATCTGGTGCAAAGTGCATAATTCCTCGAATGTCACCAATAGTCACCCGAACTGACTCCAATCCTTCACAAATGAATCATAGAACTCTCATAAATATGTGGTGACCGATCCTAATTCCGTTGCTCGTGAATTTTCAACGTCAAGCTGGAATCCCTAACTTCAAAATCCAAAAATCTACCCAAGTCATCAACTTAGTACTGAGGAACTATACCTTATAATTTAAACCTTCTTGTTCTCAACTCACAATCGATACGAAAATCTAACATAACTCCATAGAATCTGAATACATCAAATCTTCCTTCTTGCACTTTTACTTAGGTTGTTCACTACTCCAAATACTTAGACGCAAGGCCTGGAACAAATCCAAAGTATCAATTATCACAATCCATGTGCATTATCACACGCAATTACTCTCACGTCATTATTACTTGAGGTACTCAACCATGCTATCCCGCATATGTCGCTTCAACACAATCTACTATCACAAACACAGTTTCACTTCAAAGATATAACTTTAACCTCCAAACATAAAATATTTTAAGTTTCCCTCTTATTAATCAACTATAGCTCATTCATTCAAGAATGATATGAAATTATCCACTAATACCACATAACCCGCCTTCCCATCAATCTTATGACGTCAATCATCTGAGACCCGAATCTCACAATAGTCAATAACAAATACCCATAGCGCTTCACCATAACACTTAGTCAACTCTCGTAGACTTCATTCTTCCATCCTACTTAACAATTGCACCCTATCTGAAATAATGCAAGAGAATTCCACTGTAATTCACACTATACTCCAATAATCCTGTTTCTTTGAACCAAACATGTCTTTACCTTAATTCTTCAATTCCTATATTCTATCAAAAATCACATTCATTTCTATTGACCGAAAATCACTCAAACTTACTTGAGAGAGTACGAAATATCATAAATCTTGTAAAATAGATGCGTAAATCCTGGAAATAGTAAAACACAAACTCGAACAACCGAAGGTTTCCCTTGCCTCACTCGAATCTCAAAACCAGATGCTTATCTAGATCAAATGCATCATATGAACAATCATTCACGAAACCTCCACCAAAAATACTAATCAACCTCTGTTACCCCCAACGAGATTCATTATGGCCGATGTAATATCCCAAACCATCACTGCAAGTCCATAACCTGCAGGGAAATCTCACTTACCATTCACAAAGTCCTACTAACGCTCCCATACGATTCCATACCAACATCCTTGCCTATGATCCCTTAGCTAAAGAATCCTTCTTCTACCTTAGGTTACAGGTCTATCAAACAATTATCAATACACCAAGTATCATAGCGAATTCACTTTTCTTGGTTTCAACCGTTATCATCGATCCTTTCTTCAATTTTCTGAAATGCACTTCAAACTCAAGTTAGTTAACATCTACCATTAATCTACCACTTTAATTATCCATATGGACTGACACCTCACTCAAGGGTCCTTAACTGATACATGTCCAAAAAAACCATCTCTCGCCTTGTCTCGTCAAATTAGAATGCCTCTAACAAATCATGTAGTTATCCTTCTCATTCCGTCAATTCTGAAAAATCGCATCACTTTCATTTGTGAAAACTTGCATAGCCCTAAACAATAAGTACAATGCCCACATTCCTTATCCATAATTAAGTGAAACTACTGGTAACTCCTATAGTAATACATCTTCACACTTGTCCATCCCTAGATCCATCCTTATTAGCATATCCTTGTACATCCTAGTAGTCTATATCATAGTCAAAATACCTATCAACCCATCTCCCATTAGCATCCACTTTATACCCAGAGCAGTATTTTCCGATGTTATCATAGAGAATATATCCCACTTATCATGGGGCCATTAGCCAATTACGTAGGGAATTCATGTACCACTCTTCTTTATTCCACCACTACAATGCTACCATGTCACAACTCCGCTTACCCTTTCATACCCCTATGAATTAACAAACTTAGCATACCCTGCACTTCTATCAGATGAATACTCTACCATTTTAACATTTTATCACCATGCTTGCACCATTCGAATAATCCTTAGTACAATTTAATTTTGTAAGATTAAAAAGAAAACTCTTTATACGAACCTCATAATAAGTCCTATCACTTTTGACCTTATCACCAAGGATCACCTTTCATGTCCTTTTCTTTTATCCCATACACTTCACATCATCACCATGGTCACTGCCATCTTATATGATCGGTCGATCCTGCCAAGTCTAAGCTTGTCTGCGAGGTACCAATATATGTACTCTTCTATTACTGAATCATTTACTTGTCATTGATACACCCACATCATAAGACTGTCGTAATATATCCGAACGACATTGAAGTATTCCCACATCAGTCACACCCCAAATAAAGCATCCTCGATATGTCAAACATCCTCAAGTGCAGTTCTCAAAGTTGTAATGCTTATTACATAGTTACTTTGCTAACTATATGAATTCAATCTCTAACTCCTTCCCCATCACCTATTATACCATAAATGCACCTTTTCAACCTTTGAGTAACTAATTGTTGATGATATGGATATCATGCAGTCCTTCATACTGTCGCTTCCATTTCCTAGGGATATCACTGAACCAAAACTCTGAATCACAACCCCACTCAACTGAGTCTTCAAATTATATCTCCAATCTGGATTCCATCTTGTGTCCGCATCATGGTGACACAATCTCATACTATATCGCATGATTTCAAATCCAGGCGCTCGTGGGAAAATCCGAGAACGTGTCCTCACCATTGGTGAGAGAATAGAAATGAATCAGATACCAATTTGAATAAAGTAGCACGAAAGAATGAAAAAATTGAGTTTCTTAAATGTCCTATTGCCTGTCGCAGATGAGTACGAAGCTCATCATACAGGTCCCTAAGACTCTACTAGACATTCTCTTATACTTATAGACCAGGTAACCTAGGATTTTGATACCAACTTTTCACATCCCAAATCAGTAAACGCTCGAGCACCTACCCTTTTCCCACCAGGTAGGTGAACCCATTCCTTAATCACAACTCAATCAATAATAAAGTAAAACCCAAGCATCAATTATACATAATAAGTCTAGGATAAATAAGGAAATAATGCAGAAGTAATACAACAATACCAAAGAATATGGTCTAAGGCCGTACAAGAGCCATTACTACATAACTATAAGTCTGAATGTGAATACATTATCCGAAAAATAAAATACTATTTCGAAATAGCAAAATAAGAGAAGTAGATAAAGAGAGACATCCGGACTTTGGATCTATCCATGTGATCACCCTAGATGCTCGTTAGCAAAGCCTTGGGAATCAGTCACGAGAAGAGGATGCGGACCCTGACACGTACTCTGCACTCATAAAAGAATGCAACAAGGTAGTATCAGTACAAACACTATGTAACGGTAAGTATTATAGGCTAAAAACAATTAGATAACATATATGAAGTAAGAGATTAAAAGATAGGCATACTCACAATTAAATAGAAGCACATCACAGTCCAAGAATAGTATCACAACTACAAATATCAAGATCGAAACCAATAAGTATGAATATGTGAATTTGAATGCATATGCAATGCAATGATACATGCATGCTCTGGGTGGAATACCTCCACACCTCGATGGTCATGAACCATGGGGGACATGCGAAGTCCATGTACCTATTGCGGCACATAACCCAATCCAATATATGTTACGGAATGCACAAAACAGCCCAATATATGTTGCGACATATGCAACTCGGTCTAATATATATATATATACATATATTGCGGTGCGCAACCCAATTCAAATGTATAATCATGAATGTATGAATGATATTAATGTCAATAAGAATATATCAAGCCAATTGTGCCACGCATGGACACATAACATCATGTCAAGAATGAATCAACCCTTCATCTATACACGGTCAAGTCTAGTATCATACATGTGGCGACGGGCCACTAGATCAATAAGGCAATAAACCACAATCAAGCAACAATCCAACCTAAGTATTCCATTCCAACTTAATACCCGAAGGTGTAACATTCTTTCTCCAACAATTACTAATCTACATATGCTTCGCTAATCGAAGTATAACCATAAGGTAAGTCATAACCTAGCTGGTAGCCGAGCAGGATCCACGAACAATTCACACATTTGCCTTACCTTTTTGGAGATCCTCCAAGTACTCAAAGTCTATCCATAAATGAATTTTAAATTAGAGATAAGGAAGAAGAATAGCCATATTGCTATCCTATCTTTTGAATCAAAAGTAATTATGGAAAAAGGGGAAAACGGACCCACAAGGGTAAAACGGGTAATTCAAAAGTGAAATTGGTAATCCAACATTCTAGAAGTCTAACCCTACTATTCAATTGCTAAATTAACTCAAGAATATGCCAATTCCATTATTCAAGTTAAAACCCCCAATTTGGTATAAACCCCGACTTTCAAGCTCTCAATTCATCACCATAAATGGAAGATTGAAGCCTATTAGTTACTATATTATCAAATATTATACTTAGATTAGTCAAATCCACTAACAATTCTCATTTTAAAAAGCTAAAACATAAATAGTGAAATAGACATCAAAACATATCTTCGTTCTTAAGTGTTATAGGATTTCTAGCATGGATTCAAGTTTAGGAAAAGTAAAGGAATGAATTCTAGGTTAGGGAAATTACCTACAAGACAAATCAATCAAGAACACCCTCAATTTGCCTCAAAGATGCTTAGAAATGATAAATGAAGTGGTAGGAAATGAAGGGTTTTATCTAGGGCATTAAATAAAATCTGGTCCCCGACGTCCATTGTAGTGGTCTAGTTCGCTACAGCTGATCCGCGCCAACTACCCATTGATCGCTACCATGAGTCCACCACAGCAGATTCCAGTCCGCTGTGGTGACTCAACATGACTCCTCACAACTGGCCATAGAGGATCAGGACATGCTAAGGCGGGTCTGTTACAGTGCCTCTGGTGCCGCTACGACGGACACCAGAGACTAGAAAACTTTTGGTTTTCATAGACTAAACCTCAAAATCCGATAATCACCCAAGACCTCCCTAGACACAAACCAGGCGTGCATTCACAAATATAAACACGCTACGAACTCACTCGTGGACTTGGAATTCCCAACGGAGGTCTATTTGACTAGGTCAACACCCAATGGCCAAAGACCAACTTTCCAACCAATAACCCAAAATGCTCCCGAGTGCCTCGGAAACCAAACAGAACATTTCAACAGGACACAATTGACTGCTTGGACTTCTCAGAATCGACGGTCAAACGTCTTTATTCTCTTAACTTAGAATTTCTCAAACCTACCAAAGGAACCAAAACCTATTCGAACTCCTCAAGAGTCGTACCACCCATCCCCCGCAAGTCATAAATAAGTAGTTAAAAAGGCTCGGGGAAGGGTCACCGGGGGTAATTGGGTCAAAAGTGCCATAACGACCAAATGAGTCATTACAAGACTATCCCCTGTGGATAAACCCTTCGCCAGTGGATAAACCCTTCGCCACGACAAAAATCAACATATCCCAAACCCTCACTTCAGTGAGACAAGCTCCCGTCAAGGCAGACATGCCAGAGTGGAAACACGTTCCCTCGGAGCGGACAACAAACACCAGAATAGGGAAAATAGTCCAAACATCAATCATACCCTCGTAACACTCCTGAGACCCCCCGGACACAAACTAAACATATTCATCTATGGAAAAAAATGCTACAAACTTGCTCGTACCCTCATAATTCACATTTCACTTAGCTAAAAGATCATTCTAGAAAACCAAAAAACCAAACTTTACAAATAAATCCACAAAGCACATCTGATTGCCTCGGGAAGCAAACCAATGACTCGACTAAGTCATAAATGACCCTCCAGAACTATCGGAAGCAACGAAACCTAGAAAATAACCTATCTAGCTAAAAGTTAATCTTGAGTCAAACTAACCAACTCTAAGTTTCTTGTTTTGGGCTTTTCATATGAAACGCATATACATAGACCTCGAGATTTGTGCCACCCATCCTTGCACATCACAAACCCCACATAGAGTCTACGGGAAGGTTCAAATAGGAAAATAAGAGTCTTTAGCTAAAAATGACCAGATGGGTCATTACATCAGATACTAATTAAAATAATATTCGTCCTCGAACAGAGAGAAATGATAAGAGGAAACGTACTAAATAAGTGAACAAGCTAGGATATTTTCTTTGCATATCAGACTCGATCTCCCAAGTCGCCTCCTCGACATGATGATGCCTCCACTGAACCTTCACAAAAGTTATCTCATTCGATCTCAACTTTCTCATTTGCCTATCTAAAATAGCCACAGGCTCCTCTTCGAACTCCAAATTTTGATCAAACAATACGGAGTCTCACTAAATGATATAAGAGCCGTCGACATGATACTTCTTCAGCATAGACACATAGAAAACTGGATGAACACCGAAAGACCTGGTAGCAAAGCCAGCTCATATGCCACCTCTCCAACTCTCTGAAGAACTTCAAATGGTCTGATATACCTCAGACTCATCTTTCTCTCTTACAGAATATCATCACACCCTTCATGGATGAGACCTTCAGAAGAACCTTTTCACCTACCATAAATTCTAAGTCTCGGACATTTTGGTCCACATACTCCATCTGCTTGCTCCGCGCTGTCAGGAGTTTGTCCTAGATCACATTCACTATCTCTAATAAATCCCTCAACAAATCAGTTCCCTAAGAATGGACCTCGAATGCATCAAACCAACCAATTAGAGAATGACACCTCCTATCATACAAGGCCTCAAATGGTGCTATATTAATACTGGAGTGATAGTTGTTGTTGTACACAAACTCTGCCAAGGATAAAAACCGGTCCCCATAACTACCAAAATCAATCATGCAGGCTCGTAACATGTCCTGTAATACCTGAATAGTCCGCTCGGACTGACCATCGGTCTGAGGGTAAAAAGTTATCGAGATCTAAGCGAGAGGGAAAAAAGTTATACAAAGTAAACTGAGTACCCCGATCTGATATGATAGAAATATAAAACTCTGTGAAGACAAACAATATCCCGAATGTAGATCATAGACAACTTCTCCTTATTATAAGTCATCTGGACCAGAATGAAATGCACGGACTTGGTAAATCTATGAACAATAACCCAAATAGCATCAAACTTACCCAAAGTCTTGGGCAACCCAACAACGAAATCCATGGCGATTCTCTCCCACTTCCGCTCGGGAATGGACATCCTATGAGACGTACCACAGAGACGCTGGTGCTTATACTTGCCCTGCTAGAAATTTTGACATTGAGACACAAAAACAGTGATGTATCTCTTCATCCTACCCCACCAATAGTGCTACCTCAAATCACGGAACATCATAGTAGAACCTAGATATATCGAATACCTAGTTGTGGGCCTCTTTCATAATCAATCAAGCCAAATCTCCTATATGAGGCACTCGCAATCTACCCTTGATCCTTAAAACAACCTCACTATCAATCATGGCCTCCTTGGCCTCACCACTCATCGCCTTATCTCGCATATTGTACAACCCTACATCATTATATTGGTGAACCTGAATCTGGTCCAAAAGAGATGACCTCGCCTCCACAGAAGATGTAATCCTATCTAGATTTGAAATATCAAGCCTCATGAAATGGTTGGCTAGATATTGGACCTCCAATGCAAAAAGATGCTCAAAAATAGCCAAACAAGGTAAACTCCCCATATTGACTGCTTTTCGGCTAAAAGTATCCGCCACCACATTGGCCTTTCCTGGATTGTATAAAATGGTCATGTAATAATCTTTCAACAAATCCATCCACCGACGCTAGCTAGAATTCAAATTTCTCTGATTAAACACGTGCAGAAGACTACGATAGTCGAGATTCACCTCACAATGAACACCATACAAGTAATTCCTCCAAATCATGAACAGGGTAATTCTTCTCGTTCACCTTCAACTGCCTCGATGCGTAAGCAATAAATTTACCCTCATGCATCAGCACACAACCCAACCCAATCCTAGAATATCACAATACACAGTAAAGATCTTCCCCTTCAACAAAGGGATAAAATTGGGGTTGTGGTCAAAAGAGTCTTGAGCATTTTAAAGCTCTTCTCACACTTATCATACCATTGAAATGACACTTCCTTTTGAGTCAAACACGTCAGATGCGAAGCAATAGAAGAGAAACTCTTGATGAACCGACAATAACAGCTAGCAAGACCTATGAAACTCTGAATATCCATCACAGAAGTCGGTCTAGGCCAGTTCCTGATTGCCTCTATCTTCTTAGGGTCTAACATAATCCCATTCTTGGATAGTACGTGTCTTCAGAATGCCATAAAACTCAACTAGAACTCACATTTCAATAACTTAGCATATAACTTCTTCTACTTCAAAATCCCAAGAACCTCTCTCAGATGGCGTTTATAGTCCTCCCGACTTTTGAATATATCAGGATGTCATCAATAAGCACAATTACAAAAGAATCCAAGTACAACTTAAATATCACATTCATCAAGTCCATGAATGATATAGTTGCATTGGAAAGTCCAAATGATATCACCAAGAACCGATAATGCCCATAACAAGTCCGGAAAGCCATTTTGGGAACATTCTCGACATGGATCTTTAACTGATGATACTCAGACCTCAAGTCAATCTTCAAAAACACAGAAGGACCCTAGAGCTAATAAAATAGTTCATGAATACATGAAATCGGATACTTGTTTCTGATGGTGACCTTGTTCAACTGTCTATAATCAATGCACATACATATGGTGCCATCATTCTTCTTCACGAACAAGACATGAGCTCCCCATGGAAATACACTCGATCGAATAAAGCCATTACTCAACAAATCTTGAAGTTTCTCCTTCAACTTTGCTGGATCCATATGGTATGAAGGAATGGAAATAAGTCGGCTACCTGCCTCAAGATCAATATAGAAGTCAATATCTCTATCTGGTGGCATACCCGACAAATCTGAAGGAAAGACCTCCGCAAACTCACTAACTACCAGAATAGGATCAAAAAAAGAAGTCTCTACACTCATATCCCAAATATGAGCAAGATAAGCTAAACAATCATGGTCCACTAACTTCCTAGCCCAAATATAAGAAATAACCTTCCTAAGAGTAGGGATAGAAGCGTCTCTCCACTCTAACCTCGGATGACTAGGCATAGCTAGCGTGATCGTCTTGTAATAGCAATCTAGAATTGCATGATATGGTGATAGACAATCCATACCCAAGATCAAATAAAAATCCACCGTATCTAAGATAACCAAATCTACCCAAGTGTCATAACCCATGAAAGTAACTATACAAATGTGATATACTCTATCTACAATTATAGAATCACCGACTGGTGTAGACACACAAATAGGAACATTAAGCATATCACACCACATCTCCAATTTAGCAGAAAAGTAGGCAGACACATAAGAGAAGGTAGACCCTAGATCAAATAACACAGTAGCAGACCGATGATTGACTGAGATAATACATGTGATGACCTATATCGGATGCCTCAGCCTCGACCCTACCAGGTAATGCATAGCAATGGGTTTGTCCTACCTCGACTCCATGGTATGCTAATATTTCTAACTTTTTGGTTACTAGTCTCATTCTTGAAGAGCTTAAAAACTATTAGAAGAAGAAATTCTTAAAAGACTATTGCTAGTATCTCTGGGATGAGCCGTACTTATTCCGAACCTGAACTGATAAATATGATTCTGAGATGTGTTTCTGAAGATGAGGTGATGTCTAATCTGAAGGTATGCCATGACTCTCTGGTGGGGGTCATCATAGTAGGAATAGGAGAGCGGCTAAGGTTCTGGAATGTGGGTATTACTGGCCTACGTTTCAACTCAATGAGATGGATGAGTTTAGGTATCAACCATATGAATGTGCAGCCCTGTATAAGGAAAGAATGAAGCATTACCATGATAAAAAGATTTTGACGCGGGACTTTCAACCTAAAGTTGATGTCCTACATTTCAATTAAAGGCTGAAACTCTTCCACAACAAGATAAAATTGAAATGGTCCGGGCCATTCCAAGTGGTGAGTGTTTCACCTAATGGCTCGATGGAATTGAAGTCTAGATATGGGACTCGAACCTTTAGAGTAAATTTCCACATGGTGAAATATCACCATGGCTGAATTTGTGGTGACAAGATCATATATAGGCACCATCTAAAGCATGGATATACTCCTGAATAAACGGGTAACACTGTCATGCCACGACGTTAAATCAAGCGCTTCTTGGGAGGCAACCCAAGTTTAAATTTTTATATTTTTTCTTTATTTTCTTTTCTTTCAGTTTGTTTTGAGTGTTTTTGGGTGTATAATGTTTGCCGGTATTGTAGGAAGTCCAGGTCTCAGGAAAAATATATAGGTGTGCAGGTGTTCAGGCATTCAGGACATAGGGAAAAATACAGACCGTATAAAATTTGATGGTCCATCAATTTCTACAAAGGGTGGCTTGAAGTTGCTCATTGCTTTTCTCGACTTGGTGACGATCGCATTCGATGTACTGTATAAAATTTGATGGTCCGTACTTTTTGGTCATGTCATTAATGATAGAAAGGTGTGTTTTCTTAATTAAGCACCTGAAAATAATTCAACGGTACCATTAAATTTTTTATGGACCATCTAATAATCATGCCAGAAAAGTCCAAAACATTAAAACTACTCTGATGCTCTTTCTTTCCCATTTCATGTAAAAAATTCAAACACACACACACACTCTTCTCCCATACCCGATTGACCCTAAACCTCCATTACACTCTATAAGTCATCCATACTCCACCATCCACACACATCCCACACGTCCCTATTCCCTACATACAACCCTACCCCAAAATAATAGAGCATCTGCACACTGGGGCACTGGGTTCCATTTTATTTTCTTGAAAGCTTGCAATCAATCAGGTACGTTGATGTTCTATCCTCACTCTTGATGCAATGTAATGGTACGAGTTGATGTTGTGCATTGTGGGTAGAATTCATACACCTAGAGTTTCGGAAATTAATTATGAGACTTGGTTTGTTGTGAAGTATGTTGAACAGTTTGGTTGGGGGTGAGGTATTTGGTATGTTTGTTGTAGATTAAGGCTAGTGGGATGAGAATTTTGTACCGCCATTCAGTCGCGGAAATTTTGATCCACATTCATGTCGATTCATCATGCCCGCCAACTGTTCGTGATAATGACTCTGAAGAATGGATGAATGAAAGGAATGGAAGTCTGAATAACTTCCAATGGGTCGGAGAGAATTTTTATAAACAACTACACCCTTGATTTTTGAAATTGTTATACCCTCCAAAATCTTGATAATGAACCAATGAGCTAATAATGTAAAAAAGATGGTGAAGTTTGAGTAACCCGAACCTCGACACCCTGAATCAAGTAAAACGAAAGTATGGAAACATGTGTTTGTACAAGTCGGATAGTTGCACGTATGTAAAGGAATAGCTAAAGTGATACCAAATTTTTTTTAGTGGTACCTGATGTAAAGAAGGTCGTGAGCTTAAGTGTCCAACATGAGCCACGAGGTGATTTGCTGGGAGTGTCAAAGATTGACAATCGTCCTATGGTTATATGCTTAATTTGGAATAGAGTGTGGAATGGAGTTGAATAAAAGACTTGAAGATCCAAGAAGTGCCATTAATATTCGGCTTTTATGTAGGTCTTGGCCGAGACCATCTTTTAGCTTGCTTTTAATTTCTAGCTTAATTACTAGTTTCCCTTTTATCTTATTTACTAGGCCTTGTAATGAAATAGGATCACTAAGCCAAAACCATCTAGAAAGAGAAGCTTCCAACGTCTCCCAATGAGGTAATTCATGAACTAGCTAGTTCATGCACTAATCTACATGGATGACACAAAAGGTTGTCCTAGAGAACATGAAGGGTTGGTCGAGTATCTCCCCCATTCAGCCGAGATATATGGATGACACAAAAGGATGGCCTAGAGAACATGAAGGGTTGGTCGAACATCTCCCCCATTCGGCCAAGATACATGCTTGTATCTTTCTTGTTTCCTCTTCTAGAAGGTCTAGAACTAGTATAAATAGGAGATGTAATTGATGTAAGGGGACATTAGAGTTTTATGAAATATATATGAGTTTACTCAAACTTGCTAAGTTTTCAACTTTTGTATTGTTATCTTAGTCCGAAATTTTGTAGTCCAACCGTTGGTCCTTTTGTGGTCCAAACTCCGGCCCTTTTGTGGGCCACCCCTTGGTCCTTTTGTGGTCCAGACCCTTGGTGTAAGTCTAGTTAAAACTTTTGTTATCTAACTATACCCAAGCTAAGGTTCTATCCGTCTACTTGTTACAAGCACATTGAAGGTCTTCTCGGCCTACATTACCTTACCCGCACACAAATTTGTTTATCAATTTCGTGCCCCATTCTTGTCCAAACTTCCCAATTCCTTGCACCCCAATATATGCCAACACATCCCCAACTCACACCCAAAAGTCGTCAACCGACTCCTCCCACAAATACCCAAAACCTCTAACCAATTCCCCATAGTCCCGATCGCACCACTATTCCACCAATCTTACTATCCCGACTAGTTTCCGCCACCTTACCACCACTGAAACACCAAATACCAACCACCAACATAACTTACAATGTGTCTAGTTCTTCCTCTCTAAATACCTTAGCCCAAAACCCTCTAAATTCACTCGTACATCCCCTATCAAACACACACTGCCCGAAAACCCACCAACCTCCATTTGACCCCCATTTTCGTATCCCCCCATTCCCAATCCATCTTCGACCCACCTAACCATACAATCCCCTTCTTATAAACATCTGTTTGGTATCAAAGAAAGGCTTTCCCGTCCCATGCCTTGACGCTATGTCTAATATGAATGAAGAACTTCTGAGGACCATAAGTGACCTTATTGCGAAACAAATGCAACTCTTGAGAAGAGAGTTTGCGGAGCGTGCCGTGATGAATGTTGTTGAGTCCAGGGAGGAGGTTGCACAAAACAACCCAAGGCATGAAATAGAAGATGTCCAAGAGAACCTGAGGCATGAAAGGGAAGATGACCGATGCCTACGATTTGATCTTCCAAACATTGAAAGAAATATGGACCCGGAAGAGTTCCTTGAATGGTTAAGGGATATTGAGAGGCTTTTCAAATACAACCAATATGATGACCACAAGTGTTTTAAGGTTGCTACATTGAAGTTGAAGGAATTCATTTCTGTGTGGTATGAAAACCTCAAAACAAGCCAGATGAGGAATGGGAAGACCAAGATTGAATGTTGGGACAAAGTAAAGAAACATTTGAAGAAGCATTTCATGCCAAGGGAGTATGAACAAGACCTATACCTCAAGCTCACCAAACTTCGTCAAGCAGTTCTTAAAGTTGAGGAATACGTTCGAGAGTTCGAGAAAGTCACCATGCTTCGTGACTTAGAAAAAAAGGAGGCTCAAAGGATTGCACGATTAATTGGAGGCTTAAATGTGGCGATTCAAGAAAATGTTAAATTTGCAACATACAACACATTTGAAGACGTATGTCACTTAGTCCTCAAGTTTGAAACACAACAAAAGAAAGGTACCGCAAAAACCTATGTAAAGCCCACCAATGTCAAGAGTGTGGGGATTCCTTTGTTATTGAAGAACCGAAGTCGATGTTCATCTTGTGAAGGAGGGTGAAAGTTTAGTACTCCAATGTGTGTTGACTATTTTACACTTCATTCAAGGTAAATGACAAGGTATATAATATGATAATTGATGGAGGAAGTTGTGCCAATATGGCCTCCGTGGAAATGGTGGACAAATTGAAACTACCTACCCGCAGCCATTCTAATCCACATGCTCTCCAATGGTTGAACAAAGACAAAGGGCTAAAGGTAATGAAACAAGCTCTTGTTAGTTTTCGAGTTGGTAAGTCTGAAGATGAGATATGGTGTGACATCCTACCTATAGATGTTTATCATATTTTATTGGGTTGGCCATGGCAATTTGATAGGAAAGTGCAACATGATAGATAAAAGAATATCTATTCTTCTCAAAAGGATGATAAGAAGATTCGGTTGATACCATTGTCACCTAGTGAGGTGAAGAAAATGAAGATCCAAAATGACAAGAAACATAAGGAAAAGTCTGAGGCCCTCTTGCTTAAAGCATCGAAGATAGAAGAAGAATTAAAGAAGGGAAGTTCTATAGGTTCATTGGTGCATGAGGAGAAGAAGAGTCTTGTGGGAGATATGGTTGAAGATGCCGACTAGAATGAACTCTTGAAGAAATCTGAAGATGTGATTCCGGATAATCTTGCACCCAGATTACCACCAATTAGAACCTATAGATACCATCGGGAAGAGGCCAAGGATTTGCAAGAACAAATGAAAGAATTACTAGACAAAGGCGTTGTCCAAGAAAACCTTAGTCCATGTGCGGTACCCGCCTTGTTGGTACAAATGAAAGATGGAACTTGGCGCATGAGAATTGATAGTCGAGCGGTCAAAAACATCACCGTGAAGTACAGGTTTCCTATGCCAAGATTGGATGATATTTGGGATGAATTTAGTGGGGCCAATTTTTTATCCAAGATAGATTTGAGGAGTAGCTACCATTAAATGAGGATACGAGAGGAAGGTAAATGGAAGATGGCTTCCAAAACCAAGTATGGCTTGTACGAATGGCTTGTGATTCCATTTGGATTGTGGAATGCTCCCATCTCTATCACGAGGCTCATACATGAGGTGCTATGACCATTCGTGGGGTACATAGTATCCTCCGAGGGCATTCATGTGGATCCATCCAAGATGGAAACAATCCGGAGTTGGCCCGAGCCTACGAATGTAAGTGAGGTATAAAGTTTCCATGGTTTGGCTCATCATTTCACTCGAGATTGTTGTACCCTTGTTGTCCCTATCATTTAACAAATGAGAAAGGGTGAGTTAAAATGGTCCAGTGCAAAGAACTTTGGAAACCTTGAAGGGAAGGATATGTGAAGCACTGACTCTAGACCATGAGAAGCTATTCGAAATTGAGTGTGATGCTACTGGAATTGGTGTTGGTGCCATCTTGATTCAAGACAAAAGATTATTTTCTTTCTCAAGTGGAAAATTGGGTGGTGCACGGCTCAACCATTCTACTTATGACAAATAATTTTGTATTGTGAGATCCTTGGTGCAATGGGGACATTATTAGAAGTCAAAACTATTTGTCTTGTATTTGGATCATTTGGTTTGGCCATACATAGATGACGAGAATTTGAGGGCCAATTTTGTTTAAGGATGGGAGTATGATGTAAAGAAGGTCGTGAGCTTAAGTGTCCAACCTAAGCCACAAGGGGATTTTCTAAGAGTGCCGAATGTTGCCAATCATCCTATGGTGATATTCTTAATGTAGAATGTAGTGTGGAATGGAGTTGAAGAAAAGACTTGAAGAGCCAAGAAGTGCCATTAATTTTTAGCTTTTATGTATGTCTTGGCCGAGACCATAATTTAGATTGATTTTAATTTCTAGCGTAATTACTAGTTTTCCTATTAGCTTAATTACTAGATCTTGTAATAAAATAGGATAACTAAGCCGAGAACCATCTAGAAAGAGAAGCTTCCAACGTCTCACAATGAGGTAATTCATGAACTAGCTAGTTCATGCACTTAACTACATGGATGATACAAAAGGTTGGCCTAGAGAACATGAAGGGTTAGTTGAGCATCTCCCCCATTCAGCCAAGATACATGGATGCCATAAAAGGGTGGCCTAGAGAACATGAAGGATTGGTCGATTACCTCCTCCATTCGGCCAAGATACATGTTTGTATCTTCTTGTTTCCTCTTCTAGAATGTCTAGAACTAGTATAAATAGGAGATGTAATTTATGTAAGGGGACATTAGAGTTTTATGAAATATATTTGAGTTTACTCAAATTTGCTATGTTTTCAACTTTTGTGTTGTTATCTTAGTCAGACATTTTGTGGTCCAAACCTTGGTCCTTTTGTGGTCCAAACCCCGGTCCTTTTGTGGGCCACCCCTTGGTCCTTTTGTGGTCCAAACCCTTGGTGTAATTATAGTTAGAAATTTTATGATCTAATTATATCCAAGCCAAGGTTTTATCCGGTTACTGGTTATAAACATATTGAAGGTCTTCTCGGCCTACATTACCATACCCGCACAGGAATTTGTTTATCAATATTGTGCCCCATCCTTGTCCAAACTGCCTAATTCCTTGCACCCCAATACATGAATATCACTAGTTTTTCATTTTGAGCCTACAAGCCTATTCTTTGACTAGACGCAAATAAGCCTATACCCTTTATTCTAAATATCCCTATTTTTACACTTGGTCCCTCCTTGACACTTTAAATGATGAAGAATACGTTAAAAGCCTATGTTCTGGGTGATATGTGAAATGTGGAAAAATGAGGCTTATCCATAAAGGTTGGGTAGACGTTAGTTTCCTAGTTACTGAAAACGGTGTGGTGGTTCTAAAAAAGGGTAATAGAAAAAAAAGAGGGAAGAAGATAATGAAAATTGGTATAAAAAGAAGTAGAGTAGTAGATAAACCACACGGAGGCAACAAAAGAAAGAGGGAAGAAAAAAAGGTCATAAAAGATTAAATAAGTGTAGTATTCAAGGAGGGTAAGTCATTGTTGTCCAAATATACATCCTACTCGTCCCTAACCCTACATTACAACCTAGAAATGATCCTAATGTGATCACAGTTGAATTGTCCGAAGTCGAAGGTGTTTAGCTTGAGAACTTCTTTGTGAGTGTTTAGCTTGAGAACTTCTTTGTGAGTGTTTAGATTGAGAACTTCTTTGTGAGTGTAATGTTTCTCTTCTTTATAGTCTTTTGTCCTATTTGTTTGTACATATGTGTGTTGGCACATTCTTTGGTATATGTTAGGACATAAGGGTTGGTAAAGTGATTGATTTCCCGTAAATTGAGATTCATGCGCGCAATGGTTCCTGTAATAACTTAATGTCATTAATTGAAACTTCATTGTTAGTTACAACAGTCTTGAGTCATACATATTTTTTATTATTGTGGATATGGGGGGAGTCATTTTTTTACGAGAGATGCGTCGATACTTACTTGCCAAAACCACTATAGACATTTTTACTTAGTGATATCTGAGCATTTGTGTTAGTATTATGTGTCATTGTACTTGCTTTAGGACAAGCAGAGACTTTAAGTTGGGGGTGTTGATGTGTTGTATAAGTTTTACTTATTTTAGTCAAGTTTATGTCGTTTTGATGTATTTTATTTATGTTTCAGGTAATTGATGTAAAGAAAGCAAAAACAAGGAAAATCAAGCAAAGTCCCTAATTTTGAGGATTGTACGGACCGTACAATTAGATTGTAACATGTTCTGATAGAAAAAAGTAGAGATCTTACAAGTGGACAGATGTGGGACGGTGGGATTTGACGGTCCATCAATATTTTGACAGACTGGATAATCCTGCGTCATTTCCATTAATGTAAGAAGAGAAATTCTCAGAAATGTTTTACGGTTCCATCAAAGTTTTGACTGACCATATTTTCTGGCCATCTATATACACCGTCAAATAACATACAGACCGTACTTAATTGTACGTTCCATCAAATTTAGCGACAGAGGCTGTTTTGTCATGTTTTAATTTCAAGTTTTTGACTTGTATAAATAGTTTTTAGGATTTCATAATTATTTTATCATTAGTTTTAAGACTTGTATCGATAGTATCAAGTATTGAGCGTATTTGAAGGTTTTCAATAACAAGTTATGGTTGTTTAGTCTTCGAATTCCATTGTAAGTTCAAATGACAATTTCAAGTCTTTTTGTTGTCTATGAGTACCTAATCTCTTCTCTGATTTGTGAACCCAATGGTGGGTGTTATGTGAATAGGTTTTTCTTACTGATATACAAATCGTGGATTGTTATTATTTAATTATTTCTTATTCATTCATGTTGATTACTGGTTGCAAACATTAATCTAAGCCAATAAATTCTGCTTTTCATGGGAAAGTTAGTAGGGTTTTGTAGAAATAATTAACAAGAACTCGGGATATTAGCTCTCATTTAATAAATTCACTTAGAAATAAGAGGAGTTTTACTTGGAATAATTAATCGTTCTTAAAATCAATCTTATACATTTGAGAAAATCATGAAAATATATACTTGTTAACTATTGGGAAATATTAGAAAGTAACATAGAGATTAAGTACATACAATACAGAATCAATGAGGAGTATATCACGTTAATACCTAGAGCATAACATCTAACCTAAGCGGGGATACAATTTTGGTTTCTTAATCATCTAAATTTATATCAAGTCAATATAGCTTTTAGAATTATTCGATTCTTTACAACCTTTATGAAATTAGAACAAAGTGTACCTCAAGTAATTCTATACGATAGTAACCTTTTCTCACCATATTCCCTGTGGGATTCGACCCGGACCTTGTTGGGTTAATATATTTGATAACGTCCACTTTATGCCATAACTTAGGTATAATTTGAGCATATCAACAATCCAAAAGTGACTCCGGGCCCACGAGGGAAAAATTAGAAGTGTAGTTTAGAAATATGCTACCCAAGGTCTAAATAGTCATATCCTTATATTTGATAAAAAAAAAACTAATCACAATTTGGCCTTCAATTACCCTATTCATCAAAATCCCAAATTTTGGAAGAATCCTAATTATCAAATAGGAATCGTGGATTTAAATTAGAAATTCATGCTTAGTAGTAGTTTACCCATTTATTAACAAATCTAAACAGAAGAATCAACAATAAAGGCCTAAATCTTGGCATTAATTCATGAAAAATAAATTAGAAACTTGGGTTTAAAACCCTACCATTTTTTTTTACCCAAAACAAGATTTTAATCCACAAAATATGTAAGGAAACATGATAATATAAGTAATACAAGGTTGAAATCTTACCTCATAATAGAAATGGTCGAAATACCCTTGATTCTCGCCAAAACCAAGCTTAGAAATTGAGTTTTTTGAAAAGTGAAAACTATAATTCAAACTAAGCGTTTTAACATTTTGATACCAACAATTTATGCTTCTGTGGACCATTCCTCATAGAAGCAGCCTCAATTCTTTGGGGAAATTGCCGCAGGAGCAGCTTCCACTTACTAGACGAAATGTCCCAGAAGTCGTTGAAGTCTGTAGATATGGCCTCACACCTGCGCCAAGGGTTCCACAAAAGTGGCCCTTCCTAGTTCCCCAATCCTTCGCATATGCGGACCGACTTTTGCAGAAGCGGCTCCGCAGGTACAGCCAAAATATTGCAGGGGAGATTACACCAACAACACCAATCAAAAAACAATGAATTTTCCACTCCAACACCCAAAACTCACCCGAGACCTCCCTGATACAAACTAAATATTCTACCAAAGTATAAACGATGCTACGGACTTGCTCGCTGTAATGACCCATCCGGTCATTGTTAGCTAAAGACACTTAATTGACTATTTTACCCTTTCCATAGACTCTGTGTGGGATTTGTGATGTACGGGAATGGGTGACATGGAGGCCAAGGTTTATTTATGTGATTTTCATATGAAAACCCAAAATACGATCCTCAAAGTTAAATAGTTTGACTCAAACTGGACATTCAAGTATATGGGTTCATTTTCAGGTTCTGTCACATTTGGTATTTTCGGAGAATAATTTATGACTTGGTCAAGTCATTGATTCACTTCCCGTGACAATTAGATGTACTTAGTGGTCTTAACAGTGAAATTGTGATATTTGGCTAATTTAGGCGATTCTTTAGTAAAGTATATATTACCTTAGTTAGACGGGAATCCGAGGGTGCGAGAGAGTTTGTAGCACTGTTTACCTTGGGAGAGCTTGTCTGGTTTGGCGTCCGGGGTATCTCAGGAGTGTTTCAGGTATTTACTGAAAGTTTGGAAATATTCCATATTGCTAGTTTCTGGTGTCCGCCCCAGTGGTACTGTTGTCCTCTCCTACATGTCCGCCTCTGCGGAGGTTGACTCACAAAAGTGGGTTCTTAGATTTTTTGAGTGTTTCTCCCTAGCGAGGGTTTTAATGCAGAGGCGAATGCGCCATAGCAAAGTATTTTTTCGTTGTTGCTCTAAGGCGAGGTGTCAAGTAATGTGCCTCAGTGAGCTTTTTGTCCGCTGAAGCGAGATTGCGCCAGCGAAGTCGATTCTGCTGGAGTGTAATCGTTGTTTCAAAGAGCCTAGGTCGAAATCACTTTTCCCAAATACCGCATCTCGGTTCTAGGGTTGTCCATGGGGGAATCATGAAGGTTGGGGTCAAGTTCTTCATTAGAGGTATAATTCTTCACCCTTTGTGATTTTATTTCATATTTTAAGGCTCTAGTATTGGTATAGACTTTAATTTTGGATAATGAGTTCTAATATTCATGATAGAATAAGAGAGGATGAGACTTTGATTTAAGGGTGTTTTATGGATTAGGTTACTTTAATATTGTAAATTAGTAATGGAATATGATAGATAATCATGTTGTGGAGTTTAATTTGATTATACAAATTCTTTTTGATTTGGGGGAAATTCTAGGGTTTATGATTTGAGGTTTTTTTAAGTTGTTCAATTGAAGGTCCAAATGAGCTTAGGATTCTAATTAACTTAAGGATATGATTACCTAGTATGTGTTCATACTTTTTCACTAATAAAGTTTGAGTCTTGATGACGTGGGCCCGGGCTTGCTTGTTGAAGTTTTGATTTGTTTAAGGACTAAGTCCTTGTATTATGTGTAAGCTTTATATTATCGAATAGTATATGTGTTACGACTAAACTGTGATGACGGTTGATTTAGAGAATCAGCCTTCAGATGGTTTCGACTACTATTGATTGGGTTTGTCGCCATTATGTGGGCTCATCGCCATACTTGTTATTGTTATGTTTATTCATCACATGTGATTTCTATATGAGATCATGATCGTACTTAGATTATATGTTATTGAATTCTTGAAAGCATGTGATAGACATCTCTGTATTTGATTGCATCTCATTACATATTGATTTCTTGCCTTGAATTGCCATTTGCATTCATACACTCATGGTTCTGATAATATTAATTTGGAGTGGTATGAAAATGTTGTGGTCTAAGGGATCGGGAAGGTACGAATACTTATGAGATTGGCAATATTGATTGATAATGATACTACAGCCACAGAGTTGGGATTCGATGGGAAATTTCGGATGGTGATGATACGCGGGGGAATGGGTTGCACGCCTGCAACAATTATTATAGCCAAGATCCCATGGTGAAATTCCGAAGGAGTATATGGACTTTGTGGGTCCCCCATGGGTGTGCAGTTTATAAAATTTGAACGTTTGTATATTTGATGATAAAGGTACCTGTCATATGCATTGCATTCATATCATACATTCATTATGCATTCATTATTTGTGGCTCGGTAATATGATATGGATTGGTTATTGGAACTTGGGCGATACCCGAATAAATTATTGGAGTGATTGTATTCGACTGGATTGGGTGCCATGATTGGCATGTTCTCTGTGTAATGGTTGTGTGGTTACCCCTTTATGAGTCTGAGTACTCATTGTTGAACTATGTATGGTCAGTAGATCTAGTTGGTAGTACTATCATGTCGGTCATTAGAGAACTGAACAAGTCTTGTATTGCATGATAATTGGTAACCTTATTTGATTGAGAGTCTTGTAAAGAACTGATCGGCATGTTGTTGTGGTAACTGGAATATTGTCGTGGTTGTTAAATGACTTGTATATTGTCACGACCCAAATCACGGGCGTCGTAGTGGCACCTACACAATCTCCCCGGTAGGCGAACTAATTTCCCAAAACAATCTTTAAAAAGGTTTTAAACAATGCTGAAGAGAATAAAATTTCAATCGAGAAGAAACTTATTGAATCATAAGACAACAGATTTGTACAACAAAATTTTCTTCCCCAGAACCTGGTGTAACTTATACATGGACTGTACGATACAATATCTGAATGCGAAAAATAACAATATTGCTCGAATGAAGGAAAAATTTACATAAGATAGAAACTAAGGCCACTGAATAGCGTAGTCTGCCTCAACTTCCCATGCTCCAAAATGCAACCTAATAGACTTGATAGATGCATCTAGAAAAGATACAGCAAGTGTAGCATGAGTACAGAATGTACCCTCATAGACATTATAGCCCGACAACGACGGAAGCTACATAATTAAAGATAAATACCAAGTTGAGACCACATAATCCTATCACTAGCAAATCAATAAGCCGAATAAGTCATGCTACTTACAGAACAGATCATAGAATTTACAATTAGTCTAATCTCATAGAGGTTCACTAACACGTATGATTTATAATGCGTAAGTTTACCATTCATATTGGCACCACACACATCAAGTTATACAAGTCATGTAGCTAACAATCCTCAAATATGTCATGAAACACTTAATTCCATATACGTTCATATTTCCCAGTAATCCTCTAATCTCACACCTAGACTTAGTAATGTCAGAAATCATATTAGGCCCTACCACACTGTTTAATAACACAAGTAAGTCAGATGCACAGTTTATTATTCCATTTCCTTAGACCATCCACAAGATAACACGTAGGATAAAGAACACATAATTTGTAATTATACCACTAGTCTTAAACCTAAGTATGGCCAAATCCAATTACAAACAAAACACTCTTTTAGTATATTAGACTCTTACCGCAATGAATAAGTAGTTCCCTAACCCTTACTTTCACCTTCAAACATAAATTACAAATTAGACATCTTTAATCCCAACACATAACCCAACCCCACGGTTATACCCATAATCCATGCTAGACCATTAAGCATTGACCTAGTTGCCCACTAAGAAATTACAAGCCAATGAATCCACTAATACAGATAAGTTCAACATCGACTACCAGACACATAAAGAGTAGCCACACAGCCAATCCACAGAGAGCAAGCCAATAGGCAACCAAATAGGTCCACATAATTGATTTAATCAATGATCTCATATATGAGTAAATCACCCCTAGTTCCACTTACAAATCCATGCCATGTTATCACACCACAAGTAATCAATGTATTAATGAATCTATGATTGAGGATGCAATGCATATACAAGGTACCTTTCTCAATCCAGTGTACAGTATGTCGAGGTTTATTATGATCCGTACACCCATGGGGGACCATTGAAGTCCATATACCCCTCCGCTCTGGAATAACTTATCGGATCACGGAGCCCAGCTCTTAGCTGTAATAATATCATGTTGCAAGCGTGGACCTACAATCCCCGCATATCAATATCATCGTAGTGTTGCCATAATCTCAAAAGTGTTCTTACCTTTTCAGCCTCTTGGGGCCATAGCATATCCATACCACTCTCATATCGATACCACAGAACCATGAATGTATGAATGTAAATGAAAATATAAGGCAAGATATCATAATACAATAAGATGCAACCAAATAAGAGATGAAAATATCATATATGCCTTAAAGAATTCAATACAAATATACAATCCAAGTACATTTCAAGATATCATATCGAAAGCATGTGTAATGAGTAAACATATCAAACAACTATGGCAATAATCCCACATGTGGTGACAAGCCCAAATAATCAGCAGTCGGAACCAGCACAAGACTAATCCCCAAACCCCATCATCACGGTTCAACATCGGTACCCTCTTAAACGTTCATCACAATTGTCTGAGTGGGACCCCCAAACACGCCTAATACCCCTAAATATTTATAACTAATTACGCATTTCTATCGAAGTCTCGAAAAACTAAACTGTAGCCTACCCCAATACCGAGCATGGACCATGAGCGGTTGATCCTTAATGCGTGTTTCTGAATCTTCGTGACTCCTATTAGCGAACTTAGTCTAACACTCAAATTCTACATATTAATATCAAGACAAACACATAAGGACATAGTTCTCAACCAAACACAAAACACCTACACCCCCATCCCCGGCCCATGATGTCAAAATCCACACTTTATTACTAAAAATGTCTTTAAACGTGATTATTAGGTATAACCTGAAATTAATTTGAAAGAAAATTTCATTTAGGTCCTCAATTTCATATTACCCAAGAAACCCCAATATGTAACCCTAGGTTCTTTCCTAATTAAAGAAAAGGTTCTGTAATCAAATTAAACATTACAACATGGTCAGATTTTACCCATTTTTTTTACATCATAAGATCTTGGTTCTATCAAATTCAAATACCAAAGAGTCTTTAATTCATGTTTTCTATTATATGCTTTACCCCAAGCACCATAAACATATAATAACAATCATAAGGAAGGAAAGATTACATTTCAAGAGGAAGTTTTGGCAAAATGGACAGGGAGGCTCCTCAGGTCAGCTCTCATTCGAGGAAAACAATTTTTGGGGAAAGATGAGATAATTTAGGGCTTTTAAAACAAACTGATTATCAGCGCTTTCGCCATGGCAGACTCGATTCTGCCAGCATGGATGCACTACGATAAATAATGGGATCATTGGGGCAAAGGCACTTGACACCTCATCTAAACGCCGGGGCAGAAAATTCTCCGTTGGAGCGGATGCCAGCGGACACGATTCCGTCAGGGCAGAAATAGTCTTTTCAGGAACACTTCACTTTGATCAAATTCCTTTCCAAATCCATAGGAGTTACTTAAGTTATGATTCCCACTAGTATTTTCATCAGCGAATTCCCGGAGGAGAGTTATAAGTTATAAGAAAATTAGGTAGAAAGTTCATAACGACTGAACGGGTCATTACATACATTATGCATGTGTAGATCCCCTCCCTAAAAAATGATAAATAGTGTGTGCTTCTACTTAGAGCTTATTGAGGATTTTAAATGACTAATATTTATCCTGCCCTTACTTGTATAGAACCGTAATCAACCAAAATGTGTTAGAGGAATAAGAAGTTAATGTGTTATGATTAGACTAATTGTGATACCCCGTGAAAAGGATTATGATAATTTGTTGTGTATGAGATTCAACTTGTCCTATTTGATGATTGGATAGCTTAGGTAGGTGGTGACAACATGAATATGATTTATATAGAGTTTACTGATGGATTGGTAAAGAGTGTGGGGTCCTTGCATTGAATATGAACTGAATTGTGCTTGACTATGGTTGAAGTCTTACGTGAATAAGGTGACTTATTAATTCTATGGATTTTATGTGAATAATGTGACTTACATTGATTATTGAATAGTCTAGTATAGGATTACTTGATATTTATCTCTATTGAGCGTCTTCCGTCGATGTCAATCTATGATGCCTATGGGGTATTATATGCTCATACTACACTTGTTACATTCTTTCTATATGCAGATACAACTCCATATACCAGTTCGGAACCTCGAGTTCGAGTTCGAGCCGGTTGATTATCAGTTTTCAAGGTGAGGATGCTACCTTCCAGTATGTCCTTGGATTTCATCTATCTTTCCTTGTTTTTATTTTTATTTGAGAGACATGTTCAAACTTAGACTATGTTCTTTATCAGTTTGAGTTATGTATTGACAGTTAGAGCTCTTATATTATTGACTAGATCTTTTGGGGTTGTATTTGATGTTTCAGAATTATGTTCTACATATATTATGATCGACAACTTATATAAGTATTATGTTATGTTTCCGCATTAATTTCTTATATTATGCTAATGAGTTGGGAGTGGTTTGACTATCAGAGAAAAAGTGTAGGTGCCACCATGATTCTTAAAAAGGATAGTGACAAATTTGGTATCATAGCTTTAGGTTAAACGGTCTTAAATACAAGAGCAATGTCTAGTAGAGTCTCAAGAATTGGTGCAGAGACGTCCATACTTATCTTCGAAAAGCTATGAGACATTTAGAAAACTTCAATTTCTTCATTCCTTTCGTGCTAAGTTGAATCAAATTGGTATCTGAAACTTCTTCTTCTTATTCTATTATTGATGGTGGTGACATGCTCTTAAATTCATATGTGAGTGATTCAATATGGCATAGCGCTATAGGATATGAGATGTGTTACCATGATACAGACGCGTGGCCAAGTTTAGTCTTCAGCTAGGAATTGAAGGTATAGTTGATTGGGGTTATGATTGTCACTCCTAAATTTGGTGATATTCTTGGAATGTGGGAATGATAATACAGAGGTGCAAGAGAAAGAAATTGAATGGATCAATCTCTGGTATATGACGGGAAAAATTAGTATCTAATGCACTTATTAGGTTATGTTGCAAAATATACGAGGGTGGATGTTGTATAAGTTATGAAAGATTTAGTTGGCTTCGACTTGATCGAATTGTGGTAGCAGAGTAAGATCTAATGATTATGGGTTCCTTTAAGCAATGAATATATGTTCTGGGGTAGGTGGCATGGTAATTTGTGGCGAGTGAAGCTTATGGAAATAGACAGTTGTGTTGCTCCAAATAAGGAGTGTGTTCATAGGGTCTCTTGGTGTTTGAAGTTAGTGATAAAAAGGGATTGATAAAACCAAGAGATTGTTAATTTGGGAGTTATTTTGCAGCGTTTTAGTATAGAGTAAGTGTAAGTGATTTTATATAAGTTGGTACGTTGGACTACGTCATAGGCTAATGGAAGCTAGAGATCAACTAATAGGAATGACTCTAACACTGGACATGTGTGGTGTTCTATTTAAGGAATTATTTGGTATTGCATCTAGTTATTGGATAAGATTTGTGGGCATGGTATGTAAAGGGTAGTACTTGAGGGGTTCTATGATTATGGGTATAATGACTTTGGAAGTTGATGGAAGGACGGGGAAAATTGCACGGTTAGTTGGATGGGTTACGATTTGGAAAAATAAGGTAAGGGTTGTTTTTTTGCAGGCAAGCATCATAATAGACCCTCAAATAGGGTATAGGTCAATGGGGATATTTACGGTAACAAATTGATGATGGTTTGATCTAACTCTAGTTGTGAAAAGCTTCGGGTATTGATGATCGAGTCAGTGAACGTATAGATGAATATTGAAGAATGATTATTTTAGTTAAAGATTTTGTCTTGGGTGTTCCGACAAAACTATATGAGGATGTTAGCCAGAGTGTACGTTCGGTAATTAAGGATCAACCTTCATATTAAGGAGAAGTTCAATGATGGTTGGAGTTATCGCTTGGGTACTAAGTGATTGTTGGTTAGAGTAAGCAGAGTGGGCCGGTGCCTTTTATAGTGAATGAATTTTATAAAGGATGGTACATAGGATGTGTCTTATAGGGAAGAACATCTAGTTTAAAGGTTCGAGTGAGGTAAGGGAAATTCCCTGTTGTGAGATATGCAGTGTCCTACTATTTCTAGGATTGGTTCAGCTATTTAGTTAGGCCTATGATACTTCAGTACGCTCTGGAGAAGGTTTGAGTAATGGTCGGTTATTAGTCTTGAACGTGATTGAAATGAAATGTGGAAATGTAAGAATATCGCTAAATGTGTGGTTCATCTAATTTGGAATGAGTAAGGTGCCTCTTGGGATATGGAAGGATTTGGATTTGAAACAATGGAAATTCTTGGGTTAGATATGGATTATAGTGGCCTTATTTTCACATCATTTAGACCGGGTGAAATGGTTTAGCACGCTTGAGGAGTAGGTCTATGGTAGTTGACTAAGTGTTACGATGAATATTCCATGGGGTCTACGATTGGAAACTGGTGGTAGATTGTGTTGAAGCATTGTTGATTATTAGAATGGATGAGTGTTTCAGGTAATAAAGAACTTGGAAGAAATTGAGCATGTAAGGTAAATGGAAGGTAAGGTTGATATGTTAGAAATTGGTAAGGCTGGTAACTAGCGAGATATGATAGATAGAGGTCCGATGAGTTGTCCAGAGTTGTGGGAAAGTTAATTGATAGTAAAAGGAAGGTTTGATGTATTTATAATTCATGTGATTCCATCAGGCTTATGTATCGAGTAAACGATGAAGAGTATCAAGATTACAATCAAGGATATAGTTCTTCGGTGCTAAATGGATGGATTGGATAGAATCCAGCTTTTGAGGTCATAGATGACGGCACGTGATTGATTGTTCATGATCAAAAGAGATGGAATAGGTCATAGCATGCTTATAGAAAGCTTACTAGTTGATTTGGAATGAGGTTAGGTGACTATCAAGGATTTAGAAATTGAACACTTAGTCTCGGGTTAAACTTATTCAGTCAGGGCCGGGTGGCCCATATTATATTTCTTGAAGGACTTATGGTATTCCAGTAAATCATCAACAAGGGTTCGATGTGTTACTCCCCATAAATTCTCATATCAAATATACCTTAATTGAAGAAACATAAGCTAAGGAAGAAGGTTCTATTGGAAAGGTTAAGGAATGGTCGAATTGGAACTACAGGAGTCATGCGAGTTTAAAGCGTCGTTGTGCCCATCATACTTATAATCCTTATGTTGAGTGTGTCAAATCAAGCCGATACAATATGAGAAAAGTATAATGTTCACAAAAAGGACAAGGAAGGCCTTGGGCACAAGTCGGAAACATCTCTAAAAGATTCTGAGTTCTACTAGTTATTTCGCTTACGTTTGAGAACCCGATTAACCAATTTAAATGCCGATGACTCAAACCCCATTTTGTGGGTTATGTATGATATAAATGGATTTTCAAAACGTCTATGGATGGTTATAAGTCATTGGGATCAAAGGAATTATATCACGATGAAGTTTGATGAAGATAGGACGATACACTAAGCGTTTCGCTCCACAGAATCCATTCTGCATCGCGGATGAGGCAGCAGATCAAGGCCTCTTCTTCACCACCCCACTGCCACCATATGCGGTGGCGTATTCTACAGCATATGGGCATATGCGCCACATATGGGGCCGCATATGCAAGGCGGTGGGCTGCCCTATATAAAGCTTAATCTCGACTCACTCTTCATTTCATTTTATTTTAGCCCCAAATTAAACCTACATGCTCTCAAACCCACCTGCAAGACATACATACCATTAAGGAACTATTTTACAAGATTATTATGTGAATTTCCCCTCAAGAAAGGTTGGGTCATCTCAGAAACTCCCTTGGATTGTCGAAAATAACTCGGAAGTCTCAAAACATTTAAAGGAGCTTTGGTGTGAAGGATCACTTGGATGATTAAAATATGATTCTTGTTATTCTTGGTATCTCAAAGCTTCTCCTAGATTGAGTAATCTTGTAATAAATAAATCCATGGAAGGTTAAGGTAAACACCATAGTCGAACATAAGGGTGGTTGTATTGGTTGTCAAATTGATGTTGTTGAATCCTTGAAAAGAGTTTGGATTAAGAACTTGTAGAATATGATTGTTGTAATCTTGGAATTGTGTTGGATGATGATGGGAGGATTATGTTATCTTGGCTACCATGAAAACAAGATAACTAGATTATGCACACTAAGTGTTCGACGAAATGTCGCAATAACGAAATTATGAAATCATTGATTGGATATTGATATGGATTGTCTTAATTGTTCAGGTTGACAATTATACGATGAGTGAGGCATCATAGGAGTAGTATATCCCTGCTAACAAGTTATGTAAGTCTTACTCCTTAATTCTTTTTACATGATCCATAAATAAACATAACCATAACGATGTCACTTCAAAAAGGAACTCTACCCTTGAGATTAAAGCTTTTGAACTTTATTGTTTCGTATTGATATATGTTGTATGGCTCTTATTTTTATTCTTTGTTGGAAACACCTCCTGCCTTTATTGTCTTTGAATATTATAACTTTCTATGGTCCTTGTGAACTCATGGACAATTGACACAAACATAATTACATAACGATAATCGAAGGATAATGACCTTAAGTCACTCAAAGTGAATCCATAAGGTCCTTCAGAGTCATTATCTTGCATTGCACTTATATATATGTATCTATTTTCTTACCGAGCCACGCTATAGTCGATCGAGTACGACACTTATATGCACACACCACTGCAATTTGTTTTTGATATGTACCGAGTCCTATATTTGGGTCGGGTACGACCGATTCCTCTACGAGGCCGGGTACGATATGATATGACATGATTTTCCCCACAAAGTGGCTTGATACTATATTATATACATATGGCCTCGATGAGTGGCATAATTTTTACAATATATACATACATACTCATAGTCATGATAGGTAGGCCCTCAAAGGCTTGTTATGAGTTTTAGGTTGACTTCGATACCCTTCTTTCATATTTCATCCTTTATTTATATATTTCCTACCTTACATATTCAGTAAATATTTTGTACGGATGTCCCTTTCTGGGGCACTACATTTCATGCCTGCAGGTATAGATAGAGACTCAGGAGATACCATGTAGTAGGTGACTCAACCCAGCTAAGGATTGTCATGCTCTTCTTTTGAAGCTGTCTAGTGAGCTGATAGGTATGATAGTTTCATATATGTATATGGTTGGGTATGGCACGGCCCTATGCTGACCACATGTTGATGATACACTCTTTAGAGGCTTGTAGACAGTCGTTTGTGTATAGTGGTCTTGTATGGCCTTGTCGGTCTCCTTAGTAGACTTGTTGTGTTCATTTTGGCCTTGTCGTCCTTTTTGTATATATATGTATATGTCTTGGGCATTTTTTGCATGCAAGTGGTCATGTCTTGATCACGTAATCCTTGTCAGGGGTCTTGTCGACCCACGTTTTATGGGAATATGCTACAGGTATTAGGATTGGTATGCTCGGGCATTCAGCGATGGGTGCTGGCCACACCCCATAAGAGTAGGGTGTGACACGATGGATTTCAATTTGGAATGGAAGCATGATAGTGTTACCGATTCTTATTGAATTTGCAAGTAGCATTGATGATATTCTTCGGGTGATAATAATTCAGACAGTTCTAATGGTTTGTATGGGTACCTGATATGCATTGAGGAAGTACGAATAGTTATGGGAAGCTTTTAGACTGATCAATTGATTTCCTACGAATTGGGCACAACAAGGTAATCGGTACGTATACGTATAGTATGGTGATTCATAAATTTGAGAAAATTGGGCTTGTGGCGTGTGTCTATGTGTTTCTAAGGAATCTTGGTGCGAAGGACGGCATTGATAGTTGAGAAGGTAGACTAGTAGAATCAGACTAGGTTAAATATATATATATATATATATAAGTTTTAATTAGGCATTTGGACATGAATCAAGTGATATTTGAAAAAAAAAGTAGTATTTGAACTTGAAGTTGAAAATGATATTTGAAAGTTGAAGTTATGTTTTAATATGTATTTTACTTGAATAAAAAGTTTGAAGTTTATGAGTGAAAAAACAATTCACGTCAAAACCAGTTTTTAGAATTTAAAAATCGTATCTTCAAAAACTAACATAAAATCATTCTAGTGTGTAACCAAACATTGTTTTAAAATATTTATTGAAAAAAATCATATCCAAATGGGGGCCTAAATCCATTTGCCCGACAGGAAATTTCTAGTGTAATGACAGAGATGGTTCAATTTAAAATTATTTTAGGTTATAAGGTATGAATCCTAATTAAGTGTGACATTCTTGCATATTTTTTTTGTAAGATTCTCTTGTTGAAATTTCTGATTACACCGCTGCACAAAACACACAGATATCAACAAAAATAGTTGGATGAAATCTAGAAATGGAAACCTATGAGCCAAGAACAAGATATGAGAAAGATTAATTAATATACGAAAGAGGTGATTTAATTAAATTTATTGTGAGAGAAGAGCGAAAAGCTTACTTTTAGGTAGTGGCCTAAGCGCTAAGAAGTGAATATCATGCTACTCAGACTATATGCTTAACACATGCAAGTCGAACCTTGGTTTTCGGAGTTCGAAAGAGAAGGGGAAGAAGCAGGTAGAGAAATTGGTCAACTCATCAGACTCATGACCTAAAAATTGCAAGTTCGAATCCTGTCCCTACCTAATCAGTGGAACATTGTTCGCCTATCTGGAAGCATATAGCAAAAGAGGCATTCAATGCGGCATTCGATGCTTTCATCAAGCACAACCAACACAACTTTTTCTTCATCCTCTTTTTCTTCATTCTCATTAATCTGAAGTCGTTTTCCATTGACGATATCACTTTTTCGCTTTTTCTTCTTCCGTCATCGAGGTATCTGCCTCGACCTCCAAGAATCTTCGCCACTAGTTCTCCGCCTCAAAGACAAGAGGCGGCACTGGTGCCCCTTCGATACCCTCCCAACACAGTTGGGGCATTCGAAATTAACAACGGGTGTTAATGTAAAAGGCGGGTTTTCCAGGCAATTCATATGCCACGGAGTGACACACGCGATGCAGGTACCTTTTTTTTCTTGTGGCGGCGTTTTCTTGCAGAGCATGCAAACGCCTTCGCCAACAATCGGGAGTGGATTGATGGATGACATTGGAGTAGCTAGGTTAATGTCATTGGAGTGGCTAGGTTAATTAAAGATAGAAAAATAAACAGGAGATGATGATCTATGTGTGTGTAGAAATCATAATGAAACTTAAAAATGCTAGATAGAAAAAGTGTTAAGATTAGTTCGATATATAGTGGTGAGACTAACTAAGGAAGAAAAAAAATGATGGTTTTGAAGTGGAGTCCACTAAACTTTCACTAAATTACCTCAGAAATCATTTCTGAATATGTAAAGTAAATTTAACGAAGATTATGTTTGACTATTGTTCAACTAAATGGACGGATGAGATTGATGGTATATTTTATCATTGTAGTCTTGATGATATTTTGTAATTTGGTTTTTATTACAAATCAGATTATTGTAATTTTGATGTTTGTCTTTTTGCAATAAATAATTTTGGAAAAAATAAACTCTGTCAACAGAAGGTTTACGTGACGGACATTTACCCCTCTACCCTCAAGGCTTCTGTCAATGCTAGTGAGAATTGTAGCAATATATACCAGGGATAATTAATTTTATGCAATCAGTTCTTATGGAATATTATTAAAAATATACATATATTTTTAAAATTTCTATTATGATATCTCATTAGACCAGTTGTCAAATGAATATTGATTGTGTTAAATATAGGTGGTATACACGTGATATACACTTAATGTATATCACGTGTTTTGTACATAATAGGTCTCGGATTATGGTCCACGGTTTTGCACCGTGATTAGGCAATAGTTTAGGTAATGTTGTGGTGTAATTAGTATGGTACACTTACCATAATTGTATAGTTAGTGTCCAAGTAGAATAAGGTTTTAGGAGTAGAATAGGAATAGGATTCTCCTATTATGGAAATATGTAAATTGTATATATAGTCTTTCAATTAATGAAAATAATCAAGGGATTATTTCTTTCATGGTATCAGAAGTCTAGGTCAAACAACAATTTCTCTCCCAAAAATTCTTGTTCTTCGGCCAAGCATCAACCGAGCCTTCCTCCTCGGTTTTGCCATTTTTTTTCGCTCTCAAAATCTCTCTTCCAAATCCCTCTATCACCTATTGTTCTTTCGTTATGTCTACGTCAAAGAACACGTTTCACCCTGCCCTTGTTGTTTCTAACATCAAGAATCATTTCCCTCTAATTCTTGAAATAGAAAACGTCCAATACGCGACGTGGGCCGAGTTGTTCAAAATTCACGTTCGTTCACATCAAGTCATCCATCACATAATCCCCGCGGCTCCTGATGATACGGAAGTGCCTACACGCGAGGATGATCCTAAGATATGGACAACACTTGATGCCACCGTCCTTCAGTGGATTTATTCTACTATCTCTACCGACCTATTGCAGATGATTATTGAGCCAGACGCTACGGCGATGGCTGTGTGGGATAGGCTGCGTGACATATTCCAAGATAATAAAAATTCCAGAGTTGTTACCCTTGGACAGGATTTTTCACACATCAACATGGAAAATTTCCCGAACGTTTCAGCATATTGCAGAAGGTTGAAAGAATTGGCGGACCAACTCCGCAACGTTGGTGCGCCAGTTAGTGAAGATCATCTTGTTTTACAGATGGTCGCTGGCCTATCCAAGGCCTATAGTGGCATTAGAACTCTCGTTCGTCAAATAATCCTCTTTCGAGGTTCTATCAAGCCCGATCCATGCTTACCTTGGAAGAAGGCGGTTTGGAGAAAAAGGCGGCTACTAATGCTAGTCACGTGGTCATGATGACATCCTCCATTAATCCTCAAATTTTTTGTGACAATTCGAACCAAAAACGATTTCACGGGGGCGGCAAAAATGGCCAGAAAATAATAGAAAAATCGCGGGGACAAACGCGGCGGTTCCGGTAGCAGTCGCGGTGGCCAAAACAGTGGCGTGGACCCCATCCCGGTTATAGTGGGCCACCGACCCTAATGGTCTCAGCCTTGGGCCTCTGGGCAGTGGGTTTGGACCAGTGGACAGTGGCCCTAAGGCCCAACTCCGCAAAATTTTCCAACCACTGGCCAGTGGGCTCCCCAGCAGCCTCGACGGCCCACTGCCCACTGGGCCAGTAGTTCCAGCAGCAATCACGGGCTAGGGCAGCACGCAGGAGTTCTTGGGCCTCGGCCTCCGCAAGCCCACCACGTAGCAGGCCCCACTCAGACCGATATTTAGGTTGCAATGCACACACTTGGTTTGACTCCACCGGACTCGAATTAGTATATGGACACCGGTGCCACTACCCACATGACATCCAATTCAGGTACGCTCTCGTCTTATTCCAATTTGAGCAACCCTCGTGGCATAATTGTTGGTAATGGTAATTCTATTCCAATTCATGGTTATGGTCATAAAACCTTGTCTCCCCCTAATCCACCCCTTATCTTGAAAAATACCCTACATGCCCCCAAAATGATTAAAAACATAGTATCTATCCGTAAATTTACCACTGACAATTCTGTTTCTATTGAATTTGATCCATTTGGTTTCTCTATGAAGGATTTCAAGACGGGGAGTCCTCTCATGAGGTGTGATAATAGGTGGGGTCTTTATCCTATCACGCCAAGTTCCAGTCTATCGAGTCAAGTTTTGCCGTCAGCGTTTGCAGCCCTTGCTCCTTCCTTGTGACATGCTCGTCTTGGTCATCCGGAGTTGTCTATTTTGTCTTCCTTAGATAAAAATAAATTTATTTCTTGTAAGGGTACGCGTAGTACTCCGAATTGTCAATCTTGTTCTTTAGGAAAAATTGTTAGGTTGCCGTTTGTAGATTCTAATTCTCATACTTTAATGCCAGTTGATATTATTCATAGCGACTTATGGACATCTCCTGTTCTTATCCCGTTGGATCATTGGTATTATGTTCTCTTTATGGATGATTATTCTAAATTTTTATGGACTTTCCCGATAGCGAAAAAAATCACAAGTTTTTTCCATCTTCTTAAAATTTAGAACTTTCATTAGAACCCAATTTGAAAGAGAAATAAAAAATATTCAATGTGATAATGGTAGAGAATATGACAACGGGTTATTTCAGGAATTTTGTGCAACTAATGGGATCAATTTTCATTTTTCTTGCCCTCATACATCTTCACAAAATGGGAAAGCCGAACGCAAGAATCGTACCATTAATAAAATCATCATTAGTCGCCATGTACTTTTTGATGAAACTCAATTCCCGTTTGCTAAGGTTAGTACTCCCGTGCCTAGTTCGTATAATTTTTTGGATGTTGGCATATTCCCGTATATTATTCGCCATTTTTTGGACGTATCCCGCACCCCAAATCCACCAGCAGGCCCACTGCCCGCTGGTTCTCCCGTAACATCACGGTCCAACAACATCGGTCCAGCAACTGGGCCACCTCCCCAGCCCAGTTGCTGCTTCTACACATAATCCAGTCCCAACGTCTGCTACTGTTCTCGGTTATCGACTTGGGCCAGCAGGCCAACTGCCTGCTGGCCAGTCCGTCCCACGTCCAGAAAATTCCAAAAATTTGTCCCCTTCTTCCCCGAGTCAATGATCGATCACTCGTAGTCAACGGGGTATTTTTAAACTGAAAAGAGATTTTAACTTAAATTCTAATGTTCTTAAATCACTCTTACCCCGTAGTCATGTGTCTGCATTGAATGACCCGAATTGGAAAATTGCTATGACCGATGAATATAATGCTCTTATTGATAATAAGACGTGGGAGTTGGTGCCCCGTCCTTCTAGTATTAATATTATTAGGTCCATGTGAATTTTTTCTCATAAGGACAATTCAGACGGTTCATTTGCACGACATAAGGCTCGGCTTGTGGGTGATGGTAAGACTCAGCATGTTGTTGTAGATTGTGGGAAGACGTTTAGTCCGGTGGTCAAGCCGGCTACCATTCGCATTGTGCTTAGCTTGGCTCTTTCGAAAGCATGCCTATTCATCAGTTAGATGTAAAGAAGGCTTTCCTCCATAGTGATCTCAAGGAAACAGTCTATATGCATCAGCCTTTGGGATTTAGAGATCCCAAACGTCCTCATCATGTCTGTTTGTTGAATAAGTCCTTATATGGGCTTAAGAAGTCTCCACGGATATGGTATACGCGGTTTGCCGATTATGTTTCAACTATTGGGTTCACTCACAGCAGGTCGGATAATTCTTTGTTCATCTACCGTCATGGTTCGTCCTTGGCCTATATTTTGTTATATGTGGATGATATTATTTTGACTGCCTCTTCCGATGCCATATGCCAGTCTATCATGACAATGCTCAGCTCTGAGTTTGCTATGAAAGACTTGGGGCTCTTGAGTTATTTTTTGGGGATTGTTGTCACTCGTCATGCAGGTGGGTTATTCTTACCTCGAAAGGAAGTATACAGCTGAGATCATTGAGAGGGCTAGGATGTCATCCTGTAGGTCCACTTCCACTCCAGTTGATACTAAGCACAAGCTTGGTGCCGCGGCCGGCATACCATACGAGGATCCGATCCGCTATCGCATTCTTGCAGGGGCCCTTCAGTATCTTATATTCACGAGACCAGATATTACGTATGTTGTCCAGCAGGTGTGTTTGTTTATGCATGATCCCAGAGTTGAGCACATGAATGCACTCAAACGCATCATTCGATATATTCAGGGTATACTTGACTATGGTTTGCATTTATATCCTTCCTCGACGTCCACACTTGTCTCGTATACGGATGCTGATTGGGGTGGCTATCCGGACACCAGACGGTCTACGTCTGGCTATTGTATGTTTCTTAGAAATAACCTGATCTCATGGTCTGCAAAACTCAAGTCGACATTATCCCGATCCAATGCAGAGGCCGAGTATCGAGGGGTAGCTAATGTGGTATCGGAATCATGTTGGTTACGTAATTTGCTATTGGAGCTTCATTGTCCTATCCAGAAAGAAACTTTGGTTTATTGTGATAATATTAGTGCCATCTATCTGTCGGGCAATCCGGTTCAGCACCAGCGCACTAAACATATCGAGATGGACATTCATTTAGTTCGAGAAAAGGTTGCTCATGGTCATGTACATGTCTGTCATGTCCCGTCCAGGTATCAAATTGCCGACATCTTTACGAAGAGTCTTCCCTC
The DNA here is from genome assembly GCA_034509755.1 of Anisodus tanguticus. Taxonomy (NCBI): domain Eukaryota; kingdom Viridiplantae; phylum Streptophyta; class Magnoliopsida; order Solanales; family Solanaceae; genus Anisodus; species Anisodus tanguticus. Next base: position 15,751,168 of record CM067543.1, on the reverse strand, counting down.
GGTCCTTTTTGAAGATTTTAGGGACAGTCTTAGCTTTCGAAGACTGCCTGCTATGACTGCGGGGGTTTGTTAAATATAGGTTGTATACATGTGATAAACACTTAATGTATATCACGTGTTTTGTACATATTAGGTCTCGGATTATGGTCCATGGTTTTGTACCGTGATTAGGCAATAGTTTAGGTAATATTGTGGTGTAATTAGTATTGTACACTTACCATAATTGTATTACCATAATTGTATAGTTAGTGTCCAAGTAGAATAAGGTTTTAGGAGTAGAATAGGAATAAGATTCTTCTATTATGGAAATATGTAAATTGTATATATAGTCTTTCAATTAATGAAAATAATCAAGAGATTATTTCTTTCAGACTGTTAATAGTACATCTCATAAAAGAGATCCAACTACAAATTAAATACACAATTGATCAGTAGATCATTATAACCGGATGCTTATTAATTATGTGCATAATCACATTTATGTCACATTTGTCTTAGTATATTTGCTATTCTGATCTTAGTGGATCCCTAGTTAGTGGTCTTCTTATGTATAAAGGTGACATAATTATGTAATTATAGACATAATTAATAAGCATCCAGTTATAATGATTTATTGATAATTGTGTATTTAATTTGTAGTTGGATCTACAATGAGTTGTAATGTGAACAACCAAATACATATAATCATTTGACAACTGATCTAATAAGATATCGTAATAGAAATTATAAAAATGTCTGTATATTTTTTAAAATATTCCATAGAATCGATTGCACCAAGTTAATTATGCAAGGTATATATTGCTACTATTCTCACTGGCAGTGACAGAAGCCGGGAGGGTGGACGGGTAAATGTCCCTCACGCAAACCTTCTGTTGTAATAATTTGATTTTTTTAAAATTATTTATTGTTAAAAGTCAAACAACATTATTACAGAACTTTGATTTATAATAAAAGCCGGATTACAAAATATCATCAGGATTACAATGATAAAATTTACGATCAAACTCATCTGACTCTATTTGGTTGAAAATAGTCAAACGTAATCTTCACTAAATTTACTTTACATTTTCGGCAATCGTTTACGAGGTAATCTAATAAAAGTATGGTGGACCTCACTTCAAAACCATCAAATTTAATTATTCTTTACTCCTTAGTTAGTCTCACCGCTATATATAGAGATAATCTTAACACTATTTTTATCTACCATTTTTAAGTTTCATTATGATTTCTACACATAGAGATCATCATCTCTTATTTATTTTTTCTATCTTTAATTAACCTAACTACTCTAATGGTGTCCAACATTCTACTCCCGATTGATGGCGAACGCGTTTACATGCTATGCAAAAAACACTATCACAAGAAAAAGCAATCACATGCATCATGTGTGTCACATGGATTGCCTGGAAAATCTGCCTGTTACGTTAATTCCCATCATTAATTTTGAATGCCCCGACTGTGTTGGGATGAGTCTCGGAGGGGCACTAGTACCACCTCCTGCCTCTGCAGGCGGAGTACTGGTGACAAAGATTCGGGAGATCGAAACAGATACCTCGATATGAAAGAAGAAAAAGCAATAAAGAGACAAGAGATGGTCAGTGAAAAACAACTTCAGATTAATGAAAAGGAATAGGATGAAGAAAACGATGTGTTGGTTTTGCTTGGTGAAAGCATTAAGTGCCCCTTTTGCTATATGCTTCTAGATAGGCCTGTAATTAAATCATCTCTTTAGTAAATCAATTAATTTTTCTCATATCATGTTCTTGGCTTCTAGATTTCCATTTTCAGATTTCATCCAATCATTTTTGTTGATATCTGTGTGTTTTGTGCAGCAGAAGAGTTAGAAATTTCAACAAGAGAATTTTACAAAAAGAATATGCAAAAACGACACACTTAATTAGGATTCAAACCTATAATTTTAAATTGAACCATCTTTGTGTTACACTAGAAACTTCCCGTATGACAAATGGATTTAGGCCCCGTTTGGATATAATTGTTTTTCTTTTTTTTCAATCATTTTTTAAAACAATGTATGGCTACTCTAGAATGTTTTTATTAGTTTTTGAAGATGATTTTTGGTCTATTTTATCACAACAATTAATAAAGAAATAATTGAACCATTTTGGTCACATTCTTGATGGGTACATTAGCCCTGTGTTACCAGGATTGCTGATCAGGTATACATTGATATGTTGATGCAGAATTAAACTATATATGGTGTCCTCCGGTAATTATGAGGATGATGAGTACAACAGAGATTGGAACTCTACACAATATGTATATTGAAAAAGGATCAGATTTGTCCTTGCACTCTTTGATATATTTGCGCTTATCATCCAACTTTATGATTATAATTATCCTTATCATCCAACTTTAAAATCATATTTACCCTTCAATCAGTTAAACCCAATGTCCCACCTAAATTTTCCTAGGTGACACTTTTGTTTCCAACTAATTCTACTCACCCCTTTCTTTTTAATTTATTTTATTTTCTTCTGAAACCACTGTCGTTTCTTATTCATTTTCCATAACTCATAGATATAGTCATATACCCATCAAAACACATAAAAAGAACACATCATAACTTATACATATCAGAAAGTTTAAGACATCATTTTCCACAATGGCCATGGACGGCAGGTTCTTTGATTTCTTAATTTGCAACCCTTTCCCGGTTATTTGAAGACGCTATTTGCTCTATTTAACGCATTGTTAGTTCATAAGGGTTGTTGGTATGTGAATTCAAGTGGTTCATAATTATTTGATCTGTTTATATACATGATTAGTATTGAAAATCAAGAGATAGAATGAGAAGTGTGGATAAATTGAAGCTCCAATTATTAAAATTGAATCTGAAAATGGGAGAATTGCTGAGATGAATTAGTTAGTGGGTATGGTATAATCGGGTAGATTTAATTGGAGGAAAATAAAAGCCACCTAGGTAATTCTATTTGGGAACATGAGATTTAACGGAATAAGAGTACATATAACATTTTTTAGTATAACACCAAATATATTGAAAAAAGTATAATGAATGACAAATATAACTCATTTGTAAGAGTACAAGAACAAATGTGATCTTTTTCCCTACATATATACATGTACTATGAGTCTCTTCAATATAATATCTTCTAGTTTAGTTTAACTAATTCAGACTCGAGGCATGTTCATTATATATCAAGATATAAATTATAAGTAATATTATGTTTTCTTTTTATATTTGGACTCACGCCGCATAGAACCCATTTCGAGAAAGTACTTTCTATAAAATAAACTTATACCCAGAATTCACACCCAAAACCTTTGGTTAAGAGATGAACAATCTCATCATTTGTATCACATCCTTTTGTGAGAAGATTATGTTGAAATGAATATTATCTCACTTTTTCTAACGAAAAAAGGTGTAAATCAGTCATTTGTTCAACATTCATGAATTGCAACAGAAGCTTTGCGAGCTAGCTACTAAAAAAAATATGAATTAGCTAAAGTCCGTGACTAATTTATCGTTAAATAACGTATAGCTAATATTTTTTTTTAATAGCTATTGTTAATTCTTTGTTAATTAGAATTAGCAATAGATTTTTATTATTTTATTTATGCCGTATAGATTAAACATTAATTAATTCGTTCTAAAAACTATTTGCCTTTGTAGTTTTGTCCTGCCAGCTCTATTGTTTTCCACGGGGATCTTTGTTTTGAATAGAAAGACAAAGGGACGAAATGAGCACTGAAGCTAGGATAAAGTGGTAGGTTTTATATTTTTATCATTGTTATTAATTAAAATTAACATTTTGTTGATCAAAGAAGATGAAACTAAATAAAAATAATACTTATTATCACTATTTAGCCTATTTCACCTGTCCCATTTTAATTTCTCGTTTTCGAGAGCCTTTTAATTAATTACTTTAATGCGATAAAAAATAACTTTTTATATTTTATTTGAAATTATAGAGACTATATTTGATTACTTTTTCAACTAAATAACGGATGAAATTGATTCTTCACATGTTAGGAGTAGTAGATTGTCTTGTTCGTGATGATAGTTTTACTAGGAGTATAATTTAGTTCTTCCTTAATTGCAAACCTGACTACTGAATTTTTTTAATTTGTCTTCTATTTAAATATTTTAGTTTCTCTGAAATTATCTATTGTTAGAAAACAAAGAAAAAAAATAGAGTAATTGATTTATAAAAGAAGAATCAAATTATTGTAAAAGTACCATCAAGAACGACAAGAAAACTTCCTATTCCTGTCATGTCAAGAATCAATATCATTGTTCATGTTTAAAAGTACATGGGAGAGAGGGGAATTAGATACTTATATATTGCAAATAATAACAATAACAACCATAATAATACATGGGAGAGAGGGGAATTAGATACTTATATATTGCAAATAATAACAATAACAACCATAATAATGTATATTTGAATTATCTATTATAGCTATATTATATATTTAAATTAGAATATTTTATTTTTTATCATTTTTATTCTTAGACTCTCTCCTCCTTTCTCTCTAACACATGGTTTCTCTCTTTTTAATCTCCGGCGAGTCTAAACGCCGCCGCCGCCGCCGTCGAACCACCCAGTGACTTTGAACTCAAGCTTGTTTCACTTCTGCATCGTTCTCCGATGGCAAAATGTATACAAGAAAAAAATTACTATATGGTTTTAAATTTTAAAACTCCTAAACTATATTAGTTTACATTTTTTATTAGTAGACATACTTTTCTAAAGCCACATAGTAATTTTATGTGGCTTTAGAAATGTTATAATTTTATTTCACCTAAATAATATTAAATTTTGTAAAAGAAAAAAACACGCAAAATCTTTAATAAAAAGAGAACGAAAGAAAGATCAACTACTTTTTAACAATAGAAATATATTTTAGAACTTCGAATTAAACTACTCAAATCTTCGTATTAGTAAATAAAGTTTTTTTAATAAGATTCACCCTAATGAATTGTAAACACATGACTAACATCTTATTAGCTTGAATTAGCTCTTTCAAATATAAATAATAATATTTCTATTTGTATCACTTATAAATACTAAATTATAGTAAACGATTATGTTTGTATGTCCGTATACATATAAAATTATATTAAAAAGTTTAAGCCACTTATTAAAATTTGACTTTATGGCCGCCCTAGTGTGTAACACGACAAGTTACTTGAAATCTATTGACCAAGAAAATAAAATATTACTGTGAAGTGTATAGGCTTACCTCATCTCCCTCGCGCATGAGAGACCTTACTAATGTGGGAGCAGTATAAAAAAATTGAAATCTTATACTTATCAACAATATTCAAACAACGTCCAACATCCGGATAGTTGGGAGCCTACAAATATATAAGTCACATGTCTGGTATGGTCCTTAATGCGCAGGAGCAAGAAAATGAATGTGTCTTACTAAGCAATAAAGGGGAAATTGAAGACTAAGAACATACGAGGTCGGCGCTAAGAGACTGACTTAAGAAATTACTTAAGTCAAGTTCTGGTGTTATATATCGTTCGTGATCCTTCGACATTATTGAAGGGAGGGGGCTCGACCTGAAGCCTTTAAATAGAGTCTCATCCGCCTCCCCGATTCCACGCGTCCTTACTAGTAAAGAGATTTATTTGACATACTCTTTAGGGCTTTCTGCCTATAATGAAAATGGAAAAGAAACAGAAAATATTAAAATGAAGCATCATATATTGTTATATAAGTAATTACCCCTTCAAAAACCACATTAGTTGCTCCATTTAGCAAAGGTCCATATGTAACATAGCTATGTCCAGTAATTCAACCACAGTCAGCTGTACACCTACAAAATACAACAAAAATAATTACCTCAAATAAGTAAACAATGAAGAATAGAAACTGGAAAACTAATAACCAAAAGCAGTAAATAGAAATTTGGTTTTGGTACTTCTTGTTGGAAATTAGCCTTTGGCGGGAGTTGCGACTGACCAACTTTAACGGCTTAAACACTAGTGTTACGTATGTTAGAGAATCCGGTTCTTCACACATGCATGATCTACTAAGTACGTAGATAACCGTAGGGCCAAGAATCGTCAAATTTCATTGAGAAATGAAAGAGATATTGGTCCACGAAGTAAGGTGTTTGAAGCATGGAAAGTGTGGTATTGTGTTCAATTCTCCCTCATCGGTAGAGGAAGAAAGAATTGTTGTGTATATAAGACTCGAAATTGGTTTGGGGTTTGGGACCCCAAGGGGTATCCCATGTGTTTAAAGGAGGGAGGACCTAGATGTGCTTTGGTTCAAGGAAAGACCACACACGCGCCGCCGCCCGTCCGGTTCACGGGCTGTGGGTTGTGGGTCTTCTGATATTATCTTTTTGGGCCAGAGAACTTTGCCAGAAGTACAGTTTGATCCCAGAAGTTTCAGATGTACAGTTTGGACCAGAATTCTTTCAGATGTACAGTTTGGTCCCTGAAGTTTCCAGAATTTGGATAGTTAAAGCAGAAACGCCAAGCACTCAATTCAACCATTTATTTTGGCTGAATTACTCCTCCTATAATGGCCAATCCGTTGGTCTTTCACCATTTATGTTGGTGACTTTACTACCTCCATAATGGCCATTATTTGGCTGTTATGGAGGCAGTTTTTAGTCCCCTCCCTCACCTATATAAACACCCCTTACACCATTGTTCAGCATGAAATAGACTACACGAAAATACACAAGCAAAAACAGTTCTTCCTACAACTTCCAAGCATCATTTCGTTACTCAATATTCTTCACGGTAGCTCTTGAGTTTCCTTTGCTCAAGTGTTCCATTTGCTGTTTTATCTTGGGAGACAAGTTGTCCAGGATGCATAAAGGATATATACGAGGCAATATTGTCTTAAGGACAGAGTGCCACACTCGACTCAGCAAAAACAATTTCCAGTTTTTTCTTGTTCAACAATTGTAATTTCAGATTTCTAGTTGAATTATTGAATCTTTGTTTATCCTTTCGAATACTTGTAATAGTAATATACTTTCCGTACTGCATTATAAAGTACAATAGAGACAGAGAAACAACACTTCTCTATTTCGTTTTGGCCCCTATTAGATGGGCCTTCTTGCTGGTGACTTTAACTATGCAAAGCAAACCACAATAATGTATTCAAAACTTTTGTCATATTACAAGTAAGAAGAGTGCAATTGTAAATTGTGAAATGAACTAATCCATTTGGTTTGAGGTAAAATATTTTACGTAGAGTGAATGTTTTTTCAACTAAGGGCAAGTTACATTACTATTAGTAGAATGATAAGGGGTGTGACATGGGAACATTATTTGTGATTGTAGTCATTTAAAGCGTGAAACTAAAGTGAGAGAATTATGACAATTAGCAAAAAATGACTTAATCATCTCCCAATTTGGTGCAAACTATATTTTCCCTCATGAAAATTTTAACAATTTATGTCACTTAAATCGAATTTCAGAAACTAGAAAAGAAAAATTATTTCAGATAGTGTAAAAAAGTTTTGACATTATTCATATTTGTATATATAACTTAAATCATTTGTTGAAGATATTGAAGGACGAAAACTCTTTAGCAACATATTTGTAAGATTGTATTAATCTTTCTTGCGGAGCCTTTCTCATTAATATAAATATATATAATGTATACAATGTGGAATCCTAATACAATATGGATCCTATATTTACCATAATTATACAACACTAAATATGGCTAAATATTTTATATTATACACGTTAATACACCCCCCTCAGTCGGAGCGGAAGGAGGCCGGACGCTAAGACTAGATCTGAAGTCGAGAAAGAGCTGTCTGGAAAGACCTTTCGTGAATATATCCGCATACTGATACGAGGAAGGCACATGCAACACCTTAACATGACCTAGCGCAACCTTTTCACGAACAAAGTGTATATCCATCTCAATGTGCTTGGTTCGCTGATGCTGAACCGGATTATGAGATAAATATATGGCGGATATGTTATCACAATAAACCAAAGACGCCTTACGCAAGGGACACTGAAGCTCCAAAAGAAGGTTTCGAAGTCAACAGATCTCAGCAACAACATTTACAACACCTCTATACACTGTTTCTGCACTCGAACGGGATAAGGTGGATTGCCTCTTGGCAGACCAGGAAATGAGGTTATCCCCTATGAACACACAATAGCTGGATGGAATGTCGCGTGTCCGGACAATCTGCCCAATCAACATCCGTATATGATAACAATCTGGTTGGTGCTGAGGGGTATAGATGCAATCCATAATCAAGTTGCCCATAACATATCGAATGATACGTTTAAGAGCAGTAAAATGAGGCTCCCTAGGGGCATGCATGAATAGGCATACCTGCTGAACAGCATAAGCAATGTCCGATTTGGTGAAAGTCAGATACTGAAGTGCACCTGCAAGACTCTTATAAAGTGTGGGATCGGACACTTGATCACCATTAGTTGCACTAAGCTTCGATTTAGAGTCAACCGAAGTGGACATGATTTTGCAATTCGCCATCTTAGCCTTGTACACAATCTCTTCTGCATACTTACGCTGGCAAAGAAACATAGTATCTGCAGATCTAGTCACTGAGATACCCAAAAAGTAACTCAACTTCCCCAAGTCAGTCAAAGCAAATTCGGTTTTAAGCAGTGCAATGATCTCATTTTTCAACACGTCAGAAGAGGCAGTAAGAATAATGTCATCCACATATAGCAACATCTAAGCAATGTTACTACCTCTATGAAAAATAAACATAGAATTATCACACTTGTTGCATACAAAACCACATCGCATAATGTACTGTGCAAAGCGATCATACCACACTCTGGTGGCCTGTTTTAAACCATGAAGTGACTTACGAAGATGTCATACATACTGAGGGGCTGCAGGATGAACAAAATCAGGTGGTTGGTGCATGTAAACAGTTTCTTTCTAATCCTCATGTAGAAACGCATTCTTCACATCAAACTGATGAATTGGCCAATGCTTACCCATAGCTATAGTTAGAATTGTGTGAACGGTAGCCAGTTTAACAACCGGACTGAATGTCTCACCACAATCAATACCCTCCTGGTGATTAGTGCCATTGGCCACAAGTCTTGTCTTATATCTCTCTAGATCACCATTGTCTTTGTATTTGTGATGAAAAAGCCACATGCATCGGATCACATTCACCCCTTCCGGTATAGGACCAAATCTCAAGTGTGCTATTTTGTTAGAGCATTAAATTCCTCATATATGGCCGCTTTCCAATTTGGGTCTAGTTTGGCTAATTTTGGATTTTTGGGAATTTGGGAAATGGTTTGTGTGGATAAGTTAAATTGGACTTTGGGCTTGAAAATCCCATATTGGGCACGGGTTTCCATTAGGTGCGATGGGGCAGTGGGTGGATGGGTATTTTGGTGGGTAGTCGGTGGCAGGTCACTAGAGGCAGGGAAGAGGTCGGGTTATTGGTTGGGTGGCTTGACGGAACAGTGCAATAGGTAGTGTGTTTCTGGGGATGACATCGGAATGTAGGAAGGTGACGGTCGGGGTAAGGCGATGTGGTGTAGGGTGGTCGGTGTTGGGTAGATGATGGCGGTAGGTTAGGTCTGGGTTGACTTTGTGGCGGTGTGGGTGTGTCGGTCAGGGTTTCAGCACCGGGAGAGCTTCTGAGAACTGGTTGAAATGCGGGGTCGGCATGGGTTTTCGGTGACACATTCGGTGTATGTAGGGGTTGTCAGTGGGTGTTTGGGACGATGACCGATCGAGACATAGAGATGGTGGGCCAATTACCGGTAGTGGTGACAATCGGCAAAGTTCGGTACAGGGACAGAGATACGGATACATTGTCGGTGGTGGCAGCGGTAAGTAGCAGAAAGACTGGATTGACAAGGATAGTGGCTGACAGGCTGTCGGTAGTGGCAGTGGCAGGCAGAGGTGGCAGAGATAGGGTGGTGGATTGAATGATAGGAGATTGAGCAGAGGCAGTGGGTACAGTGACTGCCACCGAAACAGTGACAGCGCGGCCGAGGGCTAGGCAGAGAAGCGATGATGTGTCAGACTTGTCTAAACATATGTAATCTGAATTCTGGAATTTTTGGATATTTTTAATAGGAAGATTGCTTCGTCAAAAGTGACATGACGTAAGACGATGATTTTGCCGGAAGACAAGTCGTAGCACATATATCCCTTATGATTGGGTAGAAAACCTAAGAACGCACAAGGGGTGGTGCGGGGTGCAAGTTTATGTGATGTCGTGGAGGCAAGATTTGAGTAGCACAGGCAGCCAAAAATTCGTAAGTGCTCATAAGTTGGGATCCTACAAAATAGAATTTCGATGGGTGTTCTATTTTGGAGAGTCTGAGTGGGCAAATATTAGAATATATTCGGCCATTTTCGCAGCATAGACCTTAGAGGGGGGAGGGAGGCATGAAATAGGATCGTACAAACCATGTTATTGATAGTGTAAATGATTCGTTCGGCCTTGCCATTTTGGGGGGAGGTGTTGGGACATGAGAACCGGAAAATCATGCCATTAGTAGAGAAAAAATTGTGAAATGCGGAATTATTGAACTCACAACTTTTATCACATTGAAGCGATATTACATCTTTTCGAATTGTGTTTTGACATAGACACGGAATGCAAGAAACTTGGCAAACACTTTAGACTTGAATTTAAGCGGATAGACCCAGACAAAGTGAGAAAAGTCATCTAATAAGACGAGATAAAATTTATGACCCAGTAAACTAGTAATTGGAGATATCCATAAATCTGCATGAACAATGTCAAATGGAGAATACGTTACACTTGAAGAAGACTGGAACGGAAGGCGAACATGTTTGCCTAAAGGACAAGAAAGACATTATTGGGCAAATTTGTAATTATTACAATGAATTAAATTATTATTTCTAAGAAAACTAAAAAACGGGGGCTCATGGGTGTCCAAGTCTATGGTGTCAAGTTAATGGAGAGATTGTTACTAAAGCGGTGGGAGGAGTGACATTAGCAGCGGACGTGGATAGGAAATGATAGAAATCACCCTCACTATTGCATCTCGTAAGGAGTTTCCCGGTACAGAGGTCCGTTACGAAAAATTCAAACGGGTCAAAGTTAATTGATATAGAATTATCGGTGACAAATTTTCTAACGGAGATTAGATTTTCGATAATGTTAGGAGCATATAAGACATTATTCAGGGAGAAATGAGATGTGGTAGTGGGGTTAGTGTGTGACCAAACCCTTGAATTGAAATGTGATGACCGCTACCCACCATAATATATTGTGGAGTATGTAAACTTCGTTGTTGAGGAATATTACCAGAATTGTGTTGGAAATTTACTAAATGTGGAATGAAGTATATCCCATTAATTTATGACTCGAACAATTGGGGTCCGCACATCAGAAAAGTCGTTTCTACACACGTGAACACGTAGTGCCAAGTATCGTAAATTTCATTAGTGAAAGAGATATTGGTACGTATGTAATATGTTTGAGACATAGAATTATGGATGGTTATTTTCCAAATGACAAAGTATTCCACGTTGGTAAACGAAGGAAGAAGTGTACGAAGTGTAACATGAAACGAGTCAGAAATCGTTGTGGAGCCGTGAAGGGCTGCGGCACCACACCGTCGGAGCCGCGGTGCTAGAGCATCGCGGCGCCTCCCAGGCAGCGCCGCGGTGCTTCGGAGGAAGAATGCTGCGACGGGAAGTTGGAAAGATCTGACCTTTGGGCTGGTTTTGTAGCATTGATTGTCCATTACTTGGCACATGAATTCAGCTATTATTTGGATGTATGTAACCCCTCAATCAAGTGCCATTACATGGCTATTGAAGGCCATTAGTTGGCTAGTTGAGGGGTCTTCTCCTTACACTATAAATTGCGGCCTTTGGCTCAATTGAAGAACATTACACTTAACACTTAGAGAATACTCCATATTTTCTGAATTCATCTTCTTCCTCTCTACCAAAGTTACTATACTCAAAGTTCTTCAAGAGTAACACTTGATTTTCCTTTGCTCATTTGTTAAGTTGTTGTTATATCTTGGGAGACTATTGCCCAACACCTTAAAAGGAGATATACGGGGAAATCTTGTCTTAAAGACAGAGTGTCATCACTCGACTCAGCAAATCACACAGGCAGTTTGTTAAGTTCTTGATTTCCAGTTTATTGTAGTATTTAGTTTATCCTTTCTTACTATTGTAATAGTTACTTACTTCTAGTTCCCTGCAACAATTGTATCCCAATAATTTTAAGACAAGATTTTTGTTGTAAGTACCTAGAAAGATAACTGAAGAGATCAAACTGCTTCTAATTCTACTGCTGCTACTCAAGGCAATCCCTCTGCCTTCCCCACTGCTCAAGGCACCCCTAATGCCTTTCCGGTTGCTCAAGTCTCATCCAACGCCTTTACTGCCATTCAAGGGAACGTTGTCGTTCCTCCACCCGCTGGATTTCACCATGAACGCCCTGAAAAGTTGATGGGCTCAAACTTCAAGAGATGGTAACAGAAGATGCTATTCTATCTGACTTTTATGGGAATGGCACATTTCCTAACAGAAGATCCTCCACAAGCTGGAGATGAAATGGACCCTTCGCCTTCTGAAACGGCTGAAAGGGGCCTAGGTATCCATGTCATTAATGGCATGAAGATGGTTCTTGATGCATAGAGTCATAGTGATTTCATGTGTAAGAATTACATATTGAACTGCTTGTCAGACCCTCTCTACATGGTGTATTGCACCGTTGGCACCGCCAAAGAGTTATAGGAAAAACTGTAAAAGAAGTACAATGCACAAGATGCAGGTACTAAGAAATTCATCGTTGGGAAATTTCTGAAATTTTAAATGTTTGATAGTAAGACAGTGATGTCCCAAGTCCATGAATTCCAAATGATTCTACATCACCTGGATTTGGAAGGTATGAAGCCAAATGAGCAGTTTTTGGTTGCATCACCGATTGAAAAGTTACCTCCTTCGTGGAATGAGTTTATGAGTTACTTAAAACTCGAGACAAAGGAGATGACCTTTGAAGAACTTATTATCAAACTCTAAATTCAGAAAGATAATAAGAAGGCATTACCTAGGGGTAAACAACCCGTTGAGGCAAAGGCAAATCTGGCTGAGGCCATAAGGAACCCAAGCAAGAAGCGCAAGTTCCAGAAAGACGGCAAGACCCAAGCAGCGGAGAAGTTCAAAGGAAACTGTCACCACAGTGGGAAACATAGTCACATGATCAAGGACTGCCGCAAGCTCAAGACCGAGCAACAAGAGAAGGTCAAGGCACAGGTTAACGTCGTCAAAGACTAGTTTCTGGATGACATGATTGAGGAGTTCTCAGCAGTGGTGCTAGAAGCAAACCTTGTTGAGAATCCCACGCAATGATGGATGGACACAGGTGATACAAGACACATTTGTTCCAATAGAGATGCCTTCTCCACTTATACACCGGATACAAATAAGAAGTTGTTCATAGGCAACAACGCTTCCTCTGACGTGCTGGGGGAAGGAAATGTAGTCCTGAAGATGACTTCTGGAAAGGAGCTCACTCTGAAGGAAGTGATGTATGTTCCTGAGATTAGAAGAAATTTAGTTTCAGGTCATTTATTGGTTAATGCTGGTTTTAGGCTAGTATTTGAGTCTAATAAATTTGTAGTCACTAAGAATGGAACGTTTGTGGGAAGAGGATTCGTCTGTGAAGACCTCTTCAAAGTTAACGTCATGTCTGTATTACGTACAAGAAATAATATTAAAGCTTCTTCTTACTTGTTTGAGTCCTCTAATTTATGGCATCATAGATTAGGACATGTCAACTACAAGTCCATCCAAAGATTGGTAAAGTTGGAGTTGTTGCCGTCTATCGACGTAAACCCTCAACATAAGTGTGAGGTGTGCGTAGAGGCAAAACTCATAAAGCTTCATTTTTGATCCGTCGAAAGGAATACCGCTCCTCTAGAACTTATTCACACAAATATATGTGATTTGAAGTTTGCACAAATTAGAGGGGGGAACAAGTACTTTATGACATTCATTGATGATAGCACAAGGTATTGTTACCTTTACTTGTTGAAAAGTAAGGATGAAGCCTTTGAAGCGTTCCGACGTTACAAAGCAAAAGTTGAGAACCAACTAAGCATGCGGATTAAATCCATTCGTAATGATAGAGGGGGAGAATATGTAGTGCCATTTGAGAATATTGTGCCCAATCAGGCATTGTTTATCAAGACTCCATACTCACCTCAATCGAACGAGGTGGCGGAACGTAAGAATCGCACATTGAAGGAAATGATGAATGCCTTGCTCATCAATTTCAGTCTTTCCCAAAACATGTGGGGAGAAGCTGTCCTTACCGCTAATATGATTCTTAACAGAGTCCCACATAAGGATAAGGACAAAACTCCATATAAATCATGGAAAGGAAAGGTACCCACCTATAAATATTTAAAGGTGGAGGGTTGTCTGGAAAAGGTCGAAGTACCCAAGCCAAAACAGGTCAAGATTGGGCCTAAGACTATAGATTGCATATTCATCGGATATGCAAATAACAGTAGTGATTATCGCTTCTTAGTGCATAAGTCAGATATTTCAGATATCCACGGGGATACAATCATGGAATCGAGGAATGCACAATTCTTTGAAGATATCTTTCCGAGAAAGGAAAAAGACATAACCTCTCTTAAATGAAATTATGAACAAAGCTCTCAGGAATCGTGAGTCATTGACGGCTCGGATCTAGATTGTTCAGATCTAGTGGATCTCGAAGTGGCTGAATATCCGGATTCTAGTGTTCCAGATTCTCAGAACTTGAAGACTCCAGAGATGGAACTAAGGCGAAGTAAAAGGGCCAAGAAGGATAAATCCTTCGGTCCTGACTTTGTAGCTTATATGGTTGATGATGAACATGACAATTGCTGAAGCATTGTCAACTCCAGAGGCACCGCTCTGGAAAGAAGCTATTGAGAGTGAAATAGGCTCCATTCTGCATAACCATACTTGGGAGTTGGTTGATCTTCCTCCGGGAAATAAATCGTTGGGTTGTAATTGGATACTCAAACGGAAGTATAAAGCAGATGGGTCTATAGATAAGTACAAGGTCAGGTTGGTAGTCAAGGGCTATCAGCAAAAGGAAGGCCTTGACTACTTTGACACGTACTCCCATGTGTCTAGGATGATGTCCATACGATTATTCATTGCGATCGCAGTGTTGCATGACCTTGAGATACATCAAATAGATGTCAAGACAGTCTTCCTAAATGGTGATTTGGAAGAAGAAATCTATATGGAACAACCCGAGGGGTATATGGTTCCAGGGCAAGAGAAGAAAATTTGTTGGCTTGTCAAATCTCTGTACGGGCTTAAACAAGCCCCGAAGCAATGGCATGAAAAAATTGATAGTACTCTACTATTGAAGGGTTTCGCCATTAATGAGTGTGACAAATGTGTCTACATGAAAGGTAACTCTGACTCGTTCGTTATGATATGCATGTATGTAGACGACATGTTGATCACAGGGAGCAGTCCTAGAATAATTCTAGAGACTAAGAACATGTTGAAAACAATGCTTCGACATGAAGGATATGGGTATCGCTGATGTCATCTTAGGGATAAAAATCTCTAAGACATCTAACGGACTGGTCTTATCTCAGTCTCACTACTTCGAGGATGTTTTGAGAAAGTTCGAGATGTTTGACAGTTCGCCTATAAAGTCATCAATGAATAGAAATCAAAAGCTTGATAAAAATCGTGGTGCACCCATATTCAGGAGCAATATGCGCAGGTGATTGGTAGTTTGATGTATATAACAAACTGCACCCGACCTGATATTGCTTATGCGGTCAACAAGTTGGCTAGGTTTACCCGTAATCTGAGTAATGATCACTGGAAGGCGTTGAATCGGGTACTACAATAACTGAAATACACGCTAACTTACAGGTTGCATCATTCGAGATATCCAGCTGTACTAGAGGGTACAGTAATGCAAACTGGATATCCGACATAGAGAACACCAAGTCCACCAGTGGGTATGTATTTACAATTGGTGGTGGAGTTGTGTCTTGGAAATCCTATAAGTAAACTTGCATTGCCCGATCCACGATGGATCGAAGTTTATCGCTTTAGACAAAGCAGGAGAAGAAGATGAGTGGCTTCACGACTTCTTAGAGGATGTTCCTTGTTGGAACAAACCCGTACCTTCTGTAATAATCCACTGCGATAGCCAATCTTCTCTAGGAAGGGCACAGAATTCTATGTACAACAGCAAGTCTCGTCATATTCGACAGAGACATAAGAATGTTAGGCAGCTGATCACCACGGGTATAATATCCATTGATTACATAAAATCAAATGATAACATAGTTGACCCGCTGACAAAGGGCTTACCCAAGGATCAGATGTTCTGCATGTCTAGGGGAATGGGCTTAAAACCCAATGTATAAGGACCAATACGGTGGTAATCCAACCTTACTGACTGGAGATCCCAGGAATTAGGTTCAATGGGAAAACTAAGTTGTAAAGGTTCAGTTGATCGCTTCGTTGGAAGCATGAGCACTTTTTCTGTAAAGAAACACCAAATCCAAAGTCGTTCCCGCGATAGACTATAAGTGTTATCTGCATTGTGGGTGAAGGTTAAGTTTCCAAAACCTTTAATGATCCTCACTGGTTGAGGTTAGGTTTGGGGAAATTTTTAATGGTTCCTAACCCTTGTAAAGTGGGGTATAGCAGGATACCTTGTAGGAAACCACCTATTTAAGTGCGAGGACAGGCAAATGAACGCACTTAAGAATTCAAGAAGTGTCCACGGCCACAACGGATAAAATATTATGAAGAACTGAGTAGAGGAAGTTGTTGTGTTGGTACCGTTGACTTCGCTTACACTAAACACTGACGGTTCAAGACATCACGTTCACTGTACAGTAAGTAAGTCCGATGGTATTCAACTATGGAAGGTTCGAAGCGTATGCTACCTATTCAGATGCAACATCGGTCCGCTAAAAGATTGCTGGAAAAAGGCACCAAGTGTGTGCGCCAAAATCTCTTTCAAGAGGGGATTGTTGGAAATTTACTAAATGTGGAATGAAGTATATCCCATTAATTTATGACTCGAACAATTGGGGCCCGCACGTCGGAAACGTCATTTTCACGCACGTTCACACGTAGTGCCAAGTATCGCAAATTTCATTAGTGAAAGAGATATTGGTACGTATGTAATACGTTTAAAACATAGAATTATGGACGATTATTGGCCAAATGACAAAGTATTCCACGTTGGTAAACAAAGGAAGAAGTGTACGAAGTGTAAGATGAAACGAGTCGGAAATCGTCGTGAAGGGCCGCGGCGCCACACCGTCTGAGCCGCGGCGCCTCCCAGGCAGCGCCGCAGCGCTAATTTGTTGGCCAGTCACTGGAGTCGCGGCGCCGCGGCACTAATTCACAGAGTCGCGGCGCTTGGGAGACAGAATGCTGCGACGGGAAGTTGGAAAGATCTGACCTTTGGGCTGGTTTTGGAGCATTGATTGTCCATTACTTGGCACATGAATTCAGCCATTATTTCGCTGAATATAACCCTTCAATCAAGTGTCATTACATGGTTATTGAAGGTCATTAGTTGGCTAGTTGAGGGGTCTTCTCCTTACACTATAAATTGAGGTCTTTGGCTCAATTGAAGAACACTACACTTAACACTTAGAGAATACTCCAGATTTTCTGAATTCATCTTCTTCCTCTCTAGCAAAGTTACTATACTCAAAGTTCTTCAAGAGTAACACTTGAGTTTCCTTTGCTCATTTGTTAAGTTGATTTTGTATCTTGGGAGACTATTGCCCAACACCGTAAAAAGATATATACGGGGCAATCTTGTCTTAAAGACAGAGTGTCATCACTCGACTCAGCAAATCACACAAGCAGTTTGTTAAGTTCTTGATTTTTAATTTATTGTAATATTTAGTTTATCCTTTCTTACTATTGTAATAGTTACTTACTTTTCGTTCCCTGCAACAATTGTATCCCAACAAATTGTTGGTGAGGTGAGAGGTGGTGCCCGTATCCCTATACCACGCATTATCAGGTTGTCGAGGAATTAATGTGACGAAAGTCGGGCCCAAATTGGATTGAGAAAGGCCTGGAGTGGACTGCTGGGCTCCAGAAAATATGGTCGGATTACTGTGGTTCATTGACTGGCCTGGGGTGGACTGGTAGGCTGCCTGAAATTGGGTCCAAAATTGATTTTCAGAACTTGGGCTGTTAGGTGGCCAGAGGTTGGGCCGCGGCTATTGACTGCATGTCTCTGAAAGCTGAGCAGTGTTGTGTCGATGGTGCCATCAAGAAATATATATAGACTGAGAAGGGGCAATTGGCCGAAAACAGAAAGGATTTGATGGAAACAGAAAAAGAAAGGAAGGGATAATTGTCGAAAACACTCTTCTGAAAAAGAAGAGAAACACTTTGCACAGGGTAGCAGACACTTTTGCGGGTTGTCTAGAAAGAAGAGAAAAGAAAATTTTGTTGCTTTGGCCGCCACTAATCGGACCAAAATCCGAGAAAAGAAAAAAAATGGGAGGGGGGACTATCGTCTGGAGTAGGAAAAAAAATGGGAGGGTTTAGGCTTCTGATACCATGTAAGATTGTATTAATCTCTCTTGGGAAGCCTTTTCATTAATATAAATATATATAGTATATACAATGTGAAATCTTAATATAATAAGGATTCTATATTTACCATAATATACAAGACTAAATATTTTATATTATACACGTTAATAATATCAATAAATGTCTTTTGGTTTGTAGTCAAATGCATACTTGATTGTTGTCGCAGTGTATACCATATAGCCTCCAGTTGTATGAAGAACACCCTTAATTAACATTCAACTAAAAACGCATCAAAACACTGAAACATATGAAAATAATATATAGCACGATTAATACATGCATGAAATTGACCTTAGGCTTTCCAGTACTGCCACTGGTGTAAAGCAGGAAAAGTGGATCTTCTGCATCCAACCCATTCCACATCACATGTAACTGGATATTTTGGAACAGCATCCTGGAATAATACAAATCAACTCGGATATTAATGATTTATTGCATAGAAGTGCTTAAACTAAATTTTATAAATAGAATATGCCTAAACTATTCGTGTAAAACAAAAAGTACTAGTAGTACTAAAACTAATACAAAAAAATATGTACGATTTATTTAAAATCCCCAATACCCCAATTACCAAGTTATATATATAGAAGTTGAAGTTGGTTTTGAACTAACCTGCCACCAAATATCTCTTCCTTCAACCCATTTAGTCAATTCTTTCTGTAATGCTGATTCATTCTCAAAAGTCAAACACACATCTGTAATAGAGAAAAAGGAAAACTGAACTAATTAGAAAATTAGCGGGAGGAAGGAGGGTTAGGATTTGAGTATCAAATTCGATCTAATCAGAAAATAGTAAATAAGCGAAGAATAAATAACACACAGATTTATAGTGGTTCACTCTCAATGCGAGAGCTACGTCCTCTTTCCCGCTGCAAATTTTACTATAATCAAAATAGAGAGTTTGTGTTTACAATTCTCTCTTACTCACATACAAAGAAAAACGGCGCCCCAGAATATATAGCAAAAGTAGGGCGAAAATAATACAAGCCCGAAATTTCTAAAATACCCTCCACTAAATAACCTTACATTAGCGTTCCATGCTCTGCGTAGGATCTTTATAGTGTCGGCGATAAATTAGGCTCCACAACTAAGGAGAACCTTTATATGACAACTCTAAGTCACTTGCAACCATTAAACTAAGTGAGTGTATATATATATATGTCACTGAAAAAAACCTATGATATAACTACTAGAAATTTTACGTGTTCAAGTGTTAAATACTGCTACCTTCGATTCATTTTACGTATCTAAGAATGGCTTTAATAAATTAAAATAGATTTTTGAATCTTGTGATCTTAAATATTTTAATATGGATGTTGGAATTAAAAAATTACTTAGCTATAAAAATTGTTGTAGACTGAGTAAAAAAGGAGATTAAAAAGGAAAGTAAAACACGAACAAAGCAAACTGAAAGAAATTATTCCTTGATTATTTTCATTTAATGAAAGAGTATATATACAATTTACAATTTTCCATAATAAAAAACTTATTCCTATTCTAATCCCAAAACCATATTCTAGTAGTACAAGACTCATATACTTATGGTAAGTGTGCAATACTAACTAATGTAATATTTACACTAAAATATTACAACAAACATTACCTAAATTAACACACCCAAACCGTGGTTGTCGTTGTTGACACCCAATTTTGTCCCGTCTTTTCTAATTTATTTGCAATTTTAAATATTTTTAACACCTCAAAACAATTTTAATCTATATACATACATGCGTATATATACATATTATTATTCGCATTTTTTACTGTCATTTGCATTTTTTTATCATAATCATAAGTTTTATTCGAAAATTCTATGTTATTCTATTTTCCGCAAAAATGGCATCGCATTTCTATTTTTATCAAGCATTAAGCACTTCGCAAATATTATGTTTTATTATTATCACATCGTTATATCTTATTTTTATAATTTACATTTTTTCTTCAATGCATTTTTTATATTAAACCCCTTTTATATTTTTAAACCCATCACCCATTCATTTCCCAACCTAAAACAATTTCTACCCAAACTAATTCCATCCAAAACCCATTTCGCCCAAGCCCAAACGATCACCCCACTTATCCCCTACCCGCGGCCCAATTCAATAGGCCCAACAACCCATTTCTCTTATTTCCCTTTACCCCTCAAACCAAATAACCCTAAATCCTACACACCCCTTTCGGACCCCATCGTCGCACCTCACCCCCACGTCCCTGACCCCACACCACGTCGCCGGTTACCTCACCCCTGACACCACCAACTCCTCTCTGTTACGCCGACACCACCAACCCATACTCTTATCCCCACAAAATCCGCGACACATATCCCCTTAAAATCCGTTCCAAAATCGTTGCTTTTGGGCCCCTTTATTTTGAATTCAAACTCGGTTTTAGGGGGAATCCACCTATAAAACCCCCCATTTTTGTTCTTCACAGGGGTCGGATTTTTTACTCTTGATTTCACATACCATTTCTTATTTGGGTCCGACGGATTAATATTTTTGGGTTTGATATCATCTTTCATTTTTCATTATCTTCGGAAAAAAAAGAAAAAGGAGAGAGAAAAGAGAAAAAAAAGAAGAGGATTTTGGAGGTCCGATTCAATCTATAAAAATATCTGTTGTGTTCATGATTTTTAGCATTAGCCTTCCTAGTTATTCAAAGAAATAAGGCCGAAAACAGGTCCGAAATTGGTGAGAAAAGGGTGAGATTTGTTCTTAAATTTTGAGGTTAAAATACTTCTATTTGCTTCGTGAACCCTACTCTGAAAATCTGCTTTTGTTTTTTGTTTTTCACTATTTTCGGGTTCCGATTGGGTCACTGTTCCGGTCGGGTCGGGTCAACCATGTTCAAGTAAAGTTTTTATGAGATTTTGTGTTTTATATCTTGTTGTTGGCTATCTGAAAATCTGAGAAGAAATCGATTCGGGTTGGAACCTCTGATTCGGGTCGGGTCACTGATTCGGGTCGGGTCGACCCGATTCGAATAAATTTCCAGACTTTTGTGTTTTAATATTTAGTTGTTGGTTATCTGAAATTTGAAAAAAAAATCTATTTGGGTCGGTACCCCTGATTCGGGTCGGGTCGACCCGGTTTGAATAAATTTCCAGATTTTGTGTTTTACCCCTTATTTGTTGGTTATCTGAAAAATCAAAAAAATTAATTCCAATTCCGGTCACTGCTTCGGGTTGCATTTCTCGGGTCGTCTATCCGGGTCTGTTTTTAGCACCGGGTCAGGTCACTGTTTCCTGATTCGGGTCACTGTTTAGAATCCGAGTCGGGTTTTCATAAAAATTCCGAATCCTGTTTCGGTTCTGAAATTTCAGAATTCGGGTCGGATATTTTAATTGCTTACTGTTGGTTTACTTTGGCTCTTGAACATCCGTTATGCGGCTATGTTGTTATTTTGTTGATTGAACTACTACTACATTCTCTTTGTTATTTTGTTGATTGAACTAATACTGCATTCTCTTTGTTATTTTATTGATTGAATTAATACTGCATTCTCTTCGGAAGTCGCTTCTCTGTTTCAGTTTTGTTTTTGGCATTTAAACATCTGTACAATGGATATCTTATTGTTTTAATGATTTGAACAAATACTGCATTTAGGCCAATGAAATAGAATTCGAGGTCGCGTCCCTTTGAAAAATCGTTTCTCTATTTCAGTTTATTGCTATGTTGTTTATTTTACTGGTTTAAACTAATACTGCATTTAGGCCAATGAAATTGAATTCGAGGTCGTGTCCCTTCGGGAATTGCTTCTCGGTTTCAGTTTGTTGTTTTTGGTTTGTTTTACTGATTGGAACAAATACTACATTTAGGCCAATGAATTAGAATTCGAGGTCGCGCCCCTTCGGAAATTGCCTCTCGGTTTTTTTTTTGGTTTTACTGCTTTGATACTATTTTACTGATTTGAACAAATACTGCATTTAGGCCAATGAAATTGAATTCGAGGCCGCGTCTCTTCGGAAATCGTTTCTCGATTTCAGTTTGTTGTTTTTAGTTTTATTTTACTAATCTGAACAAATACTACACTTAGGCCGATGAAATTGAATTTGAGGTCGTGTCCCTTCGGAAATTGCCTCTCGATTTCGGCTTGCCGCTTTGGTATAATTTTGTTGATTTGAACATGATACTACACTGGCCGATAAAAATACCCATCGATTTTGAGGCGTCCACAGTTGGAAAGACGGAAATATAACTTCTGGGAAAAGATGAAACTTAAATCTTTTTTATTTCATCTGAGAGACCAACATGTTTAGTAGGCGAGGCAATTAAAATGACCACCGAGTCATATGTTTGCAGCCACGACGTGATTGAAATGGTCTTTTCAAAATTTAAGTCTGAGCCTCCGTGATCAAAACATTCACTATTTTGGATATGAATCCGAAGTTATTTATATTTAACTGTTTCTAACTATTTGTTCTTGACAGCTTGCAAGGAACAAAGTCAACGAAGGAAGGCAGATACTCCTCGGAGGTTATTTATTTTATTGTTTTTACTTTCTTTAATTCAACTTTATCTCGCTCTGTATTGTAATATTATTTATTGCACTTACGTAATTATAGAAATGCTTAGAATAGGTAGACTTAGAATTAATTCATAGGATAGTCTAAACAGGAAACCCGTCGCTAGCTTATTTACTTGTAGGCTCAGTTAATTCAAACTTAGAAATCCTCCGCTAGTTTATTTATTTTTAGGCTCGTCATGCATATTCAAAATTTTCAAAAACAACTTTGATCATCTTCTATTCACCTTTTTTTATCATACAAATAAGTTTATCCTTTTTTTTAATTTGCAACTCAATGATTTCCAAAAAATTTACTTCTTTGGCATTATAAATAATTCATTTTTCTCCTTACTATTAATTGTTACAAATGCATATTTTTCAACTTTACATGTATTTTTCTTTAATATCATACAAATGCATACTTGTACAAAATGCATCCTTTACTAAATATTTGCAAATATCTTTTAACTTTATATACTTTTAAACATGCATTTTTTTAGCAATAATTAACCTGAGTTTGACCGGATAATCGCAAGTTAGCGGATCTTAAAGGATGCCTAACCCCTTCCATTTAGGATAATAAAGAACCCTTACCTAGAATCTCATTAGTTTCGCAGACCTTAAAATTGGAGTTATATTGCAGCATTTAGTCAACATTTAGGTATCCTAATTCACCCTAAAATAATTAGGTGGCGACTCCTTAATCTAACCCAGGAATCACCAAATACGTTGCACTCCGCTTTGACCCGCGGGTTAAAAATGGGCGCGACAGTCGTTGTACATTGCCGAGACAATATACATAAGGTATACACGGTATATACGTGTATATCTTATGTATATTTAACACACACCCGCAGTCATAGCAGACAGTCTTTGTACGCTGAGGCTGTCCCTAAAATCTTCATAAAGGACCGAGGGAAGACCCTTCGTAAAGATGTCTGCAATTTGATACCTGGAAGTGACATGACAGACGCGTACTTGTCCACGAGCTACCTTTTCGCGAACAAAGTGAATGTCCATCTTAATATGTTTAGTGCGCTGGTGCTGAACCGGATTACCAAAAAGGTAGATGGCACTAATATTATCACAGTAAACCAAGGTAGCTTTCTTAATAGGACAATGAAGCTCTAAAAAAGATTACGTAACCAACATGATTCAGAGACCATATTAGCCACCCATCGATACTCGGCCTCTGCACTAGAGCGTGACAATGTAGGATGACGCTTTGCAGACCACGAGAGCAAGTTATTACCAAGAGACATACAATAGCCAAACGTAGAGCGCCTGGTGTCTGGACAGCCACCCCAATCAGCATCTGTATATGAGATAAGTGTAGACGTCGATGAGGGATATAAATGTAAGCCAAAATCAAGTGTCCCCTAGATGTACCGAATAATACGTTTGAGCGCATTCATGTGCTCAACCCTGGGATCATGCGTAAACAAACACACTTGTTGTACGGCATACGTAATGTCTGATCTGGTGAACGTAAGATACTGAAGAGCCCCTGCAAGACTGCGTAGCGGGTTTGATCATCGTATGGGTAGCCAGTCGCAGCCCATAGCTTGGGCTTAGTATCAACTGGAGTGGAAGTGGACTTACATGATGACATACCAGCTCGCTCAATGATCTCAACTGCATACTTGCGTTGGGAGAAGAACAACCCACCTGCATGACGAGAGACAGCAATCCCTAAAAAGTAACTCAAGGGCCCCAAGTCTTTCATAGCAAACTCAGAACTGAGCATTGTCATGATAGACTGACGTAATGCATCAGAAGAGGCAGTCAAGATAATATTATCCACATATAATAATATATAAGCCAGGGATGAACCACGATGATATATGAACAATGAATTATCAGACCTGCTGTGAGAAAATCCAATAGTCGAAACATAGTTTACAAACCAAGCCTGTGGGGACTGCTTAAGCCCATATAAGGACTTCTTCAATAAACAGACATGATGAGGATATTTGGGATCCCTAAATTCCAAGGGCTGATGCATATAGACTGTCTCCTTAAGATCACCATGTAAGAAAGCATTCTTCACATTTAACTGATGAATGGGCCATGCCTTCGAAAAAACCAAGCTGAGCACAGTGCGAATGGTAGCCGATTTGACCACCGGACTAAATGTCTTACCACAATATACACCACTATAGGCTTCAGATAGGCCGACAACTATTTGTAGGACCAAACGATCATTTGTAACTAGCGCGCCAATGTTGCAGAGTTGGTCCGCCAATTCTTTAAACATTTTGCAATATACTGAAACATTGGGGAAATCTTCCATATTTACGTGGGAGAATTCTTGCTCAAGGGTAACAGCACGTGAATTTTGATTATCTTGAAATATATCTCGTACTCTACTCCATGCCGCCATCGTCGTTGCGTCTGGTTCGATAATCGTTTGCAAGAGGTCTGTAGAAATAGTGGAGTAAATCCACTGAAGAACGGTAGCATCAAGGGTCGTCCATAACTTAAGATCATCCTCGGGTTTGGGCACCTCCGTACCTGTAGGAGCCGCGGGGATAATTTGATGGAGGACTTGATGCGAGCGTGAGTGAACTTTGAACAGTTCGGCCCACGTCGCATATTGGATGTTTTCTATTTCAAGAATGATAGGGATGTGATTCTTGACGTTAGAAATAGTAAGGGCAGGGTGAAACGTGTTCTTAGCCATAATAGCAATGAACGGCGTGAGAAAGGGATTTGGAAGAAAATTTGGGAAGAAGAAATAATTTTCGGGCACAGAAACCGAGAGAAGGGGCTCGGAATCCGACGCAAAAGTTGGACGGAAATTGGGAGAAAAGGTTAACCTAGACTTCTGATACCATGAAAGACATAATCCCTTGATTATTTTCATTTAATGAAAGAGTATACATACAATTTACAATTTATCATAATAGAAAACCTATTCCTATTCTAATCCTAAAATCATATTCTAGTAGTAGAAGACTCCTATACTTATGGTAAGTGTACAATACTAATTAATGTAATATTTACAGTAAAATATTACAACTAGCATTACCTAAATTAACACACCCAAACCGTGGGCTGTCGTTGTACAATGCCTATGTATATACGTGTATATCTTAAGTATATTTAACACAAACTATAGTGCATTTATAGATGAAATATATTTATTAATATTCTGACCTATGTTGACGCCATTTTGGGCGGATTCAGTAGGCAGCATCAACAATATCTTTGAGAAAAGTAGTCTTCGGTCCTCTCCTCACTGCGTTGCATGTTATGACAACCTTAGGCTTGCAATCCACGATCCTCTGTGCAAGAGATTCTGCTGAGAACCCCGCAAACACTACCTGTACTAAGACAGAACTTGGATTATGTATGTCCTTGTATTTAATTATCTGGTGTGTAATTTAACTTGTTATAATAAATTACTTATTTTATTTTCCTGATTATTAATTCCAATAATAATGGGTAGTCACCTTTAATTGTCTTTAACGTGATATGATAGTATACGAATTTTTTTTACGCTATTAGTGTGTAATAAAAATTACATCCAATAAGTCTTAAATCCTGTCATTTGTTTGGGTATCGCACTATGTCAAAGAAATAGTCTTGATAAACATTTTGCTGAAATAATAGAATTTATTATAGACCAAAATATAAATAACAGAAAAGAACTCGATCTTCGGGTTGTTTTATTTGTTTGGAGGAAAAAATGTCTTACCTTTCAAAAAAAAAATATAAAGAAAGAGTACATTTTAAATGTATATTTGGTAAATATTGTTTTAAAGGCGAACGGAGGAAAACTGTATAAAAATGAAAGGAGACGAAAATAAGGAACTATATATGAAACATGGTAATCTTTAACATAGACGTAGTAAAAAGACTGCATTTTCTTTTTCCTTATAAAAAACTTGATTGGTTTAATTACTACGTTATCCAGTTTGATCTGTTCATTTTATATTATTAATTTTAGTACTGATCTGGTGGGTCTGAGCTGTTTGGCTACTGCATAAACCAAATATATATAAAGCAGCCAGCTAAACTTTTTTTTTTTCATTGAAGAATTATTAACGGAGTAACTATGACGATCTTTCAGAACAATTTTCATATCTCGCAACAAAAATAACCCAAATTTTTGCTAGACCAATTGAGGTTTTTGGATTAGTATTTATTCGCATATGAGTTTATACTAATCCAATAAATATGTGATATACTATTTTCACACACAATTATCACTAAACTATATTTTTAATATGCATTCTCATCTTAATTTATCATTAATCATGATAAATGAATTAGTATTTAATTTAGTATAAATCTCGAGGGAGAGTAAATTTTACTGATATTTTATATAGTTAAATTTGTATGATTGTATTAATCTCCCTTGGGGAGTCTTTTTCATTAATACAAATATATATAGGGTGTACAATGTAGAATTCTCATACAATAGGGATCTTATATTTACCATAATTACACAAGGCTAAATATGGCTAAATATAATAAATGTACACGTGCTAATACACCCCCCTCAGTCGGAGCGGGAGGAGGTCGGACACTAAGACTGGATTTGAAGTCGAGGAAGAGTTGTCTAGGAAGGCCCTTTGTGAATATATCTGCATATTGATATGAAGAAGGCACATGCAATACCTTGACATGACCGAGAGCAACCTTCTCACGAACAAAGTGGATGTCCATCAATGTGCTTGGTTCGCTGATGCTGAACCAGATTATGAGATAGATATATGGTGGATATGTTATCACAATAAACCAAAGACGCCTTACGTAATGGACACTAAAGCTCCAAAAGAAGGTTTCGGAGCCAGCAGATCTCAGCAACAACATTAGCAACACCTATGTATTCTGCTTCTACACTCGAACGGGATAATATGGCTTGTCTCTTGGCAGACCAAGAGATAAGGTTATCCCCTAAGAACACACAATAGCCTGAGGTGGATCGTCGCGTGTCCGGACAGCCTGCCCAATCAGCATCCGTATATGACAACAATCTGGTCGGTGATGAGGGGTATAAATGTAATTCATAATCAAGGGTGCCCTTAAGGTATTGAATAATACGTTTGAGGGCAGCAAAATGTGGCTCTCTGGGGGCATGCATGAATAAGCATACCTGCTAAACAACATAAGCAATATCAGGCCTGGTGAAAGTAAGGTACTGAAGTGCACCTACTAAGAGTGGGATCTGCCATTGGATCACCATCAACTGCACTAAGCTTCGATTTAGAGTCAACCGGAATGGACATGATTTTGCAATTAGCCATCTTAGCCCTGTACACAATCTCCTCTACATACTTACGCTGACAAAGAAACATAGTTTTTGCAGATCTAGTCACTGATATCCCCAAAAAATAGCTCAACCTCCCTAAGTCAGTCATAACAAATTTGGTTTTGAGCAGTGCAATGATCTTATTTTTCAACACATCAGAAGAGGCAGTAAGAATAATGTCATCCATATATAATAATAAGTAAGCAATGTTGCTACCTCTATGAAAAATAAATAAAAATTATCACACTTGTTGCATGAGAACCCAATTCGCATAATGTACTGTACAAAGCGATCATACCACGCTCTAGGGGCCTGTTTTAAACCATACAGTGATTTACGGAGACATACATACTGAGGGGCTGTTGGATGGACAAAGCCAGGTGGCTGGTGCATGTAAACAGTTTCTTTCAAGTCCCCATGTAGAAACACATTTTTCACATCAAAATGATGAATCGACCAATGCTTGCCCATGACTATACTCAGAACTGTGCGAATGGTAGTCGGTTTAACAACCGGACTGAATGTCTCACCATAATCAATGCCCTCTTACTGATTAGTACCATTAGCTACAAGCCTTGCCTTATACATTTCTAAGTCACCATTGTCTCTGTATTTGTGATGAAAAAGACACATGCAACGGATCACATTCACCCCCTCCGGCCGGGGAACCAAATCCAAAGTACGTTGTTTTGTTAGTGCATTAAACTTTTCACACATGGCCGCATTCTAATTCGGGTCTAGTTTGGCTAATTGGGGCTTTTGGAAATAGGGGAAATGGTTTGTGTAGACAAGTTAAATAAGACTTTGGGTTTGAAAATCCCGTGTTGGGCACGGATTTCCATTCGATTTGAGGGTGCTGGCTGGTTATAGGTGCCGGGTGTCGGGTCGGGTATACTGATATGGTTTTGGTTCTGATTTGGTGCAGAGCTTGGGTGTGGAATGGGGTGTCGGGTTTGGGAGGTGAGCTGGTGGTTCGGTATAGTGTCGGTTGGTGGGGGGTCGTCGATCTGGGTGGTTTGAGGTCAGTAGCAGCTACCGGGTTAGGTTGTGTCGCCGATCTCGGTTGATCGAGACTGGCTGAGATCGATACAGTGGGGTAAGGTGTCGGATGAGAGGGGTGACCGGTATTTGGGTTAGTGGGTTGGTTGCTGGTGATAGGTATGGATGTGGTTGGTGGTGGTGCTGTGGAGATGATACAGACACAAGAAAGGGGGCATGTGACAGTACTGAGAATGTGGGCACATTGCCAGTGGTATTGGCATTCGGCAACGTCGGTGATATAGGCGGGGGCAGAGGTCATGGACGCCGGAGTGCGTTCTGGACTGGTGGCAGTGGGTGGCAGAGACGGGGTTGTTTGGTCAGTGGTAGCAGTACGACCGAGTTTTGTGAGTATGACGGGGGAGATACCAGACTCGTCTAGAAAGGTATATTCCATATTTTGGAATTTTTGGATGTTTGCAAACGGGAATATTGTCTCGTTGAACGTAACGTGATGAGAGACGTGAATTTTATGAGTGGATAAGTCATAGCACAGATAGCCCCTATGATTAGAAGAAATACCTACGAAAACACACGGGGTAGTACGAGGTGCTAATTTATGAGGAGCACTGGAGGCAAGATTCGGGTATCACGGGCAACTAAAAATTCTAAGGTGGTCATATGAGGGGATCCAATGGTAGAGAATTTCGGTGGGAGTTTTGTTGTGAAGAGTACTGGTAGGTAAAATATTAAGGATATATTCTACCATTTTGACTGCATAGACCCAGAACGATGGGGGGAGAGAGGCATGGAAAAGAAAGGTACGAACCATGTTGTTGATAGCACGGAGAATTCGTTCAGCTTTTCCGTTTTGGGGTAAGGTGTGGGGACAGGAGAAATGGAAGACCATGCCATTATTGGTGCCAAAATTATGAAACGCGGAATTATTAAACTCACGACCGTTATCACATTGGAATGATTTGATGGATTTTTTAAATTGTGTTTTGATAAAGTTATGAAACTCAAGAAACTTGGTATAGACTTCAGACTTGAACTTTAGAGGGTAAATTCATATAAAGTGAGAAAAGTCATCTAACAACACAAGATAAATTTTATGACCCCGTAAACTAATAACAGGAGATGTCCATAAATCTGCATTAAAAATATCAAACGGAGAAAACGTAACACTTAAAGAAGACTGAAAAGGAAGGCGAACGTGTTTGCCTAGAGGGCCGGGTTACAACCGCTTACATTCTCTATATTGATGTATGGGTGCCCTGTAGGCCGGGTTCGGGATGGTTGGGGCGGGACCAGGTCGGGGCGGGATCGGGGCGGGGCGGGGTTTTTTTTTCACTTAATTTAAAAAATAACATATATAAACAACTCAATAATTGAACAAGATAGTGTAATAAAAACATTCCAAGGCTGTTTTTGTGCCTCTTATATTATTTAATAGACAAATGATTTTTTTTGTAACACAAATACAATTGTCAAAAGTTGCAAATTACATAGTAAAATTGCAATTAAAAAAATTACATTTTGAAAAAATCTTGTTCTAGTTTCTTGATAATTTCTTGTGGTTCTTAGGTTGGAATTGGTATTTGTTGGTCAAATTGCTTCACGTCGCTTCCACCACCTTCGGATAAGATTTCGTTGTTGTTTTCATCTTCTTCTTCGTTGATCTCCGGTTGACCGCACCTTCTCCGCTCCGCTCGTATCCAATCTTTGAATAATACTGCAATCTCCAAACTATCTCCGGCTAATGAGTGCCTGTGCTCTCCTATTTGATATCTGCCGGCAGAAAAAGCACTTTCAGACGTCGTTGATGACGTTTGAATGTTCAAAACATCTCGGGTCATCATTGAAAGTGTCGGAAAGGTCTTCTCATTCCCCCTCCAGTATTTCAGCAAGTCTTCACGTCATTCTTCTTTAGTTTGTTCAATAGGTGGTGGGTGATTTGGATTTTTGGGACTTGGAGGTGGTAGTACTGTTATACAATCATAAATAGTTTTAATAAGTGATTTAGTACCGTCTATTTTAATAGTCAAATTTAATACAACACCAATAATATAAATAGTGGGAATAGGAATAAAATATATTTTTTATTTTGATAAACATTTTTTAATAGCGGGTTTATCCATATATTCATTAAGTAGTAAAAATATTAGAGTTATATAAAACAACATAGTTGAAATAGTAGGATAATATATATCGGAAAATTCTTTTGTTGCTTGAAAAATATTTCTCTAGAAATACAATAAGTTCAAAAAAAAATCTCAATCGCTATCTACAACCATATCAGCTGGATTTTGATTATGAGAGTTAAAAAAATAAAGTTATAGGTTTTCTATAGTCATAAGCAACAAGTAGTTACTCGTATAAAGAATTCCACCTAGTGGGTACTTTTTCTACAATTTTTTTATAAGGTAGTTGGCAATAGTGATAAATTTTTTTATATTCTTTTTTCGTTGTATTCTATTATTTTTAAAAATAAAGTTTATAGCAAATTGTATTTTACTAAGAATGTCTTCAAACAATGATAGATCATCCTTTAAAACTAAGTTATATATATGGCACGCACATTCTATATGAAAATGATATGAAAAAGATGGAGTTAAATTATTTTTTAAAATGTAATAGCATAAATTGTTAGAAGAAGCGTTATCTAATGTAATAGTCATAATTTTATCAGTTATTCCATAATAGTCGCACACTTGATAAATATTTTCTGCAATAAAAGTACAGTGCCTATCATCTATATATCTATACGCTAAGATACGTTTTTGCATAGACCATTTATAATCTATCCAATGACTGATTACCGTTAAATAATCATGGCCATTAGTATTATGGCCTATATCAAAAGTGATAGTCACTTTGCCATTAAAATGATATTATGAATAACGTAAATACTGTTGATATTCATGGGCAAATTTAAATACATCTCTCTTAACAGTTGATCTAGGAAAACCGTTAAAAGCAGGATTATATATTTCTTTAATATAATGAATAAAACCAGGAGATGAAGGAAATGAAAAAGGCAAACCCTCCACAGCAACTAATTTTGATATTGCTTCCCTATCTCTATAATTATTGTAATTAGAGCCTACAATTCCCCCCGTCGTGGGATTAATTTGACCTTATACTTGGTCCGGGACAGTATGTGAACCTTGTTCCGATGGAGTGGGTGTTTGTGCATCCGATTTTGAAGCCTCGTATTGGGCATACCTAGCTGGATGAGTCATTGCTACGTGTCTCATTAAACCCCCCGTCCCACCGTGACCTTTTCCAGTTTTAAATTTTAAAACATCTTTACAAATTTTACATCTAGCTACTTGATTCTCTACGTCCCTATCAAAAAATGTCCATGCATCTGATTTTAATGGTCGTTTTGCTGGACCTCGTCTCATACTAGGGGGAATATGAGGCATTTCAGTTGAAGGTGCACTAGTGGGTGTGTTGTCATCTACATTAGTGGGTGTATCATCTAGATCATCTAAATTAAAGTCTTCTTGAGTTCCAGAAAATAGCTCCTCGTCTAAATCTAATGGTATTGTAGGAAAATGTTCAGTATCAACAAAATCATCTTGTGTAGGAATAGGATTTTGTCTAGAAATATGATGACTAGAAGAAGTACCCTTGCCATGTTGCCCCTACTAGAAGAAATATGACCCCTACCTGTAAGCATACGTTTAAATTCTTCCATTATAAATTTATAATTATACTAATAAATAATTAAAGTAAATGAAATTAAGTGCGCTAAATAAAATAAACAGACAATAATAATCTAATGAATGAACGAATGTACCAAACGCCGACGTAACGTCGACTTGTAATCGAGAGGTTAAAAATTGAAAATTTACTCGATTGAAGATCCCCAAGCTAATTGCCAACTTCACTCCCAAATGAATAAATAAAATTCAATATTTAATAGACAATGTAGACTTGTAGAGAGATAGATTGAGAGATTTAGAGAGATTGTAGGAAGATTTGTGAGAAAGATGAAGAGAAAATGAGGTATTTATAGTTGGAAAATTGAGTTAAAGTGTAAATATAATAACTTATGGGTTAAAAATAAATATTAAGGGGGTCGGGGGAGGGGAGGCCAAAAATGGTTGTTGCACAACGGCCAAAATGTAAAATGGCCTTTGGTGCAACGGATTTGTGCAAAGGGGAGCTTTCGGGCGAGATCGGGGGCGGGACCGGGTCGGGTTTAGCAGGACTGGGGCGGGCCGGGACAGGTCGGGACGAGACCATGTCCCGGTTCGAGTCCCGATACCGCAAAAAAAATTAAAAGTCGGGGTCAGGGTCGGGGCGGGACCGGGCCGACCCGGCCCACTAGCCAACCTTAGATTGATGTAGCACTTGACATTTAAATGGAGCTCGCCAGAAAAAGGACGAAAGTATGTACTCCGTATTAATTTTAGAGTAGTTGGGAGGAAAGTTGAGAATCATAAATGTAAGATCTTGAACATGTTAATTTCTTTTTTGTTGAACCTGGTTTTTCCAATTTTGTAGAATATGAAAAGAGAAGTTAACGAAATAAGAGTGAAGATAAATTCAAAAGAGAAAAGACCTGACAAACTCTGGCTAAGAGTTGGTTGTATGTCAAAGTTCCATCACGACCAGGCTCGTTTCCTTCCCAGAAAATTGCAATTTTGTTACCATTTCCAGCATCAATGTTTCTATCCAAGCAGTTGTAACATATGTTTGTTTTACCGCCTTTGAACCACTGTTGCCAACCACGTAACACATGAGCGACTTTTCAGTTGTACATTACGTTGCCCAAATTAAGTTTCAGAGCAACAGTTTCGATAGAAAAAAAAATTGAGAAAATTTAAAGAAAACAATAGTAGTAATAAGAGAATTATGGTTAAATGATCAGAAAGTTGGGCATAAGAAATAGACCAATTTATCCCTGCCACTATTTTAGCTAGTAGAGTACTACCTTATTGGGTCGCCTAAAAATAATAGGCCACAAATATATAGAGTAATATTTGGCCAAATACATAAACAACCCTTTAAAGTTGTCACTGTTTTTCATTTAGAAATTTCAACTTAAGCATGTACCTATGAGACACTTTAACATCAGCCAATGTGTTTATTGTGCACAAATTGCTGACATGGCACAATTTGTCTTTTTCACATCTGCAAAGCGCGTAAAAGGATGTTCTTCTATTGGGTTACACTCCCAGATTACTTTTTCGTCCCCACCATGATCGTCTTTGGGCCCGTGCGAGCTGTGCTACCGCACAAAGCCCTAAAAAATGAAAAAATTTAGGGCCTCTTTTTTTCATTTTTTATTAAGTAGTATTAGCCAGAATTTACTGTAAAGGCTCATAATTCGCAGGTCTTAGACAAATCTAATTATTGAAATTGTTTATTTACTTATATTAAGGGCCCACTTTTACGAATTAGAACAGGACCCCCAAAATATTTGAGACGGCCCTGGTCCCCACAATACCACATGATCTCTCTTCCATTTTCCAGATCTTTAATTTTTATCTTTCTCTTAAGCTCGGTGGCCAAATCGAATCCAATTGATTGCAAAATTCAGTGCCAAAAACATCATCATCTTGTAAATACTCTGATGTATGTACGGAGGGGTGAGTGAAGGTAAGTGGGGCTGAGCACGGCAAGGAACTAGTTGACGCGAAAATAGATGTGAAATAGGGGTTCTCGGGTTAGGTGTTAATGCCAGGTAGGTGGTGTTTTGGGACTGTTTCTGGTAGTTTGGTGAGGAGTCGGGCTTAAAATCTTTATGGGGTCGTTGATGGTGTGTTGAAGGTTATTGTGGTGGTCGGGGTTTAGTGAGTAGATGGTGGTAAGGCCACATAATATAACCTGAAACAATGAGGTTCTCGGTTTCTCGGGTGGGGCGGATAGTGTGGAGTTGTCGGGGTTGAACAGGTAGTTGTGGATGGATTCGGCTCAAGGCGTTTTGTGAGGTTGTCACTGGTGGGTTGAGGGTCAAAATGGTGATCGGGACTTGGTGGTTTGGTAGTGACAATGTGATGGAACAATCTGAAACAGTGAGGTTCTCGGTTGGTATTTGTAGTGGACTGTTTGGGTGTTGTCAGGATTGGACGGTTGTTTACGTGTAGTTTTGGTCAGTGGTTGTTATAGTGGATGTTAGGGACGTATTTTGGAGTGTGGTGGTAAAAAGAGTGAAGTAGTTTGGGCTAGGAATGACCACGGGATGCTAGGTGCAAACCCGAGTACAAACCAAGTACAATCGGTCGATAAGTTAAGGATAATGACAAGGGGGTTTTAATGCCCAAGTCGACACCTTGATGGGGTGACCAATTTAACAAGGTCTTATCCGAGGTTGCTAAGTGCAATGCTCATGAACAAGCCAAGTGAGGGTGGTCGTAAAACCTTATGATAGACCCTTGGTTTGGGTTTGGTTGGACCACACAGTTACAACATCTACCTACGCCGAGGGGGTTCCTTAAGCTTGGGTTTTTATTAGGTCACACAGTCCTAACCAAGACTTACACCGAAGGAAAACCTTAGTTTGGGTTTAACTAGGTCACACAGTCCTAGCTTCAACTTACACTAAGGGGTTTGGCTCATACAAGAACCAAAGGTCCTCCCGGAGAACCGACTAAGAATATCACCCCCGGGTTGAAAGACTTAGCTTTGTGAGTAAAGCTCAACTTTATATTATCATCAAACTCTGAATTTTACAATGGCCAAAAGCCTCTATTTATAGTACAAAATGGACTATTCTAGAAGAAGATAAAAGGACACATAACTAGAACACATTCGGCCTAGTGTGGACAAGTTTGGGTTGACTTGGTGGCTAAGGTGTTTCGACCACCTCTTCCTCTTCTCTAGGCCGAGATTGAGGTTTCCCCATATTCATGAATTTGTTAGCTCATAAATTCTTCCAACAACCTCATCTTATTGGAATGTGTTGGAAGCTTCTATTCTTGGTATTTGTTTTGATGATCATTTCGGTCAACTCTTCTCCTCTTGGACAACTTGAAGTCTTCATTATAGCTAAATTTATGAATTTGTTAGTCCATAAATTCTCTCCTTGAAATCCCCATCTTCTAGATGTCCTTTGTCTTTGTCATCTTGTCCTCCAACACACGACCTAGTCATCCCTTTGGAAGACTTTTTGGTCTAGTCACCTTATTAGAAGGCTCTCGGCCTTGTCACCATTTACATGGCTTATTAATTGTGTCCTAAGGTAGTTATTACGTGGCATACTATGTCTTAATCTAATAGATAAGCTAGTAAGTAAAAGATAAGCTAAAAGAAAAGCATGGTCTCGGCCAAGACCAACAAGAAGGCCGAATAAAACATGTTTCTTAGATCATCACGTGATAACCCCAACTCCATTCCATTTTTCATGCCATGTTAGGCATCTAAGTGTAGAATAACGGGCCGTTGTTGGCACTCTTAATAAATCACCTCTCGACCTTGGTTGAGTGTTTAAGTCTGCGGGCTTACTTACATTAATCTCCCCTTCTTTGAAGGAATTTGCCCTCAAATTCGCGCCATCTAAATGTGGTAACAAGCTTTCAACCACAAGTGTTGATCTATTACTTCCACCATTAGATAAGCCCGGAAATTTTATCTTGTAATTCTTTTCTCAATTCTTTCCAAATATGGATCCGAATACGAGTCTAATGGTTTTGATTCAAAATGGTGTCTGTATTGGATCACGGATCCCATGGATGGTTGACCAACCAAAGGAGCTTGTAAGTATGTTACCAAACTAGCAAGCCTCGGGTTCAATTTTCCTTGCAACACATAAAATTCCGCATTGTGAATAGAACAAGGAAGTCGTATGTCACCCGATCCTCCACTAAAGGATGTCGCGAATTCTTTGCCTTGAATAAGATGATCCCATCATCCCTTCCACTTCCAAGATTCGGAATAGGGGCAGTAGGGGCCCAAAAAGTTTGAGTGAATTGACGAGGGAAGAAACCAAAACACTGCAAGCCTTTGCTACACTTTCGAGCCAATTTCGGAAGGTTAATACCATGGGTGGAACATCATGCATGCCGTTTGGAAGACGTGATACATCCCATAGATGGTTGTAGCACCTTGTGTATGGAACTCACGAAGGAGTTGAAAAGTTGTTCAACCCGAATGGCATCAAACCATAGTTTACCTTTAAGATCGTCTTACATTCGCCTTCTCTTCGCATTTCCACTTGATAGTAGCCACTTTTCAGTTCTATCTTGATGAATAATTTGGCTCCATTTAGTTTCTCATAAAGATCTTTCAACCTCAGCATAGGAAGTTTATTCCCCACGATGAAGTTGTCGACCTTACGACTTTCGACATACGTGTGCCAAGATTCATTTTCTTTTGCCTTCATCAAGTTCATCTCCTTAGCCGGATTGTGTGCAAATGCTTGAGGGTTAGGTAATGAACTTCTTGGAAATAAACCAACAGAGTGTTCACTACTCATCATCGAGGATGGTCCGGTTGTAAACTCATCCGCACTTGCAACCCCCAAAGGCTCCTTTGAGTCAACACATATAGTACTCCCCTTCTTAGATTCGTCCTCTATCTCTTGTGCATCAAGTAAAGGGATCTTGGTTCCCTCTTATTCTTCAAGTGGTATGGGTTCCTTAATAGCAATGGATAACTCACACTCTCGATATTCTTCTACAAGATCGACATCTTCTACTATAATCATGACTTGAGGATTGGAACATACATTAGCAAAGTGCCCTATTTCTCGGAATTCGAAGCACTTCTTTCTTTTTTATATTCCCCTCTGTGACTACAATCTTCTACCTTCCTATCCTTCTTTACATTTCCATGACTAAACAAGGGGTTAGTGAAAGAGGTACTGCCCTTTGTTTCAACATTCGTGGATTTGATATAGGGCCTTGGGATACCTTTATTTTCATGTCTTGGGCGGTTTTGTACAACCCTTGACTTGGCATTTTTTATTCAGGGCATGCCCGAAAAGCTATTCCTTCAAGATTGACGCATGTTTCACAACTACGTCTCTTACGAGCCTCCTTAGTTCTTCTTTGTTTATGATAGCCATCGCGTCAAGGCGTAGGACGGGAGCGCCTTGCTCTGATACTAATCTGATGTATGTACGTGGGGGTGAGTGAGGGTAAGTGGGCCTGAGTTCAGCATGAAACTAATTGACGCGACAATGAATGTGAAATAGGGGTTCTCGGGTTAGTGTTACTGTCGGGTAAGTGGTGCTTTTGGAATGTTTCGGGTAGTTTGGTGAGGAGTCGGGCTTAGACACTTTGTGGGGTGTTTAGGGTGTGTTGAGGGTTATTATAGTGGTCGGGGTTCAGTGAGTAGATGGTGGAAAGGCCACGGAATAGAACCTGAAATAGTGAGGTTCTCGGTTTCTCTAGTGGGGCGGACAATATGGAGTTGTCGGGGTTGAACAGGTAGTTGTGGATGGATTCGGCATAAGGGCAAAACTCGATTGAGTTTTCTATATACCCTCTATTGGACCCTAAGCGACCGTAAAGTTCCCTAAAGGCTACGGTTGGACCAAATATCCAATTGGCAATGGCTAGGGACAATAGTTTCATTATCTCGTCGGGAATGGGCCTATGTGGGACCCAGAGATTTTGGTCGGGCTTTTTTTTCTTCTCTCATGCAAGTCTCATTACTATCTATGCAATCCCGGATCTCCTCTAAAGTTAGGGTCAATTCTAAGTCCCCGGACCTAAACATCATTCTATCACAATCCCAATATTCGGTGAGTACTTCTATCAGTTCCGTATTACCCTTTATGGTTATCAACGAGGGTAGATGTCCTATACAGTTCGTAACCTCTCTTTGTTGTGGGACATCTAACCACGAGCACCAAAATCTTAACATCTCGGGTGCTTCTAGGACTATGTCGAACTTGAGGTTGGTATGCATCAACTAAACAGAGCACAATTAATTTCCACTCCCCCCAAGGACAATGGTTTATCACATAAGATACAATCATGTTTCCACATAGCAAGTAGTTGGATACAGCGTCGTTGGGTCATAGACCGTCAAGACATGAGGTGGTCGCATAATGGGTCCATATACGTCTAAAAAAATCCAAACCCATCTAGGTAAGCATGCACTAGTTCATTTAGGGATTTGTCTTTGCTATATCCTAGGCAAACTAAAGTGATTTTTCAAATAACTAGAGACTCGGGTGGACTACTCGAGGTGAGCCGTTGTCGATTGTCGGACGACCGCGAACCAACTCCATCTTTAATTTGTTCCAAATAAATAATTTAGTTTTTACTGGAGGACGATTGCGAAACCGCATAATCGTCTTTGTGCACTGATGCGAGTGTGTGCGCGTGCCATTTGACAGAATTATTAAATGCATGGAAATGCCAGTTATATTTGCAGAAAGTAAACACATAGGTAATTTTATAGAAATTAAAACATGTTGTATTGGAACCCTTATTGTTAGAACCTAGGATTATCCCAGTTGAGTCGTCATCGTTACAGTTCACTTTTTACGTGGAGGCATAGAAGCTACTAAGAAGTTGTTGGAACTCTATTCGGATATTAATGTTTAGAGTCGCCACCTAACTTATAAAGAAATTAGGAAATCATGTAAAGGGTTTATTCAGAAAATCAGTGAAAATCCTTTTTGGACCAGATGTTACGATTCACTTTTTATACGGGTGAGCGTATAAAGAGCTACTAAAATTTTGGATGGTACTCTAAGTTTGGATAATTTTTTTGAGTTGCCACTTAATTTATAGGTAAATTAGGAAAATTAGTGTGAAAGAGTTTATTCAAATTCATTGAAAAATTCTATCTAAACCATAGTCAAGGTAAGAGTTCTGGTGATCCCCCGGGAAGGTGTTAGCACCTGGGTATTAGGATCTGTTGAATACGGTTGACCTATGGGCTCTATAGCATGCTTTAAAATGATTTAAATTGCTTTAGTGTTTAAAATTCAAAAATAACTTGTCATTTCATTTATTCAAACTAAGGATGGCTAGTGGGGCCGGATTCGGGACGATCGGGGCGGGGCGGGACGGGGGAAAGGGCGGGATCACGTCGAGGCGGGATAGGCGAGATCGGGACAGGCGGGATTCGCCAAAGTCCCGTCCCGATCCCGTCAAAATCAGGTCGGGGCGGGATCGGGTCGTGGCGGGTTTTTTTTCCATTTAATTTTAAAAATAACATATATAAACAACTCAATAATTGAACAAGATAGTGTAACAAAAATATCACAAGGCTGTTTTGTGCCTCTTATATTATCTAATAGACATGATTTTTTTTGTAATACAAATACAATTGTTAAAATTGCAATTTTGTGGTGTTGTTCAAAAGTTGCAAATTACATAGTAAAATTGCAATTAAAAAATTACATTTTGAAAAAAACTTTTTCTAGTTTCTTGATAATTTCATGTGGTTCTTCGGTTGGAATTGGTATTTGTTGGTCAAATTGCTACACGTCGCTTCCACCACCTTCGGATAAGATTTCGTTGTAGTTTTCTTCTTCTTCTTCATTGATCTCCGGTTAACCGCACCTTCTCCGCTCGTATCCAATCTCTGAATAATACTGCAATCTCCAAACTATCTCCGGCTAATAAGTGTCTGTGCTCTCCTAATTGATATATGCCGGTAGAAAAAACGCTTTCAGACGCCGTTGATGACGCTTGAATGTTCAAAACAACTCGAGCCATCATTGAAAGTGTCAGAAAGGTCTTCTCATTCCCCCTCCAGTATTTCAGCAAGTCTTCACGTCCTTCTTCATTGAGAACTGCTTGGTACGGTACAGAACCCTGCAAAACAAAAATATCAAACTCGTTAATTTGGTTAGTAGCGGTACGGCCGCACATTCTATTTCTGAGGCTTTCAATACTAGCCGTAGAAACAGCATGTCTTTTGTGAGGTTGTGTTGAAGAAGAAGAAGATGGAATGAAAATCGGTAGGTTGCTAGCACTTTCTTGTTGGTAAAACCTATATACTTTTTTGCATTCGTCTCCTTCGCTAGACAACACTTCTTCTTTAGTTTGTTCAATATGTGGTGGGTTATTTGAATTTTTGAGACTTGGAGGTGGTAGTACTACTATACAATCATAAATAGTTTCAATAAGTGATAAATATTTTTTTTATTTTGATAAATATTTTTTTAATAGCTGCCTTATAAGCTGGTTTATTCATATATTTATTAAGCAGTAAAAATATTAGAGTTATATAAAACAACATAG
The DNA here is from genome assembly GCA_034509755.1 of Anisodus tanguticus. Taxonomy (NCBI): domain Eukaryota; kingdom Viridiplantae; phylum Streptophyta; class Magnoliopsida; order Solanales; family Solanaceae; genus Anisodus; species Anisodus tanguticus. The sequence continues at coordinate 15,709,663 of CM067543.1, read as the reverse complement.
TTGAAATAGTATGATAATATATACCGTGAATTTCTTTTGTTGCTTGAAAAGATTTCTCTAGAAATACAATAAGTTCAAAAAAATTTTTCCCCAATCGTTATCTACAACCATATCAGCTGAATTTTGATTATGAGACTTAAAAAATAAAGTTATAGATTTTCTATAGTCATAAGCAACAAGTAGTTGATCGTATAAAGAATTACACCTAGTTGGTACTTCTTCTGAAATTTTTCTATAAGGTAGTTGGCAATCGTGACAAGTTTTTTTATATTCTTTTTTTCGTTGTATTCTATTATTTTTAAAAATAAAATTTATAGCAAATTGTATTTTACTAATAATGTCTTCAAAAAGTAATAGACCGTCCTTTACAACTAAGTTATATATATGGCACACACATTTTATATGAAAATGATCTGAAAAAAGATGGAGTTAAACTATTTTTTAAAATTGTAATAACATAATTGTTAGAAGAAGCGTTATCTAATGTAATAGTCATAATTTTATCAATTTTCCGTAATAATCGCACATTTGATAAATATTTTCTGCAATAAAAGTACCAGTGTGCCTATCATCTATATATCTATACGATGAGATACGTTTTAGTATAGATCATTTATAATCTATCAAATGACAGGTTATCGTGTGATAGCCACTTTGCCATTAAAATGATATAATGACTAACGTAAATATTGTTGATATTCATGTGCAAATTTAAATACATCTCTCTTAACAGTTGATCTAGAAAAACCGTTAAAAGCAGGATTATACATTTCTCTAATGTAATGAATAAAACCAGGAGATGAAGAAAATGAAAAGGGCAAACCCTCCACAATAACTAATTTTACTATTGCTTTCCTATCTCTATGTTTATTATAATTAGGGCCTACAATTCCCCCCATCGTGGGGTTAATCTGACCCTGTACTTGATCCGGGACAGTATGTGAACCTTGTCCCGATGGAGCGGGCGTTTGCGCACCCGATTTTGAAGCCTCGTATTGGGCATACCTAGTTGGATGAGCCCTTGCTACGTGTCTTATTAAACCCCCCCCCCCCCCCCCCCCGTCCCCCGTCCCACCGTGACCTTTTCGTTTTAAATTTTAATTTACATCTAGCTATTTGATTCTCTACGTCCCTATCAAAAAATGTCCATGCATCTGATTTTAATGGTCGTTTTGTTGGACCTCGTCTCATACTAGGGGGAATATGAGGCATTTCAGTTGAATGTGCACTAATGGGTGTGTTGTCATCTACATTAGTGGGTGTATCATCTAAATCATCGTCTAAATTAAAGTCTTCTTGAGTTCCAGAAAATAGCTCATCGTCTAAATCTAATGGTATTGTAGGAAAATGTTCAGTATCAACAAAATCATCTTGTGTAGGAATAGGATTCTGTCTAGAAATATGATGACTAGAAGAAGTACCCTTGCCCTTGTTGCCCCTACTAGAATAAATCTGACCCCTACCTGTAAGCATACGTTTAAATTCTTCCATTATAAATTTATAATTATACTAATAAATAATTAAAGTAAATGAAATTAAGTGCGCTAAATAAAATAAACAGACAATAATAATCTAATGAATGAACGAATGTACCAAACGCCGACGTAACGTCGACTTGTAATCGAGAGGTTAAAAATTGAAAATTTACTCGATTGAAGATCCCTAAGCTAATTGCCAACTTCACTCCCAAATGAATAAATAAAATTCAATATTTAATAGACAATGTAGACTTGTAGAGAGATAGATTGAGAGATTTAGAGAGATTGTAGGAAGATTTGTGAGAAAGATGAAAAAATGAGGTATTTATAATTGGAAAATTGGGTTAAAGTGTAAATATAATAACTTATTAATTAAAAATAAATATTAAGGGGGTAGGCGGAGGCCAAAAATAACTGTTGCACAACGGTCAAAATGTAAAATGATCATTTGTGCAACGGTTATTTGTGCAAAGAGGGAGTTTCGAGTAGGATCGGGGGCGGGACCGGGTCGGACGGAGACCATGTCCCGTTCCGGTTCGAGTCCCGATACCACAAAAAAAAAAAAGTCGGGATCGGGGCGGGGCAGGGGCGGTATCAGGGCAGGATCGGGCCGACCCAGCCCACTGGCCAGCCTTAATTCAAACTCAAGGTTTTATTTTAAAACAAAGAGTTAAACTTCCATCAAAAATAATATGCATGAGATGGTTTAGTCAATTTTGTTTTTGGACTAAGAACACTCAAATGTGAATTGAAGTAGAACTCCACATTTAGTCCAACTACATTGACTATTTCTCACACTTGCATCTTTTTAAAATCTTTTCCAAGTTTCAAAAAGTGGTATAATTTCATTTAAAATAACAAGTTTGGTTTTAAAAGAGAAGTAATACAAAAGCAGTTTTTATTTCGTTTTGCACGCCATATCCCTAAGGTCAAACCAAATTCCACATTCCAAAACCCTAAACTTAACGTTAAGTCCAAGATAAGGTTTTATTTCAAAATTATATATTAATTTGGGCTTAGCCCGTATTCTAACTTAAATAAAGTGTCCATTTTAGTCCAAGTTCAAATATGATTTTACATGCAGCCTATTTACACGTTTTCAAGTCACTCACGCTCATTTGGGTCCTTCAAATATCAATACTTATCCCAATTCATGTATTTAAAGTTCAAAAACCAGTTATTATACTTAAACTTTGAAAATCAGTTTCCGTCTCAACCTTTATCATCCAAACAGTCCCTTTAGGTAACTCAAAACAGTCCTTTATTTCAGTTTTCCAGATTTAAACAAGGTTTCGAAATTCAATTGGCGATGTAACTAAACGATCTACGCATCGTCTGTCTATCCTAGATTCAAACCATAAGTAAAGTTCCAATATTTGTATCAAAGTATTTTATTTACAACAATACATATATATATGTGTAGTATGAAATGAGTTGTGTTTACCTTGTGTGGAGGCAGCCTAAAGATCGATTTAGAGCTTGTTCTTCACTCCGGGGATCTCAACAACTCGCAAACACACAAAAAAAGGGTTTTAATAAACTGAATGTTAATAAAACGGGTGTCAATTAAAGCTTTCAATCAATGTGAATGCTTAATAATCACATTTCGAACCCTTGAAAATGTAGAGGATAGGTTTGTATTTATAGGATTCGTCAAACCGTAGCTGAGACCCATCGAATCGGTGTGGGAGAACTCCCTTTTGGGGGGCAATTTCCCTCCAATGGGGTTCTCGACCATTAGATGCATTTCCTCTTCTGGCGAGGCAGAGAAGTAGAGAATGCAACGTATACCCTTGGTCTCGCCATTTTTGGCAAGAGATAAGGGAGACGCATCTAGGGTTTTCGTATAACCCTTGGAAGAGAATGAGGAAAATGGGGGTTTTTTCCTTTCCTTTGCCCTTTGGATGAGTTGCACTTGGGCCTAAATTGGCCTGGGCTCAGCTAAATCGAATTAAAAAATGAAAGGCCCAGGATCTTTGTGATTTAAAATTAATCATGATCATCACATTTTACAAATGTGGTCATGTTTTAAATTTTAAAAATGATCGAGTAATTTCATAAATAGCCTAACTATACTAAAAGTTTCATTTTAAGTCCAAATTTGATACTAATTAGAAATTAGGAAATCAAAATCATACAAATGTCTTTTAAATTAAAAATATGATTTAAAATTGAGATGTAATTCCATTATCGTATTTAATTAACAATTTTCAGAATTTGACGGAGCGGAACATTAATCCTTTAATTTTAAAAATTTTTAGAGACAATTACATTTATAATTGTCGGCTAAAATTCAAACTTCATAATTAATGATCAAATTATGTAAAATTAAGAATAATATACAATATATATACCAAGTAATATTTTATCAAATGAAATGATAAAATATTTCCGGCATAATTTTTGTAAAATCATATTCGCTTTGTCAAAAATATATTTCACTCCGTCTGTGACTCAAAAACTTTGAATAATCAAATAAAATTATTGAAGGGTAAAAATTAAGTGTCAACACCAGAGTTCGAGGTAACGGTTCTGGTGATCCCGGAAAAAGTGTTAAGACACCCCAGTATTAAGGATTCTTAAAATACAGTTGACCTTCGAATTTTATAGCATGTTTAATTTCTTAAAATTGCCTTAAAAGTGCTTATTTTTCGCAAATAACTTATCATTTCATTTTTTCATTCCAAGTTAAAAAAGGATTTTGAAAATCAAAGAATTGAATTCAATTTGTAAAGATTCATAGGTTTTTAGCCAGTCCACTTTCGAACTAAGATGCACTCAAATTTTAAATTGAGTAAAATCTTACTAAAATTAGTCCAATGGGTAGTCTAATCTCTTTTAAGAAATTCTTTTAGTTGGATTTGGCTCAAAAATAGTCACTAAAGAAATTTTATAACTTAGCCATTTTTTCATCCAAAATCAGTTTTGAGATCCATGTTATTTACCAAGTCTTTTAAAAAATGTACCTCTTTTACAACCAAAACAACCCGGATTCCTTTCTTTTAAAACAGTTCAATATTTTCATCAAAACAGTCCATTTTATACCAATTCGGTCCAAGTTGAAAGCTTTTCAAACACTTTGAAGAAAATTAGTTCATTTATTTAAGTAAAATTAAATGTATCTTTTTTCGGGATGATTTTGAAAACATGTTTTGGGGACTCTATCCGTTTTAAACAATGTATGTATCATTTTGCCTAAATCCTAAGTCATAATCATACGGGTTCCAATAATTATCAAGTCTGTTTTACAAATTACAATATTTTAAAAAAGGAAATACAATAAGTAAAGAGGAAAGTTAGGCTGGTGGGCCTACCGAGCCCACCAGTTAACTATTTTTACCCATAATTGGGCCTTCAATGCACAGCTACAAGTTTCAGACTCAATGAATGAAGTTATAGGGCCTTTGGCCCAACTGGTTTGACAATATTCTGGCCCACGCGATCCATATTCCATGCGTGCAAGGGAGAAGAGGGGAAAAGAAAGGTGAAAGAAAGTACCCAAGATTATCTAATTAAAACACATGCCAATTATAAAATAATTTAAAAGCAAATCAGGTAAATGGTATTCATGGTCCGGCATAAGACCTCAAGACACAACCCAATATCTATTTATGCAACGCAGACGCAACAAATGGGCTGAGCCCAAGTTTCAGACAACAGTAATGCATGCTCGCAGAAATAACAAGTGTGGGCCTGGCCCAACTAGCATACGAGAGTCATAAAAATGATAAATAAAGAAGACACAATGGGCCAAGTAATTAGAGGAGCTTAAGTGATATATATGGGGATATACTTGACTGGTATACCTTGTATACCAAGTATATATCTTGGTGAATATCACACATATTCTAAACATGAGACACAACAAATAGTAGAGAAAGCCTCTGAGATAAACATGCAAATATAGCACAAACAGGCCCTTAATTCTCATTTAACATGTTTTCATGATCTGAAACTAGGTATCCAAACAAATAATTCTAGTTGCATTTAAAGGATCAAGCTTAATGTATACAGCAAGACATCAGTCACATATACACACAAGATGATAAGCACTTTATGGCATCTCACATGTTTTAAACCTAAGCTACATGAAGCAACCTTAACATCTAAGGGCAATGTAATAAAAGAACATGTCCTATTTCTAGATACCTCATGCTTGACCTATCTACATTTCAATTGGGATCAACTCCTCAATTAAGGCAGGTACAGTTTAGACAACCAAACAAATAGGAAAGAAACCAAGCAAACTCAGCTTAAGATCATTTCAAATTGCTAACATGGTTCATATTTTAGACTAGCGTTTAAGGAGACAACATGATGCTGGGAAGATTTCAAATATACAAGACTCACATAACATGAAAGACAAACCATTTCAACCACATATACATACTCAATCAGTAGTAAACTAGTCTTAAGCTGGTTAATCACATGCTTTTTGTAAACACAATGCAAGATGTCATAGCATCATATAGTCACCTTGACAAGTCCATTCAAGCTATTGTACCTTTTATCAAAATTCATGACTCGGAACCATTCCTATAACACTAAGGCATGCAACAGTCCTCAAATACCCCTTAGAATCTAATCAAATTGGATAGAGACTAGTTCATACATAGTATAGGATAGGGAGCAGGTCATCAGAATCATACTAGGACATTTCATAAGCTATTTCAGAGCCATGGTAACACTCAGTGCATCACATACATCTCAGGACTAAAGAGGAAGCATAGAATCTTACGAGAATACATATTTTTCACTTAGCACAACAAGACCAGACAGGGTTTTATACTTTAACTAAAGTCCTAATATCTATTCCACACAAACAAATGCAGACAACCCAATTAGCCCTTCCAAACAAGCTTCTAAGTGAACAGACATGGCTCAAACTAATTATCATTTTAGACAGAGCTCAAACCAAAACATTTAGCATATCAATTCAGACTTTAGACATCACTTTAAGTAGGTATCAAGCTAAGTGATTTAGGCTTAGAACTAACAATTTCAACATGAATATGCAGGCAAGATATCTAGCAGGGCATTATGACAAAGTTTCACATCATTTTAAGGTTCTTAAGGGTCCAACACTCATACAACCTAGGCTAAGGTGCATGCAGACCATTTAAGAGGGTTCAAATCCATAGAGGGAAAATATGACATGGTTATAAATGATGTTGGGGCTAAGACATGTGAACTAATGTGAAGCAGAGCAATATCATATCAAAGTATGCAAGTGACCATTTTGTTTAAAACATCAATAGGGATCCTAAGGTAGACATTGCTAACTCATACAGAACTAACATGATGTCATTTCATGGTTCAAACAAATACATACATAGTTTAGGACTAAACAGGGGATACTGATGCAGGTATGCACGCTCACATGACACAAAAATTAGGCTAACAAGTCTTGGAGGTCATTTTGACTCAGATGAAGTTCAGTTCAGAAGGAATGAGCACAAACTAGGGATAAAATGAACCAAAACAAGTATTTAAAACATACTGCTCAGATACCAAGCCCAAACCACCCCCAAAAAGTACATGATCTGGTAAAACATAAACTAAAACAGACTCATTAACAGCTAAAAGGACATTCTAAGTTCATACTAATCTTACTTTAAATATTGATCATCATGACATATAAAAAGATAAGTTGGAGCAAACTTTACTTTCATTTTAAAACTACACTAACCTCAAACCTAGATGTATATGACTTAGAGGCTTAAACCACTTTATTATCTCAAGAAGTCATCTCAAAACTAGCATTGTAAATCAAATTTTAGCTTATGCATTAGTTAAAACAGACCTCAAATGACATCTACAAATTTAAGCATCTTAACATGAGACTAGATAAGTCATTTAGCTATCCTAATGGTTATGTATTACTTCTAAAGTCATTTTTAGAATAGGTTTACAGTCTAACCAAACAATACCATACTAACCATCACTTAACTATAAAAAAAGCAAAATAAATAGACATGCTTCCTACTATAGATCATTAAGAATACAATACCACTAAATATAATCATTTTATGCACCTATGTTAGTATTATACTTTTTTAAATCAGTAATGATAACATTTAAACTAAAAGATTCATTATTCATCTAAGACGGGTTGATATGTCCACAAAGCATAATGATTTAAGCCTATTCTTAAATTAAACTAAGCTAAATCAGTTAATGAGTACATACATCAACTAAAATCAACTAAAACAGACTCATAGTTACACATTTACATACAAGAACTACTTCATGCTTTTTTAGCCCTAGTTAACTACATATTCAACTACAATAGACATAGATTTGTCTAAAACAAGTTCATTAACACATAAGCATAATGAAAATTATACAATTTAGTTAAATTAATAAGAAAACTTTGAAGGAAATAGAATTACCTTCTTTAGTGGCAGCATAGGGTCGAAGTTGAGGCTTGAAACTCCACTTTCACACTCAAAATCACACTCGCACACAAAAAAAAGGGCTTTAAAATACGAAGACCAATTAAAGCTAGTTAGAATACCACATAAGGGCTTGGATCCCAATTAAGCTTAATTAGTCAATTTCAAGTCTGAAATTGACTCTCAACAAAGTGTCAAAGCCTAAGATTCAAACTGCCGATCGTGAGAATGAGGGAATGGAGTTACCCTAGAACTTTGAATTTCAATCGGTGTGGGATAAGTCAAATAGGAGGGAAAAATCCCTCCAAAACGAACCCAGCCAATCAGAATCGTAAAGAGACAAAAACTATTAAGAGATAGCAGAAAAGGCGATGAAGAGGGGTAACCTCACCTTGGTGGGGTGGTGGTGGTTCTGCGGCGTGCGGGCAAGGGCAAGATATGCTCTTGCCCATTTTGGACGAGCCAAACATGTGCTAAAGCAAACGTACTCTACAAATTTCCATTCTCGACGTTAAAAGAAAAGAGAGACGAAGACTTGAGGTTCTTCATGCAAAGAAAAAGGGGAAATGAGTGGGGGTGTATTTTACGCGTATGAAGGGATTGGGCCGGTCGAGGTCCAATTGGGCTAGACCCGGCCTTTTTAAAAGAAGAATAAATGGCCCAACCTACGTTTTAATTAAAAACAAAAGCAATGACCAATATTTGCAAATGTATACATTTTTTAAATTAATAGATGACTATAATCATTTCAATTATAGCCGAGTTAAATCATAAGCTTCAATTTGATCCCAATTTGACATTAATTGGAAATTAAAATTTTCAATCAATACAAAATCTTTTAATTTAAAATAAAATGATTTGAAATTGAGATGTAACTTAATTATCCTATTTAATTAAATAATTTCACCAATTTTGATGGAATAAAATATTGTTCATTTTAAAATTGAGAGTAAGCAATTAATTGCACAATTATCTTTACTTTAATTTTGAAAATTGTAACTAATGATAAAAATAGTGTAAAAATAAGATATGATATACAATAAGTATACTAGATGATATTTTGTCAAATGAAATGATAAAATACTTCCGGAATAATTTTTTAAAATCATTTTTGTTTTGTAAAAAAAGTATATTTCACTCTGTTTGTTACTCAAAATTTTTTTGAATAATTAAATAAAATTATTGAATGATAAAAATAGGTGTCAACAAGTATTTGGTCATAAAAATTCAAATTCAACTTGAAGTTATATTTCAAATTTGAAAAACGACTTATAACTTATTTCCAACTTACTTTTCACTTTTAAAATTGTATTTAACTATATTTAAACATGAACATCATTCCAAATATTTTTTTGCAAATAGTATAATCAAACACAACTCCATACATTTTAAATAAAATAAAAAATATTTGAAATCTATGCCAAACGCCTGCTAAATTTAGTATAAATACCCCCATTTAAACAATTTTTTACTGTCAATAATGTTAGCCCCACTTGTTATATTTAATAATGACATCACTAACCTTGGGTTCCTTGTTAAATTAAACCCAACAATAATGAAGCCCAACTAGGTTGAAGAACAAGCTCAAGCTATCAGATCAAATTGGAAGAACGCCCATCAAGTTTGGAACATCAAAGGAAGCCCAAGAAGAAAGCCAGCTCACCGCCGCAAGTATTGATTGATAAAGGAGAAGACCAAAAAGGGAAAACAAAGAAGTTTTTATACCAGATTGTTAGCAGGCACCAAGAATGGAAAAGAAAGATTGATGTATCAACTTGGAAGTACGCATACAAGGAAAGAAATTGTCAGCATATCAATCATGACCACAAGAAAAACTAGGAGATTGAAATCAAGGATTACTTCGATCCTTCATGGGGAATAAAATCCATTGGGTTACCTTAGAGTAAAATCAAAAGAACAATTGATCTTCACAATCTCATCGTATCAACTCTTCAAAGGAAGCAGCGGTGCAACCATCATTATATAACAAAGACCTTCAAGACTATGGAATTTGTACAATTTTACTTGAGCAAAATTCTTATTCATTCTTTTATCTTACAAAAGTACTGTATTCATTTAAAGTATATCAGTGTTAGGAAAAAGAAAGGAGGGAATAAGTTGCTATACAAGTTGAGGTTGTTACCAAGAACTCTCTAATCTGTCTCCAAACTTAGCTGACGGTTCAAGTTGAACCATCTCTATATCACAACACTTCAACGCCCTAAGAAAACCCTTGTAACCCAAGGGGATTGGAGTAGACACCACACCAATGATTTGAACCATTATAAAAATACTTGTGTCATTTATTATTCTGCATTACTTTGAGTATTATATTTCCATACTAATCAACTTTTCAGACTTACAGGATAGTCGACTATTCAAACAAATAAGTCAACTCATAAGTTAAAATAAGAAAATTATAATTCACACGCCCCCTTGTGTTTCGAATACCTAACAATAAAGAGCTTCAATCAGAGTCCATGCACCTAAATCATCTAGATACTAGGGGTGGCCAACGGGATGGGTCCGGGGTGGGTCGGGTCTCAGCGGGACGGGGGTAGGGAGGGACCGGTACCATGCGGGACTGGTGGGTTTTTTTGATGTCCCATCCAGGTCTCGGTCATGTCAGAAAAGGGACCGGTATTATCGGGTCCAGGCGGGACGGGGTCGGGATTTTTTTCAGTTTTTTTTTTTACTTAATTTTAAAAAATAACATATAAACAAGATAGTGTAATAAAAAAATATTCCAATGTTATTTTTGTTCCTCTTATATTATTTAATAAGAAATATAATTTTTTGTAATACAATTGTCAAAATTACAACTTTGTGGTGTTGAAAGTTGCAAATAACATAGTAAAATTACATATTTAAAAACACATTTTCTAGTTTCTTTATAATTTCTTGTGGTTCTTCGGTTGGAATGGATATTTGTTGGTCAAATTGCTCGACGTCGCTTCCACCTCCGTCGGATAAGATTTCGTTGTAGTTTTCATCTTTTTCTTCGTTGATCTCCGTTTGACCGCATCTTCTCCACTCCGCTAGTATCCAATCTCTAAATAATACTGCAATCTCTAAGTTGTCTCCCGCTAATGAGTGTTTGTGCTCTCCTATTTGAAATCTGTCGGCCGAAAAAGCGCTTTCAGACGATGTTGATGACGCTTGAATGTTTAACACATCTCATGCCATCTTTGACAGTGTGGCAAATGTCTTGTCATTCTTCCTCCAATATTTCAGCAAGTCTTCACATCCTTCTTCATTGAGAACTACTTGGTACGGTACAACACCCTGGAAAACAAAAACATCAAACTCGCTAACTTGGTTAGTAGTGTTACCACTATACATTCTATTTCTAAGGCTTTCAATACTAGCCGCAGAAACAACATGTCTTTTTTGAGGTTGTGTTGAAGAAGAAGAAGAAGAAGAAGAAGAAGAAGATGGTATGAAAGCCGGTTGGTTGATAACACTTTCTAGTTGGTAATGCCTATATATTTTTTTGCATTCATCTTGTATGCTAGACAACACTTCTTCTTTAGTTTGTTAAATAGGTGGTGAGTCATTTGGATTTTTTGGAGTTGGAGGTGGAAGTACTCCTATATAAATAGTTGGATTTAATACAGCATCAATAATATAAATAGTTGGAATATGAATAAAATATTTTTTAAATTTGATAAACATTTTTTTAATAGGTGTCTTATAAGCTGGTTTTTTCATATATTCACTAAGTAATAAAAATATTAGAGTTATATAAACAACATAGTAGAAATAGTAGGATAATATACACCGAAAAATTCTTTTGTGGTTGAAAAAATTTCTCTAGAAATACAATAAGTTCTGAAATTTTTTCCCAATCGTTATCCACAACCATATCATTTGGATTTCGATTATGGGCGTTAAAAAATAAAGTTATATGTAAAGAATTTCACCCAGTGGTTACTTCTTCGGAAATTTTTCTATAAGGTAGTCCGCAATCGTGACAAGTTTTTTTTATATTTTTTTTTCGTTGTATTCTATTACTTTTAAAAATAAAGTTTATAGCAAATTGTATTTTATTAAGAATGTCTGCAAAAAGTGTTAGACCATCCTTTACAACTAAGTTATATATATGACATGCACATTTTATATGAAAATGATTTTGAAAAGATGGAGTTAAAAGATCTTTTAAAAGTCTAGTAGCATAATTATTAGAAGAAGTGTTATCTAACGTAATAGTCATAATTTTATCAGTTATGCCATAATAATTGCAAACTGAATAAATATTTTCTGAAATAAAAGTACGAGTGTGCCTATCATCTATATATCTATATGCTAAACTACGTTTTTGCATAGACCATTTATAATCTATCCAATGACATGTTACCGTTAAATAATCATGGCCGTTAGTACTACAACCTATATTAGATGTGATATATACATTACCAGGAAAATGATATAAGGAATAACGCAAATACTGTTGATATTCATGCGCAAATTTAAATACATCTCTCCTAACAGTTGATCTAGGAAAACAGTTAAATGCAGGATTATACATATCTCTAATGTAATGAATAAAATCAGGAGATGAAGGAAATGAAAAAGGCAAACCCTCCACAATAACTAATTTTGCTATTGCTTCCCTATTTCTATGTTATCGTATTTAGTGCCTGTTGTTTCCCCCGTCATAGGGTTAATTTGACCATATACTTGATCCGAGACAGCATGTGAACCTTGTCCCGACTGAGAGAGCATTGACGCACTCGATTTTTCAGCCAGGTGTTTGTTCCACCTAGCTTGGTGAAAGTTTTGTACGTGTCTTAATAAACCTCCAGTCCTACCTTGACCTTTTCCCATTTTAAATTTAAAAATATTTTTACAAATTAGACATCTAACTACTTGATTCTCTTCGTCCCTATAAAAAAATTTCTATGCATCCGATTTTAATTTTCATTTTGTTAGGCCTCGTCTCATACTAGGGGAATATGAGGCGTTCAAGTTGGAGGTGCACTAGTGGGTGTGTCATTTATATTAGTGAGTGTGTCATCTAGATCATCTTCTAAATTAAAGTCTTGTTGAGTTCCAGAAAATATCTCATCGTCTAAATCTAATGGTATTTCAGGAAAAAATTCAGTATCAACCAAATTATCCTGTCTAGTAATAGGATGACTAGAACTAGAAGAAGTATCATTGCCCTTGTTACCCCTACTAAAAGAAGTCTGACCCTTACCCTTACCCGTAATCATACGTTTCAATCCTTCCATTTTAATTATACAAATAAATAATTAAAGTAAATGAAATTAAGTGCGCTAAATAAAATAAAGAAACAATAATAATTTAATGAAGGAACGAATGTACCAAACGCTGACGTAACGTCGACGTGTAATCGAGAGGTTGAAAATTAAATTTTTGCTCGATGGAAGATCCTCAAGCTAGTTGCCAACTTCACTCCCAAATGAATAAATAAAATTGAATATTTAGTAGACAATGTAAACTTGTAGAGAGATTGTAGGAAGATTTGTGAGAAATATGAAGAGAAAATGAGGTATTTATAGTTGAAAAATTAGGTTAAAGTGTAAATATAATAACTTAGGGGTTAAAAATAAATATTAGGGGTAGGGGGTTGGGGGAGGGGGAGGCCAAAAATGGCCGTTGCACAACGAACAAAATATAAAATGATGGTGCAACTGTTATTTTGTGCAAAGGGGAGGGTCGAGCAGGACAGGAGGCGGGATCGGGGTGGGTCGGGGCTGGCGGGCCGTGCCCAGGTCTCATCCCGGTACCAATTTTTTTTTATAGCGTGGTCGAGGTGAGACCGGGGCGGGGTCGGGGTCGGGTCGGGACCGAGCTGCCCCACCCGGCCCGTTGGCTACCCTTACTCGATAATGCATTCCGTGTGATCATTGGTTGCATTTTTGCAACTTTCAGAGCCGTTGATTATGTTTTAAGTTTGTTCCCATCATATGGAAAAGAAAAGAGTATCTGCTGATATTCTTGAATGTTCCAACATCCACCACTACAGCATCCCCACGTGGACACTTCTCAGTCATCAACTGGATGAACCTTTGGCAAATATCACAACACCATCGACCCACTAACAAAGCGCAGAACACTTCATTTCTTGAACTCTTGAGCTTCCACTTTCACCAAACTTGAACTGCAAAAAAAATGTCTGTAGCTTTTCTACAGCAAAGTTTCCTAATTGGTCCTCTTTCTTCTTCAACAACATACAAACCCAGAAAAAATACCACTTTGTTTCCTGTATTTAGCACTAAAATCTTGTGCAAACACAGCCCAGATGACCCACAAGACTCTTTCAGGTTATATTTAAAGATAATGGGAAAAAGTTTTCATTTTTTGTCTTTCACTTTCTTGGGTTCTTGATGGTTTTTTTTTTTTTTTTACCAATTCTTGATTTTCAGGAAAAGTGAAAATAAATTTGCTAAGTTGGCATTAGTTGCAGTGGCAGCTGGGGTATTGACACTGAGCTCAGTGGATCCAGTATCAGCTGCTAAGAGTGGTGGTAGAGTTGGTGGTCAGGCTTTTCGATCAGCAGCTCCTCGTTCGTCGTCACCAAGGATCAATAATTCAAGGTAAATTACACTATATTTTGAGCCGAAGAGTCCTTTTTAAGGAATTCTGTTTATTTATTTATTTATTTATTTATTTATTGACGTTGAAGACATAATTAAGTATCCGACTCCACTTGTGGATTACTGACTATGTTGTGACATTAAGAAAATAGAAGTATATCCTCTCTAACAATTTAAGGATTTTAGATGAGATGGTCACACAATTAAATTATGATCTATATATGATCTTTAGAGATTCTAGGTTCAACTATCACCTCCACCAATTACAAGAAAACGTAAATAAATAAAAGTGTTTCCTTTGTACCAGCTTAAGCTTATAGTTTTAGATGTTATGGTCATACATTCAATAATCAACAGCCTTGAAACGTGTATATTTGCGGCTAACATTAGCAATAACCTGAGTTTTTACTGCTTTACTTCGTTTCAAATGGTGGTCCTACTTTGGTCCTACTAGCGGGAGCTTAGTGCACCGGTCTTCCCCACCCCACCCCCACCCCCTTTTTTTAGGAGGCTGTTTGCTGCCTATTGAGAATTTTTGGTAGTTGCAACTCTTCTTTTCCTTCCCCACTTAGTACCAGATCTCAAGAGTTTCTAATTTCCTTTTCTTTTTATAAGTAAGGTGAATTTACTAAATTTATCAGCATAAATGGTATGCTGTTATGAACAACTGAGTACAACAAAAGTAGTTCTCACCCATTATGTAGAGAATTAATAAGGTCGATCATGGCCTCTACATTGCAACAATCATGTCCACCTGCCATGTTGGTCCAAGTAAAGAAATACTATTAACTTAAGACTAGAGACTTTCTCCGTATTTTCAAAATTTCTTTGAGTTTCTCATTCCATATAATCCACCAAATTTTCCCTGGTATTGCATCATTCCAAACTCTTGAATAAATACACCTGTAAATAAATACAATTAACTCAAGACAGACATTCTGCTTCTTATCTTAAAAAATTATGAGTTTCTCATTCCATATAATCCACCAAATTGTCCCTGGCATTGCATCATTCCAAACTCTTGAATGGATATCCCTCTGATCTCTTTTTTGCCAACCTTGTAGAAATTCCAATGTGTCTCTTGGTATTGTCCACTGTAAACCCAAAATGTCGGAAAGCTGTGCAGTAATTTTGCAGTGCGAAAAAAGATTGACTTGTGTCTTTTGGCTTCTCTTCACAGAGTGGACTGTAGTATCCTAGGCAATTCCCACATTGGCAAAGCACCGGAGAGATGCCTGATATTTAAACCGTGTGAGGCTAGGCCCAAAGCGGACAATATCACTAGTGGACTAGGATGTTCCTATAGAACCAGAGCTACTCTGTGTTTGGTCAAACCTTGGTGTGCAATTGAATTTAGGCAAATCCCACATTTTTTATAGATGATGGTGGGGCAAACCTCCCTGAGGACGCTGAGTCCTTGGGGAAGGGGGTGTACGTAACATCCTAGGAAAATCCCACATTGACAAAACACATGAGAAATACTGGGTGCCTAAGGAAGTAAGCCTCAAATCGTAGTGAAGCCTTTTAAAGTTGCATTGGCCTAGGCCGAAAGCGAACAATATGACTGGTGGGGTGGATTGTTACAGGGGCATCTACTACGAATGATTAGCCCTCTTCTTTGCAAATTTGTCTGTGTTAAATATGCATTCTTGCTGACTAGCCAAGTGAAACACTAAACCTTAAAGGCTTCTAACTGTTGAATCAAACTCCTGGATCTTTCCAATTCTCAATCATTACAGTTTCTTCTGAAAATTATGTGTCAAGTGCCAACCATGACTTAAGTAGTAATCTGATACAGCGGCTTCCTGGTTGGCAGCCGAAGTAAAAAGAACAAGGAAACATCACTTGAGAAGTGTGTGGCCCAACCAAGAGTATGCCAAAAGCTAATATTCCTTCCATCTCCCAGCTTGAAATATAATTTGCTTATTAGTCATCCCAAAAAGTCCTGATGCTTTTCCAAACAGAGAATCCATAGGGGAGTAAGGCAACTTTGTTATCGAGTCCGGAACCTAAAGGGCACATTTTGGAAGCCAATAAACAAAGAGGGGTTGCCAAAAGATTCACATACCAAAAGGGGTTGTTCGTGAATTATGCTGTGAACTGCCAAATTTTTCACGGACAACCCCTAACGTCTGTTTGCTACAATAAGAAAAACAAATTAAATATAGTTCACACAACAATATGCGAACTCCCATTAATATATTTTTTAACAGTTCACAACACATTTTGTGAACTACCATTGATTTGTTTTTCAGTTCGCAACACTCAATTCGAACACCCCTTTTTTTTTCTTCTTTTTTTTTTTAAAAAAAAAAATTGTTACGCTCACAACTCATTGCGAATCTTAATCTAACTCAAAAGATTTTCCTTTTCAGATGGAAACGTCAGACGTTTGAATAAAGGTTGTTCTATTACAGTTCATTGTTTGGTCATATCAATCTTAATTTTTCTTCTTTTTTTAATCTAATATTCAGGTTGTGAAGTAATTTGCGACTTGAATTTTTGTGTTTTTTAAATACGTTGAAACAGTAACAATTTTTGTTTCCCTAACTTGTCGATCGCTATAAATATATAGCAAATCCTTTGTTTCAGAGCAATTTACTTCGTTGTTTTTGTTTTCATGTAAAAACAATGACGGAAACTCATGTAAGAGTTAATTTATTTTGGGTGGTGAAGTTGTGTATGTCGGTTAAATACCGTCGTCGTCCTGAAGTAGTGCAAAGGTTCCCAATCTCCCTCAAATATGATCGTCTGCAACGCGTGTTTAGGAGTAAAATGGGCGTATGTGATCCTGAAATTTCAGTGGTTATTACTGGACGATATCCAATGTCATTTACGACAATGGGTTTCCAATTTACGGTGAGACTCGGATATGGAACAATGAGTTTTTATCGTTATTTCATCGTACTCTTGAGATTTTTAGCAATCACATCAGCATTACGACGCTTCACATGCATGCAACAGTGAACTCTCTATCCAGGCTGAAGAATCTACCGACAATGAGTTTGATCTTCGAGGTACTACGTATCTTCCCAATTTGAATATTCGTTTTCCAAGGGGTGTACTTCAACAACAAACAATGGTAGGAGTTAGTAGTATGTCAATCAATACGATTTGACACACAATATGACGGTGTGGCTTCAACGAACTATCATAACTTTGATTGGAGTGTACCGAACTGTGAGATAGGGTCAAGTAATGCGCCTATGCAGTTGTAGAATTTGGACTGTAGTGCCCGACACCCTTCACATCCAGGTACAAGTGAATTAAGCGGAGGTAGTATCATTCGACAATGCCCTGCTCAAGTGGAGTCAATTGATAAGTAAATATAATGATATTCTTTTCACTTTATTTAGAGGTCTTATAATTGTGTTTGACTTTTAAAAATGTGTGTTTTGCTAAATTTGTTGTTGTAATGATTTTGAAGATGACTCCACTTTGACTCGGCTCATGCAAATTGCGAACAACAACGATGTAGATAATGACCAAGTAAAGTAGGATAGCGATAGTTATATCACAAAGGGACGCATGGTGATCAATCGTCCGGTGATGATGACGATTCTGATGAAGACTTTGCACCCCCGGTGATGGTAGCATTAACTATCATTCTAATGCGGTTTAATATTTGGATCAAACAGAAGAAGGCCTGGAAGATTTTTCCAGCATGAGAGATAATGGTCTTGTTCGGGCTGCACTTTTGAATCCCAAATGCTTAAATTTATCAAGTCAAGTTAGTTCGGCGCCAATGGATTTCTAAAATATATCATATTGTATATTGGCCCATTCCTTTTTTAACAATAACATCCTTGTGAAATCTCACAATGTGGGGTCTGGGAAAGGTAGAACATACGCAGACCTTACCCCTACAAGGTAGGTAGAGAGGCCCATTCCCTTTTCTAATCCCCTTATTTTAGTTAGTCTCATCACGATTATCTTTAGAGGGCTGATAGTTTTCCTTGTATATGCAATTACGTGTGTTATTTCAAAACAAGCAGCAAATGAAAGTCGCAGTGAGACTATACAATCTCAAATTGAAGAAAGAGTTCAAAAAATATGATCAATCCAAAGGTAAATTTTGGAGGGTTATTACTTCCTAATGTTTTTTTAAAAAAATTCCTCAAAAAGTTTTGGAGGGTTTTTGCAAGCGTCTTCTGTTGGGCTGCGAGTAGATGATACGTTTTAGAGAGATTTCAAGTGGTATGTGGATGGCAGGAAATATGGTTGAGGAACACACCTGTCTCACGAATGATTATAAGAAGGTTCATTCCAATTTGAACAACATGATTGCTACTTCGTTCATACCATCTATTATGGTCAATGCACACATCAGTATTAAGACGGTTCGAAAAGTTATAAAACTTGAGCACACGTTTACTTCTAGTTATAGAAAAGCTTAAAAAAGGGCGTAAGAAAGTTTTTGAAATGGTATATGGGGATTTCGAAGGTTCTTTCAAGACGTTGCCTCGATACATGGCTGTCCTATAACATTTCTATCTAGGGACCGTTGTTGAGTGGGAGTACCAGTCAACTACAACGCAAGGCGACCACATCTTCAAGTATCTTTTTGGGCCTTTGAACCAAGAATCGATGGATTCAAAAAGTTGCAGACCGATCATCTCAATAGTAGGTTCTTTCAAGACGTTGCCTCGATACATGACTGCCTTATAACATTCTATCTAGGGATTGTTGTTGAGTGGGAGCACCAGTCAATTACAGTGCAAGACGACCACATCTTTAAGTATCTTTTTTGGGATTTTAAACCAAGAATTGATGGATTCAAAAAGTTGCAGCCCGATCATCTCAATAGACGACACTTATTACTATGGTAAGTATGAGATGAAACTATTAATTGTTGTTGGAATTGATGGAAATGGCAATATTTTTTCACTTGCATAAGCTATAATTGCACGCGAAAGCTTTGAGTCATGGACATGGTTTCTTAAGTTGTTGTGGAGACATATTTGTGAGAGACAAGGAATTGGACTTATTTCTGATCGTCATCAAGACATCTTGCAATGTGTCCAAACACGTGTGGTTACAACCACCTGTCATACATTATAGGTTTTGTGTTCGACATTTGAAAAGAGCAACTTTAGTAAAAAAAAATCAACCGTGACCGTGAGAACCTAATGTGGTTGGCGACTAAAGAGCATCAGAAGAAGAAGTACAGAATGAGGATGGAACATCTTAAAATGTTGTCACTTCCAGCGCATCTGGGGTTAAGTAATCTTCCGGCGGATAATGGGCAATGTATAATGACAATGGTCATAGGTGGGGGCTATGGCGACGAATGTCTCCGAGTATTACAACGGTTTATTAAAGAAAGCTCGTGGATTGCCTGTTACTGCCATGGTTCGTATGACGTTTAAAACTCTTGTTGATTGATTTGTTGAAAGAAGCTCAGTTGCTGGTTTGTTGATTGTAAATAATAAACATTGGCTGCCCGCTCTTGAAAAGAAGTTCCTAGAATATTGGGACAGGGCCAACATGCACAGTGACATGATTAATTACAATAGTGCGGAAGGTGTCTTTGAGATTAGGACATTTGCACGCGATGGTAAGGGAGGAAATTTCCATAAAGTCTCTGATTATGGGAAAAGGTGTTTGTGTGGGAACTAGAGAAACTACCATATGCCATGTTCGCATACCATTAAATTTAGTGGTATCCGTGGCATTGAGCCGAAGAACTATGTTAGCAAGTACTACGTTGCAGGCTTTACAAACAAATGTACGGTGAAAAGTTTTCCCCCGTGGGTGATAAGACACATTTGCCATATTCTCCCTTTTGTTTAATTGCAAACACTGAATATGAGCTAACCTCAGGAGCTCAGAGTACAAGTAGAATTATGAATGAAATGGATATTTCTACTGCTCGAATGGCTAGGAGGTGTAGTATGTGCGAGGAGAGGTCATAACAAGAATGCTTGCCCCAGGCGGGCTCAGTAGTTGTTGTTGCTTGTTCGTTATTATGTTTTT
This sequence comes from Anisodus tanguticus, assembly GCA_034509755.1. Classification (NCBI taxonomy): domain Eukaryota; kingdom Viridiplantae; phylum Streptophyta; class Magnoliopsida; order Solanales; family Solanaceae; genus Anisodus; species Anisodus tanguticus. The sequence continues at coordinate 15,689,251 of CM067543.1, read as the reverse complement.
CCCTAAGTTGTATGTTGTTTGTAAAGCCTGCAACGGTAGTACTTGCTAACATAGTTCTTTGACTCAGTTCCACGGACACCACAAAATTTAATGGCATGCAAACATGGCATATGGTAGTTTCTCCAATTCACACACGAACACCTTCTCCCTTGATCAAAGACTTTATGAACATTTTCGCCCTTACCATTGCATGCAAATGTCCTAATCTCAAAGACCCCTTCCACACTACTGTAATTTATCATGTCAGTGTGCATGTTGGCCCTGTCCCAATGTTCTAGGAATTTCTTTTCAACAGCGAGCGGCCAAAGGCTTATTATTTACAATCAGCAACAGAGCTTTCAACAAATCAATCAACAAGAGTTTTAAACGTTAGACGAACCATGACAGTAACAGGCAATCCACGAGCTTTCTTTATTAAACCGTTGTAAAACTCGGAGACATTCTTGTCATAGCCTCTCACCTATGACCATTGCCCCTTTATCCGGCGAAAGATTGCTCAACCACAGATGCACTAGATGTGACAACGTTTTGATTTGTTCCATCCTTAGTCTGTACAAGCCACCAACCACATTAGGTTCTTAAGGTCACGGTTGAAAAATATTTTATTAAAGTTGCTTTTCAAACACAAGATCTATAGTGTGTGATGGGTGGCTGTAACCACACGTGTGTTTGGACACATTGCAAGATGCCTTGATAACGGTAAAAAATAAGTCCAATTCCTTGTCTCGCACAAATAACATGTCTCCACAATAACTTAAGAAACCATATCTATGACTCAAAGCTTTCGCGTGCAACCACAACATATGCAAGTGGAAAAATATTGTCGTTCGCATCAATTCCAACAACAATTAACAGTTTATCTCATACTTACCATAGTCATGAGTGTCTTCTATTGAGATGATCAGTCTGCAACTTTTGAATCCATCAATGCTTGGTTTAAAGGCCCAAAAAGATACTTGAAGATGTGGTCGCCTTGCATTGTAGTTGACTGGTGCTCCTACTCAACAACGGTCCCGGATTGAAATATAGTGGTGCAACCATGTATACCGGGAACGTCTTGAAAGAACCTTCAAAATCCCCATAAATGATTTCAAAAGCTTTCTTACGCTCCTTTTTGAGTGTTTCTATAACTAGGAGTAAAACTTCCCGAACTGCCTTAATACTGATGTGTGCACTGTCCATAATAGATGGTATCAACGAAGTAATAATCATGTTGTTGTTCAAATTGGAATGATCCTCCTTATAATCACCCGTGAGACAGATGTGTTTCTCAACCATTTTTCATGCCATCCACATACCACTTGAAATCTCTCTAAAACGTATTATCCACTCACAACCCAACATATGACGCTAGCAAATAACCGTCTAACATTTACCTTTGGACTGATAAGATTTGAACTCTTTCTTCCATGTGAGACTGTATAGTCTCACTGCGGCTTTCTTTTACTGCTCATAGTTCCGTAGTATGGAAAAGTTCTCTTTTAGTTAGTCAATATCTTTTGGTATCGGTGTGTATGAAAGCAGGTAAGTGGATGTGGACAACTTTCTGCATTGTGATTGTATGTATCCGTTCAAGCTCTCTTGCTCCTTTTATGTATTTATTTATTTTTATCTTTTGTGTGGCTCTGAAAATGCGTGAGTTAGCTAACCTCAATATACTGACATAGGACATATTCTGCTTTATAGTTTCTAAAGGGAAATTTCTCTTTATCCAACATGTTGTTATCCTTCTTTCTCAAAGCTTAATTCGATCAATCATCGTTTTTTTTTTTACGTTTTGAAAAAGATGATTCTTTATGACAGACTAATATATAATAAGTAACACGGATAATAACTTTTTCCTAGACTGAAGTTTTTCTTTAAATGTAGTTTACTAATATCTAAAGCTTAGGAAATATTGCCGTCTGAAAAAGAGGAAAAGCAATGGATGATAAAGGTAAGGGATTGGAGGAGCTCAGCGACCAATTGGTGTAACATCTTGCTGTAGAGCTTCCATGGTAGAGAAGTGAATATACTAGACTTATAGTGCCATCATTCCATTCTGAATTATGATATTTCCTTTAGTTTATTGACTACCTGAGTTCAGCTTGCGTTTCTACTTGCATGATCCATTACCTGTATTCATATGCAGATGCATTGCTTAAATCTCTTAGACTAATTTAGATCATCCTGCTCCATGACATTGTTGTTGCAGAACAAATATCTATGTGAATCCACCAGTTGCTCCTCCTCTAGTTGGTGGATATGGTTATGGCTATGGTGTTCCATTCTACGGTGGATGGGGCTGGTCACCTTTTTCGTTCTTCGCGCCAGGCCCTGGCGTTGCTGTTGGTGTCGGAGGTGGATTTGATACGCTGGTGCTGTTCTTGGTTCTTGGTGCTGTTGCTGCTGTTGTTAGGAGGGTCCTTGGGAAAACAAGAGATGAAGATGACTACTAGCACTTAGAAGACATGCATGTTCATCCAAATTAATGGAACTAGTTTTGTACAAGTGACTATTGATACACAGCAGTGTCATCTAGCCATAGTATATAATTAATCTTATGGTATTGGCGAAAATTTTCCTACCTTTCTATGTAAATTTATCTACAATATGTTCTAGTAAAGCAATCTTGTACATTCTTATCACAGCTAAGTATCTCCATATAAAACCCTGTTGTATGGTTGTTAGTGCTGCCCCAGTTTAATGTTCTTTGAAATTCACTTGAGACTTGTGAATATATCTCATGGGGGTTCAATTTCCGTTGTTCGTTATAAATATTAGATAAATAACTGATTACAAAGGGATTCTTTTAGTGAACATGTCATCTTGTACGCAGTGCTATGTACAAGTTCATTACTCAAAAGGTTCTCAATTATTAAAAAATATTTAATAAAGTTATTTTTCTTTTGTTTGTAACAAGAAAGTCATTTATCTTTACATATATCACTTCAAAAGTTACTCTCCCAAGTTTATTAAAATTTGGCCAACAATAAATGATGGCATTTTGTTTAGGCAATATGGACTAACCTTTTTTTTTTTTTTTTTCCATCTGTCACATTATTCACCCTTATCATTTAAAACTAATTCAACTTGCTCTGACCGTATCAAAAACCCGAATAAAAATTCTCTTCACTACCTATAAAAATAGCGTCTTCACATCTTATATACAGTGTTCTTTGTATTTTTTATGTTAGGTGAACTACATGTTTTTTGGTTCAATAAAAACTAGCTTAGAACAAAGGCAGCAATACGTTTTAATGGATGGACTGTAATTAAGTTTGATACTCCTATTTGCTAAGCGTTATTATTGCGTAGTAATTATAGCAAGATGGGGTTCTGTTTTACAATGTCACGTCCCCGAGAATATGGGGTGAAACAGGATAGTCTTAACTCTTAAGTGATAAGAGTCAATAATTTCATGTGGATTGAGGAAAAACATGTTGGTGTAGACTAAATACAATGCCATGTCAGTTTTTTAGCCAAATTTAAATGGAATGGTGGCTTTTGTCCTGTTACAATTTCTTTTTATAAAGTTATTAAATAATTTTCAATAATTAAGTGACCTTTTGAGTAATGTACTCTACAATGCACGCTTGATGCTTGCCACTACAATTGTGAAAACTATCAGAATGACAGAATGTTGATGTTATTTGATCAAGCGAGAAACCGTTGTATCGCTTCCTATTTTATTTACTTATTTATTACATTGGGGTCAAAGAAAAGAAATATAAATGAGAAGTAAACTCACATCTATTATATGAAGACTCCCACTGACTGTTAACTTTTATATTTTGGTCATTGATATAAACGAACGTAACATCCAATCAATGCAATTATCAAATTTGAGAAATTTCCATCACTCATTGGTGCTCGAAGATAGAATTATGGTCATATTTTTCCTTTTTAGCTAGTCAAAAGATTCTAAAAAAAGCGATGTTTTATGAAAGAATAATCCCCTTCCTGATTTCATTAATGTAAATGAGTTATATACAAGATATACAATAGTAATTTTAGGCTATAATTACAGAAATTAAATATGTTAGCAATTTGATACCGTGAAGGGACATGCAAGACACGTACTTATCCACGAGCTACCTTTTTTACGAACAAAGTGAATATCCATATCGATATGTTTAGTGCGCTGATGTTGGACAGAATTCCCAGAAAGATATATCACACTAACATTATCGCAGTAGACCAATGTAGCTTTCCGAATAGGAAAATGAAGCTCTAAGACTAGGTTGCGCAACCAACAGGACTCAGACACCACATTGACTACCCCTCGATATTCGGCCTCCGCGCTGGAACGCGACAAAGTAGACTGGCGTTTAGCCGACAAAGAGACCAAGTTATCACCAAGAAACATACAATAACCAGATGTCAAACACTTGGTATCTGGACATCCACCCCAATCAACATCTGTATAAGACATGAGAGTAGATACCGATGATGGATATAAGTGTAAACCATAATCAAGAGTTCCCTGAATGTAACACACAATGCGTTTGAGAGCGTGCATGTGTTCTTCCCTCGGATCATGCATAAATAAATACACCTGCTGCACTGCATAAGTAATATCGGGCCTCGTAAACATAAGTTACCGAAGATCCCCCGCAAGACTACGATAGTGGGAGGGATCCTCGTAAGGTCTGATAGAAATAACACTCAGCTTCGGTTTAGTGTCAACGAAAGTAGGAGATGACTTACAGGATGACATGCCAGCCCGTTCAATAATCTCTGATGCATACTTCCTCTGGGATAAAAATAGACCACTTGCATGTCGAGTTACAGCTATACAAAAAAAATAACTCAAAGGCCCCAAGTCTTTTAAATTCGGAGTTGAGAAGAGATATGATAGATTTGCGCAGTTTATCAGAGGAAGAAATCAATATAATATCATCTACATATCAAAATGTATGCCAGAGAAGTACCACGATGGTAGATGAACAAAGAATGATCAGACCGGCTGTGAGAAAACCCAAAAGTAGACACATAATCTGCAAACCTTTTGTACCAGGCCCGAAGAGCTTATTTGAGCTCATATAAGAACTTCTTTAGCAAGCACACATGGTTAGGATGACCGGGGTCCCTGAAACTCAAGGGCTGATGTATGTATACTATTTCCTTGAGGTCATTGTGTAAGAATACCTTTTTCACGTCCAAATAATGAATAGGCCATGCTTTTGAGAAAGCTAGACCGAGAAAAGTGCAAATAGTTGCCGATTTGACCACCGGACTAAATGTATCTTCACAATCCACGCCAACATGTTGAGTTTTGTCATTACCTACAAGACGGGCCTTATGCCTCTCAAAACAACCATCAGTTTTTTCCTTATGAGTAAAAACCCACATAGAACGAATAACATTGACACCAGGCGGATGGGGCACCAACTCCCACATCTTATTTTCAATAAAAGCATTATATTCATCATCTATGGCCATTTTCCAATTCGGGTCACGAAGGGCAGACACAGGGTTACATGGTAGGGGGATTTAGTGCCATTAAAGTTGAGATTAAAATGTCATTTTGGTCTAAAAATACTCTGTTGGCTACGAGTAACGGGCCCTTGTCCCGGAATAAAAATGGGCTGGATATGAGTTGGGAGGAACTGGATTGGGTGATGGCTGGACTGGATTGGTCCAGCAGGAAGTGGGCCTGTTGGCCGAAGCGGCAAAAATTGGGCCATCAGGCAGTGGGCATGCTGGCAGATTTGGAGGACGAAGGGTATTTGGGCCACTACGGGCCTGCTGGCAGATTTTGAGGACGGGAGGTGTCTGTGCCAGCAGGCAGTGGGCCTGCCGGTGTCTGTTGATCCGGATGCCGAGGTGTGGGCTAGACCACATACGGTGAGAGCCCATCATCCAAAAATTATGAGAATTCGACACGAAATTATGCAACCTAGCAAACAGAAATTGGGTTTCATAAAAAATGACATGGCGACTAGTTATGATTTTATTAGAGGATAAATCATAACATTTGTAACCACGATGATTAGACGGACAACCCAAAAATACACAAGCGGTAGAGCGGGCTTGATGTTTGTTTATTGTAGTGGAGGGAAAGAGAGGATAGCATAAACACCCAAACACCTTAAGATGAGAATACGAAGGATCTTGTGATAAAGAATTTTGAGTGGAGATTGGTAGCTAATCCTTTGCTAGGGAGTATGTTAAGAAGGTAAGTAACCATTTGTAATGCATGATGCCAAAATGAAGGTGCTAATGAAGTATGGGCTAGTAATGTCCGAACAATATTATTAATGGTGCGGATTTTTCTCTCGGTTTTCCATTTTGTGAGGACGTATGTGGACAAAAAACCGAAAAGATATACCATTAAACTTACAAAATTCTCTAATTGGCCCTTTATTAAATTCTATTCCATTATCATACTGAATGTTCTTAATTTCCCATGCAAATTGAGTACGGTTGAATGCTCTAAATGATAGAAATGTGGAATAAACTTGAGACTTTTTAGATAACGGAAATGTCCACAAAAAATTAGAATAATCATCCAAAAATAACACATAATAACGGTGGCCCAAAGAGCTCAAAACGGGAGATGTCCACAAATCACTATGAATAATATTAAATGGCAATAAAGTACTAGAATTTGAGGCAACAAACGGCAATTTAACATATTTCCCAAGCGGACAAGAAGAACAAATATTAGTACTCCGAGCACTATTACACTCAATAAATTTATTATTTTTAAGGGAGGAAAAAACATACGCTCCAGGATGACCCAAACGCGCATGCCATAAGGAAGGTGCTAAAGCGAAAAACGTTGACGGTGTGGATTGTTTAGTGGTGGATGGTGGTGGTGATGTGATAGAGCTTGCCCCGACTATCACATCTCATTAGAGGTATCCCCGTTAAGAAATCCTTCAGAGAAAATCCAAAAGGGTCAAAGTCAACAGAAACTGAGTTATTAGTTGTAAATTTCTGAACAAACACCAAATTTTTAATTGAGGAACATGAAGGACATTTTCAAGGGTAAAGGTCGATTTGGGAGAGATAAATTTGTGTGACCATAATCACGATTTGGAATTGAATTGCCATTACCAACAATTATGCTACGATTTTTGCTCAAATTGAAATAAGACGAGAGATTACCTAGCGCGGATGAAATAAGATGAGAGAAGTAGCACCGGTGTCCATGTACTAATTTGCATACGGAGGATTTAACTCAAGTGTATGAATTGCCACCTCGATATCCGTGTGGGTCAAAGACATGAGTGGGCCCACAACAACGAAAGCATGTTGAGGCCGAGGCGCAAGCAGGCCAGGCTGCTGTTAGGCCGAGTTATTCCGAGGCCCAGTTTGGCCTTGTTATTGCCGCTTCTGTCTATTGGGCCTTGCCCAGTTTGGTGATGGGAACGGGCCGGGCGACATGGGCCACTGCTCACTAGCCCAAGACATGCCCCATGGCCACTGCCCAGCGGCCCAAGCCTACCGTTAGGGGTGCTGTGGCCCGGTCCTCTGCTGACCGCCACTGGCGCCTCCACGTCTGCCACTGCCATCACCGTTGTTATCGCGGCGGCCACCACCGCCACGTCCACCACCGCGATTTTCCCATGATTTTGACCCTTTTTGCCACCCCCGTTATTACGATTTTGACCATAATTTTTAGAGAATGATTGAGAGTCATCGGTTTCGCGGGACATGGCCACCATCATGGAAGAATTGGCTCTGGTAGCCGCCTTTTTAGCCAATCCTGCTTCTTCTAAGGTGAGCATGGAACGTGCTTGGTAGAACGGTGGGAGAGGATTTCTTTGGAGAAGAATAGTTCCAATCCCATTATATGCCTCAGAGAGGCCTGCAACCATCTGAAGAATGAGACGATCATTTGTGACGGGCGCGTTGACGTTCTTAAGTTGATCTGACAACTCCTTGAGCCTTTGACAATATTCTGAGGCATTCGGAAAATCCTCCATATTTATGTGAGAGAATTCTTGCTTAAGGGTCACAATACGAGAATTTTTGTTATCTTGGAATATAGCACGCAACCTATTCCAAGCTTCCATTGTCGTGGAGTCGGGTTCGATAATTGTCTGTAAGAGGTCCGTAGAGATGGTTGAATAAATCAATTGGAGCACCATAGCATCAAGAGTTGCCCACAACTCCATTTCATCATTGGTGGAAGACACCTTCTCCTTGCCATTTTCCTGTGTGACGATGTGATGGAGGACTCTATGAGACCTTGCGTGAATTTTAAAAAGTTCTGCCCACGTTGCGTATTGGACGTTCTCCATTTCAAGAATAATAGGGATGTTATTCTTGATGTTGGAGACTGGAAGGGCAGGATGAAAGGTATTCTTTGTGTTAGACATGATTGAGGAACAAGAAGAGAATTAGGGTTTCAAAAAAAATGAATGGAAGAGACGGCCGAAGAAGAATAGGGCGACGGAAGCTGTGTGGAGAAGGAAAAAGTTTGCCCTAGACTGCTGATACCATGAAATAGAATAATTCCCTTCCTGATTTCATTAATGTAAATGATTTATATACATGATATACAATAGTAATTGTAGGCTATAATTACGGAAATTAAATATTCACCTAACTAATATAAAATATTACTACAATAATTATAGATCTACAAAATCACTAATTATACCAAAAGAATATATTTGCATATATTCTATCATTTTACATATGTATATATATGATGTCTTCATAAGAAACGAGAAAAAGCATCTATCTTTATACACAAATCTTCTGATTCACTGGCTATAAATTATACTCTAGTGGTATTGGGCATGTTCAACTTTTATTCTTGAACCAAGAAACGTATTAAAGTTTCCAACGTACGTCTTTAATAGTGGACGTGTGTTTGTAGAATGTCATCATCCCCATCCATTAAGAAGTCAAATATTTGAAATATTATGGTGGTACCAATGGTCCCAAATGGCTCTAGAAGCCTTTTAAGATTTTATAGTTAATTACTATATTTATTTCTTATCAAATATCCACTATAATCATTTTTTTATGTTTGTACAAGAAAATTTTATTATTCTTACAGACTTCCTGTCAGGGGCAGATTTTCACAACCCAAATCATTGATCGTGCGGGCACCTACCATTTTCCTATATGATAGGCGAACCTGTCCCTTGCAGATTCATCCAACAACATAAATAAATAATAAAAACAATAGAAGTAAAAAAAACATAGATGTATGATAATGCGGAATACAACAACTACCTAAGAAATCTGGTCTGAATAGTACAAGAGCTTCTAAGTCTACAACTTGAATAAAAGTTACAAGCACAACCTGAATACAACTTTTATTTAGAAAGGGAATTAAACAGAAAATCTAGATGAACTCCATGGGATCCTTGAAGGCTAATCGAACCTCGCTGAAGTTCCAGCAACAACTCTATACCCCAAAAAGGGTGTAGCAAGAGTAATATCAGTACAAACGCTATGTACTGGTAGGTATCATAGGCCGACAACAGTTAACTAACATATATAAAGGAAGAAACTGAAGAATAGACATTCTCGCAATCAAGTATGAACACTATCACAGTCCAAGAGTAAACAATCCAAGTGTCGTGTATCCACTCAGAATCCAAGAAAATATGAGAATGAAGTAATCACTAAGCACATCCACATCAGACTTGCAATAATGTGAATTACATTAGGTCTCAGTAGCCTACATGAAAGGAATTGAGTGAGCTCTCGCCTAATAGAAGAGTTTAATAAAGCAGAGAGGGATTTTCCGACAACAAAAATAGGAGGAACCTCTAGTCCTCGAATCCATCATGTGTCTAAGTAAGAGATTAACAAGCAAACGATATCTCAAATGAATCAATCATCAAGGCTGAAATGCATCATGCAAAACAATGAATACAACAACCAGAATCAGAGATATGTGTGGATGTAATATGAATGTATGTGCGATGCAATGAAATGCACTAGCCAACTGTCTCATATCGTACACACATGCTCCGAGTGAAATATCTCTACGTTCCGGCAGTCATGACCTATGGAGGACCCACGAAGTCCATGTACAAGTCACTTCGCACACACAACCTGAAGATGACTCTACCACCCACCACACCGCTAGTCATTCCGCATACAACTCAGAGATGGCTGCGCTATCCAATATGTTGCAAGAATCACAGATATTTCCCCCTCACTTATCACCATCATGCCAAGCACATGTAATATCAATGTATCATGGAGATGAGGATGAATGCATGTATGAAAGTCAAATTCAACACTAACCATGAGATGAATAAACATAACTGCACCCGTAAATCAACTACCAATATGAACTTACTCCCAATCTGTACAATGCGACGTCTGGAATAATTTCCCTTTGGACCACATAGGTAACACCAATTATATATGCAAGAGAGGTCATATGAAATATGCACGTAGCAAACACCATAATAGGAATCCTCAGATGTTTTACTTTTCCTTTTATCATTATTAATATCAAATGACAGTTCACCACTCGTTCACCTTATCAATCAAAACTTCCTCTAACTTGGTTAAAAGGCCCAATTTCCATATTTCACATACTTAAAATTTCTTTCACAATTGATTCCTGAGTATAAGAACAGTTTCCACTGGAATTCTCTGATTCGATAAAACCATACATCGGAATGCGGTCGATAGGTCCCACAAATATTCCTCAAACGACACAAACATTTAGATATAGACATAACCATAACCCATTTTGAATTGGTAAGATGTTCTGATTCCGTTAACCCTATGTTGAAACTACTTTAGCCAAACCCAACACCTAAGCCTTAATAAATTCTCAAATCATCATACCGGAAGTATACCTACTGATCACCTCACCGAGTCCAACCCGTAATGAACTATCTGGACACTCTAAAGACTTCTCACAACCATAGTGCCTCCTCAAATCATTACCAAGCACCAACGTAAACCATTATATCTGTCTGAATAGCTTCTCTTGGTAAAATATCATCCATTCCACTCGCAATCATGATAAGGCTCTGTAAACCTGTCATACTTCAAATCAGAATTAAAACTCATCAAATTCGTGAAGGGGATTTACCGGGAACCCATAAGTCTTCCTAGAATTATAAACATGGTCCATCAAGCTTTAATCAGATAATTCTGACATGGAATGAATGCATGACCCCTGAATACCATTAATAGTCACTCGAACTGACTCTAACTTTTTGAAACCAAACACAGTCCTACCACACATCTGTGGCGGCCAATTCTAATCTTTTCCTCATGCAAGGTTGATCCTGTTGTCACCCTTGACTCCAAAAGCTGAGTCATATCCAATCTGTCAACTTAGTACCGAAGAACTATACCTTACGATAGCAATCTTTGTGTTTTTCAACCTTTACCCGATACAAAAATCTAATACGCCCCGAACTTTTTGACACAAAATATGTAGCCTCATATGATACCCTTTTAACCACCAAATCTCCCATTGTAACACCTCGTAATGCCCATAACAATTTTGAAAGCATCAAATCTTACAACTATTGCTCTAAATCTCACGCAACTCTTCCCCAGTCCTTAATATCCAAAAGTGCTCACCTAAGCTGTCCATGCAATATTACTTGCAACATAATGCACTACCACGAATACGGTCTAATCTAAAAAATATGACTCCGGTTTCCACATAATAGGGATTTCCACAATTTCTTTCTCTTAGACCACACTAACTCATCCACTAAAGAGTGTTACGAAATTACTCAATTGTGTACCACACAAGCCACTTCCATAAGCCTTAACATGCCAATTACCTGAAAATTTTCTTCTCACTAGTTGCTGACTAAGAAACCTCACGGAACTCGTCATATTACCTAATTTATTATATCACTTAGTCTTTTTCTGTAGACTCTCTTCTTTAAGCGTACTCACGATCACACCTCATCTGAAATATGTAAGACAATATCTCCACAACCTATACTGACCCAAGTGATCCCGAAGACGTATCTTATTTTTATCGATTCTCGATCAAATCACAATCATCATCACCATCTAACCATTTCTCGAACCTACTCAACTCTAAAATTGAATACTTTTTAAATCCAACGTATCACATACACAGTCCCTCTAATGTCCTCATGTATCTCCACCAAGGTGTCCTAGCTCAACTTCCCTTAACTCAATTTCTGAAATGTTCCCCACAACTCAAATAAATTCAAACCTCATCATTGATTTACCACTTCGAACGTCCTAATTGTCGAACCAGAACACCTCTAACCATTCGCGCGATTATCCATTTCATCCGATCAACTCAATCGAGTAGTACACTAGTAGTAGCAGGAACTAGCCGAAACTTAATCCAATATTAGATGCAACACCCGATAGCTCCTTGAGTACTAAAAATTTGCACTTGTCCACACTAGAGTCATTCTTACGAGTCAACCATTGGCCCACGACATGACCGAACATACCAATTCAACACTGAACCTTATGTCTATTTTACCATGTATGACTATAAAATAACTCTCAATCAACTAGCTCTTGATCCTATGATATCCTTATCATTCCTCTAAACACGAAGACCCAGTGAACATACCCTTTACTGAAGGACCGGGACCACAGCTGCTCAATATCTTAAGTCTCCACTCATCACAAGTAGCATTGATTTTCGATCTAGAACCGATAACCATTTCCTTGAAAGAACCCACAAACTATTACTATGTAGTCACGTCGAAATATAAGAAATTTTACTTCGCTACACGTTTCCCACAAAGTTGTCCTTCATGTCCTTATTCTTAACTTCTCTTCTTTATTACATGTGGTTACTATACTTTTGCCACATCAGATGATCCTTACCGAACTTACACTCGTCCCCGCATATCGACACCCAATACCCTGCTACTAATGAATCATAGACCTGCCATTTCTCAACATCTATGTTATTAGAAAATGCTGGTACGTTATTAGGTACAAAAATCCTTGAGAAAATTCTTAGGGCTTTCGGTGCAGGTCTAGCTCTTGCCTGTGGGCGTTGGTACACCCATGCCACGTAAACCATCATAACACCTTGACAATGTTGAAATGTTTCCCAAACCGATCATATCATCGACCAAATCACTCTTATTAAGCCATAAATGCACTTTTCCACTTTCGAGCAACTCAACACTGAAAACAAGGGGATCATCTGACCCTCTGTACCATCTCTCCCATCTCTCAAGAAAACCCCAAAAATTGAATCCTCAAGCCAAAGCTAGAACTGAACTTGGTCACACATTTGAATCAGGATAACACATCTCGTACCATACCACAACACGTCATATACGAACCGTTCGCATAAGAATTAAAGGACGAGGTTTCACCTTTTGTGGGTGATTAAGACAAAGAAATTCATATACCAATTGGAATTGACTAGATACCAATTTGAATGAAGTACCACGAAAGAATGAAAGAATTCAAAGTTTCCTAAATGTCCTATAGCCTCTCGCAGATAAGTACGGAGCTCATCATACCGATCCGTAAGACTCTACTAGACATGATCTTGTACTTATAGACTGGGCAACCTAGGGCTCTGATACCAACTTGTCACGACCCAAATCACTGATCATGCGGTCACCTACCATTTTCTCACCTGGTAGGCAAACCCGTCCCTTAAAGATTCATCCAACAACATAAGTAAATAATAAAAATAATAGAAGTAAAAAAACATAGATGTATGATAATGCGAAATACAACAACTACCCAAGGAATTTAGTCTTAATGTACAAGAGCTTCTAAGTCTACAACTTGAATAAAAGTTACAAGCATAACCTGAATACAACTTTTGTTTATAAAAGGGAAATAAACAGAAAATCTGATGAACTCCATGAGATCCTTGAAGGCTAATCGAACCTCGCTGAAGATCCTGCAACAACCCTACACCCCTAAAAGGGTGTAGCAAGAGTAGTATCAGTACAAACACTATGTACTAGTAGGTATTATAAGCCGATAATAGTTAGCTAACATATATAAAGGAAGAAACTGAAGAATAGACATGCTCGCAATCAAGTATAAACACTATCACAGTCCAAGAGTAAATAACATAAGTGTCGTGTATCTAGTCAGAATCCAAGTAAATACGAGAATGAAGTAATCACTAAGCACATCCACATCAGACTTGCAGTAATGTGAATTACACTAGGTCTCAGTAGCCTACAACCATAGCCTAGGCAGAACCTCTAGTCCTAGAATCCATCATGTGTCTAAGTAAGAGATTAACAAGCAAACAACATCTCAAATGAATCAACCATCAAGGCTGAAATACATCATGCATAACAATGAATACAACAACCAGAATCAGAGATATGAGTGGACGTAATATGAATGTATGTGCGATGTAATGCAATGAACTGGCCAACTGTCTCATATCGTACTCACATGATCCGAGCGAACTATCTCTACGTCCTGGCAGTCATGACCTATGGGGGACCCGCGTACACACATGTTCTGGTCTGCATCATCCGCTGTAGCAGAGCCCGCGCTCACTAGTCGCGCCCGCGGCCCAAGCCAAAATCCAAACACCCGCAACAGCGGACCAAGCCTGCGCTGAGGTGGGTTTGCAGAGGTGCACTGACCCTCGCCCCAGCCAATGTTATCAGGTATCAGCAGAAATCCAATTTCACATAATTTCCCTCTGAAATCCGACAACCACCCAAGACATCCCCGACACAAATCAGATATGCACACACACGTATAAACACGCTACAGACTCACTCATGGTCTCGAAATTTCCATCGGAGGTCTATTTAGATGAGTCAACCCCCAATGGCCGAAAATCAACAATCCAACCAATAGTCAAAACACTACTGAGGGCCTCGGGAACCGAATCAACTATCCCACCAAGTCATAAACGACCCTCCAGACCTCACAAAATCGACAGAACTCCAAAAAAGGTATGTTTACCCAAAAGTCAACTATTAATCAAACATTTTTCACTTTAAGGCTCTACCTCACATAAGTCATCATAAAAATCCTGACTTTCTCGGGAACTGTGTCACCCTTCCCCGCAGGTCAAAATTGTATTAATAGGGCTCGGGGAAGGGTCAACGGGGGTAAATGGGTCAAAAGGGAAATAACGATCAAACGGGTCGTTACACGAATTTAGTTGGGCCCAGGGTGTTCACCCGAACACCCTCGGCAAAAAATTACAGTGTATATATAGAATAGATTTTCTGTGTTTATGTACATATATTAACTTTTGAACACGCTAAACAAATGTAAAAGGTTAGCTCAAGTGGTTCAGGGTGTTCAAAATTGTCTCTGATATCCTAGATTCGATTCTCAAAATTTTATTATTTTTTTCAAACCCCCTGAATAAAACTACTAATAAATAAGCTTAAACTATAAGTTTTACCGTTACATTTTAGAACCCCAACTATAATTTTTAATGTTAAAGATAAGGTCTACTTTACTTGTCATCCTTACTAAAAATAGATGGTTCAAAATAGTTATCGTTTTAGAAAACTAAAATATAATGGAGTACATTCTTTCTATTTTTCCCTTAGTAATAATTATTCTTGAAAGTAACACTGACTAATTGGCATAGAATACTTAAGTGAATAGAGGTTAACCAGAGAATATTTATTAAAGATAGATTAACAATCTAAATAATTAAAGATCATAAATAAGGATATAATAATCAAAATACATAGTATCTTAAGGGATATGTAAACAAAAAACGTGACAAGTAAAGTGGACTAGGGAAAATACCTATTTAGATTTATTACAATTTATGTATTATAAAGAAACGATCCGTCAACCTCCAGCCAAATGAAATTCGACAAAACTTATAGACCAAACTTTTAGTAATGAATTTAATATTTTCCAAAATTGTATTTCAGCATAACAGAGAAATTTTACAGCTCTAATTTTGAAAGTTTTCCTCTTTTGTGATGTGTAAATTCTAGAATTCTTGGCTAAATTACGTAGAGCCAGCCATTAATACGTATAGATACTTATAGTTCAAAATGACAAAATAGCCTCCACAACGAAAAATTAACAATGCAAAGAAGAGATAAAACTTCTAGCTCAAGAAAATAATTAATTAACAAGAAATAACTAAATTGTTGGCATCTAGTTACTGTAAAAAAAAGCGATTGTCTCTTGTGCAGATCAGGGAGTCAATTTGGTCCGGAGTAATGCTCATGTCATTGTAGGCCTAAGTTGTGACTGGTGAATTACAGCTTACTATTATATTTGTAAGTTGTTAACCCATAAACTGACCGAGAGTGATTTTTCCAATCTTCAAGAGCCAATTGCAAGTCCAATTAAATACCATATCACTACTTTCCTTTTCCTTTTCAATTTATGTGGTGACCTTTAAGTTTGAAAAAGAAGAAAAGTATGTTTGAAATTTATGGTGTTAAAATGTTACTATTATATTTTCGTGGTTATAAAACAATTTCATTATTCATTAAGAGTAATGAAAAGTTTACGGTTAAACTATTCTTAAATGTAAAAAATTATTTTATTTCTATAACGGTCTAATAAAAAACAATGTCACAAAAAATGGAACGGATATAGTAATAACCAAGCAAAGAGATGAAATTTGTGGTGCACTGAAATCGTAACTTTTGAGTTGCTCAGCTCGTTTCAAGAAATTCTCAAACCGGATATTTTTCAATATTTTGCCAATTTAACAACTAACAAGTTAGAAGAGAGTTGGATCAATCAACAAGGAAAGAAATCCAGTGTTTCAGTCATTATTTTCATGAAGGGTAACATACACCAGTGAATGTGCAAAAAGCTGAGAGAGAGACATTATCGTCAAATGTCAAATGAAGAAACAAAGAAAAGAAAAGGAAGAGGTGAAATTGAAAGGAAAAACTGTTGTTACAAGGAGATGTCACTTCACCATTAAAAAGTTGGAAAAAACTTGGACACAATCCCTTTCAATGGGCGGCGCTTCAACATACATAACAAAGTTATAAGTAAAAATAGATTTGGGGGGGGGGGGGGGGGGGGGAAGAGAGATCACTGAAGAATTCCCCCCTTTATCTTAGACAAATTTTATGTGGTTAAGGCCAGAAGCTTCTCTTTGTTCTCTAATATCTCAGCCTGTCTCTCCCTTTCTTGTGTAGATATCATTAGGTTTCTCAAACTGTATAATGTTGCTGGATTGTTTCGATATCCAGACCTTTCAGCTTCACCACTGATTCAACATGACCCTTGAGTGTGTGCAGCTCACGAAGCCTACAACAAAGAGAATGTCCATGTTATAATTTGAACAAAATTCAAAAGGACAAGAAAGTTTGTAGAATGACTAGGAAAGTTTATACCTGGCCATCTCTGCTCTCCTCTTTGCTTGTTCAGCTATTTCAGACAGTTCCCGGTAGCTGTTCTTTTCGTTGAAAAGATTTGAGGCTTCTGGTGGTTGAAGTCCATGTAAAGTTCTCTGAGCATGTGCCCATTGAGCTTCCCTCTCTTCTTTTCCATAGTCTTTCTTGGTGGTGAAAGCAGTCTGTTGTAGGCCAAGTGGTTAGAGCTAGTTTTCAAGGAAATAATTGAATATAACGAGGATCTTTGTTCATGTGGAGAGTAAAGTATACCTTGTTATCAAGCAAGTTATTCCAAGCCTTTCCACTTAGGATGTAGCGGATGGCGAATTTCATTATGTCAAGTGGGAAGTAGGTAACAATGCTGTAAATCCAGATGACACCAGCCCATCCCCACCCACATCCTTTGACTCTTGCGAAAGCCCAGTCGGCATATACAGCAATTAAAGTAGCAACCTGCAAAATACATTCACAAGTTTAGTTACATGCGGAAGAACTAGAAAACAGACATCTATTTCGGGTTTTAACCAAACGATCTAACTGATTTAGTATTAGTCAAAGAAGTCCAACACTTACCAGCTGGGCGATCATGAAAGCAATCATCAACAGAGCTCCTGGGCGTTCAATAAAGGACCAGCTGCGCGAACGGGTCACGAAAATCAAAGCCTGGCTGATAATACTCACTTGCAGGTACAGAGCAGACATCATTTCTTCATCGCTTCCCCTAATAGACTTCACACCAAATTTGTCCTATTATGGAACAACACCAATAGAAATGGTTATACAAAATATTTGACGTAAAAGAATCATACTATGCATCAAGATACTGTTTTAGTCCTTACCGAGAAGAATTCAGTGTCATGCATGGCCCAAAAGAAAACAACAGTCATCAATGCTTGGTAACCTCCAAGAACAACACCAGTTGCAAAGATTTCATTCAACTTCCAGCTATCAGGCATTGGAGATGGTTTCACTCTATCCTTTGAGATTGTCATAATGGTTCCTGGACCAAGAAAAGTGTGTTAGTCCTGGCAAACGAGGTACAATGTGATTGCATGATTTTGTGATCCGTAAAAATGACATTACCATCATTCAGGATGGCAATGATCAAAACCATAAATGCAGAGAAGTCGTACTTCCATATCAGAGCAATAAGCATGAAACCAAACTGCAGACAGGAAAACACGAGCAAACAAACTCAAACTTCAAATAACTAATGAGTTATTTGGCTTTATCACATTTAATAATTAACACTTGAGACATACCACAATACGGATAGTGATGGAAACTGCATATATCTGCCAAAGCAAAAGTTAAACGAAATTAATGGAGCTTTTATAAGAAAATTTAGGGGTGCCAACTGGAATATCTAATATTTAAGATTGACTAACTGTGTAATTCTTCATCCTCTGGAAAATAGCTCTGCTGGTCAACACAGCACTGATGATGACACTTAGACCTGGTTCAGTGAGCACAATATCAGAAGCGCCTCGTGCTGCATCAGTAGCATCTGCAACAGCAATTCCAATATCTGCCTTCTTCAAAGCAGGAGCATCGTTCACACCATCACCGGTCATTCCCACAATGTGCTTTCTTTCCTGCAACTTCTTCACAATTTCATATTTGTGCTCTGTGCGACAACAAAAGAAAAATGGTCATCATCTAGATTAAGGTTTGGTAGTAGTAAATACTTCCATTAATAAATGGAAAAAGAAAATCACGGACCAGGAAATACTCCAGCAAATCCATCTGCCTTCTCGATCAACTCTTCCACAGGAAGTGAAGCAATGGATGAATCCTTGTCTTGACCAAGTAAAGATGCTGATGGGTACATGTTTGTTCCCATTCCAAGCCTACGGCCAGTCTCCTTAGCAATAGCCAATTGATCACCAGTGATCATCTTAACATTTACACCAAGGTTGAGAGCTCTACGGATGGTCTCAGCACTGTCATGCCTGGGAGGATCAAAGAGGGGTAGCAATCCAACAAAAGTCCATGGGCCTCCAAGGCTCTCTTTTGATTTCTCTGGAACTTCCTGCAATCAAGTTAAACAACAATGAGACACCTGCAGGGAGACAGCATCTATTCCAGGCCTAAATCTTAGTATTACAAACCTGTCTAGCGACAGCCAATGACCTCAACCCACGCTCGGCGTATTTATCAATCATTGCATGAACCTTTCTCCTAACATCTTCCTTACAGTTACATAGGTCCAAAATCTGACGCAAATTCTAATATTAGTAACAAGTGTATTACTCACAATTATACATGAAAAAAGTAATTGGAACTGAAAACCTACCTGCTCAGGAGCTCCCTTGCTGGAACGATGCCAGTTGCCATTGTTGTCAATATATGTTAAAGCAGTTCTTTGTCCACTGGATTGAAGGGCAAGAAATGCACCTCCCTGATACCGGCTCGTGCCTCTTTTGGATCGGCAAGCATGCCAACCATGCAAGCATCAATTGCATCCTGATTTTCAACTCTAGAGGCCCTTGCAGCGAGGAGGAGCACATGCTCTTTATCTACTCCCTTTGCAAACACCTCGACCAAGGTTTTATCGACGCTCAACTTGTTAAGAGTCAAGGTACCTGTCTTGTCACTGCACAGCACATCCATTCCAGCCATTTCTTCAATAGCAGTCATTCTCTTGGTGATGGCACCCTGCTGGGAGAGCCTGTGGGATCCTATAGCCATAGTGACTGACAACACAGTTGGCATAGCAATGGGAATACCTCCAATAAGGAGTACCAAGAGATTGTCAATTCCATCCCTGTACTTCCTGTGCTGAATTGGATACATGACAACGATCTCAACCAGCATACCAACAGCAATAGAACAGATACAAAAGTTCCCGATGGCAGTTAGCACTTTCTGGAAATGCCCGACATTGTTGGTGCTGTCCACAAGATGTGCTGCCTTCCCGAAGAAAGTGTGAACTCCAGTAGCAATAACTACAGCTTCAAGTTCACCTTGTTTGCAGGTTGATCCAGAGAAAACTTCATCTCCAGGATTCTTTGTCACGGGGAGAGATTCTCCTGTAAGGGCAGATTGATCAATCTTTAAAGGATCGCCTTCAAGAAGACGAGCATCAGCAGGAACGATGTCTCCCAATTTGACACTTATAATATCCCCTGGCACCAGAATAGAGGCTTCCTGTTCACTCCAGCGCCCATCTCTAAGAACCTTAGTTTTGGGAGCAAGTCCAGCCATAAGAGCTGCAGCAGCATTTCCAGCATTGTTTTCTTCAATAAAACTGATAGTTGAATTGATCACCAGCAAACAAACAATACCAACAAAGTCTTGCCAATCTGGAGGCTTTCCATCTCCATTAGCCAGGGCAATTGCCATGATGGCGGCAGCTTCCATGACCCATGAGAGAGGATTCCACATAAATCCAAGGAACTTGAGTATTTTGCTTTCCTTTTTCTCTTCCAACTTGTTGGGTCCAAAGATTTGAAGCCTGTTGGCTCCTTCGTCCGAACTCAGACCCTCCCGGGTACATTTCAGTTGTTCAAACACTTCTTCAATGGGGATTTTCTCCTGCAATTTCAACAGACGAATTGCAAAATTAACCTACTCATTCATCTTCAAATTGTTTTTATCCATAAAATGAAAAAGGCAACATATGTTATAACTATGTCACTGTGTGTACCAACTTTAGCTAGACAACTTCATCAGTAGCTTAGTAATCAACAAGTGGGGAGAATGGTCTAAAACACATCCAAGAAAATTATTGAAACTCATGTACAAGTCCATAAACTAGGTTCATCTGATGATGTGATATTACCTAATTTTTTGTATTCTTATTCCATCCAGATAAAAAAAAGTAGAGGGTTTCCATCTTTATAATAGTATATGAAAAAGAAGTGTAAATGAAAACAAAAAGTCCACAGGTCTAATCACTTCCATAAAGACTACACATAAACAACATCATTATCATCATTAATCCTAAGAACACAATGCCATTAGTTAAGTGGGTATAATAATATATTATGATGTGCTCGTACATTCAATGGATCACCATTTTCTAATTAATTGATAAGTATCCTTTTCCATACCTGTAATTCACATGAATAAACAAAAAATAGTCATATGGATGTGTGCGTCATTTTAGTTGACTTCCCACTTGTAGGTCCCATAAATAAGTGGAGTTTCCAAACCCTCAAACAATGGCCTTGAAATTGACAACCAATCACAGAAGCACAACAATGAAGGGATAAGGGTCAACGCGCCATTCACATGGAGCATCTTCGCGTGTATTTCACGCGCTAATCTGGGCCCACAACCGTTGTCTCCGCCTACACTAATGGGGCATCTTTGAAATTTCGACCAAATTGAGGGGTTAATATATTTAATTGTGTTTTATTAATAGAAATTAATTGTGGAATCCAAGAAAAGGTATCAGTAGTCAATAGTCAGACCCTTATTTAAGGAAAAAGGTAAGGCAAAAAAAATAGAAAATATGAAAAAGAAATAAGAATTAGTCAGAGCCGTTAATAAGGTTGAAATTCCCAAATCCCAACTATCCATACATACAAGTGCAGGGTACCACGGAAAAAGTACAAAAGAAATTCCCTTGAATATTAATCAGACTCAAACTTTCACTAAAAGACATGATTTAACCTATAAACTGCATTAACAAACCCCCTCCTCATAATAATAAAATAATAATAATTAAATAAAAAACTTTACTTACCAAATAAATAAATAATAAATATTTCTTTTTCGTTTTCATTAGTTACATAAGAAATTCTGAATATTTCAATTTTATTGATAGCTATACCACACACTTTAGTGCCATAAAACAATATTCCTTTTTCTTACCTAATATTTTTCAATTTTCGAGGGTGTTTAAGAAATAGTCTCTCTACCTCTTTGATGTAGGGATAAGATCTGCGTATATTCTATCATTTCAAGACCCCACTTGTGAGATTATCTTAAAAATACAAAAAACTAAGTCTTTTTTATTTGTAGTTCTCTTTTTATGCTTTCAATTGAATTGATCTAAGTACATATTAAAAAAAAATGAAAAAAAGCATTAGAGTAAAAAATTGAGGATTTCAAAACATATAGTAATTGTTACACGAAATTATTTCCCTTTGATTTTCCATATTTTTAGGTTGATAAATTCAGAAAATGGTATTCAAATTCATTTTCTCCTTTTATTACTTGCAAAAGTGTTCCACTAACAGAAATGATAATGATTGGTCAGCATACTCTGAGGAAAGAAGAACTGTAGAATCAGATACTAAAATTCATTTGACTTTTTGGGCCATAAAAAAACGATTCTGATTTCTCTTATTGGGGATATAAGGGTAATTTTGTATTTATTATTTTCTTGTTTATATTTCTGTCTTTATCGTGCTATGACAGTTCATGCTAACCAACAAACACGTGAATGAAGATTGAAGGAATAACAATCTTTTTGTGAGCATAATTAATAAACAAGAAAAAGGCAAAACTTTAACAATATTCTCGCATAGCCTTAAATTTTTACTCTTATTTTTTTTGTATTTTTCTTTAAACTTTATATATGTATGAACATGTATGCCATTACTTAAGAAATAATCATGATGACAGATCTTATATAACCCTCATATACACCAAAATTAAATAATTTATACTCCCTCATCTAGTATTCAACATCTACATTCAACTATCCATATTCAATCTAGGCAAATTCGGAATGAAAGAAATTTGATCTTATAAAAACAAGAGCAACAACATTCAGGCCAAAAAGTAGTTCTACGATAAGTGACTTAACATAAATTATAATATTTGATGTAATTTACATTATTTGATTTGGACACTATCATTATTGGAAAACATAGTGGTACATAGATATATACATCTAATACACAGATCCATACACAAAGGTTAGGAGTTAGTTGGACGTAAGGGCAATTCTTTTTATATACATACTTCCTCTGTCCCAAATTATATTTAACAAGTATTTTAAAATGATTTTTTCATCATATATTAATATGAAAAGAATTGCCATTTATAGTACTTTCCATATAGTTTTTAAATTATAATTTTAAAATATTGAGTTGATAGAGTGTAATATATTTTTTAAGATTAGTCAAATCTAGTCTCGATTAGTGGCACATGACACCTCTTTTGAAATTGAAGGAATATATTAGATGTTAAAATTCCCCCGATTTCTTTGTGTATTTACTTTTCAATAAAATTAAGACTCCGCAACCAACACAGATGTGAAAGTGTGTCTACAGATATGACAAATTCTATTCTTTAGATACATATAGAATACAAACACAAAAATACATACACTTATATACTATGTATACACTGGAAATTTATTTAGAGAATATATATAAAATCAAATTGGTTCCACATTTTAGGAAAATAACAAAGTAAAAAAGTTTAGCAAGCCAATAGAAAATAATGGTTACTTCAGTTGAAAACCTATTTGCTTGAAAAAGAGAAAAAAAAGTTAAAAACAAGCATGCTTTGCTTTAGCATCTCATTTCTCATCGCATTCAATTTGTATTTTAATTAAAAGGAAATAAACGAAGAAAATCAAAATTCGAGATTTCCTCAATTTTCTTTTTCCTTTTTTGTGGAGGATTGAGATCTCTAGCAATATTCATAAACAAATTAAAATAAACATTTAGCGTAATTCCACATAGTGGAGTTTGGAGAGGGTAAACAAAATAACAAGCGGAAAGATGAAGGGAAAAAAGGCTCACCAGATCAACAGTCTCATTTTTGATCTCTTCAAGGCTGATAGCTTTAGCCATTTCTGCTCCACCCAATAATCAAACCACAAAAAAAAAAGAACCCAGAAAAACGGCTGATTAATTGATTTCAGTCAGTACTAATATTGATTCGATTCATTGAACACTAGAATTTTCTGGGTGTTGTTTTGATTTGGGAATTAGAACGGCGGAAAGGGGTGTAATAGAGGTTTAATTTAGCCTCTATGTGCGTGTTTGTATTTTGGTTGAGAAAAGTGAGGGTATAAGGGCTCCTTTATATACTAGACAGTCCAGCAATGTAAACACACACCCCAGCTATTGCCTATTCCCTCGACATCATATAATACTGCCCCACAACTTGCCCTTTCTCTGACTTTATTTTATTTTCCTTATTTAAAGATAGCAATTATTATTCCTATAAATATTTAATGGGAAAAAAAAAGAGAGTTATCGTTGAATTAAATGAGTGTATTTCTTTTTTAGTAAAGTATTGTCCGATTAAATTAGGGTTTTCTTTTACAATTATTGGGCTGACTCTAGCTCATTTTTACACACCAATACCAGTCCAAACTTTTAAATTCAACTACTAGCCTATTTCGCTCAAAGTTGGTACGAGATCAAAAGTGCTTGTTTTTTTTTTTTTTTTAAAAGAGGTGTTTCATCAAGTTTTTGAGAGAAAATAAGTAATTTTGGAGACTGACTGAAGCTAGTCCTATCTACGCTTACAAACTGATAGTTGTAGTGTTCTTACTATATGATCACTTAGCATATCATACGAATAAGTTTGTATTGTTTTATAGTTCTCTGTAGTTTTATTTCTTCTGTTATGCATTCTTTAATGTACTTGGTTTATCTCTTTTATCTGCGACAGTCTCTGCTCCTTTTTTCTTTTTCATACTGCTTTAACCTTTTAACCGGGTCTGACTGTTTTTCTTCTGCTTTGCTTGTCCTGAGCCGAGGGTCTCGCGGAAACAACCGCTCTACCTACCAAAGTAGAGGTAAAGTCTGTGTACACTCTACCCTCCCCATACCCCACGTTGTGGGACTGCACTGGGTATGTTGTTGTTGTTGTTGTACACTTAAAACACTTTTTAAATGTTTGGCCAAACACTAATTGATGTTTAAAAATATTTTTTAAAATTGATTAGCCAAAAATAAACTGTTTTTCACCAAAGGTATTTTCTTGAAAAACACTTTTCAAAATAAGTTGATTTTAGAAGCTTGACTAAACTGGCTAGATAAATGCTTAATTTTTTTCAAACTTTAGCCAAATAATTGTATTCAAAATAAATACATTCAGATTGGCTGAACAAAAGAAACACTCTTCCACTCTTCCTGTATACTGCTATTTATGTAAACGTATTTTTCCCCTTTCAATGTTCCATTGTATGAAAAAAATTTGCAACTTAAACTATGTTATATGAAATTCTAATTTGATCTAACTGAATAATTGAAAATAAAATTGAAATAAGATCATGATAGGTTAAGGATTGGGAACAAGCAACTCGAATGAAATGCTTCTAATCTATCTCAAGAATCAACAATTTGAAAATTCAGCCGTTAAGATCAATTTTAAACTAAAAATATTTTAAAATTTTGATAACGGGAATTCTTTTAAATCAAACAAATACCTAATGGGAAATGTTGGGGATATTATAAGATATATTAACAACTTTGCCTATTATTGTAAAGAAGAAATAGACAAAAAAAAAAAAAAAAAAGATGTTGTGACAAGTAGATTTTTTGAATAAAAAGAAAGAAATCCACTTGTAAGTGTTTCATCTTAATTGGAAACATCTTTAATATTACCTCATAAATAACTTGACGTACGATTTCATTCTTAAAATATTGATCGCATTAACTAGCCAAAATTTACAAATGACACTAAAACAAAAATACAAAGAGATTTTTTAAAATACTTATTTTCCATCGTGTAATTTATTTATTTGTTATTTTTTTTCTTCTTCTTCTTCTTCTTCTTCTTACCTATGATTTGTCTGTCATTAGCATTGATCCACATTGGGGTGCCAACCAGTTGCTCTCCTCTCCTCTCAAACGCCGCCCAATTTGGATTGCTAGTGTGGGTGGCCCCACATAATAAAATTACTTAATGGAGGACTAAAATGCCCCTCCAGATTCTTTACTCAACCTGTCATACTCCGTTTGCGTTATTTATGG
The DNA here is from genome assembly GCA_034509755.1 of Anisodus tanguticus. Taxonomy (NCBI): domain Eukaryota; kingdom Viridiplantae; phylum Streptophyta; class Magnoliopsida; order Solanales; family Solanaceae; genus Anisodus; species Anisodus tanguticus. Next base: position 15,663,138 of record CM067543.1, on the reverse strand, counting down.
CTGACTGACTGTTAGCTCTGTCCAAGAATTGCATCATTTGGGGGCATTTATTCAGGCAGTTATGTTGCTTTATTATTCTTTTCCTTTTTTTTTCTTTATTTAATACCAATTTAGTAGTATTTACTATTTACCATCTGTTGCAAGTAGCAACTATATTATACTAGTAATTTATTTGTTGTTTTCTTTCATCTTTGAGGATAATTCAATTTCCTTTTTGCGTTAAAGCTAACACTAATATAAAGCTAAACCCAAAATCACATCCTATTAGGTTTTAGTGTCTTACCGTGTAAACATCTAAGAAGAGGGGTGCTCATTGGTATCGTTAAATCAGATCATTTAGGGATATGGTGAGATGGATGTAATTTTTTGGATTTAAATTATGAAAATAATAAAATACTTGGTAGAAAACGGTTCTTCCTTAATAGGCCATGTCGGTGAAATATGAATTAATCGAATTAGTAGATTCCAAATACCAAATAATTAAACAAAAAAATAATAATCATAAAGGGTGTCTTGATATAATAAAATGAAATTATTTTTATGAAAAATAATTAATTTTCTTACTAACTTTTTAATTTTGCGTAAGTAAGCAAGAAATATGATCCCAAAATCAGTTATATATAATCTAGGCAACATTAGGGGTGAAGGTAGGGGTAGGGGTAGGTGTGTAGGGGTGATGGAGGTGGGGGTTATGGTGGTGGTGGTGGTGGTGGTAGGGTGACAGTGAGATAAGGTGTATTGGAGAATGGTGAGGAGTGTAATGTCAGTTATGTTTCAAAATTTTTGACTAGCCAAACAAATCAAAATGATCTTTTTTGTTTGTTTCTTTTCAATTGGTATTGTCACTCTAACATGATAAAAATGGTAATTTCAAGTCTTTTTTTTTTCCATCTCGGTAATTTCAAGTCATTTTTTCCCATCTCGGGTGATATAATAGGACGGTAAAGAGAAGAGTTACAAATCAGTGTTTATAACGTTACTGAAAGAAATAATCCCTTGATTATTTTCATTAATTAAAAGGCTATATATACAATTTACATATTTCCATAATAGGAGAATCATATTCCTATTCTACTCCTAAAACCTTATTCTACTTGGATACTAACTATACAATTATGGTAATACAACTATCATGGTAAGTGTACAATACTAATTACACCACAACATTACCTAAACTAGGAGACTAAACTTTACCTAAATTATATACTCTATATATGGTAATAAGGGGAGAAAACCCAAGAGCAATATACAAAATATACACATGTATATTGTGTATATTTAACACACCCCTACAGTCATAGCGGGCGGTCTTCGAACGCTGAGACTGCCCCTAAAATCTTCAAAAAGGACCGAGGGAAGACCCTCTGTAAAGATGTCGGCAATTTGATGTCTCGACGGGATATGTCAGATGCGAATTTGACCACGAGCAACCTTTTCGCGGACAAAGTGAATGTCCATTTCGATATGCTTAGTGCGTTGGTGCTGAACCGGATTACCAGAAAGGTAGATGGCACTAATATTATCGCAATAAACCAAGGTTGCCTTTTGAATGGGACAATGAAGCTCCAAAAGCAAATTACGTAACCAACATGATTCCGAAACCACATTAGCAACCCCTCGATATTCAGCCTCGGCACTTGAGCGGGATAGAGTTGAATGACGCTTTGTAGACCAGGAGATCAAGTTGTTGCCAAGAAACATACAATAGTCCGACGTAGACCGTCTGCTGTCGGGACAACCATCGCAATCAACATCCGTATACGAGACAAGTGTGGACGTCGAGGAAGGATATAAATGCAAACCATAGTTAAGTGTACCTTGAATATACCGAATGATGCGTTTGAGTGCATTTATGTGCTCAATTCTGGGATCATGCATGAACAAACACACCTGCTGGACAACATATGTAATATCCGGTCTCGTAAAGGTAAGATACTGAAGGGCCCCTGCAAGACTGCGATAACGGGTTGGATCCTCGTAGGGTACGCCGGCCGCGGCACTCAACTTGGGCTTAGTATAAACTGGAGTGGAAGTGGACTTACAGGATGACATCCCAGCCCTCTCGATGATCTCAGCTGCATACTTTCGTTGAGATAAGAACAACCCATCGGAATGTCGAGTGACAGCAATCCCCAAAAAGTAACTCAAGGGCCCCAAGTCTTTCATAGCAAACTCAGAGCTGAGCAGTGTCATGATAGACTGGCGTAAGGCATCGGAAGAGGCCATCAAAATAATATCATCCACATATAATAGGATATAGGCCACAGATGAACCACGACGGTAGATGAACAATGAATTATCCGATCTACTGTGAGTGAACCCAATAGCCGAAACATAGTCTGCAAACCGCGTATACCAGGCCCGTGGAGACTACTTAAGCCCATATAAGGACTTCTTCAACAAACAAACATGATGAGGATGTTTGGGATCCCTGAACCCCAATGTCTGATGCATATAGACTGTTTCCTTGAGATCACCATGTAGGAAAACATTCTTTACATCCAACTGATGAATAGGCCACGCCTTGAAAGAGCTAAGCTAAGCACAGTGTGAATGGTAGCCGGCTTGACCACCGGACTAAACGTCTCACCTCAATCAACACCAACCTGCTGAGTCTTACCATCACCCACAAGCCGCGCCTTATGTCGGGCAAATGAACCATCTGAATTTTCCTTATGGGCAAAAATTCATATAGACCTAATAATATTAATACCAGATGGATGGGGTACCAACACCCACGTCTTATTATCAATAAGAGCATTATATTCATCGGTCATAGCAATTTTCCAATTCGGATCATTTAATGTAGACATAGGATTTCGGGGTAAGGGTGATTTAAGAACATTAGAATGTAAATTAAAATGTCTTTTTGGTGTAAAAATCCCCCGTTGACTACGGGTGACTGGTCCATGACTCGGGGCAGAGACGGGTGGATTTTGGGAATTTTTGGGACTCGGGACGGACTGGGCAGCAGGCAGTAGGCCTACTGGCCCAAATCGGTAACTTGGAGCCGGAACTGGACCAGTTATAGAATTGGGCTAGACTGGCCCAATAGCTGGAACTGACCTAGTGACGGTAGTGTGCGACGGACCAGTGGGGCCAGCGGGCAGTGGGCCCGCTGGAGAATTTTGGGTGAGTAAAATACGGGGATATACCATCATCCAAAAAATTATACGAACTAGGCTCGGGAGTATTAACTTTAACAAATAGAAATTGGGTTTCATAAAAAATTACATGACGATTAATGATGATTTTATTGGAAGATAAATCAAAGCATTTGTAACCACGATGATTAGACGGAAAATCCAAAAACACACACGGAGTAGACCGAGCCTGAAGTTTGTTAATTGTGGTGGATGAGAATAACGGATAACACAAGCACCCAAAAACCCGAAGATGAGAATAAGAAGGAGTCTTATTATATAAAATTTGAAGGGGGAAAGAATATGTCAGACTTTGGAAGGAATTATGTTAAGGAGATATGTAGCCATTTGAAGAGCATGATGCCAAAAATATGGGGGTACGGAAGCATGAATTAATAGAGTGCGGACAATGTTATTTATGAAATGAATTTTGCGTTCAGCTTTCCCATTTTGTGAAGACGTATGCGGACAAGAAAAATGAAAATTGATCCCATTATTAGCACAGAATTCCCGAAACACCCCATTGTCATATTTTTTGCCATTATCACACTGAATATTTTAAATTTCTCGTTCGAATTGGGTTCTAATGAATGCTCTAAATTTTAAGAAGACGGAAAAAACTTGAGATTTTTTCGCTATCGGAAACGTCCATAAAAAGTTAGAATAATCATCCAAAGAGAGAACATAATACCGATGACCTATAGAACTAAGAACCGGAGATGTCCATAAGTCGCTATGAATAATATCAAATGACATTAAAGTATAAGAATTTGAGTCTACAAATGGCAACTTAACAATTTTTTCCAAAGAACAAGACTGACAATTTGGAGTACGACCCATACCCTTACATGAAATAAAACTATTTTTATCTAAAGATGACAAAATAGATGATCCCGGATGACCAAGACGAGCATGCCACAAGGAAGGAGAAATGGCTGCAAAGGCGGATGGCAGGGCTTGACTCGATGGACCGGAACTGGGTGTGATAGGATAAAGATCTCCCATACTATCACACCTCATGAGAGGACTCCCCGTTTTGAAATCCTTCATAGAGAAACCAAATGGATCAAATTCAATAGAAACCGAATTGTCAGTAGTGAATTTACGGACTGAGACTAAGTTTTTAATCAATTTGGGGGAGTGTAAGGTGTTTTTCATGATAAGTGGTGGATGAGGGGAAGATAACGTCTTATGACCATAACCACGAATTGGAATAGAATTACCATTACCAACAATTATACCGCGAGGGTTGCTCAAATTGGAATAAGACGAGAGCGTACTTGAATCGGATGTCATGTGGGTAATGGCACCAGTGTCCATATACCAATTTGGGTCCGGAGGATTTAAACCAAGCGTGTACATTGCGGCTTCGATGTCGGTAGGCGTGGGTGTCGCTGCGTGATGGGCTTGCGGGGGCCGAGGCCCAAGCACCCCTACTTGCGGTCTCGACCCAAACTGCTGGATGTATTTGGACCAGGTCGAATTGGGCCTGGACTGTTGTTGGGTGAAACTGCCGCTGAGGGACAAACTGACTAAGCCCAATCTGCTGCACAGGGGCCCACTGCCACTGCATAGGGGCCCACTGCCACTGTATAGGGGCCCACTGTGGGCCCCAGAACTGCTGCTGCTATTGCTGACCACTGCGAGGACCCCCACCGCCACCACCATTCTGGCAGCTGCCAACGTTGTTGCCGCCGCCGTTCTTGCCATTATTTTTCTTATTGCCACCCTTTTTGCCACCACCGTTGTTGCAGTTTTGGCCCGAGTTGTTAGAACTGATAAGATACACCGTAGACTCGGTCATCATGACTACGGGACTAGCACCGGTAGTCACTCATTTTGCCATGACTGCTTCTTCGAGTGTAAGCATAAAACGAGCCTAATAAAATTGTGGAAGCGGATTGCTTTGCCGAAGAAGCGTTCCAACACCACTATAGGCCTCGGAGAGGCCGGAAACTATTTGGAGGACCAAGCGATCGTTTGAAACTGGCGCGCCAACGTTGCGAAGTTGGTCCGCCAATTCCTTTAATCTTTTGCAATAAGCCGAAACATTAGGAAAATCTTCCATAGTGACGTGGGAGAAATCCTGCTCAAGGGTAACGGCTCTAGAATTTTGATTATCTTAGAATATATCACGCAGTCTATCCCAAGTCGCCTGTGCGGTAGCATCAGGCTCAATAATTGTTAGCAAAAGGTCGGTAGAAATTGTGGAATATATCCACTGAAGGACGGTAGCATCAAGAGTCGTCCACAACTTAGGATCATCATCGCGTTTTGGCACCTCTGTATCCTCAGGAGCCGCGGGGATTATGTGATGGATGACTTGATGCGATCGTGCGTGAATTTTGAACAGTTCGGCCCACGTCGCATATTGGACGTTTTCTATTTCAAGAACAAGAGGGATGTTATTCTTGATGTTAGAAACTGTAAGGGCAGGATGAAACATGTTCCCGGATGTTGACATATTGATAGAACAATATGTGATTGAGGGATTAGGGAGAAAAAATTGGGAAGAAGGGGGTTCTCGTGTGCACGAAAAACTGAGAGCAAGGTCTCGGAATTTGCAAGGTAGTCGACGGATTTTTTTTTGGAGAATTTGGGAGAGAAAATAAACCTAGACTCTTGATACCATGAAATAAATAATCCCTTGATTATTTTCATTAATTGAAAGGCTATATATACAATTTACATATTTCCATAATAGGAGAATCCTATTCCTATTCTACTCCTAAAACCTTATTCTACTTGGATACTAACTATACAATTATGGTAATACAACTATTATGGTAAGTGTACAATACTAATTACACCACAACATTACCCAAACTAGGAGACTAAACTTTACCTAAATTATATACTCTATGTACGGTAATAAGGGGAGAAAATCTGAGAGCAATATACACAATATACGCATGTATATTGTGTGTATATTGTGTATATTTAATAGTTACTATGCTTCACCACCAAGTGATGTGGTGGAATGGACGGAATATCTCCATCCTTCACGAGAAATTTCAGGTTCGAACCTTGAAAATGCATAAAATCTTGATAGAGAGTTGTTCCTCTTAAATATGACCTAAGTGCAGGAATTTGAATAAGTCGGGGTAGTAAATTCTGGGTACATGATGGTATTAGTAAAAAAATGAGAAAATTGATATAGATGTACCATTGTAAAAAATAATAATTGGCGCACGGTTAACCGACAATTCAATTTCGTAATCAACAGTCAAGAACAATTTTGTCAATGACAACTTAAAAACCCACTTCCACACTTTGTCACTACAAAAATTATCAAGAAATTGATACCTTCTTCCTACACATCTTTCGAACACCGCTATCCCTATCCTCTCTCATCACCACAATCATCTTCTACACTATTTTCACTCGTCAACACACCATTAAAGACTAATTTAAAACTTCAATTTGAAAACTGAAACTTTTTAGTTAACTTTTAACTGGTTGTGGTTGGAATTTGTTGAAAACACTTGGATGAAGTTATACACAAAACTTAGAAAGACTGACTTGAAGTAAAATTCAAATTAAAATCGACCTGAAAATCTCACTGTGACACTGCATATCCCGTGCAAATATCACAAACAAATATACAAGAATGTATAAGAGACACATAAATACACAGGGGATATACAGTGAGATATACCTAAATATAAATGCATCTCATTCTTCCCTTCAAAGTCCATAACACCGTCATCTCTCCACTAAAAATCACCGTAGCTCCACCATCCAGCCATCACTAGAGAACCAACCCATCGCACAAACACCAATAAGTGTCAAATAAAGGCAAAGGAGGAGGAAAATGTAACGCCCCGAACCATGGCCTGGCCGAAACACGACACTCGGTGTCTGACTGCATGTGACTGAGCGAACCACATGGCTTTCTAATCATCATGGGCATCAAAAGCATGCAACAATAATGATATAAAACAAGTAAAAACTGATCAATGAAATGAAATATTAAATCTTATAGCAGAAATATCTGAAAACATGATAAGTCTGAAAAATAATACTGACATGACATGCTAAACTAGTCTAGTCTATGAAATCTTTGAAACATGAGTCTGACTACAAAATTGTTTACCAGTACAAGGCCCTGACATACCTCTACTCTAAAGTATAATCATGAAAAATAACCAACTGATACCCCGAATGAAATGGGGCTCACCAATAGCTGATACAAGTGAAGTCCTAGCATGCAGATCCGTCGTCCTGAAACTCAGTACATGCACCGTGAAGTGCAGGCCCCGGGCAAAGGGACGTTAGTACATTTGAATTGTACTGTATGTAAAGCAACAGAAAGAATAATCAAACACATGAAATAATAGGAACATGAAACTGAAACTGAACATGAACATGGATATAATTTGACATGAGTATGATAACATGCATAAAATCTGTTTATCTGTGGGAGAGCATTAACAAAACCGACATATAACCACCACGTGTGAGCGTTGCATCTAATCTCTGCCCGACCAGCTAAGCCATCTCGTACCTTACCGGGGTACAAGATATGAACATGACATGATGGATTAAATAATCCCACAAAAGGGTTACATGAAGGTTCATCCTCCGGGCGGAGAGATCCTTATCCTACGCTGGCAACGTAATTTCAGGCTGTCTGAGCCTTCTCAGTAATTGTGTAACTCTAAAAAACATGAACATGAAATATAATTGGCTAGAAAGCTCATGGTTTGTAAAATTATGACTTCTAAACATGGTTGATAAGTATAAGATATATCATGAACATAATATACTTAAAATATGGAAAACATGTAGAATTCACGGAATTGAATAATATGAGTTCATGATTCTTGTTTAAGGACACATGGAATGCAAGACATGGGTATTCATGGATTACAGACGGATTTTCAACAACCATAATGGAATATCAAGAATACAAAAATGAATTAGTAATACAAACATGGTATATCATGCTACATGTAGTTTAGGATTATCATGAACTTGAAATAAAATCCTAAGTTATGGAAATTCATGGTTTCATGGATTAACGTGGAGTGGGGAAGAAGAATGATGTTCCCACACGTGGATAGAAGCTCTACATACCTTATTCGCTCCAATACTTATAATAAAAATCTGATCTTTGAAGAAGAAACCCAAAGCTTGAACTTTAATCTCTTGGATTGGGTTTTCTTAAAAACCATAGGTTAAGAATCAATGATTTCACTTAGAAATTAAGTATACTTGATTAGAATCGCATGGAAATACATGAAAAGGACTTACCTTGAGTTATGAGGATGATGGAAAGAGAGAACTTTGTTCTAGGACTTGAAAAAATAAGAAAATTAATTTTTAGAACTAAGTCTGCATATTTATACTATTCAGTTCGTCGGACTTTTACGGTCGGAATCGGTGGTCCGTAACTTTTTCTACGGTCCAGGTGTGGATCGTATAATTTTTTACGGTCTGTATAAACGGACCGTTACCCAAATGCAACCAGTCAGTGACTGCTAAAAGTTGGATGGAATGTTACAGTAAAAAGAGACAGACCGTTTAATATTATATAGTCCGTATAATATTACTGTTCATCGTCAATTTCAAGAGAAATTTATACGGCTCATATCTACGGGACATAATAATTTATATGGTCCATATCTTTGTGGCGTAAAATCGGATTCATAGAACTGAAATTGGATTTTGAACTTTAAGTCTTGGCTTCCCACACCCCTTAATCATGAACATGACTTAGTTTGAAGGTACGAGGTATTACAATATCTCCCTCTTGGAATCATTCGTCCTTGAATGGTGGGTCATGGTTAAGAATAAGATTGGATATGACATGAGTACATGGACGTGAAGAAATATGACATGTAACATAGGGACTGAACTGCCATGATTACATGAAAATATGAACATGGGGAACATGGAACATGAGTACTAAATACATGAATGTTAAATATGAGACATGAATGTGAAATATGAGACATGAATGCGCAAGAGACATAACATGAATACTATAGGTATTTACCTTATTCGTTTTCTGCTTGCTCCTCAAATAATTGCGGATATCTGGACTTCATGTCTTCTTCGGCCTTCCCATGTAGCCTCCTCAACTTTATGACTTCTCTACAACACTTTCGCTGAGGCGACTTCCTTAGTTCTCAACTTGTGAATATGACGATCAAAAATAGCCACAGGGACCTCTTCATAAGTCAGGCCATCCTTAACTGTAATGGATTAGGTAGGGACATCCAACGATGAGTCTCCCACATATTTCCTCAACATGGATACATAAAATACTGGGTATACCAATCGGGAGATGTTTCGGCTTATATTTTTGCTAATGTAATTTCCATTACTGATGGATAAATCTTCTTATCCACCGACCTATTTCGCTCCATTTCCAGAGTGGGGGCCGCAGCTCAAAAAGTCAAAGAAATCCTAATCCTTTTTCCCTTTTGATTGAGTTTGATTCATCCTTTAAATTTCGACTGAGTCTATCTCAAAATTCATAATGTTCAAAACTTTCTCTTACCTTTCTATTGAAAAATTAAATGAGGATTTTTAGTGGCAAAATTCAAAATTCAAGTTTCTAAAAATAGGAACCATTAACTATTGACTTAGAATGCATGAATGATTCTTGGATTTGAATCTTCTAATTTTATTTTCCTAATTACATAAGAAAATACAACTTGATATATAACTAAGTATTATAAATTTTTTCAATCAAAAAGCCCTTCTCAATTTTAATTATTAATTATAAAAACAATTATGAGTATATGTAAACCCCCTAAGAGAAATTGTTAGACGGATATATATTATTTATATATGTTCCTGATAGAAAATTATTAGATATCAGAAAAGTATCATACTTCAATTTGAATTTTAAATTGAATAGAAAATTGAAATTATGTTTTCATAGAGCACAACCCGTGTTGCCCCGAATAGAACATAGAACGACAATAAAATAATAAAAGAGAAGAAAGACGGATATTATAGATATCTCCACACCCAAAAAGTACTTGATCATATCATGATATTATTTGTAAGCCTACTTGGGTCTTGAGTATTTACTTGTAAGAACATAATTCTTTGTTTTGTAATGAATACTTGAAACTCCGTAAAAATGAATTCAGTCAAAATTTTCTTATATTAAACCATTCCTATATCATGTATGTGTATGTATAAATATGGGTACCAATATATATTTTATATGGATTCATTTGGTTCTTTTTATTCTTGCTCGAGCTGGATGATTAAAAATTATCATGTCCAGTTCCCTCAGGGATGTAGTTCCTTGAAAACTCACTTCAGATATGAAACTTTGAGTATTGAGAGATGCTCTTGTTATTCCCAATAAGACGTCATTCCACCAAATAGGGGTGGGCGTATATCGGTTCGGTTCAATTTTGTATCCGAAAAATATGAATCGACAAAAATCGTTTATTTTAAAAATCGAATACAACTTTTTTTTTTAAAAAACCGATATGTTCGATTTATATGCCAAACGTATCGGATTATATCAGTTTTTTCTAGTGGGCCGGGCCGGGTCGGGGAATTTTTTGTTTTTTTAAAAATTTATTCACACCTGTGTATCATGAAATTTCGACGTTGAAATCTATTGTGTATCGTGAGATGTTTACTAAAGAAAAAGGAAAATTAGAAATCGATTTGGGGGAAAACACAAATTGATTGTGAAAATGGATGTTTTTCTAAAAATTGGCTGCGTTAAACTGCAAAAGGCAGTTTGACCAGCCCCGTCTCGAAAAAATACGCAAAATCAATTTTTTTTTGGGTAAAACGGACATCCGAGCGCAGAGTTATGACCATTTAAAGTTTTATCAATTTACAACTACTTTTTCTCCCTACATTTTATGGCAATGCTTCCGTAATATATTAATTAAGTTCATGTCGCATGCGACTTCCATAAAAGCTTCATAGATTAGCTTCAATGGCTATGATTCAAGAGATAGTAGTAGACTAAAATAAAAAATTAAAAATAAAAAAATATATATTTAATTCGGTTTTTCGGTTTGGTTCGTATCCAAAATTTAAAAATCAACCGAATCACTAAATCCTGATTAGTTTTCCACAAAATCATTTTTTTTTAAAAAAAAACCGAGAAAAAACCGAACCGAATTTCGGTTCGGTTTGGTTTTTTCGGTTCTCTGGGCCCCTACCACCAAATCTTCAGACCATTCAGGAAGTTGCAAGAATAACATACGCCTGAGATTTTTGGCTATTATCAATGAAGGTAATAGAATATATTTTCAAGGAATTGATTGAGTTATTAACATGAAACCTCTTATTATTTACGCAAAAGGAATGCTATCCCAGGATTCGGCTATCGCTATCCGCGCTTTTTCCTTTTTTGCTTTTGGTCTTCCCTTTTTTGTCCGTTTCTATTTTCTCTTCTCTTTTGGGTTGTTCTTCTCTAAACTCTAGAATCTCGAATTCTCCTTCTTTACCTGCCCAATTTCGAAAAATTGGTTTAATCAGTCCAGATATATCAAAAGAAAAAATACGGGGGGGGGGGGGGGGGGGGTTATTCGTCAAGAAAAAAAGGAGGGAATGCACATTTGCTTGAAATAGTTTCTAAATAACTGTTTTGCGCCTTTGAGTCCAGATACTCAAGATTCTCAATTATTCCATTTTATCATGTTAGCAATGTACAATGGTCAAATTGGATCATTCTCATCCCGGGACCTATTACTTTTTTTCATCATTTGGGAGTTAGAATTAATTCATGTTTATCTACTTCTAGCCATGTGGGGAGGAAAGAAATGTATGTACTAAGCTATAATTTTTCTCTTAATGGGAGTTTTGGGCCTCTGAGGAATGCCCGGTTTAACTAGAATCACCTCTTTATATTTTAGAGTCATCCCACTAAATAAATGGACTTATTCATCTTCTACATGAGAAAGATATGTATGATAACAAACTTTATTATTTTTTCTTAATTTCTTTGTTTTTTGTTCTTGTCTTCTAATTTTCTAAAAATAGATAGAGTTTTTTTTTACAGATTATCAAAAGATTCGTTCGAATCCGACCCAATATGAATTTTTAGCTAAAATGGTTTTTCTAGAACCCTTTGTCTTGCATTGGGTTAACTGGAGCTTAGATAAAGCGATAGGAAGAAGAGAAAGAATTAGTCTGTCTTTATAGACTGACTTTCCTCACATCAAAGCTTTCTGGTTCTCTTTCTTTATGAATAAAGGAAAGGCTTGTTATCGACGAAGAATATCTTTATAATGTTCATTCTAAGAAAAGCGGTTTTCACTCGGTACAACTATTCTATGCTAGCATAGCATGCTTCTACTTATGTTGTGTTGCAAATTCCAACAATTAAATCTTGTGGCAATTTAAGCTCATAAGCCACTTGATCAATTCTTCACCAGAATCCTATATGGTCCGATATATCTTGGATTGAGCTTCTCTTTCTTTCTAAACCTCATAACACCCTTCATAGGTGAAACTTTCAGAAACACCCAATAATCAACTTGAAACTCTAAGTCTCTATGCCTCACATCCGAATAGGACTTTTGGCGACTTTGAGTTATTTTCAAATGCTCCTGAATCAATTTGACTTTTTCCATATCCTAATGGATCAAGTCTGGTCCTAATAATTCTGCTTCACTAACTTCGAACCAACTAATTGACGATCTACACCTTTGCCGATACAGAGCTTCGAACGATGTCATCTGGATACTAACATGATAACTGTTATCATAAGCAAATTCAATAAGAGGCAAGTGATTATCCCAATTACCTTTAAAATCAATAACACATGCCCTCAATATATTCTCAAAGGTTTGAATAGTACGTTCTACCTAGCCATCTATTTGAGGATGAAAAGTTGTGTTGAGATTTACGTTGGTACCCAATCCTTTCTGGAAAGACTTCTAAAAGTGCGTTGAGAACTGAGCACCATGATCCGAAATAATGGATATTGGTTTCCCATAAAGCCTGACAATTTCTCGAATATACAAATTAGCATAATCTTCTGCTGAATCTGTGGTTTTGACTAGCAAGAAGTGGGTTGATTTAGTAAGTCGGTCCACAATCACCCAAATCGAATCATGCCTTCGAGATGAGCGAGGTAGACATGTTATGAAGTTTATGTTTATCATCTCCCATTTCCAATCAGAAATATCAATATTCTGAGCCAACCCACCAGGCCTCTGGAGCTCGGCTTTGACATGTTGACAATTCGGATATTTGGCTACAAAATTCGCTACATTCCTTTACATATCGTTCCACCAATAAATCTCTTTAAGATCATGATACATTTTGTGGAACCTAGGTGAATAGAATACCTGGAGTTGTGCGCTTCTGCCATAATTCACTCTATGAGTCCATCCACATCTGGAACACATAACCTACCTCGGTACCTTAAAGTAACGTCATCTCTCCCTTATTCAAAAGCTGTAGTTTTATGCTTGTGAATACCCTCTTTCAGCTTGCAACAAATAGGGATCAATAAACTATTTTCTTTTACTTCGGCTACTAAGAAGGACCAGGACATATTCTGGACAACAACAACAACACCATATTCGGAGTTCAAACGTCAAACTCCTAGACTGGATAGTCGGTAAACTTCCTTCGTCATGGTCCTCTTTCCTTCCTTAACATGAGATAAGCTTTTCATGGATCGCTGACGAAGAGCATCGACTACCACATTCGCTTTATCCGGATGATAGAGAACATCCACGTCATAATTCTTTATCAATTCAAGCCATCTCATTTGTCTAAGATTTAGCTACCACTGCTTGAAAATATACTGAAGGCTCTTGTGATATGTGAAGATGTCAACATGAACTCCATACAAATAGTGGCGCCATATTTTGAGTGCGAAAGTCATGGCTGCCAATTCTAAATCATGAGTCATATAGTTCTTTTTATGAGGCTTAAGTTGTCTGGATTCATAAGCTATAACCTTACCATGCTGCATTAAAACACACCCAATACCAACTCTTGAAGCATCACAATATACAACGAACCCCTAGTTCCCTCTGGCGATGTTAACACTGGAGCAGAAATCAATCTCGTTTTCAATTCTTCGAAACTACGCTCATAGGCATATGACCACTGAAATTTGACTTTCTTCTGAGTTAATCTAGTCAATGGAACTGAGATGGAAGAAAAACCTTCTACAAAGCGCCAGTAATAGCATGTCAGACCCAAGAAACTTCTTATCTCAGAAACTGAGGTGGGTCTAGGTCAATTCTTTACAACTTCTATTTTCTAAAAATTAACTTAAACGCCTTTTTGCCTGAAATCACATGGCCTAAGAATGCCACTGACTTTAGCCAAAATTCACACTTGGAAATTTTTGCATAGAGCTGGCGGTCCTGAAGTGTCCACAACACTATTCTAAGATGTTATGCATGATCAACCTCACTACAGAAATGGACTACAATATCATCAATGAAGACAATGACAAAAAGGTCGAGATTAGGCTTGAAGACCCTGTTTATAATATCCATGAAGACAGTTGGTGCATTGATAAATCTGAATGACATGACACAAATTTCAAAATGAACATAACGAGTTCTGATAACGATTTTCGAAATGTCTACTTTCTTAACCTTAAGCTGATGGTACCCTGATCTAAGGTCAATCTTGGAATAACATTGGGCACCTTGAAGTTGGTAAAATAAGTCATCGATTTTGGGTAGAGGATATTTATTCTAAATGGTGATTTTGTTCAACTACCGGTAGTCAATGCACATACGCAAATATCCATCGTTCTTTCGGACAAACAAGACAGGTGCACCCCAAGGTGAGACAGTTGGTCTGATAAACCCCTTATCAAAGAGATCTTTCAACTGTGTTTGTAGTTTCTCTTAAATATACTAGAGCTATACTATATGGCAAAATAGATATCGGCTTAGTTTCGGGAAGTAAATAAATTCCAAAGTCGATCTTCATATCGGGAGGAACTCTGGGAAGATCCTCAGGATAGACTCTTGGAAACTCATTGACAACTGGCACAAACTGAAGAGTTGGGGTCTGGGTATCTACATCCCTAACCTGAACTAGATGATAAATATACCCTTTGGATATCATCTTTGTAGCTTTAAGATAGGAAATAAACCTACTTATGGGTGCTACTGCATCACCTTTCCATTATATGACTGGTTCATCAGGAAATTCAAAACTGATAATTTTGGTTCTACAGCCTACTATGGCGTAACATGAATACAACCAATCCATACCCATGATTATATCAAAGTTTACCATTTCTAACTCTACCAAATCGGCTATTGTAATGCGGTGATAGACTTTACTGGACAACTCATTTATACTTGTCTATCTATAACTGACTCTCCAACTGGAGTGGATACTTCAAAGGGTTCATGCAACTTTTCTGGTTCTATCCCAAATTTCTTAACAATAAATTGGGTTACATTTGATAGAGTGGATCCAGGATCTATAAGGGAATAAATGTCAAAAGTGAAAACAATTATTATTCTTATGACAATGTCTGCACGAGCCTCTGTATCATGACAACCTGATAGTGTATACAAGCGGTTTGGACCTCCGCCTGTGTTACCGAACTTACTGTCATGCCCTGATTTGGCCTGAGAAATGCGAGGAGTTGCTGAATTTATGGACTGAGCCACATTACCTCCTGTACCCTGTCACACTGATGGGCACTCTCTAAAAGTGACCTCACTGACCACACCCATAATATATATCCATACCTATGCGACACTCCTCCAAGCATCTCTTACCACAATTACCACAAACTGAATTACTAAAGGTACTTTGACCTATATTGTCCTGTGACTGGGAGCCTGATGCTCTAAAGTTCTGCCTCTTATGATCATTCCTAAACTTTAGGGCTGGAGCACTGACTGAAGATGAAACAGGTCCTAATGACCTATTTTTAAAGAATTATCTGCCTCCACCTCCCCTACGACTGAAGTGACTATAAGACTTGGCTCTCTTATTGAACTCTTTATCCTTCTCTTTATGTAATGCTTTCTCTTCATTTATTCTGATCTCATTACCTTGTACAAATGCTACTATCTTGGTAATAGTCATTTCCTTATTCTGAGCTGAAATATTAGAAGTATCGAACAACTAGGGATCAAGACCATACACACAATGCCTAACTCTGGCCTTTATGTCTGGAACCATATGTGGAGCATACTTGTCCAAAGAAACAAAGTGAAGATAGTACTCCTGCACACTCCTGCCATTCTGCTTGAGCTTGTCAAATTTTATGGTCTTTGCCTCCCTGACCTCTATTGGCAGAAAGTGTTCAATAAAAACATCAATGAATTCATCCCAAGTTGTAGGAGACACATCTTCCCCTCGGGACTGTTCTTATGACTCATACTAGATATTAGCAACATCCTATAACTGATAAGCTCCTAACTATGCTTCATCTATCGTTGTAGCATGCATAACTTGAATGATTTTTTGGAGCCCATCAATGAAATTATGTGGATCCTCTGTCTTGCTAGACCCTGTGAATATCAGAGGGTCCATATGCAAAAATCTTGAGTCCTGAAGCTGGATGACTCCCCACTAGCTCATATAATTGGAGTCGTTCCCTGACGTTGGGCTTGTGTAGCTACAATCTATTTGATCAGCTGAATAACTCCCCTAATATCCGAGTTAGTGGAATTGGGCGGCAGAACTGGAATACGAACGTCCGCAGGCCTTGTGGTATCGGATGGGGGTGATGTACCCGAATTGGCTCCCTAAGCTTGAGTATCTTCCTCACAAGAAGCATTAGTAGCATCCCTCTTGCTTGTAGATGGTTTCCTTTTTGCATCTATTTTCTGAAATACGTAATACACATGAGTTAGAAGAATATTCTGAAGGTATAGCTCTAACTGCACGATCTAGAGTATGAAAAAAGTGAGACAATCCTAGATGTCTTGGTGGTCAATTGTTTACATGTGTGGGTGCCTCACACATATAAAAGAGACCTCACTGGACACGATTTAATAGACTCCCTAAGACACTTAAACCTAGGCTCTGATACCAAGTTTTATAACGCCATGAACCATGGCCTGGGAGAAACACAACACTTGGTGCCTGACTGCATGTGACTGAGCGAACCACATGGCTTACTAATCATCATGGGCATCAAAACCATGCAACAATAATGATTTAAAATATGTAAAAACTGATCAATGAAATGAAATCTGAAATCTTATAGCGGAACTATCTGGAAACATGATAAGTTTGAAAAATAATATTGACATGACGTGTTAAACTAGTCTAGTCTATGAAACCTCTTAAACATGAGTCTGACTATAAAAATGTCTACCAGGACAAGGCCCTGGTATACCCGCTACACTAAAGTATAATCATGAAAAATAACCAACTGATACCCTGAATAAAACGGGCCTCACCAATAGTTGATACAGGTGAAGACCTATCATGCAAATCCGTCATTCTGAAACTCAGTACCTGCACCATGAAGTGTAGGCCCCGAGCAAAGAGACGTTAGTACATTTGAATTGTACTATATGTAAAGCAACTAAAATAATAATCATGCACATGAAATAATAGAAACATGAAACTAAAACTGAATATGAACATGGATATAATCAAATATGAGTATGATAAGATGCATAAAATCTGTATATCTATATATCTGTGTATTTGTGGGAGAGCATTGATAAAACTGACATGTAACTACTACGTGTGAACGTGGCGTTTGATCTCTGCCCAATCAGCTAAGACATCTTGTACCATGCCAGGGTATGAGACATGAACATGACATGATGGATTTAATAATCCCACAAAGGGGTAACATGAAGGTATTGTTCTTTGGGCGAAGCTATCCTTATCATATGCTAGCAACGTTGTTTCAGGCTGTTTGAGCCTTTTCAGTAATCTGTGCAACTCCCAAAAATATTATCACGCTCTGAATCATGGCTTAGGCGAAATACGAAACTCGGTACCTGACTACATGTGACCGAGCGAACCACATGGCTACTAAATCAACATAGGCATCAAAACATACTACATGGATGATTAAAAACATGCAAACTGAATATTGAAATATAGGTTATTATGTTATAGCAGAAATATCTGAAAAATATCATAAGTTTGGAAATAATACTGACATGACATACTGACTAGTCTAGTCTATGAAACATTTGACATGAGTCTGACTGAATATGTGTACCAAGATAAGGCCCTGATGTACCTCTACTGAAATAATAAAATTATGACATGATAGACTTACACCCCAAATGAGAGGGGCTCACCAAGCAGCTGATACCGAAGCAATCCTACTGAGCAGATCCGTCTCCATGAAACTCAACACCTGCATCGTGAAGTGTAGGCCACATGCAAAGGGACGTTAGTACATTTGAATTGTACTGTATGTAAAGCATCTGAAAGAATAAATAGTTATTGGGTGCTCGAGAAAAGGGAAACCCAAATCAATAAGCAGATACCGCATTAAATCTGAAACTAAAACTGATAACTGAACAAGGAAGCAATTAACAAGAACACTTCATGTACTAAACTAGAGAGTCACCTATTTAACTGAAATAGTAAACTGTGGCCTTAGGCCTATATATATATATATAAATGTGGCCTTGGGCCCATAATACATGTATAATATGTGGCCTTGGCCCCATAATATATATAATTGTGGCCTTGAGCCCATAATACAAGTGCTCAATATGATACTAGATTACTGATTATACTGATATGAACATGAGATATTGTACATAAAATACTGGACATGAGGTACTGAATTGATTATGGGTATTAGAGCTTTAGCGTACTAGGTATTCCAAACTGAGACTTGTGGATATCAAACACAAGTCTATACTAATTACATGATGAGTTCACAACAATCAAAATGAAAATTATGAACAACTATGAATTTAAAATTACAAGTCAATAGCCTTTTCATTAACTTGGGCACAATCTCAAATCATTAAGTAATTTACAATAATCTTGAAGAACGAGATGTGGGGATGACTAAAGATGTCCCCACACATAGATGGAAGCTATACATACCTTAATTGCTCCTAGCCTTGTATTAAAAATCTGAACTTTGGAGTAGAAACCCAAAGATTGAACCTTGAACCCTTGAATTGGGTTTATCATGAAAACCCTAGGTTAAGAACATTGAATTCTACTTAGAATTCATTAGAATTATGTTAGAATTACATAGAATCACGTAAAAAGGCTTACCTTGGTATATCAGGTTGTTGGGAAGAGAGAGCCTTTGTTATAGAGCTTGGAAAAAGTGAAAATCTAATTTTTGGGACTAAGATTGCGTATTTATATTATTTCTGTCGGCAGAACATTTACGGTGGCTTTTATGCTACGTAAAATAATTACGGTGGGCTTTACGACTCATGATTTCTACCGTAAGCGTTAACAGTGACTTTGATTTTTGAGGTCTGTTTTACTACAGCTTTTACGACCCATAAAACATTTTATGGTCCATATTTCTGGGCGTAAAATTGAAGAACTCTATTTTCGTCAAATTTCTAATTCTAACACTTCCCACAGGGTCTTAGGTCCTTGAATCATGAAAATTTCTTAGTCCAATGGTACGAGGTGTTACAATATCTCCCCCTTGGGATCATTCGTCCTCGAATGATGGGTCATGGTTAAGAATAAGACTGGACCTTAAACGTAAATTGGCAGAAACATGAGAATACTGAACTGTCATGAACACATTAATACTAAGCTGAATACTAAACTAAGCACTAAAATTAATACTGAACTGAATTACTGAACCGAATACTAAACTGAATAGGAGGTACGTATGTAAATGTTGATTACCTTCAATATTTTATGCTTGTTCCTCAAATAAGTGAGGATATTTGGACTTCATATCCTCTTCGGTTTCCCATGTAGCCTCCTTGACATTCTGACTTCTCCACAACACCTTCACTGAGGAAACTTCCTTTTGAATTTGACGATCCAAAATAGCCACTAGGATCTCCTCATAGGTCAAATCATCCTTAAATGTAATGGAATCGGTAGGGACAATCAACGACGGATCTCCCACATACTTCCTCATCATGGATACATGAACACTGGTGCACAACAATCAAATCTTGTGGAAATTCAAGTTCCTAAGCCACTTGGATAACTCTCCTTAAAATTATGTATGGTCCAATATATCTGGGACTGAGCTTCCCTTTATTTCTAAACCTCATGACACCTTTTGTAGGTGAAACTTTAAAAAATACCCAATTATCAACTTGAAACTCCAAATCTCTATGCCTCACATCTAGTGATGGCAACGGATCGGATCTGGACCGGATCCTACTAGATCCAGATCTAGATCCATTTTTCATACCTGAATCCAGATCCGGATCCAGATCCGTCGGGTCCATAAAAATCATATTCAAATCCGGATCCATCGGATCCACCGGGTTCACGGATCGTATCTGGATCCACATTTAATTTTTTTTTTGCCTTGCTAAGAATGTAACCTTGTTAAGAATTTTTTTTTGAACTGATAAATGATTTTTACTGAGCTAACAGTTTACTGTGTTTCAATTTTTCATATGAGATATTTTGTTCATTGTCTTGTTTTGATTGTGCGCTATTAATTGAAAATGTTGGACAATGACAATAGTTGTGGAAAATACCGACTAGTATTCCACAATGCAGAATTTGCATGAGTGAATATAATTTTAACTATTTGTCTATGGAAATGTTAGTCATTCACTAATATAACATTGATTTTATTATCGAAGTTACCTCTTTATTTTTTGGTTTTTGAGTTAACGCGGGAATAAATTAAACTTGTTTTGAGAATTAAACTTGCAAGGATGTGCTTAGCAATTTTAAGAAAATACTTATAAAATTACATTCTAGGTTATAAATATATTTAATAAAAAATGGATCCACGGGTCGGATCTGGACCGGATACGGATCTCAAATACAAGATCCAGATCCAGATCCGATCAGTCGTCGAAATGGATCCAGGTCCGATCCGGACCCGTCGGGTCCAAATTTTGAAGATCCATATCCTATAAAACGGATCTAGATCCACCGGATCCGGACCGGGTCCAGGATCCACTGCCATCTCTACTTACATCTGGATAGGACTTCTGGTGACTTTGAGCTATTTTCAAATACTTATGAATCAACTTGACCTTCTCCATAGCCTGATGGACCAAGTCTGGTCCTAACAATGATGCCTCACCAACTTCAAAACAACCAATTGACAATCTACACCTTCGCCCATATAGAACTTTTAATAGTGCCATATGGATACTAGCATGGTAATTGTTATTATAAGAAAATTTAATGAGAGGCAAGTGATCATCCTAATTACTTTAAAATCAATAACACATAGCTTCAACATATCCTTAAGAGTCTGAATAGTACGCTTTGCCTGACCATCTGTTTGAGAATAAAAAGTTGTTCTGAGATTTATCTTAGTACACAATCCCTTCTGAAAAGACTTCTAAAAGTGCGATGTGAACTGAGCACCACGATCCGAAATAATGGACACTGGGGTCCTATAAATTATGACAATTTCTCGGATATACAACTTAGCATAATCCTCTACTGAATCTGTGGTCTTAACTGGCAAAAGTGGGTTGATTTAGTCAATCGGTCTACAATCACCCAAATTGAATCATGCCTCTGGGTTGAGTGAGGTAAACCTGTTACGAAGTTCATATTTATCATCTCCCATTTCCAAACGGGAATATCAATATTTTGAGTCAACCCACTAGGCCTCTGGTGCTCAGCTTTCACCTGCTGACAATTTGAACACTTGGCTACAAAATCTGCCACATTCCTCTTCATAACATTCCACCAATAAATTTCTTAAGATCATGATACATATTTTTGGAACCTTGGTGGATAGAAATACATGAAATTATGTGCTTCTACCATAATTCTCTCTTTGAGTTCGTCTACATCTAGTATACATAACCGACCTCGGTACCTCAAGGTACTGTCATCTCCCCCTTGTTCAAAATCTGTAGTCTTATGCTTGTGAATCCCCTCCTTCAGCTGCAACAAATAGGGATCACTAAACTGTTTCTCCTTCACTTTGGCTACTAAGGAGGATTCGAACTTGTTCTGAACAACCACACCACCATCTTTGGAGCCCAAAGTCAAACTTCTAGATTGGCTAGTTGATGAATTTTCTTTGTCATGGTTCTTTTACCTTTCTCCACATGGGCTACACTCCCGATAGATTTCTGACTAAGAGCATCGGCTACCAGGTTTGCTTTCCCTAGATGGTAGAGAACATCCATGTCATAATCTTTATCAATTCGAGCCATATCCTCTGCCTACGATACAACTCTCGCTGTTTGAAAATATATTGAAGGCTCTTATGATCTGTGAAAATATCCACATGGACTCCATACAAATAGTGATTCCATATCTTGAGCACAAAGATTAATTCAAGATCATGAGTCGGATAGTTCTTTTCATGAGGCTTAAGCTGTCTGGAGGCATAAGCTATAACCTTACCATGCTGCATTATAACACATCCAAGTCCAACTCTTGAAGCATCACAATATAGTACGAACCCTTCGATTCCCTCTAAAAATGTCAACATTGGAGCATAAGTCATTCTTGATTACAATTCATCGAAACTACGCTCATAGGCATCTGACTACTAAAATTTGACCTTCCTCTGAGTCAATCTAGTCAATGGAGCTGAGATGGAAGAAAACCTTCCACAAAGTGCCTATAATAGCCTGGCAGACCCAAGAAACTTTTTATTTCTGAAACTAAGGTGGGTCTGGGCCACTTCTTTATGGTATCTATTTTCTTTAAATCAACTCAGACGCCTTCTCCTAAAATCACATGGCCTAAGAATGCTACAGACTTAAACCAAAATTCACACTTAGAAAATTTCGCATTGAGCTCACGGTCTTTAAGTGTCTGTAACACTATTCAGAGGTGTTTTGCATAATCTGCCTCGCTACGAGAATAGACTAGAATATCATCAATGAAGACAATGATGAAAAGATTGAGATAAGGCTTGAAGACCATGTTCATAAGATCCATGAAAGCAGTTGGAGAATTTGTTAATTCGAACGACATAACACAAAATTTGAAATGACCATAACGAGTTCTGAAAGTGATTTTCAGAATATCAACTTCCTTAACCTTAAACTGATGGTCCCATGATCTGAGGTCAATCTTAGAATAACATTGGGCACCCTGAAATTAATCATCAATTCTGGGGAGAGGATATTTATTCTTGATGGTGACCTTATTTAATTGCCTATAGTTAATGCACATACGCAAAGACCCATCTTTATTCTGAACAAACAAGACTGGTGCACCCATTGGTGAGACAATTTGTCGAATAAATTCCTTATCAAGGAGATCTTTCAACTGAGCTTTTAATTCTCTCAACTCTGTTGGAGCCATTCTGTATAGCGGAATAAAATTGGCTTAGTGTCGGGAAGAAGATCAATTCCAAATTCAATCTCCCTATCGAAAGGAACTCCGAGAAGATCTTCAAAAAAGACATCTGGGAACTCATTAACAACTGGTATTGACTGAAGAGTCGGGGTCTGGGTATCTGCATCCTTAACTCAAACTAGATAGTAAATGTATCCTATAAATATCATCTGTCTGGCTTTAAGATAGGAAATAAACCTACCCATGGGTGCTACTGCATCACCCTTCCATTCTATGACTGGTTCATCGTGAAATTTAAATTTTACAATTTTGGTTCTACAACCTATTGTGGCATAATATAAAGACAACCAGTCTATACCTATGATTACATCGAAGTCTACCATTTCTAACTCTACTAGATTGACTACTGTAATGCGATGATAGACTTTAACTGGGTAACCCCTATAAATTCTCCTAGCTATAATGACTCACCAACTGGAGTAGATACCTCAAAAGGTTCATGTAACTTTTCTGGTTCTATCCCAAATTTCTTAGCAACAAAAGGGGTTACATATGATAGGGTGGATCCATAAGAGCATAAACATCAAAAGTGAAGATTGTTAATATACTTGTGATGACATATGTACGAGCCTCTATATCCTAAAGTCCAGCTAAAACATATAAGCGGTTTGGACCTCCGCCTATGTTACTAGACTTAGCCGCACCATGCCCTGATTGGGCCTGAGAATTGCGATTTGCTGCTGAAGTGGTGGACTGAGCTACATTACCACCAATACCTTGTCTTGCCAATGGGAAATCCCTAAAAAAGTGCCCATGCTGGCCATACCCAAAGCTACCATTCATACATGAATGACACACCATGAGTGCCTCTTATCACAAGTATTGCAAGTAGGGTGTTGGAAGCCCCTATGGTCCGTGCTGACCTGTGACTGTGAGCTCGCTGCTCTAAAGTTTCGACCTTTTTTATCAAACTTAGAATTTGGGGCTGGGGTGTTGGCTGTGGACGGGGTAGGTCCGGATGACATGTTCTTGAATAACTGCCTGCCTCCACCTCCCTCATGGTTGAAATGACTTAAGGACTTATCTCTTTTATTAAACTTCATGTCTTTCTCCTTCTGCAATGCTTCTTCCTCCATTATCCTATTCTCATTACCTTGTAAGAAAGCAACCATCTCTGTGATGGTCATCTCTCTATTTTGAGCTATAAAATTGGTTGCATCGTATATCAATACCATACACAAAATGCCTAACTCTAGCCCTCATGTTTGGGACCAAGTGTAGAGCATACTTTGCCAATGAGACAAACTGAAAGTAATTCTCCTAAACACTCCTGCCGTTTTGCTTAAGCTTTTCAAATTCAACGGATGTTTCCTTCTTGACCTCAACTGTCAGAAAGTGCTCAATAAAAGCATCAACAAACTTATCCCAAGTCATTAAAGGTGTGTTTTCCTCGCAATACTACTCCGGTGACTCATACTAGATATTGGAAACATCATGTAACTGGTAAGCTCCCAATTCTGCTGCCGCTAACTCAGTACCACACATAACTTGAAATATTTTCTGCATCCCATCAATGAAATTCTGTCTATACGAAGAAACTCACGAGTCTTGGAACTGGATGACTCCCCATTAGTCCATGTACTAGGAGTCGTTCTATGACGATAGGCCTGAGCAGCCACGATCTGGGTGAGCAGCTAAATAGCTCCCCAAACATCTGAGTCAGTAGAACCGGGATCTCTCGCAGGCCCTGTGGTATCGGGTGGTGCTATACTCGAATTGGCTCCTTGAGCATAAGCATTCTCATCGCGAGCAGCATTATCATCAGTTCTATCGCTAGTAGATGTAGTTCTCTTGGTGTACTTTCTTTTCATAGGAATTCTCTGAAATACATAATACGTACGAGTTAAAAGGATATCTTGAGAGTATAGCTCTAATTGCACGATCTAGAGTGTGAAAAGTGAGACAATCCTAGATGATTTGGTAGTCAACTGTTTACATGTGTGGGGCCCTCACACATATAAAAATGACCCCACTGGATACAATTTCATAAACTCCTTAAGACACTTGAACCTAGGGCTTTGATACCAAGCTTTGTCATGTCCTGAATCATCTCTAGGGCGAAATACGACACTCGGTACCTGATTGCATATGATCGAACGAACCACATGACTGCTAAATCAATACGGACATCAAAATATACTATAAATATAATTAAAAAAATGCAAACTAAATACTGAAACATAAGTTGTTATGTTATAGCGGAAATATCTAAAAATATCATAAGTCTGAAAATAATACTGACATGATATACTGACTAGTTTAGTCTATGAAACTTTTGACATGAGTCTGATTGAATATATATACAAGGACAAGGCCCTGGCATACCTATACTGAAATAATAAAATTATGACATGATTGAGTGACACCCCGAATGAGAGGGGCTTACCAAGCAGCTAATACCGAAGCAATCCTACTGAGCAGATCCGTCTCCATAAAACTCAGTACCTGCACCGTGAAGTACATACCCTATGCAAAGGGACGTTAGTACATTTAAATTGTATTGTATGTAATACATCTAAAAGAATAAATAGTTGTGGGGTGCTCGGGAAAAGGGCAACCCAAATCAACAAGTAGATACCACATTAAATATGAAACTGATAACTGAACAAGGAAATAATTAATAAGAACACTTCCTGTACTGACCTGGAGAGTCACCTGTTTAACTGAAATAGTAAACTATAACCTTAGGCCCATATATATAACTGTGGCCTTGGGCCCATAATATATATAACTGTCGCCTTGGGCCCATAATACTAGTGCTCAATATGATAATGAATTACTGAATATACTGATATAAACATGAGATATTGTACATAAAATACTGGACATGAAGTACTGAACTAATTATTAGTATTAAAACTTTAGCATACTGGGTATTCTACACTAAGACTCATGGATATCGAACGCAATTCTATACTGATTAAATGATAAGTTCACAACAATCAAAGTGAAAATTATGAACAACTACGAATTTAAAATCACAAGTTAATAGCATTTTCATGAACTAGGGCACAATCTCAAATCATGAAATAATTTGTAATAATCTTGATGAAGGAAATGCGGGGATGACTAAATATGTCCCCACGCATAGATAGAAGCTCTACATACCTTAATCATTCCTAGTCTTGTATTAAAAAAATGAACTTTGGAGTAGAAACTCAAAGATTGAACCTTGAACCCTTGAATTGCGTGAAAAAGGCTTATCTTGGTGCAAGAGATGGTTGGGAGGAGAGAGCCTTCGTTCTAGGGCTTGAAAAAAGTCAAAATATGTTTTAGGACTAAAATTGCGTATTTATACTATTTCTATCGACGGGACTTTTACAGTGGCTTTTACGCTCTGTAAAATAATTACGGTGGACTTTACAGCAAGTAAAACTTTTACGGCCCATGATTCCTACCGTAAACATTAATAGTGACTTGAATTTCTGAGGTCTGTTTCACAACAGCTTTTACGATCCGTAAAATATTTTACAGTATGTATTTCTAGGTGTAAACCTGAAGAACAATATTTTCATAAAATATATAGTTATAACATTTTCCACTGGGTCTTAAGTCCCAGAAGCATAAAAATTTCTTGCCCAATGGTACGAGGTGATACAAACATGAACATAAAAAATAATTGGCTAGAAAGCCCATGGTTTGTAAAATCATGACTTGTAAACATGGTTGATAAGTATAAGATATAGGATGAACATAAATACATCATATACTTTGCATAAAATATCGAAAACATGTAGAATTCATGGAATTGAATAATATGGGTTCATGACTCGTGTTTAAGGACCCATAGATTGCAAGACATGGGTATTCATGGATTACAGACGGATTCCCAACAACCATAATGGAATATGAAGAATACAACAATGAATTAGTAATACAAGACATGGTATATCATGATACATGTAGTTTAGGATTATCATGAACTTGAAATAAAATCCTAAGTTATGGAAATTCATGGTTTCATGGATGAACGTGGCGTGGGAAATAACAATGATGTTTCCACACGTGGATATAAGCTCTACACACCTTATTCGCTCCAATAATTGTAATAAAACTTTGATCTTTGAAGAAGAAACCCAAAGTTTAAACTTTAATCTCTTGGGTTGGGTTTTCTTTAAAATCCTAGATTAAGAATCAATGATTTCACTTAGAAATTAAGTATACCTGATTAGAATTGCGTGAAAATACGTGAAAAGGACTTACCTTGAGTTGTGAGAATGATGGGAAGAGAGAACTTCATTCTAGGTCTTGGAAAAATAAGAAAACTGATTCTTAGATCTAAGTTTGCATATTTATACTGTTCAATTCGTCGAAACTTTTACGGCCGGAATCGACGGTCCGTAACTTTTTTTACGGTCCAGGTGTGGACCTTATCAAATGCAACCAACCAGTGACTGCCAAAAGCTGGAGGAAATATTACAGTTAAAAAGAACTGACTGTTTAATATTATACGGTCTGTATAATTTAGTGTTCGTCGTTAGTTTCAAGAGAAATATATACGGCTCATATCTACGGTCCAAAATAATTTATACAGTCCGTATCTCTGTGGCGTAAAATTGAATTCACAGAACTGAAATTGGATTTTCAACTTTAACTTCCCGTCTTGGCTTACCACACCCCTTAATCATGAACATGACTTAGTTTGAAGGTACAAGGTGTTACAAAAAAAATCTTGAATTCACTCACAAATGCCAATTGAGTTCTAAAGAAGAAGATGAAAAAAGAGACGAGGAGGTTGATGATGATGAGGAAGAGGTCGAGGATGAAGAAGAAGCTTTCGGATTTTGGTTTTTACTTCAAACTTATAAATTAGTAGGAAATCTTGATTCTCAATTCAAACACTTTACCCACCATATTTTTTTAAATGATATTATTACTTTGAACTTTTGTCTCAATTTCGATCTTCAAGAACTCAAATTAATATAGTTGAAAGTTTTCAATTCCAAACTACTTAAATCAATAGGTAACTTCGAATTTTAGCGCACACAAGTAATATCCAACAAATTATTGGTTTTTCTGTTAGGATGTGAATGAGAGATAAACGAAAAAAGAAATGAATAGAAATGGAATTATTGATATGCTTCCTTTTAGAAAGAAACTTTGTCCCTCATTGGATAGGAAGAGGAAAATTATTTACTTATATAGGTTGTGTTATTTAATTTTGAGAAGGGATGTAACTTGAAATATAATGTTATGTTTTTCATGATCGGATGTTACTTCAAAGATTGTGACTTTTCATGATAAGATGTGTTTCTTAAAGACAACTCTTTGTAAAGACAAGACGGTTCATTGGACATATAAGTTCATTAGTTTATAAAGCGAAGAATCAACTAATAATAATGATAAAAATTTCAGTAAGTTGGATTTTCACGTTGGTGAATGTGCTATTAGTTGGGTATTGAAGAAGTAGACTTACAAGAAGTGGAATGGTAGAAAAATATATATTATTAAAAAGTTGTGGCCACAGTTGATGCCAATCATCCACGTATATTGATATAATGATGTCACTTTAAGTGTTATCATCAGTCTGCAATATATCCTATTTTATAACTTGTGCTTTGCACTATAATAAGTACCACACACTTGTTAAGGGGTATAGTGATGCAAATTGAATCACTAGACCAATCAAAATTAAATCCACAAGTAGATATGCTTTTACTATTAGTGGAGGAGCAGTGTATTGAAAATTATTCATATAGACATGCATTACTCGCTCTACAATAGAGTCTAATTTCATAGCATTAGACAAGGTCAGTGAAGAAGTTGATGGATTCATAATTTCATAGAAAACATTTCATTTTAGCCCAAACAGTAGGCACCTATATGTATATATTGTGATGGTCAAGCGACAATACGAAAGGATGAGCGCGTTATGTATAACAAAAAATCTCATCATATACAATAAAGGCATAATACCGTTAGAAAACTATTCTTTAGTGAAATTATCACAATTGACTACATAAAGTCAAATGATAATGTGTCATATCTACTTACAAGGGCCTAAATAGAGAGGTATTTGAGAGATCATCGAAGAGAATGAGACTATGATCAAGGACAAAACATCATGGCCGTAATTCTATCTAGAATACTGGAGATCCAAAGATCTAGTTTTAAGGAGATCAAACAAAGTTATTTATGATGGTTCAACATTGTCAAACTAAGGTTTTGATCCATTCTCGTGATGTGACAATGTTCAGTAATAAGGATAAGGCGTTAATGCTTTTTAAGTTTGATATGAAATTCAAATAGTGTATCTATAGCATTACACATTTAGAAATCACTTATATAGTGTGAAGTATTAGATGTTTTAAGGAGAATGTTGTAAGGAAAACTCTTTACACACTTATGAAGTCAGACAATGTTCATGACTAAAACGAACACAAAAATGAGAACCAAAGACGATTAAGGATTAATTGTGTGACTTGTATTGATTAGGCATAAATCAAAGTTCGACGGTTAAAAGATATCAATTCTATCGATTGATATAGTATACTCGATATATGTTTACTGAAAAATTCAAAAGAAAACCTACTTATTCCGATGTAATTAATATGTACTTGCGAATCACATAATTTTCATGCATATTTTCATCATATAGACATTTTCCATTCATGTGGTAGATTGTTGGGTTTTTAGTTGAGGTGTGAATGGAAAATAGAGAAAAGAAAATGGAGGGAAATGAAATATTTGAAATGCTTTTTTTTATAAATGAACTTTGTCCCCCATTGGATAGGAAGGAGGAAGATTATTGTGCTTATATATGGAAGCATTTCTTCTAGTTTTTAAAGAGTTGATAAAAGAGCAAACCTCGTGCCGTCATCGCTCACTCACTCGGCTCAACTTTGACTTGAAATTTAGTCAAATAATATGATAAAGTATACCGTGATATACATGATATACACAACATATATAATGCCTTGTGTATACCGTGTATATCATGGAAACACAAGCCTAGTTGGACCGTGATATATACAGTATACATAACCATGTATATCACAATAGTTTTGGTAATATATTGTTGTATTTAATTAGCATTTTACACTTACCATAATTGTAGAATTCTTGTACAAATTGAATAGGGTTTTGGGATTAGAATAGGAATAGGATTTTCCATATTATGGAGATTGTAAATTGTATATATACTCATTCATTAATGAAAATAATCAAGGGATTATTTCTTACATGGTATCAGAAGTCTAGGACTAAAATACTTCCGCTCATCTCCCAAATTTGTTCTCAAATTACCGACCGTCCCTTCTCGGCCGAGCATCCTTTCTTTTCCCAATTTCCTTCTATAATCCCTCCTAAATTATTATTCTTTCGTTATGTCTACCTCGAAGATCATGTTTCATCCTACCCTTGCTATTTCTAACATCAAGAACCACATCCTTATTGTTCTTGAAATGGAAAACGACCAATATGCGACGTGGGCAGAATTGTTCAAAATTCATGCACGTTCACATCAAGTCCTCCATCACATAATTCCTCCAGCACCTGGCACACAAGATGTACCTACCCCCGAGGAGAATCTTAAGTTATGGATAACCCTTGATGCTACCGTCCTTCAGTGGATTTACTCCACTATTTCTACCGACCTTTTACAGACGGACATTGAACCAAACACTACGGCTATGGATACCTGGAATAAATTGCGTGATATATTCCAGGATAACAAACATTCCCGAGTTGTAACTCTTGAACAAGAATTTTCACAAGTCAGCATGAAAGATTTCTCGAATGTTTTAGCCGACTGTAAACGACTCAAGGAATTGGCGGACCAACTCTGTAACGTTGGTGCGCCTATTACAAGTAATCGTCTTATTATACAAATGGTTGCAGGCCTATAATGGTGTTGGGACTTTTCTCCATCAAAGTAATCCATTTCCACCTTTTTATCAAGCCCGTTCGATGCTCACGTTAGAAGAGGCCGGCTTGGCAAAAATGGCGGTTACCGGTGCAAGTTCCATCACGATGATAACTACATCCGATAACTCTTATGGTTTTATTGATAATTCGGGCCAAAACCACAACAACGGTGGCAGGAAGAAGAGTCAAAATCGTAAAAATAATGGGAAAATTGCGGTGGGAAAAATAGCGGCAGATAGAATAGTAACAACACCGACAGTGGGCCTTGGCGTTCTGGGCCCCAGTCCACCTGGTCTCAGCCCTGGGCCCCTTGGCAGTGGGTCTGGACCAGTGGTTAGTGGCCCAATCCCGTGTACTGCCCTCCTAATTATTTCCAGGGAACTTGGGCCCCGGTCCAGCCCAATCACAGAGCCCAATTTCTCGGGCTCTTACAATAATATTCCACAGCGTTCCGGGTCGGGTCAGCAGGCCTTCCATGCTGCGAGCTCGAATCTGATCTCGCCACCCACCAATATTGAGGCAGTTATGCATACACTTAGATTAA
The DNA here is from genome assembly GCA_034509755.1 of Anisodus tanguticus. Taxonomy (NCBI): domain Eukaryota; kingdom Viridiplantae; phylum Streptophyta; class Magnoliopsida; order Solanales; family Solanaceae; genus Anisodus; species Anisodus tanguticus. Next base: position 15,631,197 of record CM067543.1, on the reverse strand, counting down.
ATCCTCCAGATGCGAATTGGTACATGTACACCGGCGCCACTTCTCACATGACGTCCGACTAAGGTACTCTCTCGTCTTATTTCAATTTGAGCAGTAATCGTGACATTATTGTTGGTAATGGCAACTTAATTCCAATTCGTAGTTCCGGTCATACAAATTTATATCCCCCACATCCTTCTCTTGTCTTGAAAAATACCCTTCATGCCCCTAACTTAATTAAAAAATTGGTGTATGTCCGAAAAGTCACCACTGATAATTGGGTTTCTGCTAATTTTGATCCATTTGTGTTTTCTGTGAAGGATTTCAAAACGGGGATACCTATCATGAGATGCAATAGTAGGGGATATCTTTATCCAATCACAACCACCACCTCTTCCTCAAGTCAAGTCATGCCGTTGACATTTGCTGCTCTAGCTCTTTCCTTGTGGCATGCACGTTTGGGTCATCCTGGGTCGTCAATTATTTTTTCCTTGCATAATTTTTTTTATTTCTTGTAAGGGTATGCATAGTACTCCAATTTGTCATTCCTATCTGTTAGGGAAACATGTTAGATTACCATTTGTAGCCTCTACTTCTCATCCTTTGATGCCTTTTGACATTATTCATAGCGATTTATGGACATCTCCCGTTCTAAGTTCTTTGGGCCATTGTTATTATGCTCTATTTTTGTATGATTATTCTAATTTTTGTGGACCTTTCCGTTAGCGAAAAAATATCAAGTTTTCTTCATATTCTTAAAATTTAGAGCGTTCATCCTTACCCAATTCGAATGGAAAATTAAAAATATCCAATATGATAATAACAAAGAATATGATAATGTGTTGTTTTGGGAATTTTGTGATACTAATGGCATAGTTTTTCATTTCTTTGTCTTCATACGTCCTCACAGAATGGGAAAGCCGAACGGAAAATTCGTACCATTAATAATATTGTACGAACTTTATTAGCCCATACTTCTGTACCCCATTCTTTTTGGCATCATGCCCTACATATGGCTACTTACCTCCTTAACGTACTTCCTAACAAAAACCTACAACATAATTCCCCACTTAAACTTCTTTACAATAAAGATCCTTCGTATTCTTATCTTAGGGTCTTTGGGTGTTTATGTTATCCTATTTTTCCGTCCACTACAATTAACAAACTTCAAGCACGTTCTACCCCTTGTGTGTTTTGGGTTACGCATCTAATCATCTTAGTTACAAGTGTTTTGATATATCCTCTAATAAAGTCATTATTAGTCGCCATGTGATTTTTGATGAAACTCAATTCCCATTTGCTAATGTATGTAGTTCCGTGCCTAGTTCGTATAATTTTTTAGATAACGGGGTCTCACCGTACATTATGCAGCATTTATCCGATGTGACTCATGCCGAAAATCCGCCAGCAGGACCACTACCTGCTGGCCCATAAATTCCCCTCGCCACTGCCCCTACTGGACTACCTGTTGGGCCTGAATCGTGGCCCAGTACCATTCTCGGTACTGTTCCGCCAATTTAGCCTATGAGTGGCTCGACTTCCTTCCCTGTTCCAGTTGTTGGGCCAGCAGGCCCACTGCCTACTGGCCAATCCGTCCCCAGTCCACACGTTGCCCAAAATTCATCCAATTCCTCCTCGAGTCAAGGGCCCGTTACTCACAGTTAAAAGGGTATTTTAAAACCGAAACGACATTTTAATCTCAATTCTAATGTGATTAAATCTGCCCTCCCGCGTAACCCTGTGTCTGCTTTAAATGACTTGAATTGAAAATTGGCTATGACTGACGAATATAATGCTCTTATTGAAAATAAGACGTGAGAGTTAGTGCCCCGTTCTTCTGGTATTAATATTATTCGGTCTATGCGGATTTTTACTCGTAAAGAAAAGTCTGACGATTCTTTTGAGAGACATAAGGCTCGTCTTATAGGGAATAGTAAAACTCAACAGGTTGGCATGGATTGTGGTGAAACGTTTAGTCCGGTGGTCAAACCAACTACTATTCGTACTGTTCTTAGTTTGGCTCTCTCAAAGTCATGGCTCATTCATCAGTTGGATGTGAAAAATGCCTTTTACACGGTGATCTTAAGGAGACATTTTATATGCATCAACCCTTGGATTTTCGAGATCTCAATCATTCTCATCATGTCTGTTTGCTGAAAAAGTCCTTGTATGGACTTAAGCAGGCCCCACAGGCTTGGTATAAAAGGTTTGCAGATTATGTATCTTCTATTGGCTTTTCTCATAGCAGGTCTGATCATTCTCTCTTTATATATCGTCGTGGTACTTCTCTGGCATACATTTTGTTGTATGTCGATGATATTATATTGACTGCTTTTTCTGATAATCTGCGCAAGTGTATCATGACACTTCTTAGTTCAGAATTTTCTATGAAAGACTTGGGGCCCTTAAGTTATTTCTTGGAGATTGCTGTTACTCGTCATTCAGGTGGTCTGTTTTTATAACAAAGGAAGTATGCCGATGAGATCATTGAAAGAGCTAGTATGTCATCTTATAAATCAACTTGTACTCCAGTTGATACTCAACCAAAGCTCAGTGCTACATCTGGCACTAAGTACGAGGATCTCACCCACTATCGCAGCCTTGCAGGTGCACTTCAGTATCTTACTTTCATGAGACATGACATTACTTATGTCGTTCAGCAAGAGTTTTTTTTATGCATGATCCTCGGATTGAGCACATGAATGCGCTCAAACGCATTATACGTTATATCCAGGGAACACTTGACTATGGCTTGCATCTATATCCTTCTTCAGTCTCTACACTTGTCTCTTACACAGATACTGATTGGGGTGGATGTCTGGATACCCGACGCTCCACGTCTGGTTACTGTATGTTTCTTGGTGATAACTTGGTCTCATGGTCTGCGAAACGACATGCTACCTCTTCACGTTCTAGTGCAGAGGCCGAGTATCGAGGGGTAACCAATATGGTCTCTGAATCATGTTGGTTACGTAATCTTCTCTTAGAACTTCAATTTCTCAATCAGAAAGCTATCTTGGTCTATTGTGATAATGTTAGTGAAGTCTATCTTTCTGGTAATCCGGTTCAACACCAGCGCACTAAACATATCGAGATGGCTATCCACTTTGTTCGCGAAAAGGTAACTCGTAGACAAGTACGCATTTTACATGTCCCTTCATGGTACCAAATTGCAGACATCTTTACTAAGGGTCTTCCCTCGGTTCTATTTGAAGATTTTAGGGACAGTTTCAACATACGATGACCGCCCGCTATGATTGTGGGGGTGTGATAAAGTATGCCGTGATATACACGATATACACAGCATATATAATGCCTTGTGTATACCGTGTATATCATGGAAACACAAGCCTAGTTGGACCGTGATATATACGGTATACATAACCATGTATATCACGGTAGTTTTGATAATATATTGTTGTATTTAATTAGCATTGTACACTTACCATAATTGTAGAATTCTTGTACAAATAGAATAGGGTTTTGAGATTAGAATAGGAATAGAATTTTCCATATTATGGAGATTGTAAATTGTATATATACTCATTCATTAATGAAAATAATCAAGGAATTATTTCTTATTTCCAAATGATTTTTTTCGAACAAACACCTTTCCCTCGAACAGGTATCGTTGGACCAGTTAGTTCTCTAACTATTGCCTTTTGGGTATAAATTTTGAGGCTTGGCTTCATTTTTTTCACTACAAAAAATCTGGAATACTCTCACTGCATTTCTGCATCATTCTTTTAAAAGAAAACATAAGTGTCCAGTGTGTGAATTGCTCCGCCAATTTGAGTTTGTCCGAGTTTTGTAATTTGCATTGTCGCTATTACAAAAATGTTTTTCCATTCTATCCCGATAGTAATTAACTAATCAAATATCTTAGCAACAGTAAAATAGTTATAATTTCTCAAGGACATACAAGGAAATTGTGGGCTTGAAATAATTTTCTATTTTTTTCTACATTTCTATTCAAAAGTTTTTTCTGTTTTTTATATTAAAACAAAAACAGTTTTATCAAAATTACGTCTTCGAACACAATTTTGATAACACAAATTTCATCGATGAAGAAGAAGAGAAGAGAGGATAGAGGAGGAGATGGGTAAGGAATATGTATTTTATTTTCCACACTTGAATATATTTTGCCAATATTTTACCAATAATACCAGATTAGGTAAACCTGCAAATAACAGTAAGATGTGTTATTTTTCGCCATTTATTTGGCCGAATGGCCATGAGGTGCCAATAACAACAACAACATATCACAAGTAGAGTCTGAAGAAGGTAGAATATACGCAAAAATTATCCCTATTTTTATAGGGTATAGAGATTATTTCTGATAGATCCATAAGGTGCCACATTTCTAGGGAAAAAATGCACCAATAAATTATATGAGGTTCAAATTTTACTTTAAAGTATCACCAATTAACACTTCCCTTATTGAAAAACATATATAGATTATATTGAATACTTAAATTTTTCAGGATTTCGGCAAATTTGTCCAGAGCTAATGAAAACTTAAATAATTGCTTTAAGGTAGAGATGTTGCAATTAAGAGGGTCGAGGTTAAAGATATGTTATTGAACATATATTCCTATTGGTTAACAAGAAAAATAAAATACCATGAGTACTTTATCAAGAAATTCAGTAGTGCAAGAATTGTGGGCACCAAACTATAAAGAATTGGATTAGTATCTTAGAGAGGTGATTAACTAAAGATAAGAAACTTAGGAATGAATCTTGTTTCACATTCATTCTATATGGTGAAAATGGGCACATTACATGGCATGGTTTAAGCATGAGATCAAAGGGAGTAATAATACTTTGTATCGAATGTGGGTTATACCGGGGTGAGTTCGGGTACTAAGGCAAGGTCGAGTGACAGCCGAACCAGATGACATTGAATGGCGATCGAGCTAGTTGACACCGGAGGAAGACCCGAAAGCTTGTAATCGAATCAGACATGGTGTCAACCATTACTCAGCCGTTACAACCGTTATTCTTCAGTCATTAAGAGGTCACCAATGGACATAATTAGCATTGATGACATTTAAGTGGAGAAGAAATTTAAGTCTAACGTTTATAATTCATAACTATAAAAGGAGTCCAACCTTCATGTTAGAAGGGCATCCAATTCTCATTACTTTTGCTTGTATGTTCAATTTTATTAAGAAGATAGCCACCAGCTCTCATTTTTGGCTCATAACTGGAGCAATTTAGCAGAGGACCGAATCAATTTTGTTAAGAAGATTCATTCAAGTTTTCCACACTTCCAGGCTACTTTTTGTTGGATATGTAAAGCAGTACATGAAGTAAATAATTAATACAAGTGTTCGAAAGGATAAACAAACAAGCTAATATTCAGAATTGTCGCAAGCTTGTTGAGTCTTGAATCTTGATAACCTGAAATCAAGAAACACTAAATCTGGATTGTTACAACTGTGGCTGAGTCGAGAGATGACTCTCTGTCTTTAAGACAAGATTGCCCCGTATATATGCTTTTACGTTAACGGGCAATAGTCTCCCAAGATGAAACAACAACTAATCACCACTACAAAACAAATAGGTTGATTCTGACGAAGAAATAAAACACGAAACGTCTTGCTGAAGAATGGAAAAGGAAGGAAGAGTTTTCTGTTTTTGTCCCAACGTTTCTGCTCACATTTTGGACTGAATTTCTATGTTTTACTCTTCTATTCATCTTTGTGTCTATATGTTCATAGTCTTCACAATTGTGCCAAAAGACACCAATATATAGCATTATGGATGGACTCCTCAACTGCCAAGTAATGATTGTTTATGGTCATTAGTATAACCATTAATCAGCCAATTAATGGCTATTTATGGCCATTAGTATGACCATTAAACAGCCATTACTTGGTTGTTTATGGCTAATTAGTTAATCAGCAGGTAATGGCTGATGATTAATGTTAAATGTTCCAAAAACCAACTCAAACGGTAGGCAGAAACTTTCTGCCTTCAGTCATTCTCAATTTCATCTTTCTAGAAACTCAAGAGACAAACTGTAAATATTAAACAATTTGAGGGTCTATCAGAAGAAGCCCAATGCCCAAGGCCCATGACCCGTGACCAGTGACCCGTGACTCGTGACCCATGACACGAGACCCGAGCCCGGACCGAGCGAGCGGCGGCGGCATGCGTGTGGGCTTAGCCTTGAACCCAAGCACATCTAAGTCCTCCCTCCTTCATACACACGGGTTACCCCTTGGGGTCCCAAACCCTTAGCTAATTTTGAGACTTATAAAAAGAGCAATTCTTCATTTTTCCCACCGATGTGGTAGATTTGTCCCACACCATATTTCCATGCCTCAAATACCTTACTTCGTGGACCAATATCTCTTTCATTTCTCAATGAAATTTGACGATATTTGGCCCTACGGTCATCTACTCACTTAGTAGATTATGCACGTATGAAGAGACAAAGCCTCCAACTTACAGAACCCTAGTGTTTAAGTCATTAAATACTGGTGGACGCACCTCCCCACCAAAGGCAAATTTCCAACAATCCCCTCTTGAAAGAGATTTTGATGCACACACAAGGTGCCTACTTTCAGCAATCTTTCAGCGAAAGAATATTGCATCAGGAGAGGTAGCTTCTGCTTTGAACCTTCCCTAGTTGAATACCACCGGACTTACTGCGCGGTGAACTTGATGTCTTGAACCGTCAGTGTTTAGTGTAAGCCAAGACAATGATACCAACAAAATAACTCTCCTTATTCGTTTTCTTCTTATTGTTTTGTCCGTTGTGGCCATGGACACACTTGGATTCTTAAGTGCGTTCATTTGAGGTGGCCTATCCTCGCACTTAAATAGGTGATCTCCTACAAGGTATCCTGCTATACCCCACTTCACAAGTGTTAGAAATCATTAAAAGTTTCCCCAACCTTAACCTCAACCGTTTAAGGATCGTTAACGGTTTGAAAGCTTAACCTTTACCCACCATGCAGGTAGCACTTTAATGTCTATCGCGAGAACAACTTTGGATTCATGTTTCCTTATAGAAATCATCATCCGAAGTGCTCTTGCTTCCACCGAAACGCTCAACTGAACCTTTTACAGCTTAGTTTTCCCGTTGAACCAAATTCTTGGGATCTCCAGTCAGTATGGTGGGTTACAACCGCAAAGGTTCGTATTGTTTGGGTTTTAAGCCCATTCCCCTAGACAGGCCGAACACTTGATCTCTGGGTAGTCCCTTAGTTAAAAGGGTCCACTATATCCTTTGATTAGTAATCAAGGAAGTGATACCCGTGAGGATCAACTGCCATACGGTCTTATGTTTCTGACAGATCCTGACAAATATGTCCAGACGCCGTCATTCGTGTCCTTCCTAAAGCCGACCGGCTAGCCACAATGTATAACTGTTGAAGGCATGTGTTTCTCCCAATAAGAGACGTCCTCTCAAGAGTCGTAAAGTTACTAAACTTCTTTCATGCTTTGTATAAAGCGATAAACTCCGAGTCCATCATGAATCGGCCGATGCAAGTTTACTTAGAGGATTTTCCAAGACCCAACATACACATTTACTTGTGGCTTTGGTGTTTTTCACATCTGATGTCCAGTTTGCATCACTGTGTTCTCCCAGAACCGCTGGATATCCAGAATACCATAATTCATAGATAAGCGAATATTTCAGATATTGTCATATTCGACTCAACTCCTTCTATTGATCATTTATTAAAATCATCAGTGAACTTTAATTTAACTGATCTGCTTTGTAGGCCGATACCAGGTCGGTTGTAGTATGTACAATACATTGAACTACATGTGACCTGCATATATCGCTCATTGTCTATGGGTGCACCATGATTCCAATCAGTTCTATGATTCATATCCATTGGTGGCTTTAACGAGACTGTCAATTATCTCACAACTGAGTTTGGAGTTAGACCACCCCGTTAGATGTCTTAGAAATCCAATTCCAAAGATGTCATCTGTGATACCCATATCTTTTGTTTCAATATAACTTCCATTCTCAGACTGTTGGTTTTCTAACTGTTGGCTTTCTAACTTCAGAGTCAATGTTTCTGTGGTCAGATTCATTATTTTTGTTTTATCTGAAACTTCCAGGACCAAAATGTAAACATTTCGGTACCAAAATGAAAGTTCGGAAGAAGCCCAACAGTCCAGCAAACCAACTCTGATCCTCCCCTTCCAACTCTCTGGTTACGAAGGCTGTTTCAACATCTATGCCACGCAAGACTGCAATGGCCCTGGATGTTAAGCTATTCACAGGGAACCCCATGTACAAGTAGTCGAGGCCTTATACTCGACATTAGATCCATATACTTCGTACTCACTTTTGAGTATCCATTTTTTTTCTTTTCACAACCCAAAGGTTCTTTTCCTAGAGGAAGATCAACCATTACACAAGTATGGTTCTATTTGATGGAATTTATTTCTCTATTTGTAGCTTCTTTCCAAAGCAGCGCTTTTGGAGATGACACTTATTTGTTAATTGTACATGGTTCGTTCTCAACCATACAAGCTAGAAGGCTTGGAACAAGTATTTTCCCCCTCTTTGCTCTGTGTCGGTTCAACATCTAGAATCCCTGAGTTCTGTAGATCTGGAATAATAAGTTCGGATAGACAACAACTTCCGAGTCCTGTAGATACAGAACGTCTAGTTCGGACAGTCAGGCCCTCGCGGGTTCTTGATAACCTGAGCAATTATTCCTTTTTCTTTTTCAAGGAAAGTTATCTTCAAAGAATTCAACATTCTTTGATGCCAAGAGGCGATAAGCACTACTGTTATTTACAGATCCAATGGATATGCAATTTACAGTCTTAGGTATAACTTGACCTATTTCGTTATTTCAACCTCTACCAAGCCACCCCACAACACAACATTTGTATGTGAGATCCTTTCCCATGTCTCACACGGAGGGTTATCCTTATCCTTATGCATATTTCTGTTGAGAATCACATTAGCGGTAAGGATCGCCTTGCCCCACATAATTTAGGCGTACAACTTTACGCTTGGCCAACACGGTTAGACCAAGGTGAGTAATGAGCAGTCGTTTGATGAATGATGCTTCACATTCTCCCCCTCTATCACTACGAATTCCTCAATCCATAGGCTTAGTTGATTTTCAACTTCTGCTTTGTAGCGCTTATCCGCTTCAACAACTTCATCTTTGCTTTTCTACAAACAAAGGATACAATACATTGTACCATCATCAATGAAGGTCACAAAGTACTTGTCTCCCCCCTCTATTTTGTATAAACTTCAAGTCACCCATGTAGGTGTGACTAAGTTCTAGAGGAGAGGTGCTTCTTTCGCTATTCCTTTAACGGAATTTGGAAAGGTGATTTTGCCTTTTCGCCTACCTCATATTCATTTTGAGGGTTTATGTCGACAAAATGCAACAATCTCAACTTCATTAGCTTTTGAATGACTTTCTATTTAACGTGTCTTAATCTATGATGGCATAGCTGCATGGATTATGAATATATCATTCATTTGGCTACAGACATACTGTATCATTCTTAGTTATTACAGACCTGTTGGACTAGTCTCAAACCAGCTTGACCAACAGCGTCCCTTAAACCAAGTTTGGGATATGTATCACCTCATCTGAGAGTGATCCCATTCCTTGAAGTCCTATTGAGGACAACCTCTCCAACCCCTTCTACTTTAGAGGTGACATTGCTTCACATGAACAACCTCTTGCCCGTGGTTAGGGCGTAACCGGATCATATGTGATCTGGATACTCTGGCCCACTCCAGTTGCTTTGGCAGACTGAGTGTCCAGTTTCTTTTCTACCTTTCTTTTGGCCTTCAGATCATTTAAGACCTGGAAACTCTGGCCCACTCCAGTTGCTTTGGCAGACTGAGTGTCCAATTTCTTTTATGCCTTTCCTTTGGCCTTCGGATCATTTAAGACCTGAAAACTCTGGCCCACCACACTAGGTGTCCATTACTTTTCCTAAGAAATGAATCCTGACCCCACTCCAGTCGCCCGTAGGCTTTGTATGACTGAGTGTCCAATATCATCCTATGAAGGATCTTCTGCCAAATAGTGTGACAGGCTCAACGTCTTTAGCTTTTAGTCTTCTTCCCTTATGATTTGTGCCAAGGGAAATCCCTGGCGCTTACTTAAGAGTGGTAACAGTTTTCGTATAGTCAGTGGATCTTTCTCTGTCGTATGTGTTTACATACTTTACACACTTTTAATAATTACACTCAAAAGAACTGATCTTTTTAAGTCGTTTACAAAGTCCAATCTTTAAACGGGAGGGAAGGTAAGATTAAACTTCTGATTTTAAAGCATAAGGAATATAAATTATTTCGGAAAACATTTTCATATTCCTCCTTATTTTAAGCCCTTTTTAATCAGACATCATTTAATCGTATTCTTGACAAGGAAGAAAAAAAATACTTATCCCAATTTCGGATTCTGGCCCACTTCAGTCACTTGGTAGGACTGAGTGTCCATTTCCTCCTTACCATAATACGGATCCTTTGTCTGGGGCAGATATAGGCCTTCTGCTACAAGATAGAACCATATCTTCAACCTTCTCCTTTTGTCCCAGTTGACATCCTCAGCCCCTCGTGGGCACTTGTTCCCACCACTCTTAGGAGCGGTGACACCATGAACATATTGACCTTCAACAACATAATCACAACTGTCTTCTACCAGAAAATCACAGCCATATCAAGATTTGGTCACACAACTTTTGACCGACATCTTTCGAACACTAATACAAATCTTGTCTTAAATATTTTGGATATGTAAAGCAGGACGGGAAGTAAATAAATATTACAAGTGTTCGAAAGGATAAACAAACAAGCCAATAATCAGAACTGCCACAAGCTTGTTGAGTCTTGAATCTTGATAACCTGAAATTAAGAAACACTAAATTTGGATTGTTACAACTGTGGCTGAGTCGAGAGATAACTCTCTGTCTTTAAGACAAGATTGCCCCATATATATGCTTTTACGTTAATGGGCAATAGTCTCCCAAGATAAAACAACAACTAATCAACACTACAAAGCAAATAGGTTGATTCTGACGAAGAAAATAAACACGAAACGACTTGCTGAAGAATGGAAAAGGGAAGGAAGAGTTTTCTGTTTTTGTCCATTGTTTGTGCTTCACATTTTTGGACAGAATATGTTTTGTTCTCTCTTATGTTTGTCTCTGTGTATATATTTCGTAGTCTCTACAATTGAGCCAAAAGGCTTCAATATATAGCATAAGGGGAGACTTGGCCATTAGTATGACCATTAACGGTAGGCAGAAACTTTCTTCCTTCCGTCGTTCTCAATTTAATCTTTCCAGAAACTCTCCAGGGACCAAACTATAAATATTAAATAATTTGGGGTCTATCAGAAGAAGCCCAAGGCCCACGACCGGACGGGACGGGACGGGCGGGCGGCGGCGGCGGCCCGCGTGTGGGCTTAGCCTTGAACCCAAGCACATATAGGTCCTCCCTCCTTCAAACACATGGGTTACCCCTTGGGGTCCCAAACCCTTAGCCAATTTTGAGACTTATAAAGAAAACAATTCTTCATTTTCCCACCGATGTGGTAGATTTGTCGCACACCATATTTCCATGCCTCAAACACCTTACTTCGTGGACCAATATCTCTTTCATTTCTCAATGAAATTTGACGATTCTTGGCCCTACGGTTATCTACTCACTTAGTAGATTATGCACGCGTGAAGAGACAAAGCCTCCAACATACGGAACCCTAGTGTTTAATTCATTAAATACGGGTGGACGCACCTCCCCACCAAAGGCAAATTTCCAACAGAATATACGCAGAAATTATCCCTATTTTTATAGGGTAGAGAGGTTATTTCTGATAGATCCATAAGGTGCCACATTTCTAGGGAAAAAATGCGCCAATAAATTATATGAGGTTCAAATTTTACTTTAAAGTATCACGAACTAACACTTCCCTTGTTGAAAAACATATATAGATTATATCGAACACTTAAATTTTTCAGGATTTCGGCTAATTAGTCCGGAGCTAATGAAAACTTAAATAATTGCTTTAAGGTAGAGATGTTGCAATTAAGAGGATCGAGGTTAAAGATATGTTATTGAACATATATTCCTATTGGTTAACAAGAAAAATAAAATACCATGAGTACTTTATCAAGAAATTCAGTAGTGCAAGAATTGTGGGCACCAAACTATAAAGAATTGGATTAGTATCTTAGAGAGGTGATTAACTAAAGATAAGAAACTTAGGAATGAATCTTGTTTCACATTCATTCTATATGGTGAAAATGGGCACAATACATGGCATGGTTTAAGCATGAGATCAAAGGGAGTAATAATACTTTGTATCGAATGTGGGTTATACCGGGGTGAGTTCGGGTACTAAGGCAAGGTCGAGTGACAGCCGAACCAGATGACATTGAATGGCGATCGAGCTAGTTGACACCGGAGGAAGACCCGAAAGCTTGTAATCGAATCAGACATGGTGTCAACCATTACTCAGCCGTTACAACCGTTATTCTTCAGTCATTAAGAGGTCACCAATGGACATAATTAGCATTGATGACATTTAAGTGGAGAAGAAATTTAAGACTAGCGTTTATAATTCATAGCTATAAAAGGAGTCCAACCTTCATGTTAGGAGGACATCCAATTCTCATTACTTTTGCTTGTATGTTCAATTTTATTAAGAAGATAACCATCAACTCTCATTTTTGGCTCATAACCGGAGCAATTTAGCAGAGGACCGAATCAATTTTGTTAAGAAGATTCATTCAAGTTTGCCACACTTCCAGACTACTTTTCTTATTTATTTCTTTCATTTTATTATTTACTATCAGTTAATTATCATAAACTATTACAAATCAATCCACGTATCTTAAAAATCACTTACAAATTTAACTGTATCATTTTGGGTGTAAACATTCATCTAGGCTCTAGCCCAAAATTATTGGAGAGAAGTTTCCCAGTCTGTGTGACTCCAATTATTCTCCACATTCAATGATCATTTAGACAATTAATAATTTTTATACCTATATACAGTAATATGTAGCTTCTGCGACAGTAAAATATGAACATCAAACCACATGGTACGATACTTGTGAAATACAATTCTTCAAATAAAGAATGGTACTCTTTGATCCATTTTGTGTTGCATTTTTTATTAAAACAAAGTTTACCAAATAAAAGAAGAACTTACACATAAACTAAGAAAATTTTACAGAGTATAACCGCCTATTAAAATAATAGTCGGTAAATGTATTTTTTTTTATATATATATATAATAATATGTATTTAATACATAACTAATATATATATATATATATATATATTAATGATTGTAATTATTTTTGGCCAGCGATCAAATATGTAACTTTCCTTAACTATATATATGTAAGGTACCAAAGTCACCCTTGCTAGTTGCTACAATAGTTAGATTAGTGATGCTAAGAGTTCTGTATGTGATTTTACCTTTCTTTCCTCTCATAAAAATGTGAACTTCGATATAAAATGGTCTTAATAAGATATGTCATTAACAGGTAAAATGAGGATTATCATGTCAAATAAATATAAAAATATAATAATTTTTTTAGAATAAATTAAAATAAATTGTACCACATAAAATGAAATAGAGAAAGTCTGCAGTGTGTACGGCCACTTGCCTAATATGAATTCTCTAGTGCAACGATAACACATGGGGCATACTCCTCCACTAGGCCACTGCCACACCAGTATAGATCACAATAACATAGTAAATGACCAATTTACCCTTCCAAACGGTTGAATAAAAATGTTCATGTGATAATATTCCAATTACCACCTACCCCATGGTAGTCCATAATTAATTACTCTGTGAAGGGGAAAGTCCCGAAGGCGAAACCCGCACCTGTATCAGAGGCCCTTTGGCCAAGTGAGATGTAAATTGAGGGATATGCGCGAGTGAGGACCAACGGGACACGAACCCAACAACAACCCTTGCAATATTTCAGCAAAGACTGTCACCACACGGATTCGAACCCGCAACGTCGGAGTGGTTGTACCCCAATCACCTTGCCACCTACCAACTCGCTGTGACCCGGGGGCTTTCCATAATTAATTACTAGATTAGTCATTTGAACATATGGGATGTTCCAAAACCTCATATAAATATTGACTTTAATAAAGTGGGACCCTAAAAAAATTGACAGTCATTTCTCCTTGGGAGATTAATGGGCATTTTGTTTTTCGGAAAATGTATAAAATATTTCATGAACTTTTTTTTTTTTTTTTAAAAAGAAGGAAATTTTCAACCAAACGCTATTAGAGAAGTGTGTTTCAGTTTTTTAAAAGAACTCAATCTCTTTTCTAAGAAAATTAGAGTTCACAGATTTAGTTCTTGATAGTTCTCATAATTTTATCAGTAATGTTATTTTACATATTTGTCATTTTGGTTGGTCAAATTACTAAGATGGGTAGTCCAAATTCTTTTTAAAAAAGGAAATTCAAAACATTTTTCAAACTTTAAAAATAAATTAATTGAAATTTAATAATTTGATATTAAAAATTCACTGATCCGACTAATATTTATTACTAGTAATTTGTTCTAATTTCTAACATTGATCATGTTAGAGACTCCACTTATGTTGGCTCTGTCTCTTTGTATTTATTTTCTTTCCCTTTTCCCATACTTGTGAATGGGGTTGTGGGGGGTGGTAATGGAGGACCGACCATTCAGTTAATGGAAATTCCAATTGGCTGTGTCTCTACCTTGTATCTATCTGACAACCATTGGATATCATTAAAAGGTACTAAAAAGTCTGCATGAAAGTTTCTAAGACAGAGATGTTCCCCTTGAATGGCTAAAACTCCTTCCCCTATTTCAATTCAATTCTACTACCACCTCTTTAATTTAATTCTTCATAATTTTCTTCTTCTTTCCGAGGACGTTTTGGTAAATTTAAAGTCTTTTTGCTTAGACTTGTCTCTTGAGATTTTAATGACATATTTGATTGCTGACATTAACTCACAATTTGATTGTCATTATAATCTCAAGAGTCAAGAGACAGGTCTAAGCAAAAAGATTTTAAATTTACCGAAACCTTCTCTCTCTATATTGAGCTTAAATGGGAAATATAATCAAGATTCATACAACTGATTTTAATTTATTTTGAATTGAAGTATAATTATTTTTGTTGGTGTGACGTAAATATGAGTAAATATTTTTTTATTTCACGAATGGAGTGTAGTAGGTAAGGGGTGAGGATGGATTTGTGTCAAAAGATTTTCATCTATCTGGAAGATACATTTTGAAGCGTTATGAGATACTCGATTTACACGGATAATTTTTTTTTAATGCAGAACACACAAAATATTTGGGATCGGAGTACACAATCTACACAGCGAATTTAGTCAAATACTATATTCTTTTAAAGTAGAGGCTTTTATCGAATTTTGACTTTTCAAAATTAAGTTCGGTATTTATCTAATTTTGGTATTGTTGCAAACCAAAATATAAAAGGACAATAAAAAGAGTCATCGGTCATCTAAAACTTACCCAACTTTCATAGAGTCATTTGCTAGATGCTTAATTATTGTATAATTAGCCTTTTGAAGAAAAATGGGGCGTCTTTTAAGTCACTTTCACTGAATTTCCCCAGTTTTGTTAACCATAAAGTATTTGAATTTTAAGTAGCTTCTAGTCAAAACTCAAAACTAGCTCTTTGTTTCCTACCATTTCCTGGGGATAGTAGTTACTAAGAAGTTAATAACATATACTGTTCTACGGTCATCTAGACTAATTTGGTGTTAATAAATAAGATGTATTTATGTCAATTCAACCTCTCGTTTTGAGTATTCATAATCCAATTTATGTTTTGAGCATACCTACAAGATGGTATTACTATTCGTGACTTGTTGGATTGCGTTGAGAATTGAATTATGACGGTTTCGTTAGGTCTGGAACGTAATTTTTTACTTAGTTGGATGATCGAGACGAATTACGAGTGGCTCGGGTGAGATTTGGGTACTCGGTAGAGATTTATATCATTTTGAGGAAATTAAGACATTTTTATGGATAAGCGTATCTTAACGACCTCGTATGAGTATTTCATCGATTCGAGTAGGTTCGTAGCGTGGTTTATAGTCAAGTTGCACTTTTGGTTGGTAGTTAGGTATCCGTATGAGTTTCAGGTCGTTGATCGAGAAACCACAGTCAACATCATGTCAATGTGACCTCTTTGGAGTGTTTCGAGTGTGCGACCAAGTCCAAAACGTGTTTTATGATTGAAATCCATATTTAGTTTATGTCCGGAGGGTCCCTGGTGAGCTTCAAGGGTCGATTCCAAGTTTGGAAAACGCCAGAAAAATCAGGTGTGTTGTTGCTGATGTTGTTCATTGCGGTCGCGATGCCCCAGGCTGCGATTGTGAAGGGTTGTGTTCTGGGTTCCATAATCATGTAGGTGGGTCCCGCGATCACGAGTATGGGATCAGTTGGGCAAAAAATAAAACCCCCATTACGAGCCTTGGATATTTCATTCGATATTTGAAGCTTGAGACCTCAGTTTTGAGAGATATTTGAAGGGTTTTTTTCAAAATTCTTCATCGGAGTAAGATTCTAATCTTCGTGTTAGCATTATAACTTTGTTTATTACAGAATATCATCATCAAAATTGTGATTTGGGTTGTAGATTTGGGATTAAAAGACCTAGGGTAAAAATATGAATTTCTTCAAATTGAAAGACGATTTGATGTCGGATTTGACTCATTTTTGGGATTTAGGCTCCAAGGGTTATGAGTATAATGATTTTAGGCTGAATTTATAGTTTTGCCCTTCGGGACTCGAGATTGTCTTTTTGGGTCATATTTTGGACCCGAATTATTATAACAACAGTATGAGTGTCTAGGGACTCGTATCCTAGCGTAGATTACGTGTTTGAATAGTTTGAGGACGATCAGAGGCTTTGAAGAAAGGAAAGGCCATGTGGTGATCTGTTACACCCCGTATTTTATACATCATTATCGTCGTAAGTTAGCCAACGTAGGCTCGGAGAGGGTGAGAGTCCTCCACAAGGTTAATAAAGGTTTATTGAACTGTTAAATAAGTTTTGGGAAAGTTTAAGACTAATCGGATTGAAGGAAATAATTTTCAACGAAGATTAACTAAGAGAAATCTCTGCGGAGCATTCTGCGGACCACAGAATCGGTCTGCAGGCTGCACTGCTAATCGCAAAAAGGTTAGAGAAGTTGGGATTTCTGGGCTATTGTGCGACCCACTCTGCGATCGTAGAGGAGGTCTGTGGGCCGTAGAAGGGTTATGTGAGCCACATAATAGGCCGCAGAAGGTGGGCGGTGGATCCTTATCCACTTATATTAAGCGGTGGCTTCATCATTTTTCTTCATTTCTAGATCAAACTAGACCCTAAGCATCTCAAAAGCTCTCTAAATATACCTTCATGGTTCCCAAGTAAATCCAAGACCAAACCACCTTTAATCAAAAGTGTTGTAGAGGTGATGAGGTCATTGGGTTGGTGTTATTGCTAAGTTATGATCACTTTCAAGTTAGATGAGAGTTGTTCCTGAGCTTCTTCTTGATGTTAAATGTAAGTTTGACCTCTTCTCTATGGATTTTAGTATAACTAATGTCTTAGCAAAGTTGTGTGGGTGAGAAGTTGCAAGATAACACTTGGAAGTTGAGTGTAGTTTTGTTGTGACTTGTTGGGTTGTTTGGTGATGTTCTTGTGATGGACATAAGGTTGTTATTGTTGTGTATATGGTTTTTTATGTGCTAGATGTGTTAGTGGTGATTTAGGAGATTGGAGGGAAGTGATAGAAATGGGGGAGATGTTGTCCAAATCGTTATAGGCGAGCTTGTTGCTCATTATATTGGTTTCTGGCTCCTATAGCCTAACGATAGCTCCTTATCGCTTGTTGTAGATTGAAGTGCTAAACGGATTGAGATGACGTTGTGTGGTTAAGTAGTTGATAAGGTATGTAAGTTTATCTTCTCCTTCTTTTGGCATGATCGAATATAAACAAAACGTAAACGAATGTCCCTCCAAAATGACTTAAATTTTGATAAGTTAGAAGCCCCATGTCTTTCATTCTATTGAATGTTATTTAAAACATGTTTGTCCCTTGCCGGGAGTACTTTCCGCATCATAGATTCATCTCTCATTATGTGGTATTCTGTGTTCCTTATTGGTTTCACGACATCTGATAGTATGTTAGCTATGTATGATGGTCGGAGGTATAATGACCTTACGTCACTCCGACAAGCTAGAAATTTAGTAATGACTCTCATGCACGTATATGTGTATGTATTTATATATGTACGACGATGTTATATACACATATGGTATATAGTACCTTGTCGGCATATATTTTAATGTACAAACTTTCATAGTGGCCTTGTCAGCCCTTATCTATGTATATATGCATATCATGTTGGTATCGTCAGCCGTTATAATGTCTTGATTTCATTCAGTCCATCATGGCGGCCTTAACAACATGGTTGTTTGTTAAGACATACTATTGAGTCATATATGCCGGTGCTAGGTAAATAAGGTCCGAGTGCCGGTCGTACCCTTCCGATTTGGGGTGTGACATGATCGCATGAGTTTTGAACTTCAAATCAGGCAAGTTGATACCTTACTTGACTCTATTTAAAGTGAGTGATTGGTCTAAATGAACTTATAAAGTTGGAGTAATGGGGAATTAATAGGGGTACCATATGTGTGAGGTGATGAGCACCTGTATTGGGTACCAATGACATGCTTTTGGGAATGTGCATCGTATTCGAGTCGTTATGAATAGGGTCTGAATGCTATGCTTTGGGCATTAGCTGATAGTTAGTTAATTGCGTGGATTATTATTGGGGTATGAAGCTTGTACCTTGATGTTTCCATGATTATATGTCTATCTTAATTGTGATTATGTGTTCTCATCACTCCGTAATACTCGTCCAAAAGAGGAAAAAATGATAAAGATTGAATCTTTTTACTTATTAGCCTTGTTGCTTCTATTGTACATGTCATGTTCATGCTTTCATATGGTATCTCATGCATATTACACGTGAGGATACATATGTTATGTCCGATGGAAAATGATTGGGCTAAAGACAGGTAATATGAGCCGAATTGGCTATGTGATTGATATTTGAAGCCTAGGTGGCTAAAACTCAATGGGAAATGATTCCGGATGGTGTATGGACCTCTCGAGTCTTCCATGAGTCACTTATTTTATATTACAGAGCGTGTGTATACCGGTGACGGAAAGGCCTTGCATTGTATTGCATTTGCATATCATCTTACTTTTCATGAATTCCTTGTTGGTTGACTTACTTGAAATATCGATTGTATTGTATTCAGCATGCCTAAGTGACTATGTGAACATTATGAACTTGGAGTATTCTCTCACTCCGACTAGCTAGTTTATGATTATTGTATTGTTTGACTAATCACGGTTACGTGTGGAAGTACGCATTTGAAAGAACAACCCTCATCACCATTTTAGTTTAGGGTCGGTCAGCGATGCTGATGAGTACACATTGATTTCACGTACTCACTCTACACTTGTTGTTACTTTTTGCGTGCAGAGTCTGTTCAAAATAAATAATTGTTGACTGAATAATATTATTGAACATCTTATATAGTTTCTTGCGTTTTATAAGATGATTTAAATACATCATTCAATATGCATCAAGCATGTATATTTTGATGAATATATACATCTTATATAATTGTATTTTATAGCTTTTTGGGACAACTGAGTTGAATCACTACTAGAATAATAGGTTTTTTCCACCGATATTCAGTGGAAAATTTGTGATATAAAATATGATTTTTCTACCTCATTGTCATTAAATCAGCTCATTGGGAAAATGCATGGTGGGAAATAAGTTCCCATTGAAATGTTGGGAATCTTCAGAATTTTTCTGTGTCAAAACACTACTATTTAGATTTTTTTCACTGACATTTCGTGAGAATAACCATTGAATATTTTTCCGTGGGAAATTTCAGTAGGAAAGTAGTGATTTTTTAGTAGTGAATTAAAGAGATGTAATTGGGTACAAATATAATTGTTTCGTTATTACTCAAACTTACTTATGCTTTCTTTAAAGTTTAATCAAACACTTTGACACTCTAAAATAAATATTTCTTTTTGTTGAATTGTTTCGTTATTACTCAAAATTACTTATGCTTTCTTTAAAGTTTAATCAAACACTTTGACACTCTAAAATAAATATTTCTTTTTGTTGAAAATTTAGGCATATCTAATAAAGAATAAAGATAATCAAATTTGTGAATACGACGCAATTGTCAGCGGCAGACAATTAATTGAAGCAGAATGGGATTAATTAACAGCACATGCAGGAACAATCAGATAAGAGAGAATAGTGTTATAGATAATTAATTAAGAATATAAATAACAATTTAGTTGAGCATAAGATCAAAAAGCATTAGCTCTTTACAGGATTCGAAATAATGTACCTCACTTATCAACTTCTTTCATGTAGTTGAAGTTTGTCACATGAATCTACGATTAAATTAAGCACTCCTTCCGTTTCTTCTTTACTTGTGCTATATTGATTTGACATTTCCTTTAAAAAATCATGTATTAAGGGTTTGTTTTACAGAATTATCATATTACTTATTAGTTATGTTGGAAATCTAAATTTAACTACTTGTAGTCTAGTACCTTATGTAGTTATTTAATGAAAAGAGTAATATTTGATGATAATGATAATTCTCTTTTAATTTGTTAAAATGCACAACTAGAAGGATAGTTTTATTCTTTAATAAAAAGGACTAGTAAAAATAAACAGAATAAATATTTGATAGGAGAATATAAAGTATTTGTTTCTTAGTAATACTGTCCTCAAATTAATGAGCATTTTAAATTTGTTTTGTTTGCAGAGGCGTTATACACGACCATCTTATTAGAGTTAGGTGCTCCCTCCATTCAATTTATGAAAACTTATTTGGCTGGAAAGCTCGTGAAACAAATAAAAAAGTTAGGATTAGCTTTTCGCCATGCTCTTTTTTTTCCTTTTTAGTTATAGGGCGAAGATCGGGGAGAGGGAGGCAACTAAAACTTTTTAGAGTCGAGTTTATACTCTTTCGATATTAAATATATATATATATTATCACAATTATTTTCTGGTCATAAAGATAAGAGGAGAAGAAAAGGGTTTAATTGGATTTAGTGGTAAAATAAAGGTGAAGAAAACAAAAAAGGGTAAATTAGAACTTGCATTAAAACAGTTTTCATAAAATATTTGAATATAGATATCTACTTACTTCTTGAACTCTAAGCAACATACGTTTGATGGTCAAAACCTAAAGGTTTATAGAATTACTTTTCAGAAAACTAGTTTAGTTTACTCACATTGTCAGGCTTTCAACACTGTTCATGTACTTAATTATAGTGTACTAGTAATATGCTCGCGCTTCGAGCGATGCATTAGTCAAGTATATAATCACAATAAGTGAAGTACTAACAATTATTATACACAACCCCTTTTAAAAGTTATTTCACCAAATGTAAAAAAGTAGCTCCAAAAATGCCATATGCAAGGCGAAAACTATTTTCAACATTGAATAAAAAAAAAGATAGGTTTGAGTCCAATTAGCTCTAGCTAATCTGATCCTCGGCACATGCCTTTCTCCGGATATGTCACAAAAGTAAGTTATTCCAACCATTTTAATCTGTTTTAGAGAATGAAACTCTTTCGTGACCTGAAAAGAAAAGTTGAATGTTTAGTCCAGAAACAAAAAGACTTGGTTCCAAAAAAATCTCACAACATTTTGGGATCCTTTAATTCAATTCATATCCTTAGAAAAAAGTATTTGTTGCATCTTCATTTTCTTGTTTCTGCTACTTCTTTTGCCCGTGTAAGAGTTGTCTTTTGACAGTTAATAAAGGAGTTATGAATACACACCAAGTTCTAGTTTGCATTGGCAAGATTTATATGCAACAGTTAAGAGACAACTAAGGCAGCACTATAAAGAAGCTAAAAAGTTATGCTTATGTAGATTAATTAATTAACAACATATTGCAGGAACCGGAGCCAGAAAATAGAGATGCCTTTTAAGAAGACAATTTAACCATAGATTTAGATTATATACATTGACAATATAATTTTTTTTTTATTATGTATTAGTGTAGTTTTACCTATGATAGCAGGTTGTTTACCAATATTGTTAATTACCGCTTAATGATTATTGTAAAGATTAACTATAATTACAGTGCATTATAAGAGATATGACCGTGTAAATAATAATTTTATAACGTATTGTATTGTATCGTATATATTGTTTTAATGAATACAATATATATTTTGGATAAATTATAATGTTTGCCGTCGTTACATAATGTCACACATCAGCGATCTGAAAAATAAACTTACAATATTATAAAAAAAGATAGGATACGATGTAAAATTATTATAAAAAAAGGTAGGTTGAAAGATAAAATAAAATAATTAAATTATAAATAAATGCAAAATGAGAATAAAACATAAAGTAACGACATGACCACATCATATCAGTAGTTACATAAAATGTGACTTTTTGACATTACATACTACTTATATGATATATTAATAATATTTAAGTAACCATAAAAAATAAACATCGTAGTTAAAGTAACAATAGAATACAATCAACAAGTAACAAGCATCTAAACAAGCTCATGTTAGTTGAACATAAAATAGAAAAAACATTAGCTCCAAGATTCTGAATAATGTAGCTCACTTATCAACCTCTTTCATGCATGTTGCTGAAGTTTGCTTATCAATAATCAATCTACGATTAAAATATAATCGATTGCAGAAAAAATCAAATTGTTTGTGTTTATTGAAAGTACCCTCAAATTAATCGTGCATTAAAATTTGTTTAGTTTACGGAGGCATTATACATGGCCATCTTATTAGAGTTAGGTATAAGATTATATATAGTTTTCTGGGTCAAAAAGGAAAACTATTTGTAACTTAGAAATATTATAATAACAATCTTTAAATTTATTAGGAGTAATAAGCTAGTAAGAACATGAGACTGACACATAATTTGTTTTAAGACGGGAAGGAAGCTTAAAGAATGGCGATGCTCTTTGACTTATTTCTGAGTGGAATACTTTTTTTATTTTAATTTCCTATTAGTAGTTTGGTATATATATCTTCTTTTTTTTCTTAACGGAAGGAACCATGTCAAAGAAATATATAAAAAAGAAGATCATTTTGGAATAAAGGTTGCTCTTTTCTCAATTTCCTATAACAACCAAACGGGATTGTTGTGACTCATCACGGGAAAATAGAGTGGTTCGTGACATCGTTTGCTAGGCAAGACAGGCTAAAATAAGGAGTTGCGTAGCATGAAAGTTGTTGCATCTCACTACATCCATTTCTTGCTCCTTAATTATTTTTTCATAAGTAGTTTTTGAATCCCTTTTAATTTGCTAAAGTAATTTTTGAATAATCTTTGCCACTATATTAGAGTCTTTACTTATATCAAGGTGATTCAACAACTTATGCATAACCATAAAAAATATTTTTTCATATTTGCGATAAACTTGGTCCGTGAACAAGATTCAATTGAACCCCTTGACGTTCACCAAGTTCTACCACTATTGAGTTCGACTCGATCAAATTCCATTTTTTTACTATGGTATGAAAGTAAAACTCATTTGATCATCTTAGTTTATTCAATATTTGACCTACATACCATATTATCCATGATTCAGATATTCAACTATGAACTTACAGAGAAAATTAATATCTATTTATATGATTAATCTTGGTCAATCTTCACGTCATGAATTAGCTTCGGAAATGATACCTTAAAATTAGGGGTGGGTGTATATCGGTTCGGTTTGGTTTTGTATAAAAAAAGTATGAACCGAATAAAATTCGATTTTTATTTTAAAAAATCAAATTAAACTTTTGTTTTTAAGAAAATCGAACGTATCGGTTTATATCGACGAACGTATCAGTTTATATCGGTTTTTTCAATTCAAGTGTATCATAATCAGCAAATATAAAGTCCAAAAAAAATAATTTAAAGTCCAAAACATAAAGTCTGCATCACATATATTCTTAAAACATGTTAAAAACTCCAAATTAAAGTTTACATCCCCACAAAATAAAAGTCCAAACTCCAAAATATAAAGTTCACATCATAAATTAAAAGTTCAAAATATGACACAACCAACAATCTTGCTTCCTTAGAAACACGGGGATACCGACTCATCTCCTTCACGGCAAAATCTGAATTAAATAATTAACACTAAGTCAATCAAGTTATTAAATTATATATTCAACATCATTTTTAATAGACAAAAAGAAATGAAACAATTCTACCAAACATATGATATGATTAAATCATAATTATATTTCCAATTCAAACACCATTAGAAGTGGTCACCCTGTATAATATAATTCAACTCATCCCATCAGCCAAGCCATGTTTTCAATATTTATCCAACATCTTATATCAAGAAGAAGAAAAACTTTAAGCTGAGGCATTGTGTCGCTGATAAGATCCATCAAAAAAGATATCTTTCTAAAGGACAAGAATGTAATGAAAATTTCGTTATGAAGCTTCAGATTCTCGACACTTTTGTTTTTTCAGAAACAGGACAAGGTAAGTTGGAATTAGAGAATGAAACTAACAACAATGGATTAACAATTTGATAGGAAGTGAAAATGGATCAATGTCACCAACAACTTGCTATGGCTACTACTTTTATTAACATCACATTCATCAAGTACCAAATATTACTTGAGTTCATGATTCTTTTCATCAAAGCCTTCTCATTCTGATGCAACTGAAGAATATCCTGTACAATCGTTCTTCGTGAAGGTACCTCAAATCTGGGACAACAAACCCTCATATACTCCACAAAGTTCTGACTCTCCACAAATCTAAAAGCTAACTCATCCTTAATAATCAATTTCACAAGTGCGGCTCTACAAACATCTTTATTAAACCCCACAAATACAACGTTACCATTATTTTTATCCTTATCACGAGTTAATACTTTTTGATTCTTATCCTCTTCAAGCTTCGATTTCTTGTACACTTTGCATCTACCCAAGTGGTTCCTTAAATTAATTGTCCCAACTAACGAGCTATCATCACAAGCATAATCTTTACGGCGATAATGACATTTGACTTTCTTTCTTCCAGGTAGCTTAGTAAAATAATTCCAAACTTTTGATCTCAATTTTCCCTCGTCGGTTTGTTTCACCTCTTCTGTTCCATCATCCAAAATGTCTTCCATTCTACCAAGAACCTAACTTTTAAGGTTATCAGACATATAAATATTACTATGATAAGAATTAAAGCAAAAGATCGCTATCACTTACAATTCAAAAACGCAAGGAGTGGGAGAGTTCTGGGGAGAGTTCTACAAACCAAAACCGATACGCCTCTATCTTCGATTCTGGGGATAGTTCTGCAAAGAAAAAGCTATTGTTGTAGCATTTGAAAGATAATAATATTTTTCAACTCAGATAGCCAAGTGGCAAGTACCAACCCCTAAACTGTAATCTAATGAAATATATCTCAGAAAAATCTCGTCAACACAAGTATATCAGCTTCTTGAGGTTTGACTGAGAGAAAATACCGAGAAAAATTTACACAAAAGGGTGAAAAAATGCAGCTTTAGTGTATGTCCTCTACATCTTGAATCTACCAAAGTATAGATTAGGGATAATGTTTTCAATTTAGAGAAAGAGAGATATCACATCGGCAGTCGGCACATACAAAACGTTAGAGTTTCAAAGTTTCAATTTTAATTTATACCGACTATGATTAATTACAAATTTGCCACTGATATTTGGTTTGATTCATCACCAATTCTAAAGAACCGAATCGAATCGAACCGAACCGAATTATTTAAACCTACATTTGGTTTTTTAAAGACCCGGGTTTTTAATTTTTTTAACCGAATTTAAAGCGAATCAAACCGCCGGTTCGATTCCATTTTTTCGGTTCACCAGTTTTTATGTCCACCCCTACTTAAAATGGAAGGGTTTGTGCAAAGATGCTTACTTTTTGCCTACCATTAATTTGTTCAACTAGCTTTGAAGCTCATCCTTGAATTGTCTAGGATCAAGGAATTTTGTGAGAACTGTGATATGATAGTTATTTGATTTTTCAATTCACTTGCTCCCTGTAATCTGACAATGTAAAGCTCAGAATACCCTGATCCAATATCTATCTGGAAAAAAATAATATCTAGTCCATCCCTAAGGGAAGATATAAATGAACACAAATTAAATTTAATAAATGAATTTGTGATGGAAGGTTCGTATAATCTAGGCTAAGACGTTAAAAAACAAGTGAATGCTAGACTTTGACAAGATGTACGTACCGCACAGCACGGAAATTAACTAACTTTCATGACATGATTGCATGTCTTCTTGAACCCCTTGTCTGCTCCATCATCATTTTTTCTTTTTTATTATTTCATTTGTTTTATATAGATGGATAAATACATTTTATAACTAGCAACAAATAGATACTCTCTTTGTCGCCGTTTTACTTCTATTTTTGGTATGTTCCAAAAAACGTGTCTCTTCCTATATTTAGAAAGTTGACAATTCAAACATTCTAAAGGCTAATTTAAGATAATAAGATTCAAATTACATTTTAGTACATTACATACATCTTTAATTTAGAATCAAAAGATTTAATTTTTTTTATTTCTTAAACTTTGTGTCAAATCAATAATAATTGTTTTTTGCTTATTCTCATGTGATTGATTGCAGTTGAACCACTTGTATGTTCCCATTGTTTGATATCCTCACATGTTCTCTTTAGATACTAGGCTGGATTGCCGGTGAATCACAAACTATCAATTTTCTCTTATTGTTAACACTAAAAAATAATTTAAGTGTTTAGTCGAATTCAGTGACAACCGAACTATTCTGGAGCCGAATTTACTCATAGCCTTCGACTACAAGAACTTCATCGGCTACTAAGGTATCTTAGCCGAAGTTGTCAGTTAAAGGTACGACTGAGACCCACTCAGATGCAGACGCCTCAACGACCAAGTCAAAAGGGTTGCTAGACCCCTATAAGTGATAACAACCAACAACAGCTAAAAGAAAGGGCCATTATCCGAACAAGAGGAGTAGAGAGCGAGAAAATCGGCACCACCTCCCCATAGTCGGCCATTGAACTTAGTGGGTTATAAGTTAAGGAATCAATTTGTCTCCCGATTTCATTAGCCGATACAACGACATATAGCGAAATTGTGGCCGAGAACAAATTTGGCACACCCAGTGGGACCATAGGTGAATTAATTGCAAAGTTTGATTCTCCAAGTCAGGATCATTCTTGGCGTATGCGCCTAAGGTCTGGTAAGAAAATGAACCTCGATTCCAGTCCACATCCTAAATAAAATCCTCCCAGAAGGAACAATGAACTAGCATCCTCCTCGGGTATGCCTACATCAGTGGATACCCCTCCACTTCCTCCATCAACCCAAGCCGTGGAAGAATCTAGCCAATCTGAAGGTCCAACCATAATGACCACGTCTTTTATTAGACAACAGACTGACTTGGGAATCCACGACATTATGTACCAAGTTTCTAAATAGTTGGATGACATTGTGAAGCTAATGGTACATAATGAGGTTCAGTAAGCGAGGGAGATGGAAACTAACAGAATGCATCCAGGAGAATGTTCGGCTAGTTCTGCCATCCCTCTGATGAGCGGTGCTGTTCAGCATAAGACTGTGACTCCCGGTGTTGTTCCTCAGCCACATGTGCATCAGCCAGTGCCCACTCAAGCGCAGCCGATAGTGCACCTAGGAACACAAGCCCAATCGCCTGGCAACCAATACACTACATAGTCGCCGCCGAACCTTGGAGGGAGGGAAATGTGCAACTTGACCAAGCGAGTCTGCAGTATGGGCAGATCAACATGGCTCAGAGACCAGTTCAGGCTCTAGGACACTTTGGATTGCCGCCCGTTATGCCGTACATTTCTATGAATGGCCCTACGATGCAGGCGAACAATGTTGGCCAGCCGAATTAGCAGCCGATGTCCCCTGGCTATGACTTAGCTCTGCTATCTGGTGACGCTGTTTACAGCGAAATACCATTCCAGTAGTCATTGCCAGTACCCGATCTATACCTTCCAAGAAGTGTAAACTTTCTAAGAACGACCGACATCTGAGGAGAGCAGCCATAGAACATCGTTCCACCTTATTCTCAGACTCTGTTAGCTGTGCCAGGAGCTCAGGTTACAGGATTTGGTGGCCATACCCAACAACAGCCATAGGTCATTACTCCACCTATTGGTAATGGCTAGAAGAACACCTATAACCTTCAAAACCCTATCCAACAAAATACAGAATGGAGGCCGTCAGTGCAGAACGCCTACCAGCCGAATCCAGTCGAGAATCGGCAGGGGATGTCACAACTGATAAAACCCAGAGATTATTGCTAATACCATGCGGAGGTACTTCGGCATCCAACTGAAACCTTTGGACAAGCCTGTTTATAAAAAGCCCTATCCCGATTGGGTAGATCGGATAGCACCTTTGCCGAGGGGCTTCAAAATACTGGAGTTTGCCATTTTCTTTGGCGACCACGACAAGTCCACTATCGAGCACATCGGTAGATTTACTGCCCAATGTGGCGAAGCTGGCCAGAATGAGTATCACAAGTTGCAGCTATTCCCTCTCTCTTTGACGGAAATAACCTTTGCATGGTACTCCTCTTTGGCTTCTAATTCCGTGCAGAGCTAGGCTGACATGGAGGGTTGCTTCCATGATAGGTTCTATTGGCCCCAACCTTAGGTTACCATGACTGATCTAACGAATCTCAAGTAGCAGGTTGATGAATCGGCTACCGATTTTATCGAGAGGTTCAGAAAGAAGGTTGGTAAATACACTGTACACTTCCCTGAATCTGAGTATGCCCACATGATAATCAACAACATACACCGTCAGTTAAAGGAGAAGCTGGTAGGACAATCCTATTCTGACCTGAGCTAGTTAGCCGAGAAACCTAGCCAAATAAAGCAGTATGTCCCAGAGAATGAGTGGAGAAGAGCCAGCCAAAATCGAGGCTCCCACTTGGTATCCATCATTGAAGCGGATGAGTCTAATTCAGAGTCAGCCAATTGCAAGGCAGACGCAATGGTGGCCGAGATTGTTAGGGGTAAGGTTTATTTTTGCCCAACCTTGAAAGTTGTCAGAGGCAAGGAGATGAGTTCACCCGATGACAGGGTCGGTTACCGGTTTGACATCACAAAGGCAGATCAGATCTTTGATCATCTGCTTAAAGATAAGCAGATTCAGCTGCTTAATGGTCATAGGATTCCGCCTACTGAAGAACTCAAAGATAAGAAATATTGTAAGTAGCATAACTCATACAATCACTCTACTTCTAATTGCGTGATCTTCAGAAAGATGATCCAAAAGAGCATCAAGGAAGGGAGGTTCAAGCTAGCCGACAAGAATGTGGCGCCATATAGTTTCTTCAGAACGTATCAAAGTGGATAATCAGAAGATTAAGGCCATAAATATTTGGCCGAGGCCCATGACCCCTACCGAAGTTTGTAGTTTCTTGGGCTTAGCAGGATATTATCGGAGATTTGTGGAGGGATTTTCTTCTATCTCCACACCTATGACAAAGCGTACCCATAAGGCAACCAAGTTTCAATGGTCATATGCGTGTGAGAGCAGTTTTCAGGAATTAAAGAACAAGTTGACATCCGTACTTGTGTTAGCTCTTCAAGAAAGTACCAATGAGTACATGGTCTGTTGTGACGCCTCTAAAGTTAGCCTAAGGTGTGTTCTAATGTAGCACATGAAGGTTATAGTATAAGCATCGAGGCAGTTAAGGAAGCATGAGCTAAACTACCCAACTCATGATCTTGAATTGACGACAGTAATCTTTGCCCTAAAAATATGATGTCATTACCTATATGTAGTTCATGTTGTCATAATTACGGATCATAAGAGTTTACAGTATATATTTTGGCAAAAGGAGTTGAATTTAAGGAAAAGAAGGTGGCTTGACCTGTTGAAGTATTATGATGTGGATATTTTATACCACCCCAATAAGGCGAATATCATAGCTGTGCCTTAATCCACAAGTCTATGGGGAGTTTGGATGGTGTTGAAGCCAAAAAGTTGGATATAGCTAAATAATTGCAACACTGAGCTAGTTTTAATGTATGACTATTGGATACTAAGGACGGAGGTGTGGTGGTCATGAATACCACAGAATCATCCCTAATAGAAGAGGTAAAGGCAAGACAGTTTGACGACCCTGAGCTAGTTTTATTTAAAGAGGGGATTCCCTTGCAAAAGAAGTGCTTGTAGGAGATGGAGTCCTTAGATATCAGGGTCGACTATGCGAGCCAGGTGTACGAGGGCTTCGAGAATAAATTATGGCTGAGATGCACCAGTCCAAGTATTCCATTCATCCTGGTTTGACGAAGATGTATCATAACCTCCGACAGGTTTACTGGTGGAATGATATGAAGAAAAATGTCATAGTGTTTGTAGCTTAGTTCCCAAATTGTCAGCAAGTTAAGATTGAGCATCAGAAGCCTGGGGGCTTGATTCAGAATATAAAGATCTTGACTTGGAAATGGAAGTGATTAATACGGATTGCATCATAGGTTTGTTGTGTTCTTATTGAAAGTTTGATATCATTTGGGTTATCATCGACATGCTTATGAAATCAACATATTTTCTATCTATTCATACTATTTTTACGACTGAAGATTATTCCTGTATATCAAAGAGATATTTATATTGCATGGTGTTCCAGTCTCCATCAAATCCAATAGAGGTGCTCAGTTTATGACTCACTTTTGGAGGTCATTTCAGAAAAGATTAGGAGTGAACCTTAGCACATCCATCCATCCACAGACCGACGGTCAAGATGAGCGCACAATCCAGACTCTCAAAGACATGTTATGAGCTTGTATATTAGATTTCAAGGGTAGTTTGGGACGATCATTTTCCCTTTATCGAGTTCATTTACAATAACAACTATCATTCCAGCATTAAGATGGCCCCGTATGAGGACTTGTATGGATGGAAGTGTGGATCCCCGATTGGCTGGTTTGAAGTAGGTGAAGCCGGATTACTAGGTCTCGAGTTGGTCCAACAAGTGGTGGAAAAGGTAAACCTAATCCCATAGCATTTATTAACTACCCAGAGTCAATAGAAATTTTATTCAGATATTCGACGCCGCGATTTAGAATTCACAGTTGGTAATTGGGTATTCCTAAAGGTTTCTCTAATGAAAGGGGTTATGAGGTTCGACAAGAAAGGGAAGCTTAGTCCCAGATAAGTCGGGCCATATAAAACCATTCACAGGGTAGGCTGAGTGGCTTATATGTGTATAAAATATCCCTCCCACATTACCCCCGTGGAGGATGTGCAGATTACCGAGGATTTATCTTAAAGAGACTCTTATAGCCATTCTAGATCGCCAAGTCCGAAAGCTGAGAACTAAGGAAGTTGCCTCCGTTAAGGTACTATGAAGGAATAATGATGTAGAAAAAATGAATTGGTAGGCCGAAGAAGATATGAAAACTAAGTATCCTTACCTCATCCAAATCATAGGCGACCACAACAGCCAAAGTGTAACCGAAGTAGTCCAAACTTAGGATGAAGATGTATAAGATAAGTTATGGCTAACGTTTACATTTATTGACATAGTGATAGTCGTGTGAGGCCAACGATGTATTATATGTCCCTGTGTGGCACTTGTGTTAGTTCTGGTTGCTTGGTAGGTTTTGAGCTAGACCTATTTATAGAGAAAACTCTGGCAAAGTTCTATTAAAACTCAAGCGTTAAATGACTCTCAGTTACATCCCTCAACATTCGAGGATGAAAGTTCTTAAGGGGGGGGAGAGAGGATGTTACACCCCGTGATTTTACGTGCAATCGAACGTATAGTTAGTCGATTTGGGATCCGGCAACTCGGGACCCTTCCCGAGGGTCACGTATGACTCATATCATTATTATAGAGGTATACATAAGGTTGGAAGTCAATTATATTTGAAGAAGTACATCTTGGCAAAGTTTGACAAAAATTAGGCGATACGATAAGCATTTTTCTCCACGGAAGCCGAGCCGCATCGCGGATCAGAACCTCAATTTCCCCACCACACTGCCACTATGTGCAATGGGTTCTGCGACCGCATATGGTGGTATGCGGTGCAGAACCAGGAGCATATGGGAGGTAGTGGGTGATACTATTTATAGCCCAAAGCGGTGGCTTATTCATTTCATTCCAAATTTGACCCCAACACATTTGAAACACTCTCAAACATCACCCTATGGTTCTAAGGGCATCAAGTAATGATTCCATATCAATTTCAAGGAAAAATATTCCATATATAACCATCAACAAAGCTTGGAAATCTCCTCTATAGTGAGATGGAGTAGAGAATATTTCGAGCTTGGAAAAGAGTTCATGATGCAAGTTTTCTTGGATGATTCAAGGTAAGATATTGATGTTCTTAGTGCTATTTATCTTCCCATAGATTTGTTGGAGTTATTGATGAAGGCAACTTGTGGTAGTTAAGCTAAGACTCTATGAAAGAATTTCTATGAGTCTTGGTGAGTTCTTGAGGAAACTTGGAGATCATAGCTAGAAATTGAAAGATATGGTGTTAGATGTTATTGTTTATGTACGGTGATCTTGTGGTTGTTGATGTTGTTATGTTGGTGTTGTGGTTGCTAATGATGTTGTGTTGAAAAGAAGTTGATAGCGTGGTTGGTTAACCTGAACACCATAACTAAAGGAGTATGAACTCTAGGTGTTCGTCAAATTATTCTAGCAAATCGATTCTTAGTTGTCAATCATATCCTAATCCAAAGCCTCTATATTGTGTATATAATCACTTGTAAAGCATCCGAGGGTTCGTGAGACATTGTAAAACTAAGCGATGCATGTATGTAAGGCTATCCCTTCTTTCAAAATCATAAAATCCAAAGATTTTATCGTTTTCAAACAGAAACGTCAAAAGCTTCATTCTATTTGTATATCATGTATCCCTTGTCGGGAGTAGTTCTCTTGTTATTGTTGTATTCCATATCTCTGGTTTGTTGGCTGCTCATCCAAAGTATCATAAACTTCCGAGAAGGAGTATTTCAGAAAATATTCGTCAAGTCAACCAAAGGTCATTCCATAGTAAAGTCAAAAGGTTCTGTGTTCCAAAGAGGCCACAAATGCCATTATTAGTATATATACATATATACTATTCACACCACTAATGCTACTAGCCGGTAGGCAGTTGTACATGTACATTATACACACCCCGTGCTATAACCGGAGGTCAGGCACTTATATGTACATCCATACATACACCTCAGAGCATTACCTGAGGGCAGTGACATATTCTACACTTAGGGCTATAAGCTGAGGGTAGATTACATAATAGGGCCTATAGACTGAGGTTTCGGTACAGTCTCAGAGTTTAAATATTCGCCTTACGTGGCACACAGGTTATCAGAGTATCAGACTACTTTTATGCTTCTCTTTATAGCTTATATTTTTATATTACTATTTATGTTTTACATACCGGTATATCTCTTTCGTACTGACATCTCTTTTGTTGGGGGCATTATGTGTTCATGCCGCAGGTTTTGATAAGGGCTCTGATAGACCACCTCAGTAGGAGCTATCGAGTTCAGCCATTAGTGAGTAAGCTTTTTCTTTCTCGAGGTTTCCTGGTCAGGTGCTGAGTATGTTTTGCATAGATATGTACATAGTGGGTAGGCCAGGGCCCTGTCTCTACCATATGACAGTACCATTACTCGTAGAGGCTCATAGACTTATCTTGTATGTATAGTTGTCATGTATGGCATTTTCAGCCAGGTTATCTTTTGTTAACTTGTGTTGCGATCTTGTCGGTCTTATTTATATACATATGTTGGATTGATCCCTCTTTGTTAACCCCAGAGGTTGTATTACATCTTGTCTTACATGTTGTGGCGTTCTCGGCCTCCAACAGTGTTGTTGTTTGGATTATATCCTAGTATGGATTTGTCGACCGAAAGTACTACTCGTACAGGAGCCTGGTTATTAGAGTGGTATGGTCAAGCAAGTATGGCACCGGGTGTCGGTCACACCCCCTAGTTTGGGGTGTGACAGCCGATGTCGAGGACATAGAAATTAACAGTTTTATTAGAAATATCTATTACTGCTTTAGTTATTCAAGCATTAATGTCTTGATCTTAGTTGTTATTAACGCAGGTACTACAATCGAATGTGAAGGGCTGCAAGTCAAAATAATCTTGAGCCTAAATGGTACTTTCACCAGCGCAGGATCTATTTGAAACCAGCAGGCATTAGTTAAACTACAAGTGAATATGACAGCTAATGTACCACGAACAATTATGTGAGATGTTGTAGTGCCCGCATGGGAAATGTGACATCGAGCATCAGCAAACCTACCATCGAAGGGAACTTTGAGCTGAAACATCCTATGATTCAACTACTTCACTCCATCGGGCAATTCTCAGGGTTAAGGCATGAGGATCCTCAGCAACACATTCAAACATTTCTGGAGATTACTGATACCTTGTCACATCCAGGATAACTGCATATTATGTGAGACTTACGCTATTCCCATTTTCTCATATGGGGAAGCAAATAAATGGTTATTGGCAGCACCTGTGGATTTTATCACTTTTTGGGATGATCTGGCTAGTAAATTTCTGACAAGGTTCTTTCCACCCAGGAATGAAGCAATACTAAGGAGTGAAATCATGTCATTCAGGCAGAAAGAAGAAGAAAGCTTATACTAAGACAAGGATCTTCTCAGGGATTGCCTGGCTAACGAAGTTTTAACACATACTTTCATTGAGAGTTTGGATGCTCATACAAAGATACCATTAGACTCTGCATCAGGAGGGCAAGCTCTTGATATGAGATATGACAAACTTTTTATTCTCTTTAACAGGTTTTCTCAAAGCAATCAAGATTGGCAATGTGACATGAGCAGGAGTAATCCTAAGAAGTCAGCTAGAATAATTGAAATGGAAAATTATACCGACCTTATCAACACATATTTTGTCCATGTGGAATGAGTTCAAAAATCTTAATATGGCACAAACCAAATCACAGGTGTAAGCAATCCAACAAGCTGGTGCAATATGTGAGATATGTGGAGAGGGCCACACTTTGATATGTGTCCTAGAAATCCCACATCAGTCTACTTTGTAGGAAATGTTGATAGGGGTCAAGGTAATAACAATTAATATAGAAATACTTATAACTCAAACTGGAGGAGTCATCCAAATTTCAGTTGGGGTGGTAATCATGGAAATCCAAAATAGAATTATCAGCCAGCATCGATTAATCAGGCTCCCGCAAGCAGTATAGAAGAGATGATGAAAATGATGATGGGTGACATGCATAAGATGATAGATGATCAACAAAAGTTAATAGTAGATAATCAAATTGTGACCTAACAATGTAAAATTCGGAGAGACAACTTAGTCAAATAGTTGGTTCTCAAAACAATAGACCACATGGAGAGCTTCTAAGTTGTAACATCCCGTACTTTCGGGTTACAGTTTGAATCGCTAGGCGTGTGTAAATAGACCTGAGCGTTGGGAAACATTTATGAAATATTTACGTATGCTAATACAAAGGTTAGTATATAAAACGATTAAACCCCGAGATAATTTTAGACGTAACAAGTGTGATGACGGAAGTCGAAAATAAATTTGGTGCGTGCATAAAGAGATTATGGACTAGTGTCACATCACAAAATTATGACATTGAGTGTATGAAAATCTTATAAGTTATTAAGATTTAAGTGAATTGGGATCACAGAATTAATTGGGTATATAATTGATTAATTATGAGATTGATTATTAAAGGGGGGGGGGGGGGGGGGGGACAAAGATTAGTGAAATTTTTGACGTGTAACCCCTAAAGAGGTTACGTAAGTGACTAGCCTAAAAAGCTAAAATGTGGCAACAATTAGGAAACTTAAATCAGCTGGTGGGAGACCAAATGATGAGGAATCATTTTGGTCTTCATTTGAGAGGTTATATTTTGTTGAGAGAAGTCATTTTGTAGACAAAAATGTGACGTTTAGCAAAACATCCCATTTAAGTAATCAAAGACCAAAGGAACAGACCCTCATTTCGTTCACTTTGAAAAAAAAACAAATTTTGCTTCTTTTTTCTTTTCTGTGATCCCGTGATTTCTCGGCCAAAGTTCCTATTTTTGGGTTATGGTTTTCTCCTATTCTCAAGGTATGTTAAGGTAAATTATTTCTTTCTTTTGGCATGTTTCGTTCCATGTAACGAAACGTAACCGTGATATTACTCCATAATTTATTCTACTCCTAGTAGTTAAGAATATTCATGTTATTTATTCCTATGTTAAAAGCATGTCTAAATATGTTCCTAAGTCCTTATTTAGGCATATAGAAAAGATGTTAATATTTACGGCGTTAACCGAAGGTTCAAGGAAATTATGTCATTCATGATATTTTATTGTGATTCATGTATTTTCATTTGCATTGCATTCATGTTTTACCCAAGACCGTATATTGGGGATGGAAAATGGGAAACGCAGATCACCTGATCAGCTGGGATATGATAATGATAAAGCCTGTGTGGCTTAATGAAGGAAGATGCCTGATTAAGGGCCAATATATATATATATATATGTGAAGTGGGGAGAAAGATGCCCTTGTGTGGCCAGTATATATGTATTTACCGCATTATGCATGACATTTAGACATATTATGCCCACAGAGGCCGACATGAAATGATGCCCACAGAGGTTGTTATGGTAAGGAAGATGCCCAATGGGGCCGATGTATATGTATACCGCATTGTGCATGACATTTAGGCATATGTGTTAGGGCTCTTAAAGGCATTTATTGTTGGTCAGTTGTTTCTGTTTCAGTTGTTGTTATATCCTTGTTATAATATTGTTCATGCCTGACATACTCAATACATCAGTCGTACCGACGTCTCTTTTGTCGGGGGACGTTGCGTTTCATGGCCGTAGGTTCAGTTAAAGAGGGTTACAGTTCACGCTAGTAGGTTGCTGATTCAGCTGATATTGGAGCACTCTATTTGTTTCAGAGTTGCAGTCTGGTCGTGGTACAGTATTTTTGCATACGCATATGGGTATGGCGGGGTCCTGTCCCGTCCTTGTGATGTCAAGTATTTCCTTAGAGGCATGTAGATAAGTGTCCTGTGGTTAGTTGTCATGTGTGGCCTTGTCGGCCTTGGTATGGGTATGTATATATGAAAAATGGATTTCTGGTTAAGATTTTCTATAATGTTTTTCAGCTTAGTTCGTATTTAATTATGATTAGGTGTTGGATGTATGATTAACGGTACCCGGCGGGTGCGGTCCGGGTGCCCATCGCGGGCCTACGGTTTGGGTCGTGACATAAGTGATACTGACCTAAATGCAAAACCATGTAATGTTGTGACTCTAAAAAATATAAGAGAATTAGAGGAAGTTGCTCCAACGAAAGCTAGTCGGGCAGAAGTTGAAAAATAAATCATCGCAGAGGAAGTGATTGAAGAAGAGATGGTAGCTAATACTTCAGTGGTGAAGCAACTGCAGCCAGTGGTTGCAAGTCCACCTTCTCCTTTCCCTTAATGTTTGGCAAAACAGAAAGAAAAGGCTACTTATAAGAAATTTCTTGATTTGCCTAAGCAGGTGTATTTGAATATTACTTTGGTGGATATGTTACAGGGTATTCCTAAGTATGCAAAGTATATCAAAGACATTGTAGCAAATAAGAGCCTATTTACCGAGTATGCCATAGTTGCACTTACTGAAGTGTGCACATTAGTATTCAACCCACTAAGCTGAAGGATCCCAGAAGTTTCACGATTGAGATTGCTATTGGGAAGCAGGTCATTGCATGAGCGTTATGCGATCTTGGTGCTAGTATAAATTTGACGTCATCATCCATGTTCAAGAAGCTAGGACTAGCAAGCCCAAGACCCACTTCTATAATTCTATATCTTGCAGACAGATCTTTCGCAAGACCCGAGGGGATTATTGAAGACATACTAGTGTAAGTAGGATCCCTTATATTTCTGGTAGATTTCATTTTTTTTTACTTTGAGCCTAATCTGGAAGTCCCATCTATTTTGGGACGTCTGTTCTTGGCCATAGGAAAAACTTTAAGTGATGTTTCCGCTGGACAACTTACTATGAGAGTACATAATAAAGTCGAGTTTTTTAATATGTACAAGGCCCTAAAGTTTCCCACAGTCTATGAGGAGTTGTCAGCTATTACTGTACTTAATGATGACACTCAGAAACCTCTCATTACGTCTAGTGACCTGTTGGAGAGGGCTCTAGTAGGTAATGATATTTTTATAGATGCTGAGGTAGTGGAGATGGTGCAGATCCTTGATATATCAGGTATTTTTATTCGAGATGGGGAGTTTGAGATCTTGACAGACCACTTGGTCCATCGCCCAAACTATTGATAGAAGAGGCCCCTAAGTCAGAGTTGAAACATCTCCTTACATATCTCAAATATGCGTACTTGGGTGAAGGTGAAACTTTACCTGTTATATTGGCAGCTAAACTCAACGTTGAAGAAATAAGTAGGTCTCTAGAAGTCTTAAAACATCAAAGAAGAGCACTTGGTTTACATATATCTGATATTCGTGGGATTAGCCTTGTGTTTTGCATGCATAAGATACTGATGGAGGATTACTACAAACTGAGCATACAATATCAATGAGGTTAAATCCGGTGGAGAAGGATGTGGTCAAGAAAGAGGTAATCAAGTGTCTAGATTTAGGTATTATCTTTCCCGTTTCTGACAAAATGTGGGTGAGCCCAGTACAATGTGTTTCAAAGAAAGGAGGGATGATAGTGGTGATGAATGACAAAAATGAGCTCATTCCAACTAGAATGGTAACAGGTTGGAGAATCTCTATGGATTATCACAAGCTGAATGAGGCCACTAGAAGAAATCATTACTCTATTCCCTTTATTGATCGAATGTTAGATAGATTGGCCGTACAAGGGTACTACTACTTTCTAGATGGATATTCTGGCTATAATCAGATTGCAATTGCACCAGAGGACCAGGAGAAGACTACTTTTACTTACCTTACGATACATACACCTTCAAGCGAATGTCGTTTGGGTTATGTAATGCACCAACGACTTTTCAAAAGTGCATGATGGACATATTTTTTGAGATGGTAGAGGATTTCGTAGAAGTCTTCATGGATGATTTCTCAGACTTTGGAAATTTTTCTGATGCATGCTTGAGCAATTTGGATTGTGTCCTTGCTAGATGTGAAGAAACCAACCTAGTGCTTAATTGGGAAAAGTTTCACTTTATGGTCTGAGAGGGTATTGTACATGGAAATAAAGTGTCAAATAACGGTTTAGAGGTAGATCGTGTAAAGGTTGGGATAATTGAGAAACTTCCACCCTGGGCATGCAAAGTATTCTGGGTCATGCGAGATTCTATAGACGTTTCATAAAGGACTTCTAAAAAATATCAAGTTCGATGTATAAGTTGCTAGAGAAGGAGGTGAAGTTTGTTTTCAGTGATGCTTGTTTGAAGGCATTTGATGAGCTCAAGAAGAGATTAGTGACTGCACTAATAATGATTGTTCCTGACTGGAGTCTATTGTTCGAGTTGATGTGTGATGCGAGCGACATTGCCGTTGGAGTTGTTTCGGGGCAGCAAAAGAACAAGATTTTTCATTCCATATATTATGTCAGCAAGACACTTGATGCCGCTTAGGTGAATTATACAGTTACTGAAAAAGAGTTGCTGGATGTAGTACATGTATTTGATAAATTTCGGTCCTATCTATTGAGATCAGGTGATTGTGTATACGGATCATGCTGTTATCCATTATCTCTTTAGTAAGAAGGACACGAAGCCGAGGCTCATTAAATAGATGCTCCTACTTCATGCATTTGCCATTTAAATCAAGGATAAAAAAGGGACTGAAAATCAAGTTGCAGATCACTTATCGATATTGAAAAGTCACAATCATGTGGTTGAAGATAGGCATATTAGAGAAGCTTTTCCTGATGAGCAACTTTTTGCTATACCTGCTGCTGAAGTACCATGGTTGCTGATATTGTGAAATTGATAGTGAGTGGAATAAGCTTTATCATGATTCACATTTCTACATTTGGGATGAGTCGTATTTGTTTAAATAGGGTCCTGATAACTACCGAAGCTCTTTCAACTTGTCCTTGGAATACGAATGAGATCAAAAAGGCCATCTTTAGTTAGTGAGGATGTGTGTTCCGTAGAATGTGGTGAACCAAGTGTTGGAGAGGTTTAATTCTTCCCCATATTGGGAAGATCATGGTGGTGACCATACTGTAGCAAATGTGTTACAATGGGGCTTTCTACTAGTCCACCTTATTAAAGGATTCTTATACATTCGCGAGAACTTATGACAAATTCCAGATAATGGGAACCATCTTGATGAGGAATGAGATGTCATTGAACAACATTCTGAAAGTGGAGATTTTTGGCGTCTGGGGTATTGATTTTATGGGGCCATTCCCACCATCTTATTGAAACCATTATATTTTAGTAGCAGTGGATTATGTGTCTAAATGGATGGAGACAATCGTTGTTCCAACCAATGATGCTAAAGTGGTGATGAACTTCGTGAAAAAAATAATCTTTACTCGATTTGGGACATCGTGGGAAATGATAAGTGATGGAGGCACATATTTTTACAATAATTTAATGAAGAATCTTTTGGTAAAGTATGGTGTGAGACACAAGGTGGCTATTGCTTACCACTCGAAGACTAGGGGGCAAGTTGAAGTTTCTAATAGAGAGGTGAAGCAGATTCTTGAGAAAGTGGTGAACGCGCAGAGGAACGATTGGGTGATGAAGCTTGATGATGCACTGTGGGCGTATAGAACTGCATATAAAACACCTATTGGGACTTCTCCCTATAGGTTGGTCTGTGGGAAGGCTTGTCACTTGCCTGTTGAGTTAGAGCACAAGGCTTATTAGGATATCAAAAAGCTCAATTTAGATATGGAGTTAGCAGGAGAGAAGAGAATGTTGTAGTTACATGAGCTTGATGAATTCCAACTGCAAGCATTTGAGAATGCTATGCTCTACAAGAAGAAGACGAAACAGTGGCATGATAAGAACATCTTGTAACGTTCATTTGAGCGGGGCCAATTGGTGTTGTTGCTTAACTCTAGACCTAAGTTGTTCCCTAGAAAGCTAACGTCTAAGTGGGTAAGGCCTTTTGAAGTTGTAAGGATGATGCGATATGGAGCGGTGGAGTTGCGAAAGTAGGATTCTGAAGAGATGTTGTTGGTGAATGGACAGAGAGGAAAGCACTATTGGGCTGGGGATGTGGACCGACACAAGGCCTCAGTAGAGTTGTCCAATGATTAAGCGAAGAAGACTTCGTGCCATGGCATAAACTGAGGCACTTCTTGAGCAGAAACCCGAGTTTGTAATGTGCAATTATAAGAGAAAAACACACAAAAAAAAAAAAGAAAAATACAAAAAAATGTCGTGTCATGACCTAAACTAAGGCACTCGTTGGGAGGCAACCCAACTTTAAATTTGCTTTTCCATTTTTGATTTTTTTCATACTAACGTGTTGTGGTGAAGGCAACCACAACAGGTACAGTGAATGAATTGCAGTTACGAGAAAAGAGGACAAAAATGGGTGAAAATTTGATGAAGGGAAAAATGCAGGTAAGATCTCGCTATGCCAATCCTACGGTGAGACACCATCTCGCCCTCAAGCTCGCTTAGCAAGAAAGGCTGTCCAAAGTAAAGCTCGCCAGTAGGCCGGGCTTGGGTCTGGCGGACCGGGTTTGGCGGGGTCGGGGTGGGACAAGCGAAGGGGGCGGGGTCGGGTCTGGCGGGGTCGAGTTTGGTGGGACTTGCTCCAGTCCCATTCCGATCCCGATCCCGTCGGAATCGGGTCAGGGCGGATTCCGGCAAGTTTTCCTTTTTTTTTTTTTTAATATGTATAAAAAAAGTCAATAAACAAGACAAGATAGTGTAAAAAAACATCCCAATGCTGTTTTTGTGCCTCTTATATTATTTAATAGACATATGATTTTTTTGTAATGCAAATACAATTGTCTAAATTGCAACTTTGTGGTGTTGTCCAAAAGTTGCAAGTTACATAATAAAATTGCAATTAAAAAAATTACATTCTCAAAACAACATGTTCTAATTGCTTGATAATTTCCTGTGGTTATTCGGTTGAAATTGGTATTTGTTGGTCAAATTGATCCATGTCGCTTCCACTACCTTCAGATAAGATTTCGTTGTAGTTTTCGTCTTCTTCTTCGTTCATCTCCGGTTGACAGAACATTCTCCGCTCTGTTCGTATCCAATCTCTGAATAATACTGCAATTTCCAAGCTGTCTCCGGCTAATGAGTGTCTGTGGTCTCCTATTTGATATCTGCCGGCAGAAAAAGCGCTTTCAGACGCAGTTGATGACGCTTGAATGTTCAAAACACCCCGGTCCATCATTGAAAGTGTCGGAAAGGTC
This sequence comes from Anisodus tanguticus, assembly GCA_034509755.1. Taxonomy (NCBI): domain Eukaryota; kingdom Viridiplantae; phylum Streptophyta; class Magnoliopsida; order Solanales; family Solanaceae; genus Anisodus; species Anisodus tanguticus. Next base: position 15,588,748 of record CM067543.1, on the reverse strand, counting down.
TTCTCATTCCCCCTCCAGTATTTCAGCAAGTCTTCATGTCCATCTTCATTGGTAACTTCTTGGTACGGTACAGAACCCTGCAAAACAAAAATATCCAACTCGCTAATTTGGTTAGTAGCGGTACGGCCGCACATTCTTTTTCTGAGGCTTTCAATACTAGTCGCAGAAATAGCATGTCTTTTGTGAGGTTGTGTTGAAGATGAAGAAGATGGTATGGAAGCCGGTAAGTTACTAGCATTTTCTTGTTGGTAAAACCTATATATTTTTTTCATTGGTCTTCTACGCTAGACAACACTTCTTCTTTAGTTTGTTCAATAGGTGGTGGGTGATTTAGATTTTTGGGACTTGGAGGTGGTAGTACTTCTATACAATCGTAAATAGTTTCAGTTAGTGATTTAGTACCGTCTATTTTAATAGTCGGATTTAATACAACACCAATAATATAAATAGTGAGAATAGGAATAATTTTTTTTTTTATTTTGATAAACATTTTTTTAATAGCTGCCATATAAGCTGGTTTTTCCATATATTCACTAAGTAATAAAAATATTAGAGTTATATAAAACAACATAGTTGAAATAGTAGGATAATATATACCGGAAAATTCTTTTGTTTCTTGAAAAAATTTCTCTAAAAATACAATAAGTTCAGAAATATTTACCCAATCACTATCTACAACCATATCAGCTGGATTTTGATTATGAGAGTTAAAAAATAAAGTTATAGGTTTTCTATAGTCATAAGCAACAAGTAGTTGCTCGTATAAAGAATTCCACCTAGTGGATACTTCTTCTGGAATTTTTCTATAAGGTAGTCCACAATCGTGACAATTTTTTTATATTCTATTCTTCGTTGTACTCTATTACTTTTAAAAATAAAGTTTATAGCAAATTGTATTTTACTAAGAATGTATTGAAAAAGTGATAGACCATCCTTTACAATTAAGTTATATATATGGCACGCGCATTTTATATGAAAATGATCTGAAAAAGATGGAGTTAAACTATTTTTTAAAATTGTAATAGCGTAATTGTTAGAAGAAGTGTTATCTAATGTAATAGTCATTATTTTATCAGTTATTCCGTAATAATGACACACTTGATAAATATTTTCTACAATAAAAGTATCAGTGTGCCTATCATCTATATATCTATACGCTAAGATACGTTTTTGCATAGACCATTTATAATCTAGCCAATGACAAGTTACCATTAAATAATCATGGTCATTAGTACTACGACCTATATCAGACGTGATAGATACTTTTCCATTAAAATGATATAATGAATACGTAAATATTGTTGATATTCATGTGCGAATTTAAATACATCTCTCTTAACAGTTGATCTAGGAAAACTGTTAAAAGCAAGATTATATATATCTCTAATGTAATGAATAAAACTAGGAGATGAAGGAAATGAAAAAGGCAAACCCTCCACAGCAACTAATTTTGATATTGCTTCCCTATCTCTATGTTTATTGTATTTAGGGCCTACAATTCCCCCTGTCATAGGGTTAATTTGACCTTGTACTTGGTCTGGGATAGTATCAGTATGTGAACCTTGTCCCGATGGAGTGGGCATTTGCGCACCCAGTTTTGAAGCCTGGTATTGGGCATACCTAGCTGGATGAGCACTTACTACGTGTCTAATTAAACCCCCCATCCTACTGTGACCTTTCCCAGTTTTAAAGTTTAAAACATTTTTACAAATTTTACATCTAGCTACTTGATTCTCTACGTCCCTATCAAAAAATATCCATGCATCTGATTTTAATGGTCGGTTTGCTAGACCTCGTCTCATACTAGGGGGAATAAGAGGCATTTCAGTTGAAGGTGCACTAGTGGGTGTGTTGTCATCAATATTAGTGGGTGTATCATCTAGATCATCGTCTAAATTAAAGTATTCTTGAGTTCCAGAAAATAGCTCCTCTTCTAAATCTAATGGTATTATAGGAAAATGTTGAGTATCAACAAAATCATCATGTGTAGGAATAGGATGACTAGAAGAAGTACCCTTGCCCTGGTTGCCCCTACTAGAAGAAGCACTCTTACCCTTAAACATACCTCTTAATCCTTCCATTTTTATTATGATAATAATTAATTAAAGATAATAAAATTAAGTGCGCTAAGTAAAATAAACAGACAATAATAATTTAATGAAGGAACGAATGTACCAAACGCCGACGTAACGTCGACGTGTAATCGAGAGGTTGAAAATTGAAACTTTGCTCGATGGAAGATCCTCAAGCTAGTTGCCAACTTCACTCCCAATTCCCAAATGAATAAATAAAATTAAATATTTAGTAAACAATGTTGACTTGTAGAGAGATATATTGAGAGATTAGAGAGATTGTAGGAAGATTTGTGAGAAAAATGAAGAGAAAATGAGTTATTTATAGTTGGAAAATTAGGTTAAAGTGTAAATATAATAACTTATGGGTTAAAAATAAAAATTAAGGGGTAGGGGGGGTTGGGGAAGGGGGAGGCCAAAAATGGTCGTTGCTCAACGGCTAAAATCTAAAATGGTCGTTGGTGCAACGACTATATTTGCAAAGGGGGGACTACGGCGGGATCGGGGTGGGCTCGGGATGGGCTCGGGGCGGGCCTGGGGTGGGCTCGGGACGGATCGGGACGAGCCATTGTCCCGTCCCGGTTCGAGTCCCGCTACTGATTTTTTTTTAATACTAGTCGGGTTCGGGGCGGTGTCGGGTCCAAAGTGATTTTTTTTTTAAATTTTGCTAAGTGTTAATTGGATAGCGGCCTTCGCGGAGTGAAGCTCACATTGAGAAACCATCTCGTCATAGGCCTCGCCCAGCGAGCAGGCGTGTCTGTTTGCCAAATTTTGTAAAATTTCACAGATCGACTCGCCCCGTCCCTAATCCAACTTAAAACCCTTTCTTTTCCTCCATTCTCACGATTTCAACTTCAAAAATCCCTCTATCTCTCTCTAAAACTTCAACCTACTTCCATCACAATCCCTTCAATCACTACACCACTACTACTTCACCTCTATTTTTCCCGTCTAATTCAGGTAAGACTTCTTTCCCTTCTCGCTCTCCTGCTCGTGGCAGTAAGAAAGTCCTATTTCCCTTCTCCCATTATTATGAACTATGAAATTTCTTCTTGTGTTGAAATTGCATGTACTAAATAGTAAAAATTTGAAGCTTTTGAGTTTGTTTTCAATGGTGGAATTTGTAAAAGTTGTGTAGATAGTGAATTGACTGTTGGTTGATGCTTGATCTTGTGTTTCCACATAAAAAATTAGGTTGTTTAGACACCCTTAACCCACTGCATGTTTCTGAACAAACTAAGCACTCCAAGTGTCCGATGAAATACCCCATAGTAGAGTCATGGGAAAAATGGTCCCAATGACAGATGGATGACAACCGTTTTGAGGGAATATTAGTCATAGGATGCTAGAATGTGTATATAGCCTCACGAATATGCAAACATTTAAGTGTGGGGTGGTTCGTTAGATTGATAGGTAATGAGATCAACTTAAGTGAACACAATTTTGGGGTGCTTATAGTCATGAATTGACAAAAATAAAAAGGAGAAGTCGGAGTACCATATCATCGACTAATTAGTACCCATGCTAGCAAACTAAGTGTGGGATCGTTCCGACACCCACATAATTTAGTTTGTTAGACCTTATTTAGAACATTACTAACATAGTTTTTGCCTTTTTCCCTCTCTTTTTTAGTTTGTTGTGGACAGGTGCAACCATGGTGTGAACAAATCCAAAGAATGTGGAAGCTAAACGAAAAGAGAAAGTCACCGAAGGCCCAAGCTGAAAAAGGTCCAGGAGTGGCCAAGGTTCAAGCAGGCTCGCTGCGCAGCTAAATATGACTTAAGAAACCAAAGAGGGTGAGATGCAAGTGGGAACACAAATGGGTGAAAGATTATGAGAGGGCATGGTATATAAGTGTCAAGCCCCGTAAGTACCATGACGAGACCCCGGTTGATGAATCGATTTTCAGAGCTCACCATAGTGATATATGGGCGTAGGTTTATGCTTTGGGACTATAATTTATAATTGTTACACCCCGTAAGTTTTGCATTTCACTGTATCGTCAATGGATACCGAAGCTCCGGGGAGGGGTATGACCTTACAGAATGATAATGAAGTTTACAGCTTATTTATGGAGGTACCAGAGTGTTTGGGAGCTAAACGGATTGGAGAAAGTATGTTTCGACGAAATAGGAATCTGGAAAGTTTGACGGTGTAGTTGATGGACAGTTATGAGACTAATGTTGATTTGTTTGAATTAAAAATGGCGAATTTGATATGATTATGGGGATAGACTGGCTTTTCGTGTCTTATGAAATTCTATATAGTTAAAAGGAAGGGATAGATTATCAAGAGACTTTTTCACATGTAGTGAAAATTGTGACAGTAAGGACAATGTTTTCTATTGCAGCATCTCACAAATGTCATATACACCAAATGAATGTGTATAATATTTTTCTACAAGGTGATTTATTTGATGAAATATATATGGATCTGGCAAAGGGATTTACCAGCCAGGGGGAGAAATGATCAATTTGCAGACTGGTCGAATCTTTGTATTGGCTAAACAAAGCACCAAGATAATGGAATGCCAAGTTATCAGAGGCTCTAATCAGTTTTAACTTTAAACAAAGTCAATTTAATCACTCATTGTTCATCAGAAAGACAGACCAAGCGATCACTATCATTTTAGTGTATGTGGATGATATGTTAATCACAAGTGACAATTTTGAATTAATTGAAGAAATAAAAGATTCACAGAAGCAAGCTTTCAAGATGAATGACATTGGTGAACTAAAATACTTCCTTCGCATTGAATTTGCCAGATCAAAACAAGGCATTACAATGAACCAAAGAAAATATGCTCTAAAATTGATTTTTAAAAATGGCTTTGCAGGTGGTGAACCATCAGGCACTCCTATTGACACAATTATGAATCTAACTTCTAAATTATATGATGAATCTCTTGGGAGGAATGAAGTTCAAATTGACGAAGATCTTGTAGCTAATCAGCAGACCAAAGGCTAATTGGTTAACTGCTATATTTAACAGTTACCAGACCTGACATATCTTTTGGATTGCAAACTTTAAGTCAGTTCCTCCAACATTCAAAAAAGTCTCATATGGAGGCAACACTAAGGATTGTAAAATACATCAAACATCAGTCTGGACAAGGACTGTTGTTGTCTAACAATTGCAGAAATATAATCACATCTTATTGTGATGCAGAATGAGTTGCTTGTCCTATAACTAGAAGAAGTCTAAAAAGCAAATTGTGGTCTCAAGAAGTTTTGCAGAACTAACTTCGTAATTACTTGGTTTATTGAAGGAGATAAGAACTGATATTCCTCAACCTGGTACTATCTACAATTATAGCATATCAACAATACAAATTGCAATCAATCCTTTATTTTATGAAAGAACTAAACACACAGAGAATTGACTGTCACTTTGTTAGAGAAATAATTCAACAAGGACTGTTCACAACTTAATATATTCCAACAAATGAACAGCCTGCTGATATATTCATAAAGGGGTTTCCCAGAGTCTAACATGGGTACTTGAAGTTCAAACTAGGGGTTCTTGATATATTTGTACCACCTAATTTGAGGGGAGTGTTAACTAAGCTCAAAATACACTTAGGGGCAAAGTAGTATTTTCAACGGTTCAAGTTAGATAAAACTTAGATAACTTGTTAGTTAGTTGATTAAGCTCATCACCTATTGGTGGATTAGAAGTAACCGACTATACTTAGCTTGTAGTATATATACAACACCTTCATTATAGTGTTGTAAGATTGAGAATTCATTTTATTCTAATAAAAAGAATCTCACTTTACTCTTCTACACATGCTACTCTTTCTTTCTTCTGTTCATATCACTCTTGTGGGTCTATGGATGTATGATCAACTTATTGTAATCTTCATATTACTACACTTACAAAACATATACAACTCAGATATATGGAATGTAAGAGTTATTAAGCCAAAAAAATATAACTAAGTGAAATTTCAATAAGTTTTTCATTACTATTATTTCAATTGTGGACACGCGCGATAACTTGTACTAATAAACTGGATACTTAAGATGCTAAATATATTTTTTATGGTACTATTTCAACAACCACTCTTCTTTACCTTCCGTTTCAAAAAATTTAACTATTTGAACTGATGTTGTATATCTAAATGGAAGATATACATGTTAATCGTCAAACTTAAACATTTATTTATAGAATGCAACTGATAAGGCGATAAGGTTTGTTAATATTATATAATTGATAAGTAGGCTTATTAGTGATGGAGTGTATGTAAATGTACTTAGTAGTAGTTAGGGTTAAGGATGTATATCTACACTGCTACACTAGTTGTATGAATATTGTACATGTAATGCAAGATATGCTTAACTTATTCTCTCCACATTGTATCATAGCAAATTTATAATCGCAAGGCCCTATAATGTCATATAACTAATTGAGGCTCGCTTGAGTATATTGCGGTGTTTAACACGTGTTAATCGCAACACATTACGATATAGGACTTAGCGGAAATGATAAGTGGGCTTAAGTACTTAAAATAAGTAAAATAAAATGTTCTAAGACCTGAATAGGAGCGACGCGTCACATAGCCACATGATGTGAGATAAAGCAAAATAATTTCAGTGTTGGAGCGCTATAGTTGTTTGTCGCACAACACCAGGGGAATATCCTAGTTTAGCTTGGCGCTATGCATGTGCATCACACATCATCTGAGAGAAATTCAAGGTTTGTCTGGTGCGATGCATATGTGATACACAAGGTGTATCCAAGGAAGAATAACAAAAAAGATAAAAGGGATATGGGGAGAGAGAAACTCACATGTTTCTACAATAGTTTTCTTAGCTCTAGAAAAGAAAAACGACCTAGAGCTTCACCTATCCACCCAAGATAAGAACCTAATGAGTACAAGTGTAAAGGAAAATGGGAGCAACAACATTCTTTTTAGTATGTAGAAAATTAAGTGAATTTATATAATGATGAATACAACAACTTCTTGTTATTTCCATAATTAGACGTTCTCAATTAGATCTAAGAAAACGTATAACAACATAATGTTTAGACAAATTTTAAATTAGATAATCATCTTGTTTCTCAAGCAATGAAGCAACAACGTGATATCCATTTAAAGAAAGCAACGTAGAAATTTTCTCAAGAATAACATACGGATTCTGCGTACCGTATCGATCTCGTTGTTCCACTGGTTGCGTTATTGAATTCGGACTTTCTTCGAAATGAAGTAAGATGAAAAAAGAGTAGTTCTTGGCATATAGGATCGAGGCGTAGAGGAGATTGATCACATCAATCAGTAGGAAGTTGACGTCAAAGGTATGTTAAGGCAAATCATTTCTTCTTCTGGCATGTTATAAGTACAAAACGTGAACGTAATATTGTCTTATAAATGATTCTACTCTTAGTAGTTAAGAATGTTTGTGTTATTCATTCCTATGTTCAAAGCATGTCTAAATATGTATCTAAATCCTTATTGAGGTATATGGAAAAGATGCTAGTATTCATAATGTTAATCGGAGGTGAAGCGACATTACATCACTCCGACAAACTTATGGTATCTTATTATCATATCATTCATGCATTATATTCATATACATAACTTGACCTCAAATGAGTTATATACTTTACTATATGTATACATTATATATGTATGGGGCATGGGAAAAGGGAAGGCGTTATATACGCACACCACCTGCAGTTGGTATAAATATACACGATGATGATTATGCCCACAAAGGCCGATATGATATGATGGGATGCCAACAAAGGCTTGATGGAGTTATATACGCATATGTATATGTATGACCGCATTGTGCATGGCATTTAGGCATATTATGGCCCTAAGAGGCATTCTGCACAGACATGGTACTTAGGCATATCATGGCCCTCGGAGGCATTCGGTACAGGTTGGTTGTTTCTAGTCTCATGTTACTTTCAGGTCTCTATTATGCTATTATTCATGCCTGACATACTCGGTACATCAGTCGTACTGACGTCCCTTTTGTCGGGGGACGATGCGTTTCATGTCTGCATGCTCAGGTAAAGAGGGTGACGGTTCACACTAGTAGGTTGCTGGTTCAGCTGATATTGGAGCGCTCTATTTGTTCCAGAGTTGCAGTCTAGTCGTGGTACGATATTTTTGATATGCATAGGGGTATGGCGGGGCCCTGTCCCGACCTTATGATGTCATGTACTTTTTAGAGGCTTGTAGACAGATGTCCTGTGTGTAGTAGTCATTTATGGCCTTATCGGCCTTAGTATGTATATATGCATAGGTTGGGTTCTTCTGTTTGTAAGATTTTACGTAGCTCCTTTTCAGTTTATCATTTCTATGTGTCGGTATTTGGTGACAGACCTTGTGGCCTATGTTTGGTTAGATGTTAAGTAGATGATTAGTGGTACTCGGCAAGTAAGTTCCGGGTGCCCGTCATGAGCCTCCGGTTTGGGTCGTGACATAGTCTTAGGTTCTGGTATTCACATACAAACTTGAATGATAAAGTATTATCAATCACGCTGGCCATTCTATTTAAATCAAATAGTTCAACTGATGATGAGCAGCATGGTGCACTAAGCTTCCGCTATGCACGACATCCGGGGAAGGGCCGGACCACAAGGGTCTATTGTACGCAGTCTTAACTTGGATTTCTGAAGAGGCTGTTTCCACGGCTTGAACTCATGACCTCCTCAACATGCAGTTATTATTGGGTGTCAATCATTTCCCACCCCAAATTTGGGGCATGGCATGTAGGTATAAGATTCGCCAAATTTAGGATATCTTAGGGAGTCCTGGCCATATCTAGTAGAGCCCCAAATATAGGTATGTTGTGAACTATACTTATATCTTGGAAGCTGTAGGACATGTTAGGTAGATTCACTTTATTTCAATCTTACATCGTGTATTAGATCTAACATTTCTAAGTTCTAACTTTTCCTTATTTCTCATTTCAAAATATGATGGTTAAAAGAAGATCAAACTCATCTTCTACTGCTAACAATGTTGGGGTACCAATGACAATCTTCAGGATGCACTATCAGTGGTTCCAATTGTACTGACTGCGCCAACTTCAGGTAGGGGACGCGACATGGGTAGAGATAGGGCTTGTGGGCAGAATGTTAGGGGCAGGGATGCAAACGCCAGAGGTAGCCAAGGTCGCAGAAAGACCACTGGATGGGGAAAGGCCCCAGCCCGACAAGTTGTTGACGAATAGTTAAAGCTTAAACCCCTTCCTAATCTACCTGACCAGGTAAGACAATAGATTGATGATCGAGTTGGTAGAATTTTGGATTTTCTAGAGTAACTAGCCCCTCCAACTGGTGGTCAGGCTGCACTTGTTCATGCTCCAGCGTAGGACCCTTATGATTTTGATGCAAAGGTTAAGAATATTATTTTAATGCCCACCAGTTTAGGGAGTACAACAACTAGCTATCCCTATGAATGTTGCCTAGCCAGTGTAGCTCCCAGTAGGAAGAATCGATTTGCACGCTTTTTGAGACTAAAACCTTCCTACTTTTTTTTTTTTTTTTTTTTTTTTGATAATCCAGGTCTCGGGGTGGCCTTAGTACCCCCATATCGCTAGTACCTGCACAAGTACTGGTACTAGGCTCCTGGAGGTGATGGGACCGGTCCTTCAGCACCCCACCACCAGGTAAATCGCGGGATATAGATAAGACAAATGAGCCAATATTATTTTTATAGGAAATACATGAAATATTTACTTATAAGTTGTCTTAATACTGTGGCCGTTAAATTGATTAGGTTTCGGTTGAAGGTGCAACAAGAGCCTGACTACAGTTTAAAGAAGCATTTAGAGCGAAGTTCTTCCCCAGTAGTCAGATGGATGAACCGCGATGCTAGTTCAAGTAACTCAAACATGGAACCATGTTAGTGGCTAATTACGAGATGGAAGATAAAAGGCTGTTAGAGTTTGTACCCTCTTAACACCAATAGAGAGGGAAAAAGTAAGAAGGTTTATTGAAGTTTTGAATCCCTACATGACAAGGACATGACTTCACGCATGGAGGATAAGACTTATCTCTAGATAGTTGACATAGCTATGCGCAAGAAAGCTTTGACAAAGTGGCCAGGGAAGCTAGAGAGAATAATAAGAAGGCTACGACTACACGTGGTTTTAGTGGGGATCTTAATGGAGGAAAGAAAAAGAATCACCAGCTCAGAGTCAGGCAGTGGTCTATTCATCTTCATACCAACTTCGTTCAGATATAACCAATAGAGTAAGAGTTAGACCCATAAAGGGGACAATTCAGCTAGTCAGGGTCAGACCCAGTTCTCATATCCTACATGCAATAAGAGACATCAGGCAATGCTTTTTTGGCCAGAGAGGATGTTTCAATTTCCACAATCGAAGTCATATTAAAAGATATTGTCTTCATCTTGGACAATCCCTAAGAAAGGATCCAGGTACTCAGGCAGCATCCACAACTACTACCTTAGTTGCGCCTTCTCTATCCCGGACACCTAATGCTCAGGTTGGGTGTCGTGCAGGTAGAGGAAAAACTCAAGGAGGAGGCAGACTAGCTAGACTTTTTGTAGCTCTTGACAAGCAAAATGTAAAGGCAGCTAAAACCATGATCACATGTAATCTCTTAGTTTGTGGTCCTCTTGCTTATGTATGTATCCTTATTTTACTGCTAGGTTTGGGAAATTACAAGAACAGATAGAGAGTTTTTTTGAGGTCTCCACACTCATAAGCCATAAAAGATTGACAAAACATTTAGAGAGTGTCATTAGAATACAGGGTCGGGAAATATTACTATACTTGAACTTGTTGGACATGGTTTACTTGTTGGTTACAAAGGTGCAGGAAACGGAAATTACAAGTAACTGCTAAGTAATAGAAGAACTGAAATTACAATTCAACAACAAACTGAAAATTACACAGAAATTGAAGAATGAACTGGAACTGTTTGTCTATGCTGAGTCGAGTGTTTGCACTCTCGAGTGTTTGCACTCTCGAGTGTTTGCACTCTCGAGTGTTTGCACTCTCGAGTGTTTGCACTCTGTCTTTAAGACAATATTGCCCCGCATGTATCCTTTCTACGTCGTGGACAATTGTCTCCCAAGATAAAACAGCAAGCGAACAAATGAGCAAAGGAAACTCAAGTGTTACCGTGAAGAATTTTGAGTAATGAAATGATGCTGGAAGTTGTAGGAAGACTGAAATCTGTTTCTATTTATGTATTTTCGTGTACAAAGTGTGGCTCAACAATGGTGACAAAGGGGTTCTTAAATAGTTGAAGGAGAGGCTGATGAACTGCCTCCATAAGTGTCATTAGTGGCCAAGTAATGGCAATTATGGAGGTAGTAATTCCTCCAAAATAAATGGTGAAGACGTTTCTGCTCACTGCCCAATTCTGACATCAGAAAAAGCACAACCCACAACACATGGGATACCCCTTGGGGTCCCAAACCCCAAGCCAACTTTGAGTCTTATAAACAAAATAATTCTTTCTTCCTCCATTGATGAGGGAGAATTGATCCCATACCACAGTTTTCAATGCTTCAAACACCTCACTTCGTGGACCAATATCTCTTTCATTTCTCAACGAAATTTGACGATCCTTGGCCCTACGGTTATCTACGTACTTAGTAGATCATGCACGTGTGAATAACCGGATTCTCCAACATGCGTAACACTAGTGTTTAAGCCATTAAAGTTGGTCAGAGGCAACTCCCGCCAAAGGCAAATTTCCAACAATCCCCTCTTGAAAGAGATTTTGGCGCACTCACATGGTGCCGTTTTCATTTCCAGCAATATTTCAGCGGACCGATGTTGCATAAGGAAAGGTAGCTTCAGCTTTGAACCTTCCATAGTTAAATACCATCGGACTTACTTACTGCGCGGTGAACGTGATGTCTTGAACCGTCAGTGTTTAGTGTAAGCCAAGTCAATAGTACCAACACAACAAATTCCCTTACTCTCTTCTTCGTAATGTTTTGTCCATTGTGGCCATGGACAACTTCTTAGATTCTTAAGTGCGTTCATTTGAGGCGGCCCATCCTCGCACTTAAATAGGTGGTCTCCTACAAGGTATCCTGCTATACCACGCTTCACAAGTGTTAGGAACCATTAAAAGTTTCCCAAAACCTAACCTCACTGTTAAGGATCATTAAAGGTTTTGAAAACTTAACCTTTACCCATACAACAGATAACACTTAACGTCTATCGCGGGAACGGCTTTGGATTTGGTGTTTCTTTACAGAAGTCACTATCCGAAGTGCTCATGCTTCCACTGAAGCGATCAATTGAACCTTTACAACTTAGTTTTCTCATTGAACTGAATTACTGGGATCTCCAGTTAGTAAGGTTGGGTTACCACTGTATTGGTCCTTATATTTTGGGTTTTAAGCCCATTCCCCTAGACAGGCAAGCCATCTGATCCTTGGGTAAGCCCTTTGTCAGCGGGTCTGCTATATTATCCTTTGACTTAATGTAATCAATGGATATTATACCCGTGGTGATCAGTTGCCTAACGGTCTTATGCCTCCATCGAATATGACGAGACTTGCCGTTGTACATAGCATTCTGTGCCCTTCCTAGAGCCGACTGACTGTCGCAGTGGATCATTACCGAAGGTATGGGTTTGTTCCAACACGGAACATCCTCTAAGAAGTCATGAAGCCACTCAGTTTCTTCTCCTGCTTTGTCTAAAGCGATAAACTCTGATTCCATCGTGGATCGGGCGATGCAAGTTTGCTTAGAGGATTTACAAGACACAGCCCCACCACCAATTGTAAATACAACCCTTTGGTGGACTTGGTGTTCTCTATATCGGATATCCGGTTTGCATCACTGTACCCCTCTAGTACAACTGGATATCTCGAATAGTGTAACCCGAAAGTTAAAGTGTATTTCAGGTATTGTAATACCCGATTCAACGCCTTCTAGTGATTATCACTCAGATTACGGGTGAACATTGCCAACTTATTGACGCATAAGAAATATAAGGTCGGGTGCAGTTTGTTATATGCATCAAACTACCGATCACCTGTGTATATCGCTCCTGGTATACAGGTGCACCAAGATTTTTATCAAGCTTTTGATTTGTATCCATTGGTGACTTTATCGGTGAACTGTCTAACATCTCAAACTTTCTCAAAACATCCTCGATGTAGTGAGACTGAGATAAGACCAGTCCGTCAGACGTCTTAGAGATTTTAATCCCTAAGATGACATCTGCGATACCCATATCCTTCATGTCAAAGCATTATTTCAACATGTTCTTAGTCTCTAGGATTACCCTAGGACTGCTTCCTGTGATCAATATGTCGTCTACATACATGCATATCATAACAAATGAGTCAGATTTACCTTTCGTGTAGACACATTTATCACACTCATTAATGGCAAAACCCTTCGATAGTAGAGTACTATCAAATTTTTTGTGCCATTGCTTCGGGGCTTGTTTCAGCCCGTACAGAGATTTGACAAGCCGACAGACTTTCTTCTCTTGCCCTTGAACCACATACCCCTCGGGTTGGTCCATATAAATTTCTTCTTCCAAATCACCATTTAGGAAGGCTGTCTTGACATCCATTTGATGTATCTCAATGTCACACAAAGCTGCGATCGCAATTAATACCCGTATGGATGTCATCCGGGATACCGGGGAGTATGTGTCAAAGTAGTCAAAACCTTCTGTCTGCCGATATCCCTTGACTACCAACCTGATATTGTACTTATCTATAAACCCATCTGCTTTGTATTTCCGTTTGAGTATCCATTTACAACCCAACGGTTTATTTTCCGGAGGAAGATCAACTAACTCCCAAGTATGGTTATGCAAAATGGAGCCTATTTCACTTTCAATAGCTTCTTTCCAGAGCGGTGCTTCTGGAGTTAACAACGCCTTAGCAATTGTCCTTGGTTCATCATTAACCATATAAGCTACAAAGTCAGGACCAAAGGATTTATCCTTCCTGGCCCTTTTACTTCGCCTTAGATCCATCTCTAGAGTCTCCAAGTTCTGAGAATCTGGAACACTAGATTCCGGATGTTCAGCCACCTCGAGATCCGCTAGATCTGTATCATCTAGATCCGGGCTGTCGACGACTCCCGGTTCTTGAGAGCTTTGTGCATAACTTCGTTTGTGAGAGGTTATGTCTTTTTCCTTTCTAGGAAAGGTGCCTTCAAAGAATAGAGCATTCCTTGATTCCATGATTGTACCTTGGTGGATATCTGGAATATCTGACTTATGCACTAAGAAGTGATAAGCACTACCGTTATTTGCATATCCGATGAATATGCAATCTACAGTCTTAGGCCCAATCTTGACCTGCTTTGGCTTGGGTACTTCAACATTTGCCAAACAACCCCACACCTTAAAATATTTGTAGGTGGGTTTCTTTCCCTTCCATGATTCATATGGATTTTGGTCCTTACCCTTATGTGAGACTCTGTTAAGAATCGTATTAGCGGTAAGGATGGCTTCTCCCCATATTTTTTAGGGAAGAACGGAATTGATGAGCAAGGCATTCATCATTTCCTTCAATGTGCGGTTCTTACGTTCCGTCACACCGTTCGATTGAGGTGAGTATGGAGCCGTCGTTTGATGAACAATGCGTTCTTGGGTACAATATTCCTCAAATGGCGCTACGTATTCTCCCCCTCTATCGCTACGAATGGATTTAATCCGTAGGCTTAGTTGGTTTTCAACTTCTGCTTTGTAACGTCGGAACGCTTCAAATGCTTCATCCTTACTTTTCAACAAGTAAAGGTAACAATACCTTGTGCTATCATCAATGAATATCACAAAGTACTCATTCCCCCCTCTAGTTTGTGTGAACTTCAAATAACATATATCTGTGTGAATAAGTTCTAGAGGAGCGGTATTCCTTTCGACGGATCGAAAAGGAAGTTTGGTGAGTATTGCCTCTACGCACACCTCACACTTATGTTGAGGGTTTACGTCGATAGACGGCAACAACTCCATCTTTACCAGCCTTTGGATAAACTTGTAGTTAACGTGTCCTAATCTATGATGCCATAAATTAAAAGACTCAAGAAAATAAGAAGAAGGTTCAACTTTATTACTTGGATGCATTACAGACATGACATTCACTTTGAAGAGGCCTTCACAGGTGAAACCTCTCCCTACAAATGTGTCATTCTTAGTGAGTACAAACTTATTGGATTCAAACACTAGCCTAAAACCAGCATTAACCAATAAAGGTCCAGAAATTAAATTTCTTCTAATCTATGGGACGTACATCACTTCCTTCAGAGTGAGATCCTTACCGAAAGTCATCTTCATGACCACCTTTCCTACCCCCAGCACGTCGGACGAAGCGTTGTTGCCCATGAACAACTTCTTGTCGGTGACTGATGTGTACGTGGAGAAGGTATCTCTGTTGGAACAGATGTGTCTGGTAGCACCTGTGTCCATCCACCACTGCATCGAATTCTCAACCAGGTTGGCTTCTAGCACCACTGCAGAGAATTTCTCAATCATGTCATCCAGGAGCGTGTCCTTGACGACGTTAGCGTGCGCCTTGCCTTTAGACTTGGCTTTCTGTTGTTGCTCAGTCTTGAGCTTGCGGCATTCCTTGATCCTATGACCAGGTTTCTCACAGTAGTGATAGTTACCTCTGAACATCTCCACTGCGTGGGCCTTGCCTTCGTTCTGGAACTTCCGCTTCTTGCTTGAGTTCCCTTTGGCCTCAGCTAGATTTGTCTTTTCCTCAGCAGGTTGTCTACCCCTAGGCAAGGTCTTCTTATTATCTTCCTGGATTTGGAGTTTGATAATAAGCTCTTCAAAGGTCATCTCCTTTGTCTTGAGTTCTAAGTAACTCATTCCACGAAGGAGGTAACTTTTCAATCAGCGATGCAACCAAAAATTGATCATTTGGTTTCATTCCTTCCAAATCCAGGTGATATAAAATCATTTGGAATTCCTGGACTTGGGACATCACTGTCTTAGTCTCCACCATTTGGAATTTTAGAAATTTCCCAACGATGAACTTCTTAGTACCCGCATCTTGTGCATTGTACTTCTTTTGCAGTTTTTCCCACAGCTCTTTGGCAGTGCCAATGGTGCAATAGACCGTGTAGAGAGGGTCTATCAAGCAGTTCAGTATGTAATTCTTACACATGAAATCGCTATGATTCCGCGCATCAAGAACCATCTTCATGCCGTTAACGACATGGATACCGAGGCCCCCTTCACCCGTTTCATTAGGCGAAGAGTCCATTTCATCTCCAGCTTGTGGAGGATCTTCCGTTAGGAACCGGGCCATGCCCATAACAGTTAAGTAGAATAGCATCTTTTGCTGCTATCTCTTAAATTCTGATCTCATGAATTTTTCAGGGCGATCATGGTGGTGGGAGGCAGAAGGTGGAGCAGTAGCAGTCGGGAAGGCAGCGAAGTTGCTGCTTTAAACAGTAGCGGAAGCAGCAGTGAAGGCAGCAGAGTTGCTGCCTTGGCCAGTAGCAGCAGTAGCGATGAAGGTAACATTGTTGCCTTGAGAGGCAGCAGCAGTAGCAGCAGCATCAGTCATGTTTCCAGCCATGTTGCAGCAGTTACAGTAAGCTGATATTGTCTTAAATTTGTTGGTTACAAAGGTGCAGGAAATGGAAATTACAAGTAACTGCTAAGTAATAGAAGAACTGAAATTATAATTCAACAACAAACTGAAAATTACACAGAAATTGAAGAATGAACTGGAACTGTTTGTGTATGCTGAGTCGAGTGTTTACACTCTGTCTTTAAGACAATATTGCCCCGTATGTATCCTTTCTACGTCGTGGACAATTGTCTCCCAAGATAAAACAGCAAGCGAACAAATGAGCAAAGGAAACTCAAGTGTTACCGTGAAGAATTTTGAGTAATGAAATGATGCTGGAAGTTGTAGGAAGACTGAAATCTGTTTCTGTTTATGTATTTTAGTGTACAAAGTGCGGCTCAACAATGGTGACAAAGGGGTTCTTAAATAGTTGAAGGAGAGGCTGATGAACTGCCTCCATAAGTGCCATTACTGGCCAAGTAATGGCTATTATGGAGATAGTAATTCCTCCAAAATAAATGGTGAAGACGTTTCTGCTCACTGCCCAATTCTAACATCAGAAGAAGCACAGCCCACAACCCACGACCCACGACCCGTTACCCGTGAACCCGAGAACCCGAGAACCCGGAACCCAGACCGGATGGGACGGGCGAGCGGCGGCGCGCGTGTGGGCTTTCCTCGAACCGAAGCACATCTAGGTCCTCCCTCCTTTAAACACATGGGATACCCCTTGGGGTACCAAACCCTAAGCCAACTTTGAGTCTTATAAACAAAACAATTCTTTCTTCCTCCACCGATGAGGGAGAATTGATCCCATACCACACTTTTCCATGCTTCAAACACCTCATTTCGTGGACCAATATCTCTTTCATTTCTCAACAAAATTTGACGATCCTTGGCCCTACGGTTATCTACGTACTTAGTAGATCATGCACGTGTGAAGAACCGGATTCTCCAACATGCGTAACACTAGTGTTTAAGTCGTTAAATTTGGTCGGACGCAACTCCCGCCAAGGGCAAATTTCCAACATTACTTTGATGTCATAGACGACATGTACCAGTTATCTTTCTGTTATGCTATGTTTACTGCCATGCAAAAATAGTAAATTTTCTTTCATCGAGGAAGATTTAGTCATAGTTAGAGGTGAATGTGTATGCCTATGGGTAGGTTTATTTCTTGCTTGAGGCTAGATTATTAGTAAGCTAGGAGTGTTTGTGTATCTAGCACATGTGTGGGATATAAACGTGGACTCTCCAACACTGGAATAAGTACCTGTAGCAAACTAGTGTTTCCAAATGACCTTCTAGGGATACAACTTGACAGAGACATTGAGTTCGGCATAGACACGTAGCCAAGGACTCAACCATCTCAATTCCTCGCTATAAAATGGAACCAATAGAGCTAAATGAACATAAGAGGTTGTTGCAATATCTCTTAGATAAGGGCTTCATAAGTCCAAGTGTTTTACGACGGGGTGTTCTAGTATTGTTTGTAAAGAAAGGGATGGATCCTTACGGATGTGTGTATATAATATCACCAGCTGAATAAGGTCATTGTTAAGAATAAGTATCCATTTTCCCAGATAGATGACTCATTCGATCAGTTACATGGTGCTAAATACTTATCTTGAATAGACATGAGATCAAGATACCTCAGTTAAAAATTAGAGACGTAAACATCCCAAAAATGGTCTTTAGGACTCGCTTTGTCCATATTGGACGGTCGTTAGGGGCAAGGGTTAATTTTTGGACCTTACGTCAGAGGTTTTTTTTGTTTGTTTAGATAGTATAAATAAGGACAAATTTTAACTTTTACATATAGTAAAAGGATAAATTTGACAACCATGAACAATCAATTCAGATATTCACGACCAAGAAATAATGGATTCTCTTTCGGATAGGAAGGCTGGAATGTCAACAGGCGTCTATTATTGAATTAAAAAAAGTTTAAATTTAACATTTTTTATTTATATTTATATGTGTGTGAGAAAGAGAAGAACACATGAAATCATCAACGGAGCTCTAACATAAAATAGGTGAATTCCACATGTTATTTAAGAAATAACTGACCAGTTTTACCCCTCAATTATTTGACTATGGTTAGAAATTACACTTAGAGCTCCATTAATGAGACATTTTCCTAAAGCTTGGTAATATTGAACAAGAAGTCTAATAAAGGACAAATAATATATGAGCAAATTTGACTCTTTTTAAAAAAATGAATGAATAAGAGACAAAAAAAAAATTACAAAGAGCGAGAAACAAAAGGGAAAGAAAACTATTTATACTTAATTTTATACTAAACTATTAAATTATCACTTAATTATAATAAATTAATGTGATTTAGTATAAACACGCGATCTTGATAATTAGGAAGACTCTATGTGTGTGGGGCGGGGGGGGGGGGGGTTGCGAGAGAGATAGGACAGCACGCTCTCGTGTTGTTTCGACTTGTTCATATGAAAAATAAATAAACCATGAAGAAAGCCTTCTCTTTCGAAGTTATATGTCTCCATTTGTGCCTATTAATTTTAGGTTCCAATTTGACTTTGGCAATCATTTACGTATTTAATTTAATTTTTTGGTTAATAAATTAATTTTAAGGTTGCGGCAGCAACATGTAAACACATGAGACCCCATTATTGAGCATTATTTTTTGGAAAATAACACCGTCAATACGTCATCCTATTGTAATTTAAATCAATTATAACACTTTTCATGGTTTTTATTTACTGTATTATTTCCCATAAACTATGAAATTAATTCTTCAATTCGGACATCATAAATGACAACATGGGTTGATCCACTTTAATTTGTTATTTTTTTTATGAGTCAAGCAGGTAGCATAATAGAGGTATTATGTGGAGGTCAACCATAAGTGGATAACTGGACATACATAATTAGCAGCTAATTGGCATCTACAATGACTTCATATGGTTGAAATTCTATTGATATTTGAGATCAATCCTCCCCACCCCACACCAAATAAAATAAAACTGAAAATTAGAAAAAACAAATTGTAAATCGCTTTCCAAATAATAAAAAATAAAAACTATTAAAATGACTTAATTTAAGAGATGGTGACATAATGAAGTTAAGTGTCCCTTCTCGACGAAATAAAAAAACAACATTATTTCAAGGTATAATAAGCTACTCCCTCTGTCCATGTTTACTCGTGCTTGTTTTACTTGATATATCCCTTAAAAGAAATAATAAAATGGTAATTTTACTATATCATTCCTAATTATATAAGTAATTTAAATTTTGGGAAATGAATTAGAAATGATTAATACTTAATATATAATAAGGGTAAAATAGGTATAAAATGGTAAATTAGTTCTTAATTTTCAAATTTAATAAATAAAATTAAATATCTATTTTTAGTATAGCGGACAAGTAAAAGTGGACGGAGGAAGTAGGTAATAACTTAAAAAGTAAGGAGGTTTCTTCAAAAAAAGAATGTTAAACGAGAGATGGTGTATGTCACTAAAATTTACTTTTCAAGCAAGTTTTTCAAACGTTCTTTTGCTATTTTTATATACTAGTCTCTATCTGCTATGCTCTGCACGAATATTCCACGACAATTATTGTAAAACTTATGTTAAAATGATAAATTTTTACTTGTCTGTATTCAACTAATATCTTATAATTGGATATTAGTCGAACCATTATAGTAGAAAGACAAAATAATTTTCCTTAGGGATTCCTTTCATTATTCACAATATATATAGTTGTACAAATGTTGATTCCTAATATGGTACGAATCCTAACTTACCTTACAAAGGTTGATTCCTAATATAATTAGAATCCTAAGTTACCTTAAATATACATCTATCATAATTACAAAATATACAGAGAATATTCGCTAATACTCCCCTCGGACGGAGCGGGAGGAGGCCGAATGCTAAAATTTGGATCGGAAGTCGGTGAAGAGCTGTCACGGTAGTCCCTTTGTGAAGATGTACGCATGCGATAAGAGGAAGGCACGTGTAATATTTTGACACGACCACGGGCAACCTTCTCTCGCACAAAGTGGATATCCATCTCAATATGCTTAGTCCGCTGATGTTGGACCGGATTATGAGACACATAGATGGCAGATATGTTGTCACAATAGAATATAGACGCCTTGCGGAGTGGACACTGGAGTTCCAAAAGAAGATTTCGGAGCCAACAGATCTCAGCAACTACGTTAGCAACATCGCGATATTCTGCTTCAGCACTCGAACGGGAAATGTGGCCTGCCGCTTGGCGGACCATGAGATAAGATTATCCCCAAGAAATACACAGTACCCTGAGGTGGAGCGACGTGTGTCGGGGCATCCTGCCCAATCTGCATCCGTGTAGGCAAGTAGCTTGTTTGGGGCAGAGGGGTATAGATGTAAGCCGAAGTCTAGTGTGCCCTTAACGTATCTGATAATACGTTTGAGGGCAGAAAAATGGGACTCTCGGGGGTCATGCATGAACATACACACCTGCTGAACGGCATATGCAATATCAAGCTTAGTGAATGTAAGATACTGAAGAGCACCTGCTAGACTCCGATATAGAGTGGGATCAGAACCTGGCGCACCGTCATTGGCACTAAGCTTGGATTTTGAGTCCATCGGAGTTGCATAATTTTACAATTTGCCATCTTGGCCCTGTACACTATCTCTTCGGCATACTTACGCTAACACAGGAACATAATGGCTGCAGATCTGGTCACCGATATACCTAAAAAATAACTTAGCTTGCCCAAGTCAGTCATAGCAAATTCAGTTTTGAGTAGACCAATGATTTCATTCTTCAACCCGTCAGATGAGGCAGTAAGAACAATGTCATCGATATATAATAGCAAATATGCAGTGCTGCTACCTCGGTGAAAAGTGAAGAGAGAGGTATCACACCTGCTACATACAAAAGCAATCTGCAGAAGATACCTGGAGAACCAATCATACCAAGTGCGGGGTGTCTGTTTCAATCCATACAATGACTTCCTGAGACGACACACAAACTGCAGAGCTGCCGGATGAACAAAGCCAGGAGGCTGATGCATGTACACAGTCTCTTTCAAATCCCCATGAAGAAACACATTCTTGATATCAAGCTGATGAATCGGCCAATGCATGCCCATAGCAATACTAAGAACAATCCGAATAGTGGCCGGTTTAACAACCGGACTGAATGTCTCACCACAATCAATACCCTCCTGCTAATTAGTGCCATTTGCAACTAGTCTTGTCTTATACCTTTCTAAGTCACCACTGTCTCTCAACTTATGACGAAATAGCCACATACACCGGATAATATTCACACCAGCTGGTCTAGGTACCAAATCCCAAGTGTTCTGCTTGGTTAAAGCGTTAAACTCCTCGCACATGGCCGCATTCCAATTAGGGTCCAGTTTTGCTAGTTTTGGATTCTTTGGAATGGGTGATAAGGTTTATGTGGATAGATTAAAGTGAACCTTGGGTTTGAAGATCTCGTTTTGTGCACGAGTCTTCATACGGTGAGAGGGCAGCAGTGGGAGGTCGGGGCGGTTCTTGGACCGGGAGGCGAGCAGGGCCGGAGTTCTGTGGGACCGATGGGCGATAGTGTTCTACGAGAGGCGGGGAGACTCGGACCGGTTGCTTTGGACTAGAGGCAGTGTGGGTGGTGCAGTGGACTCGACAGGGTGCAACAGGGGTGGTGCTTGGGACCGAGAGCAGGGAGCTGGACTGGGTGGCAACATTGCTGCTGGAGGGTCAGACGACACTGCTGAAGACAGCAGTGGTGTTATCGCCTGAGAGCAGTTAGTTGGAGGCAGCAGTGGTGTCGGAATAGTGGGCTGCTGTTGGTATAGATTTTGGATGACCGGGGACAAACTTGGTTCATCGAGAAAGGAGTAATCGGTGGTCTGAAATTTCTGGAGATTGGAAAAAGTAAAGGTTGTCTCGTCAAAGGTGACGTGACGGGAGACGATGATTTTGCGAGTAGCAATGTCATAGCACAAGTAGCCCTGATGATTAGGAGATAGACCAAGGAAGACACATGGCAGAGTGCGAGGGGCAAGTTTGTGAGGTGCAGTGGAGGTTATGTTGGGGTAGCGTAAGCATCCAAAAATACGTAGGTGATCATATGATGGTATCCTACCGTATAAGATTTCGGTAGGGGTCTTGTTTTGGAGTGTGCTAGTTGGTAAAATATTAAGAAGGAATTCTACCATTTTGACAGCATAGACCCAGAAGGGCGGTGGTAGACATGCATGAAACAGAAGTGTGCGAACCATGTTATTGATGGTACGTATAATTCATTCAGCCTTTCCGTTTTGGGAAGAAGTATAAGGACAAGAAAAACGGAAAACCATGCCTTGTTTAGAACATAAATTGTGAAATGTTGAGTTATTAAATTCACGTCCATTATCACATTGGAATGATTTGATAGATTTCTCAAATTGTGTTTTAATAAATTTTTGAAACGCGAGGAATTTTGCAAAAACTTCAGATTTGAATTTCAGTGGGTAAATCCAGACAAAGTGTGAAAAATCATCCAAGAATACTAGATAAAATTTATGATCCAAAGAGCTAACAATTGGAGATGTCCACAAATCAGCATGAACAATGTCAAAGGGAGAAAAAGTAACACTGTTTGATGACATAAATGGAAAATGAGTATGTTTGCCTAGTGGACGAGAAAAACAGTGTTGGGCAATTTTTCCATTATTACATTGAATACGCTTAGAAGTTCTAAGAAAAGTAAAAACTGGATCTCCGGGGTGTCCGAGTCTGTTGTGCCAAGTTGACGGAGAGATCGCCGCAAGGGATAGAGGTGCTTGCGATCTGACAGCGGAAGATTGAGTGAATGTGTAGAGATCTCCCACACTATTGCAGCGTGTAAGAATTTTCCCCGTATTAAGTTCCTTCACAGAAAAACCAAAAGGGTCAAATTTGACAGACACATAATGATTGCTAGTGAATTTTCTAACGGAGATTAAGTTTTTAATTATGTTAGGTGTGTATAGGACGTGGTTTAGGGAGAAAGGTGGGTGTGGATGTTTGGTGTGTGTGTTACCGTAACCTTCAATTGGAATGCGATGACCATTGCCGACAGTAATAAATTGAGGACACTTTAATCGATGTAGTTGAGATAGGTTACCTGACGACTGGGTCAGGTGAGATGTGGCTCTGGTGTCCATGTATCAGTTTTCATCTGGTTGTTGAAGGTTCACGGTGGTGTAGGCTTGGCCCAAATCAGTCGGGGCCAAGCCAATGGCTTTGTCTTCGCTTCGCTTGTTGGTTGGGCCACCGCTTGGGTGCGGACCTGCGGCCGAGTGGGCTGCGCGCTGCTTGCTGGTTGGCTCGCCTAGTGGCTAGGGCGGGGCCCAAGAGGCCAGTCGACCACGGTTGCTGGAATTGGGCCCCGACATTCTGGTACGGGCATGCAGGCGAGGCCCAGTTCTGCTGGTTGGGCCACTGCTGTTGGTGGTTGTACCCCTGTTGCTGGTTGCGTTGGCCCTTTCCGCGGCCCTTGCCTTTGTTGTTGCGACCTCTGCTGCCACGACCTCCGCCACTGGCTTTCTGCTGCTGCTGCTGGTTGCTGTTGGCCGCAGGTGTTGTCATCCTGTCAACGGCTAACGCCTTTTGATTATGTTCCTCTTGTTTAGCACGTCTAGTTTCTTCCAACAATAGTTGTGAACGTGCCTTGTTGAAACTTGAGAGAGGGTCGGCTTGTTGAATTATTGTTGCGAGTGTGTCATATTCACCTTTCGGTAAATCCGTAACAAGTTGAAGCACCATCTTGGTTTCTGAAACAGAAGTTCCGACGTTGGATAGTTGATCGGTGATGAGTTTCAGTTGCTTACAATATTCAGACATGTTGTTAAAATTCTTGAGGCGGGTATTGTTGAATTGCTCTTCTAAATACACGGCCCAAGTATTTTTATTATCCTGAAAGATTTCTTCTAGCCGGACCCAAAGTTCACGTGCCGTAGCACCTGTTTTCATGATAGTGCACAATAGGTCTTTGGAGATGGTGCCATAGATCCATTGTTTGACGATGGCGTCAAGACGACGCCAGATTGAGTCTGTAACATCGGTGGGACGAGGAACAGATTCGTCAATATGATCGAGCACGTTGTATGCACATGCATGAATGTAGAATAGTTCCATCCACATGGAATATTGACAGTCTTCTTGATCAAGAATTATAGGGATAAAATTCTTGATGTTGTTAACGGCGAATGCCGAATGAAAAGAAGATACTGAACGTTGAGAGGGGTTGTCAAGTGTGCCAATGGATGAACCGGAATTTGTAGGGGAAGGCATAGTGGCTGCCTTGAAGCTGTTTCAGCCGAGGGAAAAACCAGAAAAAAATAAACAAAAAACTGCTGTTTTTGGCCGAGAAAGTGGGGATTGGCCGAGAGTTTTCTGGTTTGGCCGAGAGAGGGAGGGAGAGAGAAGAAGAGTAGGGTTTAGGTTTTAGGCTCTTAATACCATGAAAGACAGAATAATTTCCCTTAGGGATTCCTTTCATTATTCACAATATATATAGTTGTACAAATGTTGATTCCTAATATGGTACGAATCCTAACTTACCTTACAAAGGTTGATTCCTAATATAATTAGAATCCTAAGTTACCTTAAATATACATCTATCATAATTACAAAATATACAGAGAATATTCGCTAGTAATAGTTATATTCTTTTTTAATAGTTATTTTATATTCTTTTTACCAAACAATATTGTTTTTATGCGCAACGTTCTTTTGTATGTATTTATCTATTCCATTATAAATTATAATTGTAGCATAATATTATTATTAAATATCTTAACCTTTTTTTCCATGAGAATTAATATACTTAGAAGTTAATCGTACATGCCAATGGCAAGATATTTCATATACTTAATTTTTTTGTTTTAGCATTTATTTATTTTACAAAAAAATTAAGTTGATATCTATAAGTAAGAAATAATATTCTTAAAAAAAATGAACCCTCTCTTTTACGTTTAAAGCCGTTACATTAATTGGGAGCATGACTTCTATACCAATTAGGATTTAATTATATCCCAAAGTGAAGCAACTTTTGGAAGCTATTGGTTTCCTATTTCTTTGAATAACCCATCATGGATTGGATTTTTACTTTGAAGTGATCTATAGTTTGATTTATAAAACGCTTGGACCCTACAACAATTAAAACAATTTTATGTTTTTGTTCATTAATAGGACAAAAGGCAGCCCAATGCACTAAGCTCCCACTATGTGCGGGGTCCGAGAAAGGGCCGGACCACAAGGGTCAATTGTACGCAGCCTTACCTTGCATTTCTGCAAGTGACTGTTTCCACGGTTTGAACCCGCGACTTCCTTGTCACATGGCAGCAACTTTACCAGTTATTCCAAGACTCCACTTCTTTTTGTTCATTAATATTGAAGAGATAATGTAAATATAGAGGGTATAAAAGTCGTTCAATGTTTGAAGGATATTTTGGTCAACCAACATTTATGTTTATGCTTTTAAAATAATATAGATAGATTAAAAACCAAAAAAAAAGTGACTTAATTTTTTGGCCGACAAATTATTATATTGCTACGAATAAGAAATCATTCTTTACTGTCTAATGTTTTAAATTGATAGAAAATTTCTACCATTAGAATTCAAAGTGTCAAATCAATTTAACTTCAGAATTTGAATACTAATTCTATCCAAAAGTAAAAGTGTTAGTTGTTGTTACAATATTAGAAGCAGAAGGATTACACTATTAAAAGGGATAGCACATACAACCAAAAATCCGTAGATGATCATAAGAGGGGATTCTGTGGTAGAGGATTTCGGTAAGGATCATATTGTGAAGAGTGCTAGTAGGGAGAATATTTAGAGTGTATTCTGACATTTTAGCAGCATAGACCCAGAAGGGTGGAGGGAGGGAGGCATGAATCAATAGGGTGCGAATCATATTGTTAATGGTGCGGATGATTCTTTCAGCTTTACCGTTTTGTGGTGAGGTGTGAGGGCAGGAGAAGCGAAAGATCATGCCATTATTGGTACAAAAGCGGTGAAACATAGAGTTATTGAATTCACAACCATTATCGCACTGAAATGATTTTATGCCTTTTCCAAATTGTGTTTGAATGAACTTGCGAAACTCAAAAAATTTGACAAGCACTTCCGATTTAAAATTAAGAGGGTATAACCAAACATAGTGTGAAAAATCATCAAGCAACACAAGATAGTATTTATGACCGAGAGAACTAGAGATATGAGATGTCCATAAATCGGCATGTATGATATCAAAAGGAGCAAATGTAACACTAGTAGATGATTTAAACGGAAGACGAATATGTTTGCCTAAAGAGCAAGAAACACAATTTTGGGCAAGTTTCCCATTACAAGCAATGAAATTGTTGCCTCTAAGAAAATTAAAAGCGGGACTCTGGATGACCAAGCCTATTATGCCAAGTTGAAGAAGAAATGTACCGCTAGAGTGACGGGAGAGCAAGATCTGGCAGCGGAGGTGGAAGTGAATGGATAGAGATCCCCCGTGCTATTGCATCTCGTAAGAGGTGTCCCCGTATGAAGATCTTTCACAGTAAAACCAAAAGGGTCAAAATCCACGAAGACAGAATTATTACGAGTAAATTGGCGGACAGATATGAGGTTCTTAATCATGTGTGGGGCATATAGGGTGTTTTTGAGGGAGAAGGGTGGATGAGGAGGTTGTGTGTATGAGGTACCATAACCCTTAACTGGAATGCATTGTCCACTACCAACTGTAACATATTGAGGATGCTTTAAACGAAACAGTTTAGGAATAGTACCTGCAGACTGGGTGACGTGAGATGTGGCGCCTGAGTCCATGTACCAAGTATTGTCAGGCTGTTGCATAGAGAGGGTGTTGAACGCCTGACCCAACTCAGTGGGTGTCATGCCGGAGGAGGGCTGCTGGACCTGACCTTGCATGAAGTGGGCCTGCTATGGGGCTGGAGCGGGGCCTAACAAACCGGGGTAAGAATATGGATTGTATGGCTGCCGGCATCTTGGAATGGACTTGGCGCCGCGGCTCGAATCGGGGCGCGCGCGCGCCTGTAGACGAACTGCTGAGGAGCCGCGGCCCAGTTGTTCTGCGATCTCTGCTGCTGTTGCTGCTGTTGGTTCTGTTGACCGCGACCCTTGCCACGACCACAACCTCCTCTACCGCCGCGGCCTTTTCCACCCTTGCCGCCGCGGCCCTGTTGCTGTTGGGAGTTGTCTGGTGGCGTCTGATCTTGGGGTTGCGTGTCGACAGCTAACACCTGTTGGGCGTGCTCATCCTGCTTAGCACGACGGGTTTCTTCGAGCAACAATTGTGAGCGAGCTTTGTTAAAACTCGGTAGCAGATCTGCCTGTTGAATAATGGTGGCCAAAGTATCATATTCGCCCTTAGTAAGGCCAGAAATCATTTGTAGCACCATTTTATCGTTAGTGACAGGCGTGCCGATGTTGGAGAGTTGATCCGCTAGAAGTTTAAGTTGCTTGCAGTACTCAGAGACATTGGAGAAGTTTTCAAGACGTGTTTTGTTGAACTGTTCTTCCAAATACACGGCACGAGTGTGCTTGTTGTCCTGAAAAATTTCCTCCAAACGATTCCACAAGTCAAGGGCTGTGGAGTCAGATTTCATGATAGTAAGGAGCAAATCCTGAGAGATACTACCATATATCCATTGTTTGACGCCGGCGTCGAAACGATGCCAGATATAATCATCAACCTCCGTAGGGCGCGGAATAGTGTCATCAATATGGTCAAGCACGTTATAGAGACATGCATGATTGCGAAAAAGTTCAACCCAGGGAGAATACTGGTTGTTTTCTTGATCAAGAATAATGGGAATATGGTTCTTGATGTTGGAAATAGTAAGGGCGGGATGAAATGGGGGTGATGACTTTGTGGTGGGATTTGTAGAGGTAGAGGCGTCAGAAAGTGTGGAAGAATCAGGGATAGCCATTTAGAGAAGAGAAGAAAGGAAGAACAAAACCCAAAAAACAAGAAGAAAATCCGGGAGGGCCGCGGCGTAGGAGAGGCAGCCGGCGGGTGTGGAAGAGAAAGATTTTTAGGGTTTTGTTTATTTGGCTCTTGATACCATGTTAGATGATATTAATCTCCCTTGGGGAGTCTTTCATTAATATCAAGGTATATATAGAGTACAATATTCATCCCTTAAACAATAGGAATCCTAAGCCTATACAAAAGAGGAATCATAGTCTTACCATAATTATATTTACACAATATATGAAAATATTCTAATTATGGGTAGGAAATATATTGTTTCCTATATTTACACGTTTACACAAAAGTAAAAGTGTTAGTTGTTGTTACAATATTAGAAGGAGAAGGATTAGTAGTAGGAACGGCTGATTGTATTGGTAGTTTAATAGAATTAGGATCATTAGTAATTCAATGTTCCATTCTTGAGTTATTTATAATTATATTCTTAAATTATACAAATATGTAAGATAATAAAGGCCGTTCAACATGTGAAGGATATTTTGTCAACCAATAATTATATTCATGCTTTTAAAATAATATAGATAGATAAATATAGATATAGATATAGATATAGATAGATATATAGTAGGAAATAATTCTTCTCATAATAGGTAGAGATAGTTCAACTTGTGATGTGGGACGTCATCTTTCTCGTGTGGTGACAATTAATCATTGGCCAATATCAAAGTCAAATTTTGTTTTTGGAATATTATAAAAAAATGACGAAAATCGGAGAATATGTGGACAGTATTTTCTCATCTCTACCTCCACCAGGTAAAGTGGTAAACGATTCTTGGTGTAATCTACTTAATATGGATGGGTATTCTTACCAGTTTTAAGTTCAAGTTTGTAAAAAAATATGTCTGTACTTTTTCCAAATAATTGTTGTCGTTGAATTAGGAAACTGGCCTAATAGTTTGCATAGGCTCAAATTAGAAAAAGGTTTGACCACATTATCGCTAATCAATTTGCCAAGTTCTATGAATCCTCTTGTTAGGTAATTACAACCTAATTTTCTTTTTCTTTTGGGAAATGAGGTCCACGTGAGGAAAAGGGAATGGTGAGAATTGAACATTGTATTGTCTGTTGGAAATTTGCCTTTGGCGGGAGTTGCGACCGACCAACTTTAACGGCTTAAACACTAGTGTAACGTATGTTGGAGAATCCGGTTCAGATTTCTAGTTGAATTATTGAAATCTTTATTTATCCTTTCGAATACTTGTAATAGTTAAATACTTCCCGTACTGCTTTATAAAGTACCATAGAGCAAAATCTCCCAACATTGTCTCTCTAAAATTATTGTCACATCCGTGTTGAATCCTCTGATAAATGCATTACTTTTAAAGGATCCGATATGCCTCCAATAATATTTTAAAAAAGTTTAAGCAATATAATCTAACAACATACTCTTTCGAACGAATACTTGTCCATTATTTCCAATTGTAACTTTAGTACGAAACAAGGCACCATCCACACAATAGCCAATGCATTTAAATTGCATTAACCTTAAAGGGAATCGATCATGCTTGACACTTATCAAACCAAACATGTACGACGTGTCCCACAAGGGAGGTAGACTCTAACTTATTGAAATTATGAAGATATTTTGGGGAAATTTTCTGTGTATTATCAAACTCAACCTTTACATGTATTTATACAAAGCTATCCTAGGGTCTGTGTACATAAATGAAAATAAAGTACATTACTAACAGCCGACAGCTATACTAATTATTGTATTTTAGTACACATGTACATTCTAAAAAAAATACATTGGATCCCATGTATATACACTTGTATCTCTACTTATTATCTTCTACCTTTGTATGGTTCTGCCTATGAACAAGAAGCCCAACATCCAAGACTGGCCCAATTCTCTCGTTTGTGTGCAGTTTTAACAAAAGACCACTTTGGTTTCTTTACTTTTTCCCAATCGATGAAAACAATCACATGTTAGGGGAAAATCAAATTTCTTCCATTCTTTCTTTTTTCAAATCATTTTCTGTACTTTGCTGTTGATTGATGAAGGATGATGAAGATTTCATTCCAATACCCCCCTCCCCTCAAGTTGGAGGGGAATGAAATGATACCTAACTTGCGAAGACTTTGAAGATGAATCGAACAAGATAACGATTTGGTGAAGAGATCAACAAGCTGGATCTTTTGAAGGCACACATGAAAGTGAGATCAATCCAGCTAGGTATTGTTGGCTAACGTAGTAACAATCGAGCTCAACGTGTTTTGTCCGTTCGTGAAATACTGGATTTCGTGCGATATGAATAGTTGTATGGCTGTAAAAATGTATGGGAATGGGAAGGTGGGGTGAGATAGACATATTAGTGAGTAATCTCGTGAGCCAAGTTAGTTCAGTGACCATGTGACGCATCGATCAATACTCAGATTCAGCAGATGAAAGAGAAATTGATGTCTGCTTCTTGGATTTTCAAGAAATTGGCGAGCCTCCAAGACTTATGAAAATCCACTAATGGGGCGTCTAAAATCCTTACATAAATCACAATCTGCATCGAAATAGGCTAATAAAGAGAAATCAGGATTTGAAGTCATGAAAAGACCCTGGTTTAGAAATTTCTTCAAATATTGAAGAACTCTTAAAGCAGCTGAGAAATGATTCACACAAGGCATTTGCATGTACTGACTCAAATTCAAAACTGCGAAAGAGAGGTCAGGCCTTGTGTGAGTTAAATAATTCAATTTTCCAATCAAGTGTCGATATAAAAGTGGATCAAAAAAGGGTTGTCCAGAATCTGCTGTGAGTTTTTTTTGAAGGATCCGATGGAGAAGAAACAACAGGCAAATGAGACGCATCAAATTTACTAAGGAGATCCAAGGTATATTTTCTTTAAGTAATAATAATTTTCTGTGATTCCCTTAGAATTTCCATTCCTAAGAAATAATCTAAAGACCCAAGATCCTTAATTTTGAATGCCGAATGAAGAAACTGTTTGAGTTTTGTGATTTATGTGGCATGATTTCCAGTAACAAGGATACCATACACATAATCAATAATAATTGATACTAATTTTTATATGATCTTAAAGAATAATAAATAATCATTTAAGAAAGGTGAGTAACCTTTGTAACTTAGTGCTCCAGCAAGTTCAGAATACCATTATCATGATGCTTGTTTCAGTCCATAAAGGGACTTTCTCAATCTGCAAACGAGATTAGAAGAAGGTGAAATCACACCAGGAGGAAACTTCATATATACTTCCTCTTGTAATTCACCATGTAGGAAAGCATTGTTGACATCAATTTGTGATATACCCCAACCTTTCTTAACTGTAATTACAATTAAAAATCTAATGATAGTCATTTTGACTATTGATAAAAAGGTTTCTGTATAATCAACACTTGCGTGTTGAATTTCCCCTCTAATAACCAAATGTTTCTTTGGTCTCTCTAAGCTTCCATCAGAAAGTTGCTTGATCTTGTAAACCCATTTACAAGGCAATGCCTTTTTGTTAGGTGGCAAGGGTATTACATCCCATGTGTGATTTGACTTCAAAGCCTCCAGTTCAGTTTTCATTCCCTGAACCCAATCTGGATGCATTGATGCTTGAGAATAGTTGTTAGGCTCTGCGATAGAAGACACAAAATTGAGAATGTATTAATTTGGCTTAGACAATTCATGCATATACAAAACAGGTGGTTTAACATCTGTATCAAAGTAAAAATCACTAACATTATTCAAGTTGATACTGTTACATATGTAATCCAGCATGTAATATGGTTGAACTCCCTTGTTCTATCTAGTGGACCTCCTAAGTTGCTCACTTTGCCTAGTAACAACATCTGGGAATTGTATAGGTGAGTTTGAGGAGGGTAGATATGTGAGTTAGAGAGTTAGAGCCAGGTAATTATTTTGTAACTACTGGGACAGGTTCTGAAGAATGAGAAGGCATATGTAAAAGAGATAAGGAAGAATCAAGAGGTAGTGATTGGTTTATAGTTGTTGGTATAAATTATGAATGATAAGAAGACTGAGTGTTGGTAAAGAAATTGATAGGTGAAGAATCAAAG
This sequence comes from Anisodus tanguticus, assembly GCA_034509755.1. Classification (NCBI taxonomy): domain Eukaryota; kingdom Viridiplantae; phylum Streptophyta; class Magnoliopsida; order Solanales; family Solanaceae; genus Anisodus; species Anisodus tanguticus. The sequence continues at coordinate 15,556,155 of CM067543.1, read as the reverse complement.
AGTTAGGTGAATTTGGAAAGAGTGGAATGTGGAGAGTGCTCGAAGAAGAGGCAAAGGGAAAAATAATTTCATAGAACTGGACATCTCTGGACACAAAAACGTTTTTGGTAGCCAACTCCATTAGTTTGTAACCTTTTTGATCACTTGGATATCCAAGAAAAACACAACACTTAGCCTTGGGATCAAATTTACTTCTCCGTTGTTTTCAAAGTGTAAGCAAAAGCCAAACAATCAAAACATTTTAACATCTGATAAGAAGAGGGTTTTCAGAAAATCAGTTCATATGGTGTCTTGTTGTGTAGAACTCTTGTAGACAACCTGTTTATCGGGAATGTAGCAGTAAGTATGAACTCACCCCAATATTCAATAGGAAGTCTTGATTAAAATAATAAAGCCCTTCCAATTTCTAGTAAATTTCTATATTTTCTCTTTACAATACTATTTTATTGTGGTGTTGCAACACAAGATGTTTGATGTATGATACCTTGAGACTTGAGAAAATCTGAACCTGCTATTCTTTTTTGCAATTCCATAGCATTATCAGATCTGATAATTTTTACTTTGATGTTGTATTATCTTTCCACCATTTGTAAATAATTCTGTAAAACTTAGAAACCATTTCCTTTTGTGCTTAACAAGTAGGTTGAAGTTCCCCTACGATAATCATCAACAATAGTTAAAAACTAATATAATTATTATATTTTGGTACTTTGTATGGACCCAAGTGTCCATATGAATGAGATAAAAAATACATTTGCTTGAAATTTGACTAACATAAAAAGATAGTCTAGATTGCCTAGCTAATGGACATATTTCACAAAAATAATCAGTATTAGATGGAGAATAAATGAAACTAATACTTGTAATTGATGAAAATGACAAGTGTCCCAACCTAACATGCCACAACTTGGCATTAGAGGCAACACTGCTACAAACAGAAAGAGAAACATAAGCTGGAAAGGAAACTGAAACACTATTATTTTTACTCTTTGAAGTCAAAATAGAGTTACAATCTTAGAAAACTAAACTAGACTCTGCTTAACTAGGTTGAAGAAGATATAGTCTATCACTTGATTCACCAAAAGCTCGTAGGTTCTTCATTAAAGGACCCTGCACATAACATGTAATGGAAGTGAATGAAAAATGGCATGAAAATTAAATACAAAATTTATGTACTGATAGGAGATTATATTTGAAAATAGGCACATATAGGACATTCCTTAAAATCAGATTAGGAAAAATAGAAAGTTGTCATATGTTTGTGACAATGATCTTGTGAGAATTATGAAGATTTATGTCTAGAGGCTTAGCAAGTGGTGTCATGGAAAAAATTCATTTGAATTAAAACACATATGCTCAGAAGCATCTGAATCTATTATCCAAGTACTAGAATTAAAAATAGAGAGACAAGAAGTCAAATATTTGGTTATTATACCAGCTACAACATTTGAATTGATTTAAGATCCTGCTCCTGAAGCAGTACTACCTTATCCCATCTTTGCTTGTTTGATCATCTGCACTACTTGTGACATGTGTTCCTTACTAAGGTGCTGATCTATGAAATCTATGTTCATTATTGGATTTGCCGAGCATTCAGTCTTATCAGATGTCATCACTGAATTACCTCTGATTTATTCTTCTGTGTTCTTTGTGAATTGAATATCATCTGGAAACCCTATCAGCCTGTTGCAGTCATCAACTATATGTCCAACTTTCTTACAGTAGGTACAACTCACATTAGGATTATATTTGCTTTTCTTTCCTTTGTAGTTGTTACCAGTGGACCTTTGACCTGCATTCCCTGCCTTTTGGGAATTATCCAAATAGTTTCTAGCTGTCTTTTGATAAGGAAATGTGTTCCTTTGTTGTTGTTTGCCTCTAAAAGGCATATGAGAATGATTTCCTTCCATTAAAGAGGATGAATCAACTGTTGAAATGGGATTAACATAGACTTCCCTTTAATTTTTATCCTGTAATAGAAGAGAATAAGCATGATTCATAGAAGGTAAAGAGTTTAACATTAGGATGTTTTCTCTTGCTTAAGAATAAATATCATTTATCCATATAAGAAATTGTATGAGCCTTTCATCATCCAAAGATTTATGCAGCTTTTCCCTCCCTTCACAGATGCATAAATAGCTGTATTTTATGTTAGCATTGAGGGAATCCAACTCATCCCACATCCTTTTTAATTTGGTGAAGTAACCTGCAATATTTGGTGTTCCTTGTGTTGATCCATTGAGCTTCTTTTACAGGTGATATAGTTTTGCACCATTGGACTACCCAAACCTATGTTCAAGGCTAGTCTAAATCTCTTTTGCAAATCTGAAGTATATAACACTATCAGCAATTTCCCTTGATAGTGAATTCAAGATCCATGAAGTCACCATATCATTGTATCTACTCCAAGGTTAGAAATCCTTGAAAACAGGATCTGGTGCAACATAGGCTCCTGAAATTAAACCTACTTTGTTCTTTGCTGACAAAGCAATTTGAACAGTTCTTTTCCAACATTAATAGCCTTTTCATAAAAAGGGTTGTTAACCAGGGCCATCTCTGGTGCATCAGAGGAATGCGTTGGAATCAATAACTCATCTAGAGCTTTCAACTCTAGTAACAGTGGGAGTTGCACTTTGAATGTATGTGTTTTCGACATGTCCATCATTTGACATGATTAATTAGGAAGAAACATCTGAGATTGGAATAAAAAGAAAGAATATTAAAGAGGATGAAGAACACTGGCTGATTTCCAAAATCAGTGCTCTGATACCATATTGAAATTAGGAAGATATTTTGGGAAAATTTTCTCTGTATTATAAGACTCAACCTTTACATGTATTTATACAAAACTATCCTAGGACTGTGTACATAAATGTAAATAAAGTAAATTACTAACAGCCTACAACTATACTAACTAATTTTGTATTCTAGTACACTTGTACATTCTAGAAGAAATACATTGAATTCTATGTATATACACTTGTATCTCTACTTATTATCTTCTGCCTTTGTTTGGGCCTTCGTATGATTCTGCCTATGAACAAGAGGTCCAACATCCAAGACTGACCCAATGCTCTTATTTGTGTGCAGTTTTAACAAAAGACCACTGTGGTCTTTGCACTTTTTTCCAGTCGATGAAAACAATGCCATGTTTGGGATGAAATAAATTTTCTTCATTTCTATCTTCTTCAAATCAATTTCTGTACTTTGTTAGTGATTGATGAAGGATGGTGATATTTCTTTCCAACATAACTTAACATAATAAAGTTCATAACCCAAAAGAGACATAACAAACTAAACGAGAAGAAAGACTACAAGTACATGAATATTAACAAAAGAAATTAAAAGGCATAAACTCCTCCATCTAGTTAGAGTGGGGTTCACTAGCAGGAGATGGTGATACTCAAGCTGTGGCTTTAGGCTAAAAGGCGGGACAAGTTTGATAAGAAAACATGAATTTAGTATCTAAAAGATATTCTTCAATAAAATCAAGGTCATCATATGCAATCAAAAAGAAAAAAATTCAAGTCATATATAAACATGTAGTATATCATTTATAAACCTCTTTGGAAATCAAGTATTGCTCGTACTCCATAAATATAATAATTTCTTAACTCTAAAAGAGGTCCTACTAGATATTAAGATTATACCACTCATGGTTATATAATTGTAACGACCCGTTAGATCATTTTGAATATTCTATTTATTTTCCAATAAATGGTATTTTCCCAAGCTTTGTTTTGGTATATTTGACTTCCATGGATGGGTGGTGCAATTCCTGAGACGATCAGGTGGAATAACAAAAGAAAATCTAAGTTTTAAACTTTTGAAGTTCTACGTTTGGAAAAGTTTGACTAACAATTGATTTTTGGGTAAACACGCTCGGAATCAAATTCTGATGGTTCTGTTAGTCCCTAAATGTACTTTTTGACTTAGGTGGATGGTTGGGATGAGTCTCGAGTGATTTAGGTGAGATTCAGATAAGAAAGTGAAATCTAAGAAGTTCTTAAGTTAAAGAAGTGTTTTGGGTTGACTAAAATCAACAAGTCTTTTTTGAAGTTTTGTCGATTCCATTAGGTCCGGAATATCATTTTTGGCTTAGTCAAGTCATTGGTTTGGTTCCCGATGGACTCGGGGGAATTTTAGACTCTTGGATGGAAATCTAGTCTTTAAAGTGAATTGGAGTTGGCCACGATTAACAGCGGGTCAAGAAAATCTCGTATGAGTATTTTAAGTGTGCAAGCAAGTTCGGTGCATTTTTTAAGAGTGGTTTTCATATTTAGTTTGTGTTTGGGAGGTCTCGAATGAGTTTCAGGGGTTGAATAGAAGTTTGAAACATGTATTAAGGTTGTTGGTTCTGGTGTCTCACTTTTGCGAGGTTAGGGCCACACCCGCACAAGGTGGGCCGCAGGTGTGAGATTTGTCTAGGAGGGGAGCTGGCCGCTTCAGCGTGGAAATGTCTGTAAAAGCGAGACCACTTCTATGCTCCTTGGGTCGAATCTATAGACCTGGGCTTTTATGTGGACCTCACATCTGCGAAGTTTAGGCAACAGAAGCGAGGATCTGGGCGCTTCTGCGAGGATCATTGGGCAGCCCAAGGGATTTAATTCCCATTTCGAACTTGGACCTTTCATTCACATTTTTTGGGACTTGGGAGCTTGGTCTAAGCTGATTTTGGAAGACTTTTGCTAGATTCATCATTTTATGATTATATCATCGTTTATTACCGATTTCCATAATAGGAATCATGATTTGAGACTTGAAATTGGGAATTTTAAACCGTAGGTTGAAAATGGAGATTTCTTCAAATAAATCTTGGATTTGATGTTGGATTGAGTTGCTTTTTTATCTATCCTCCATAGACCTTGGGTAAACTATTTTTTGGACTATTTTCTCAATTTTCCCTTGGAGGGTCGGAATATTAATTTGAGGTGACTTTTTGGGTCAGAAACTTCTATATAGTGATATGTGTATCTACGAAATCATGTATTAACATATTTTACATATTTGAATAGATTAGGATCTTTCAGAGGCTCTACGAAAAAGTAAGGTTTTTTTGCGACAATCAGACTCCTAGTTTAGGCAAGTTGAAACTTATGACCTTATTTAAAGCATCATGTTGGTGTAATGAACTAATTAAGAAGGTAATGAGGATAATACGGGGGTCCTAATACTTGAGAGGTGACGAGCACTTGTATCAGGTACTGGTACCATGTTATTGGTAATTGCGTTATTTTTCAATTGTATAGTTTGGTCTGAATGCCATGCTTTGGGCACTAGATGATAAATAGTATGATCTTATGGATCCGTGATTGGGGTATGAAGCCTGTACTTTCTCTCTCTGCCATTATCTGCATGTCTTAGATGTGATTGTGTGTTTTCATCACTCTTAAATATTCGTTTAAAAGTGGAAAATAAGCTAAAGATTGAATCTTTATGGTTTACATGATTAAAGATTGAATCTTTGTTTAATAGTTGACTTCTTATTATTGTGCATGTCATATTCATGCTTTCATATGGTATCTCATGCATGTAGAATACATATATGGGGTCCAAGGGGAAATGATTCTAAATGTCTGCGATTTATATGAGCCCGAGTGGCTAGAGATATGTATTCTGAGCCTATATTGGCTAAGCGATATAATTGACATGAGCATGAGTAGCTAGAGACAGGTAATGTGAGCCTAAAATTGGATAAGTGTTGTGATTGGAAGCCTAATGTTGGCTAAGGAACCCGAAGGGAAATGATTCATTTTGGTATATGGACCTCGCGAGTCCCTCATGGGTCACAATTTAGTATTTGAATGTGTGTGTACCGGTGATGAGGAAAAAGGCCTTGCATTTAATTAGCATTTGCATATCATAACATATCATTGATTCCTTATTTGTTTGACTTGTCTAAATTGCTTACCGAATAACATTATCATGCATATTTGACTACTTGAACGAATTCATGGACTTAGATGTTTCTTATATCGAATCTTGAACTTATGATTGTTGATTGAATCTTTATATCGGACTAATAGCGGTTAAGTGTGGAAGTGGTATTCAGAAAACCAACCCTCGTCTATATTTTAACTAGGGTCGATCGATGATGCGGTTGAGTACACGTTGTTTCTGATACTCACGGTACACTTGCTCTACCAGTTTATTGTGTAGATTATGTTCCTAGCACGAGCGGATCTCGACACATCACAGGCCGTGGGGGAGGCCATCCGAAGAGTGTGGGGTGAGCTTCTAGTGTGTTTCTGCGGCACCAAATTCTCCTTCTATCTCTACTTTCTGTCTTTTTGATTTCTGAACATCTTATATATTTGGGTTATATCCCAGACTTGTACTCCTAATTAGCAAGTTCTTGTACTGGTGACACTAGGTTTTGGGATTCAGCTTACAATTTTTGAATTTTTCTATTTTGTGAGACTTATTAAAGATTTTAAACTGATTGGCTTATTTATTCCGCATTGTTTCTTTTAGTTAAATGGCACAGATGGGTTATAGTCATCTTACTACTTAATAGAAGTTAGTGCCATAACGATTTAGTACATTGGGTCGTGACAAATTAGTATCAGAGCCTTAGGTTTACTGGTCTCATAAGTAAAAGAACAATGTCTAATAGAGTCTTGCGGATCAGTACGATGAGCTCTGTATCTATCTTTGAGACTCTATAGGACATCTAGGAAAACTCTATTCTTTCCATCCTTATCGTGTGTACTTGATCCTAATGGTATTCAAGAGTTTCTTTGTTTCACTCTCTCACAGATGGTGAGGACATGTTCGACTTCAGTTAGAGGTCAGTAGCCTACACTTATGCCCGCACCCATTGTCAGGACCGTTGCTAGAGGGAGAGGTAAGGAATGTGTTAGAGGCCGAGCCAGGGCTATAACTTATATTGCTACACCAGCTAGAGGCCGAGTACTAGCTATTTCTCATGCCCGTGCTAGGGATGTGAGGTCAGATCTAGAGAAGAATCTAGTATAGGCGGATTGGACTTGCACAGGTACCAAAGGGATTCATTGCTACTTCTCTTCTTCAGGAAACCTTGGCGCGTATTCTGAGTGTATTTGATTATTAGGCTCAGGTGGGCATACTGTCGGTTACTCTAGAGGGTTCCCATGCTTGAGTTGGAGGTCAGACTCCCAATCAGATGATAGTTGTAAGGTATAGGACTCTATGGGCACAACCAGTTGATGATGTGGCTCCTCTGTTTCTGGGTTTTCCAACTCAGGGTGTTGCTATTTGTCCAGTTGTTCAGCCAACTATGTCTATAGAGGAGCAGAAGAGGTGGGATAATTTTGAGAAGATGAAGCCACCATAGTATGATGGACATCCTGACGGTGATGCTTATGAGTATCTTGTGAGTTGCAATAAGAGGTTGCACAATTTGAGGTTGGTTGAGTCCAACAATGTTGATTTCATATTATTTAAGATGATTGGCCCTGGTAAGCAGTGGTAGAGGGTGTTTGTTGAGACTAGGCCAGTTGGATCGCCTCCACTTACTTGGGTAGAGTTTACTCAAGTGTTTGTAGAGAAGTGGGTTCCCCGTAGTTTGAGAGAGGAGAGGCATGAGCATTTTGATCGGCTAGAGTAGTGAAGTATGTATGTGAGTGATTAAGAGATGAGGTTCTACTCCTTGTGTCGCCATTCCTTGACTATTCCACCAGATGAGATGGAGAGGATCAGTAAGTTTGTAAAGGGTCTATCTTATCCCCTTCGACTTGCACCGACACATGTGGAATCTTCAAAATGTACTTTTTAGGTATTAGTGGATACCTATAGGAGAATTGAGTCTTTTAGGAAATAAGGTTTTTGGGATATATAAGGTATAAATCCCCACAGTTTGGGTAGTTTAGAGGTACTCATCTGAATGAAGGAGTTATCATGGTAGGGGTCATCGACCCAGTTTAGTAGGTCAGTTTAGGTAGTGCTGCAGACTTCGACCAATGTTTTTTTAGGTCGTGGTGGTCATAGTTCGGGATAGGGTTCCCAAGATTATTATTCCCGACCTGGAGGTCAAGGTGGTCATTCCAGTTATTCTAGCTCATCTCAGCAATATATGTCCCATCATAGATGTTATAAGTGTGGTGATGTGGGACACTTCACGAGGGACTATCTCTAACTTAGATAGAGTGGTTAGCACTCTAGTTCTCATGGTTCCACATCTAAGGCAGTAGCACAACCAGCTAAAGATGGTGCACATAGTGGTAGAAGTGGTTCTCAGGTAGGACGTGGTGAATCTCGCGGAGGTTCTCAGGTCGAGGGTGGTCATGCTCAATGCTATGTATTTCTATGTGGACTAGAGGTAAAGTCTTCTGATGCAGTCATCACATGTACTATTTCGATCTATCACCGATCGACTATAATGTTATTTGATCCAGGCTCTACATACTCTTATGTGTGTACTTATTTTGCTTTAGGACAAGGTATGATTTGTGAGTCTCTTGACTCCCCTGTTAGTGTTGGTACTCCAGTTAGGGATTCTGTAGGTGGATCGAGTGTATCGGTCCTGTATTGTGACCTTGATGGGATATGACACTTAGGCTAATTTGATGATTCTAGATATGGTAGATTTTGATATTATTCTAGACATGAATTAGTTGTCCCCTAATCATGCAATCTTGGACTGTCATGCCAATACGGTTACGTTAGCCATGCTGGGAATTCCTCGGTTGGAGTAGAAGGGTGCTACTAGTCATAGGCTGAAGAGGGTGATATCATACCTTAAGGCCAGATGGATGGTTGAGAGAGGGTGTTTAGCTTATTTGACGTATATTTTGGATACTAGTGTTGATACACTTCCCCTTGAGTCAGTGCCAGTAGTGAGAGAATTTCCTAAGGTGTTTCCGATAGATTTACCGGGAGTTCCATAAGATCGTGATATTTATTTTTGTATTGATTTGGAGCTAGGCACCAAGCCTATTTCTATTTCACCATATCGGATGGCGCCGACAGTGTTGAAGGATCAGTTGCATGATATATTCTGTAATGAGCTTATTAGGCCAAGTGTTTTACCTTGGGAGTGCTCCGGTGTTATTTGTGAGAAAAATAATGGGTCTATGCGGATGTGTATTGACTACCGTCAGTTGAATAAGGTCACAACTAAGAATAAGTATCCCATTCCTTGTATTGATGACCTATTTGATCAACTTGCATCGGTCTTTTCTAAGATCGATTTGAGGCTCGATTATCACCTGCTGAAGATAAGGGCGAAAGATATCACTAAGATAGCTTTCAGGACCCGTTAAGGTCATTATGAGTTTTTGGTTATGTCTTTTGGGCTGACTATTTCCCTCGCAACTTTCATGGATTGAATGAACGGTGTGTTTAGACCATACATAAATTCCTTCGTGATTGTCTTCAGTTATGATATTTTGATCTAGTCTCGGAGTAGAGAGGAACACGAGCAACATTTGAGGATCATGCTCGATATTCTAAAAGAGAAGAAGTTTTGTGCCAAGTTTTTTAAGTGTAAGTTCTGGCTTAGTTCTGTGGCATTTTTAGGCCATGTGGTGACCAAGGATGGTATTGTTGTGGAAACCAAGAATACTGAGGCAATTCTCAATTGGGTTAGGCCTATATCGATAACCGAGATTCAGTGTTTTATTGGCCTCGCTAGTTACTATCAGCATTTTGTAGAGGGATTTTCATCTATCGAATCTCTCTTGACTAGATTGACTCAGAATAATGTACCTTTCCAGTAATCGGATGAGTGCGAGGTGAGCTTTCAAAATCTCAAGACTTTGTTGACTACAGTCTCAAATTTGACTTTTCCCATAGAAGGAGAAGGCTTTAATGTGTATTGTGATACCTCACAGATTGGCCTTGGTTATGTATTAATGAAGAAAGAGACGATTATAGCTTATACTTCGAGGAAGTTGAAGGTGCACGAGAAGAACTACCCAACTTATGATTTATAATTGGTGACGATAGTGTTTGCATTAAAGATTTAGAGGCATTACCTCTATGGTGTGCATTGTGAGGTGTTTACCAATCATCAGAGTCTTCAACACATTTTCAATAAGAGGGATCTCAATTTGAGGCAGAGGAGATGGTTAGAGATGCTCAAGGATTATAACTTGGCCATTCTCTATCACCCAGACAAGGCCAATGTAGTGGTAGATGCCTTGAGTCGGAAGATGGTATGTATGAGTATCCTAGCATCGTTGCAGGTAGGGGAGACATAATTGGCCATAGATGTTAAGTCTTTGGCAAATAGTATAGTGAGACTTGATATTTATGAGCCTAGCAAGGTAGCTTGTGTGGAGGCATGGTATTCTTTATTGGAGCAACTTAAAGTCGAACAATTTGATGATGTCAAATTGTGCAAGATTCGGGAGAAAGTGTTGACAGGAAAGGTAATAGAAGAAATTCTTGATGATGTGGGAGTGTTGAAAATTAAGGGTAGCATATGTGTTCCCCAAGTGGGGGATTTGACTGGATTGATCATGGAAGAGGCTCATAGTTCAAGATACTCTATTCATCTAGTGGCTACAAAGATGTACCGAGATTTGAAACAACATTATTGGTAGTGTAGCATGAAGAAGGACATCGCTGGATTTTTGTCTCGGTGTTTGACTTGTCAAAAAGTAAAGTGTGAGCACCAAAAGCCCAGTGGACTCACTCAGAAGATGCCTATACCTGAGTGGAAATAAGAGCGGATTGATATGGATTTTGTGGTAGGGTTACCACAGACTTTGGAGAAGTTTGATGCTATTTGGGTGATTGTGGATTGGTTAACAAAGTCGGCTCACTTTGTACCAGTTCAGACTACTTACAATTTAGAGAAGTTGGCTAGGATCTACATTCGAGAGATGGTTCAATTTCATGGAGTGCCTATCTTTATCATTTCGGATCGAAGCATGCAGTTTAAATCCCATATCTGGAGGTTTATGCAGAATGAGTTAGGTACTCGGGTGGAGTTTAGTACAACATTTCACCTCAGATAGATGGTCAGTCCAAGCGAACTATTAAGGTCCTTGAAGATATGTTGCGGGCCTGTGTGATTGAGTTTTGTGGTCATTGGTATCAGTTCTTTCCTTTGGGTGATATTTCTTACAACAAGATTTATCATTCGAGCATTGCGATGGCTCTATTTGAGGCATTGTATGCTAGTAGGTGTCATTCTCCCATTGGTTAGTTTGATGCATTTGAAGTTAGGCCTTGGGGTACATACTTGTTCCAGGATTCTTTGGACAAAGTCATGTTGATTCATGAGACATTTTTGATGGCTTAGAGTAGTCAAAAGAGTTATGTGGATTAGATAGTTCGTGACTTGGAGTTCATGGTTAACGACCATTTTTTTAAGGTTTCACCCATGAAAGGCGTGATGAGGTTTGGGAAGAAGGAAAAGTTGATCCCTAGGTATATTAGTCCGTTCGAGATTATTTAGTGTATTGGTGAGTTACCCTATGAGTTGGCTTTGCCTACCGGCTTGTCTGGTGTTCATCCTATGTTTCATATTTCTATGCTCAATAAGTACCATTTCAATGGTTCTCATGTGATTCAATGGGATTTTGTGTCGCTTGAGCAGAACTTGGATTTTGAGGAAGAGCCAATAGCCATTCTTGATAGACAAATTCAGAAGTTGAGGTCTAAGGAGATTGCTTCGGTAAAGGTTCAATGGAGGCATCTTGCGGTCGAGGAGGATACTTGGGAGACCGAGTCGAATATGCAGAGTAGATATCCCCATCTTTTCAGCATTTCAAGTACTTCCTTACTCTTTTATGTTCGAGGACGAACATGTGTTTAAGTGGTAGATGATATAAGGACCCGTTAGGAAATTTTTCCCCCATAAATGACCTTTTCGCAAGCTTTGTTTTAGTATATTTAACTTGCAGGGATGGTGGCGTGATTCCAGAGGCAATCAGGTGGAAATAACAAAAGAAAATCTACATTTTGAACTTTAGAAGTTCTATGTTTGGAAGAGACTAAGAGTTGAGTCTTGGGTAAACGCACCAGGAATCGAATTCTAATGGTTCTGTTAGTCACAAAATGTGATTTTTGACTTAGGTGGATGGATGGGATGAGTCCTGAGTGATTTAGGTGACATTTATATAAGAAAGTAAAATCTAGGAAGTTCTTAAGTTAAAGAAGAGTATTGGGTTGACTAAAGTCAACACCGGGGGTACACGAGTCTTTTTCAAAGTTTGTCAATTCCATTAGGTCTGTAATGTCGTTTATGGCTTATCCTATCATTGGTTCAGTTCTCGAGGGACTCGGGTGTTTTAGACTCTTTGTTGGAAATCTATCTTTAAAGTGAATTGGAGTTGACCATGGTCAACAGCAGGTCAAGACGACTCCGTATGAGTATTTAGAGTGTGCGAGCAAGTTCGTTCCATGTTTTAGGAGTGGTTTGCATATTTGGTTTGTGTTCGGGAGGTCTCAGATGAGTTTGGGGGTTAAATCAAAATTTGAAACATGTATTAAGGTTGCTGGTTCTGGTGTCTTAATTTCGCGAACTTAGGGCCGCACCTGCGCAAGGTGGGATTCAAGTGCGAGATTTGGCAAGGAGAGGAGTTGACCGCTTCTGCGTGGAAATGTCCGCATAAGCGAGGTCGCTTCTGTGCTCCTTGGGCCGCATCTACGAACCTGGGCTTTTAAGTAGACCTCGCATCTGCGAGGTTTGGACTGCAAAAGTGAGCCCGCAGATGCGAGGATCTGGACGCTTCTGTGAGGATCATTGGGTAGACCTAGGAATTTAATTCCCATTTTGAACTTGGAACTTTCATTCATATTTTTGGAATTCGAGAGCTCGATCTAAGGTGATTTTGGAGGACTTTGCAAGATTCATCAAGTGGGTAAGTTTCTAACCGTCCTTTTACGATTATTCTAACCTATGTTTAAACCCTAGATTGAAAATGGAGATTTCTTTAAATAAATCTTGTATTTAATGTTGGATTGAGTTGATGTTTGATATCTAGCCTCCATAGACATCAGGTAAACTACCGTTTGGACTGCTTTCCCATTTTGCTCTTCGAGGCTCGGAATCTATTTTTTTGGTGAATTTTGGGGTCTGAAACTTCTATATAGTGATATGAGTATCTACGGAATCGTGTGTTAATGTATTTTCTGTATTATAATATATTGGGATCTTTTGGAGGCTCTACGGAAATGCAAGGCTTTGTTGTGACCGTCATACTCCAAATTCAGGCAAGTTGAGACTTGTGACCTTATTTATGCGTCATGTTGGTGTAATGAACTAATTAACAGGGTAATAGGGATAATAAAGGGGTCCTGATACTTATGAGGTGTTGAGCACTTGTAACGGGTACTAGTACCATGTTATGGATATTTGCGTTATTTTTTAATTGTATAGTCCGATATGAATGCTATGTTTTGAGCACTAGCTGATAAATAGTATTATCCTATGGATATTTGATTGGGGTATGAAGCTCATACTTTATGTCTATATGATTACCTGCCTGTCTTATATTTGGTTGTGTGTTCTCATCACTCCTAAATACTCGTTTAAAAGTGGAAAAGAACCTAAAGGTCGAATCTTTATGGTTTATATGATTAAATATTGAATCTTTGTTGCATAGTTGACTTATTATTGTTGTGCATGTCATATTCATACTTTCATATGGTATCTCATGCATATTACACTTGAGGATACATATGTGGGGTCCGAGGGGAAATGGTTCCGAACGGAGTGATGCGATTGATATGAGCCTGAGTGGCTAGAGACAGATATTATGAAACAAGATTGGCTAAGTGATACGATTGATATGAGCATGAGTGGTTAGAGACGTAATGTTAGCCTAAATTGGCTAAGTGTTGTGATTAGAAGCCTAATGTTAGCTAAGGAATGAAGGGAAATGATTTCAGGTGATATATGCTCCTCGCGAGTTCCCCATGTGTCACGATTCATAGTATTTGAACATGTGTGTACCAGTGATAAGTAAAAAGTCCTTGCATTTACTTAGCGTTTGCATATCATAACATATCATGATTCCTTGTTTGTTTGACTTGTCTAAATTGCTTATCGAATCACATAATCATTCCTATATGACTACTTCAACAAATTCATAGACTTAGAGGTTTCTTATATCGAATCTAGAGCTTATCATTATTGGTTGAGTCTTTATATTGGAGTAATAGCGGTTAAGTGTGGAAGTGGTATTCGGAAGACCAACCCTCATCTCCATTTTAACTAAGGTCGGTCGACGATGTTGCTGAGTATATATTATTTCCTCGTACTCACCCAACACTTGTTGCACCCTTTTGTGTGTGCAGATTTTATTCCTAGCACGAGCGGATCTCTACACTTCACGGGCCGTGTGACCAGCTGGGCCTGTCAAATCATAGACGCGTGATACGCGCACTGTGAAGTCCAACATTGCTTCCCACTTCACGCTTCATGTTACAAGTATGCAATAGGCAACCACTGTGTTGTCTTTCCCTTTTCGAACTCACAAAATACACATGAGGCATGTAATGGTTTTAGTGTAGCGTGCAGATATTTGGCGTAAATATTTATATATTTTTATCACTGTCCCTTTATTTTTAGTAATTTAATCATGGATTTGATCTTAATATGTTGTATTTGAGATTATGTTGGTTTATTTTAATGTCTAAGCACATTTTGTTGACATTGGATCAATTCAGGTTAGTCGTGGGAAGAAACTACATTGTCATGTATGAAAATATCAAGTCAAATTTTTTTACCTTCTTTTAGAAGTTCATCGTACCCAGTGCGCCACTGGCCGCGTCGCATGGGTACCACACACAGGGCATTGCACGATAGCATTTGTGCCGCAAGGTAAAGAGCACCAAGAGGCAGGCGCAAGAGTCACATATAAGGCATGTGACGCGCTGGTGCCATGTTCATGTGTGTGTTGCAATGATCATAATGGAGCGTGTTGCTCTCAAACACACATAAGCGTACATAGTCGTACAAGTAATACAGTGATTTTAGAAATCGGATATCGAACCAACAAAGACTTATGATTAATCGTCAGCTAAATTAAATGATCCTATGTATTTGCCCAAGAGATGAAAACTGTAGGTTGTAAGTATAGATCAACTAAAATTAAAAGAAAACAAATAATGAAATCCGACCAAGAATGAGCGGATTGTTATATTATCGATGAGATGAAATCGGTCTAGGGCTATGGGCTATCTATCAATTACGTTGTATTCTTCAATTGACTCAACTTCTTACTTTATCTAGTTTACTGATTGACAGTGTTGATATTACGACTACGAATCTTTCGAGTCCTCTAGCCGCCTATTCGTATTACTTTCATGCCTATATTTCTATGGTTATGAACCTTAACATAAATGTATTTATATATCCTGTATATTAACCAAGCATGACAAACTAGGTATTTCTCTATCCTAGACGCAAATCCGCTCCCCGATGCCTATCATTGAGATCCTGCTCTATTTAACCCTATTTATATCCTAGTATTCATGTCTCAAGTTCAATCTAAAATTCAAAGAGAGTGATTTATTTTTGATCAAGCAACCAAATAACTAAGTACAAGATTAAATAAATAAATCAATACGATAGACTAATTAATTGAAATCAATATCTGATTCACGACGTTCATAAAAGAACCATAACCCTAGAATGAGAAGTTTAGCTCCATATAGACATGGAGGAAATACAACAAATCATCCAAAAAAAATATAAATCTAGTAGAATGGATAAGAAAATGTAAAACCTAATAAACTCCGGCCTCCACAATAGCTCCTAGCTCTCTCTATGTCAAAAGTTCTAAACTTCCTCTTAAAACGAGTTTATAATGTATTTATAGCATATACCAATAAGCCCGAACCAAACTACCTATAAAATTATAAATCAGGAAATTTCGCTGCCATTGGCCTAGCATGATACGTGGGCACCCCGCACCAGTGTTATTTTCTAGGCTTCCACTATTTTGTCCACCTTGCATCCGCCAAAGCTGGCGTCGGCGCATCGCGCTTGTCTTCTTGCTTCAGTAGTGTCGCATTTTTTCACTTCTTTGGATGCACACTTGAATCTTGAACCCGAACTGGATTTCAGTTGAATATTGGGACTTCTACTCAGACTTCAAAGTCCTTCGACTTTTCACAACTCATTCTTTCTTCTCTAAAACAGAGCATTTTCAACGTACAATACATAGATTCAACAATAACACACGAATTAGTTTCATTTCGAATAGTCAATAGATGTTAGGTTTATTTAATGCATTTAGCTCTAAAATAAAGTACAAATATAGGTAAAACATGGCATAAAAGCATATAAATACACCTAGCATCAGCACGAAGGCATGACATTGACATGCAACTTCTGAAATTCAAATTATGACGCAGTGCAAAACGCCCGGTGTACCGCCTAGATCATTTTCATGATCATGTTTGATTTTGGTCTAAAAGACCTAGGACATCCCTATACTCTACAATATAGACTCTTTACACAATAAAACACATCTTGGATGTATTGTGGAGAAAAGAAAACATATGGCTTGATTCTTCAACGAGTTTCTCTTTTCTTCTTATTTTCATCATTATTTTTATAACATTCATGAATTTTTGTTTCCTTACTCGAATCATGAGTGGCTAAACTTCTTAGTTCTAGCGTTATGTTAGCTACATGAATGTTGTTGTATAAATTTGAATTGGCGTTTATGTGAATTATCTTATGCTTTTACTTATTTAATTCTGAGCTCGTTTTACTGCTTAGCTAACAGTAAGATATATCTACAAATCTTGAATTGAGCTCGAAGTGGAAATTCAAGATACAATAGGATTAAATAGAGCATGTTTTTAATCATGGATATCGAGGAGCGAATTTGCACTTAGGATAGACATATACGTAAATTGCGTTGCTTGGTTTATTACAGAAAATATACACGTGTTCTTGTTTAGGCTCATAACCATAGACATATATGCATGAAAGCAACTAGAATAGGCTAATAGAACTCGAGAAATTCTTAATTATTCATAATATTAAACCTATAAATTAATAAAATTGATAAATTACTATGTTAGTTTAGATGAATACATAACATGATTGTTAGATAAAGCATAGACTTGGAATTACTCATCTCATTATTTTTACTCCTAAGCTTTGCATACTTGTGTTCTTGATGAATTGTTAGCATTAAATTACTAGTTTTACATTATTGCAGTAGTTTGTAATAAAAAATTACTTTTGGGAAAAATACTTGTTTAATTAATTTGTTTTAGTTAAGTCTGATAACTATTGATCATAAGTATTTGTGGGTATGCCACTCAATTCTTAAGTCACTTTATTACTTGTACGACTACGTAAGCTTGCGTGCATTTTGGGAGAAACAATTTTTTTTATCATTGTCAGGGACGTAGAAATTAACAATTTAATTAGATTACTACTTATTTAGTTGAGTACTAATAATATTTCTCTTTATAATTATGATTCAGGTACTATTTTCTAATGTGAAGGGTTGTAAGTCATAACAATCTTCCGATTTTTAACCTAGAAACTGAACGAACATTTCACATGCAATTGAGGGAGCGAAGAATGATTCAAAACCAATAAGCACTCATCCAATTGCATGTAAAGATGACTGACAACCAAGTAGCAATACAAGAAGTGGTACTGACACTTGTGTGCAACGTCACTTCTAGTATTATTAAGCCCACCATCAATGGGCGCTTTGAGCTGAAATAGAGGATGATCCAGCTACTTCATGCTAACAGGCAGTTCATGAGTTTGTCACACGAGGATCCTCAACAACATATCCAGATTTTTCTTAATAGTAGTGATACTTTTATCACTATCGGGGCCACGTTTGATAATTCGTCTAAAAGCACATATTTTTAAAAACATTATGTATCATATTTGTTACTACTTTCTTGAGTATAAGTACATTTAGACCACTTTATGTTTGATATATGTGCTTCATATGTGTATGATCGATTTGATGGAAAGTTGATGGATTGATACAAAAAGATATGGAAACTGACTTTGAAGTCTACTTAGAAGTCATTCTCAAGTATTCGAATCGAGCTAAGAACCAAGATCCAAGTACGCATGAAAAGAAGTTGAAAAAATGACATATCGCAAAGTGTGGCTTGGTGCTCGGCATGGGTAGGTACCTTGTGCGTCACACCGGTACAATTTCTTGTAAATTTCACTATCGAAGAAAAAGCTTGGTGTATCACACAACCTAGGTAGGTGGTGCGGCGCACCAGTGCAATTTTGATGTAATTCGAGTCGGTTTTGGACTTTACGAAGAACAAGATCAAATCCTAACACTGTTTCTCTAAAAATAATTATTACTATTTAAAAAAGATTAAAATCCTAACACTATAAATACACTTTCTACATTTTTTAAGAGGACAACAATGCTAAGGGGGACATAGAATCGTAGAATGATGATCTACACAATTCATCTTTTCTTTCTTATATTCTTTATAGTTGAACAATTATAGATTGTGTGGTCACCATATTATGAGTGGATAGTATTTTATTATTCTAGGATTGCAAAATTATCCATGAATGTTGTTAGTTGATACTTTATATTTATACCCACGTATAACGTGAGCATACTGCACCGGACTGCCTTTTATATATATATATATATAGAGAGAGAGTTTACTTACATTATCATGCACTTAATTATTTGATTGCTTGATCACTAATTAAATACTATCTATGAATCTATATTGTGCATCTGAAATGGGAGGTCTCTTTTATATTATAGGATACGGTAGGGCATGTTCGGTAATTCGACGATTTGTCCGTATTGATTAGCGACTCTGACTAACTTATAGCTATCAAGTGACAAGCTAGTTATAGACCTTTATTTTATTCGTCTTACTTAGTCAAATACAAGAGATACAATCGCATCCTTATTACTAGATACAATCATTAAACATAGATTTTTCAGTAGTTTGAATAGGCTTCGATTTATCAAAGACGAACTCTAAAGTAAAATCAACCACGTGACTAGTAAACTCGATTTTCAATGGACTAACAAAAAAGAATGCGCAATATGAATCGCCCCTTAACTCTAGGATATTTCTCTGTTCTAATTTCTCAACCATATTATTTGCTTCTATTTACTCTGTGTTTAGATCTACAAACTCTATCTTTCTTTACTGTTTAATCTAGTTAGAAGGTTAATGACTAAATCCACATTGGGAAAAATACTTTACTTATCATTATGTTACTTGTTGATTGTGTGCGCTTGCGTGCCTAGCAAAGGGATGGTCAAAGGTGAAACCATCAAATTCAATAACCACTTCGGAGAATTCAGCGCAAAAATTCTTGGCTAGATTCTTTTCATCAGGAAAATTGCGAGACTCAGTAGCAAAATGATGTCATTCAGGAAGAAAGCAGGGGAGTCTTTTTACTCCGCTTGGAAAAATTCAAATCGCTTCTTAGGGATTGTCCACACCATAAGTAGTTCAATGAAGTGCCAAAATATACACTCATAGAGGGATTGTATCCTCATATCATAATTGTGCTCGATGCAGTAGTTATTGTGCAAACTCTAGAGAAGAACTACAATGAGATCTATGCCCTATAAAATAGTTTTTTTTAGCAATCAAGATTGTTAGAGTGAAGCAAGCAGAAGTGTGATGTGATGACATGTCTGGTCGTTCTTAGCTAAAGACCCTTATTTGACTATAATTCCCTTCCTGTAGATTCTTCATGGGATTTGTGATGCGGGGGGATGGGTAGCACTGAGGTTCATTTGTGTGATTTTCAAAACAATACCCAAAATAGAGTCTTAGATATGATAAGTTTGATCTGAAGTTGACTTTCGTGTGTATGTATTTGTTTTTGTTCTGTCGCTTCTGGTATTTCCGGAGGGTCAGTTATAACTTAGTAGAGTCATTGGCTCACTTTTGGAGGCATTCAGATGTACTTTATGGTCTTATTTGTGAAATTATGATATTTCGTTATTTTGAGCGATTCTTTTGAAAAGTATGGCTTAACTTGGTTGAATTAGAAATATGAGGGTGTGATCGAGTTTATAGCACTGTTTACCTTGGGTTAGCATGTTTGGTTTGTATCCGGGGGTTTCCAGGAATATTTCGGTTGTTCGGTAGAAGTGTTGAATTATTTTAATAATGCTGGTGTCCGCACCAGTGGTTGGTAAGCCACCTCTATGTCTATTCCTCTGTGGAGGTTGTCTCACAGATGCGGGCCTTGAGTATTTGTGAGGTTTTCACCCATGCTGAGATTTCTCGTAGATGCGATGGCAGCTCTAAAGAGTTTCTTTAGCTTCTGTGCTAAAGCGGGAGGTTAAGTGATTCTGCCTCAGCAGACCATTTTCCCATCGAAGTGAGACTGTGCCTGCAGAATCACTGTCAGTCAGATTATTTAATACTCTTAAAAACAATCCCACTTTCCCAAAAACCTTTACCTCGGAATCATAGCTAGTTTAGGGGAGAAATTCCTGAAGATAAAATTTGGGTTCTTCTTTAAGGTATAGTTTCACCCCTTTTTATTATTATTACCTTTTAAATCATAGTCTAGACTTTATTTGGGGAAGAAATGTTGTAAGTTCTTCATGATGGAATAAGAGGGCTAAAACCTTAATTTGTGGATGGAATATAAATTAGATGATCATGATATTGTGAATTAATGCTGAATAATGTTAGAGGATCATGTTGTGATAATTAATTTGGTATTGTAGACCTTTTCTAAATTGGGAAACATCTAAGGTTTTGTCATTCGGACTTTTTACTCTATCTTGCAATTGAGGGTCCAATTGGGGTTAGTTTTCCAATTAACTTAAGGATATGACTAGTTAGTATGTTATTATTCTTTTGAGTGATAAAGTTCAGATTTTGATACTGTTGGCCCGAGGTTGATTTTGGGTTTCTTTTGGATTATTTAAGGACTAAGTCCTTGTATGTGTGATAGTTAAATTATTAATGTAGAGTCTATATATGTTAGACTACGATAACTACGAGGCGCTCTGAAAGGGCAAGGCCAACACTGAAGGTTGATTGCTTGGGGCTCCTACTTGGCTCTGAGGTAGGATACGGTTTCTCTTTTGTAGTTTTTGATAGAAATGTGTATTAGTTATAAATGTTGAAGGGTATTGGGCGTGTTTGGGGGTCCCACCTTAGCAGTTATGATGAATATTTGGGTGGGTACCGGTGTTGAACTTTGATGATGAGTGATTTGGGGAATCAATCTTAAGCTGATTCCGACTGCTGTTGTTTGGTCTTGTCACCATTATTTTGGCTCATCGCCATTATAGATATTGTTGTGTTTATTCATCACATTGCTTTCGATAAGATATCCTGATTCTACGTTGATTACATGTTATTGAATTTCTAAAAGCATGTGATATTCATCTCTTATACTTGGTTGCATCTCATACATCCTAATTACTTGTCTTGTATTGTCATTTGCATTCATACACTTATGGTTCTGATGATATTGAAATGATAGTGTTATAAAAATATTGTGGGTCTAAGAGACCGGAAAGGTAAAAATACTTTATGAGATGATTGGTAATACTGAGATGATTATGATATCACAAAGGGTTGGGTTGCACGCCTACAATGGATGGTATTACAGCCAAGAGTCGGGATCCATTGAGAAATTTCGGATGAGTATATGGACATCGCATGTCCCCCATAACTGTGCAACTCATAGAATTTGAATTCTTGTATATTAGAGATGAAAGGTACCTGACATATGCATTGCATTCATATCATACATATATTCCTACATTGATTACATGTTGATTGGTAAAGTTGTTGGAATGGTTAATGAAACTTGGATGACTTCATGATAAAAAAGCATTGTTAATTGGTCACTTGATACACTGATTACTGGTTATTCAACTCTTTCATAAATGAGGTGATTTACATGATTCATGAACACATATGAACAAAGTGACTTATTTTGATTCAGTGAACTATTATGTGGACAAGGTGACTTATATGATCTATAGAACTATTTAGTATATGATTACTTGAGAGTCAACATGATATTTATTTTTGTTATGTATCTCCATCGGCGTCAGTCTATGATGCATACGGGGGTACGTTGTGTACTCATGCTACACTTGCTACATTCTTTTTTATGCGGATACAACGCCTTCCACCAGTTTAGGATATCGGGGCTAAGTCTGAGCCGGCAAATTTCGAGTGTTCAGGGTGAGGATGCTTCTTTCCAGCATAATCTTGGATGTTCCTATCTTACTTCTATCTTATATTTACTCGAGAGACATATCCAGACTTTTAGACTATGTTACTATTATGTTGGATTCTTGTATTTGGTTTTAAAGTTTTTGTATTTTTTACCAGATTCATGGGGGTTGTATTGATATTTTTCAGACTTATTTTCCGCATTTATGTTATGGTTAGATAGTGTTATTAAGTATTTTGTTATTTCTGCATTTCTTACTTTATTATGTTATCAAACGGGAAGTGGCCCTCCTACCGAAGGAACAGTGTAGGTGCCACCACGATTCCTCAAAAGGGTCGTGACAAAGTTGATATTAGAGCTTTAGGTTAAACAATCTTAAATACAAGAGCAATGTCTAGTAGAGTCTTGCGTATCGGTGCGGAGACGTTTGTACTTATCTTCGAGAGGCTATGTGGCATTTGGGAAACTTCACTTTCTTCATTCCTTTCATGCTACGACTTATCAAATTTGTATCTGACCTTTGTTTCTTATTCTCTCACTGATGGTGAGGACCCGTGCCTGATAAGTCGTGAGTTTTTGGATTATTAGCACTCACTCCTTATACTTTTAGATATCTTTTAAGTGAGTTTACTCTTTATTTATAGTGTTTTCGTGTGTTTTTAGGTATTTGAAGATCAAGGAATAAAAGGAGAACAAAATAGTAGAAAAAGCCTAGAAATGCACTAAATGCGATGGATATGCGACGACGCAAACCATATATGCGGAGGCAAGTGGACCGCAAACTTGGAACAAAAGAGTTGAAAAAATCAAGCACTATGCAATGAGTATGCGACACCATAAACTCTCATATGTAGTCGCATACTCTCAAGGAAATCAACTAGTGAGCTGAATGAAAAAGGCTGAAATGTGATGCAAATATGACATCGCATACTCATTATGTAATCGCATACCCAGAGCTCAGACTAAACCAATAAAGATGAAATGTGGTGACTCCTGAAGTATGTGACTGCATCCTGAAGAATGTTGCACCACAAACATGCCACATACTGAGCGGGGAGAAATCTGGGCAGGAGAATGCGATCATAATGCGACCATAAACTCCATATAAGGCTGCATTCCTGTCGTCCCATAGTGATCCATCAACGAATATTTTGTACTTTTTTTCCATTCCATATAAATACTAGGCATAGATTTCTGAGCTCATTATTCCATACTTTATTCTCTGAACCAACTTTTACTTTTGCATTGGAAAAGAAGCCTTTGGAAGGTCCCTTTATAGAGATTCATTTGTCTTCATTACCCATTGTAAGGATATGATTTCTTTGAATATAATTAAAGTTTTTGTTCATTTGGTATTGATTATGAGTAGCTAAATTCTTAGGTAGGGTTGTGGGGCTAAAGGGGTTTAGCATGTAATTGGGTTTAAAATAAATTTATTAGGGTATATGATTCTTATCTAATAACTCTTAGATTTGTAATGTGTATTAATGGTGGCCAACATTTAGAATGCTTAAATTCTCTATCTATCTTGGAAAAATGGGTAGAGATTAGGAAAAGAGTTATTGGCAAGGATTTGAGGATTTAATCCTCATCTAATATTTAAGTCTAGGAATAGCCTAGTTAACTTGAAATTTAATTGGGTGTTCTTAATTACATATCCTAGGGCTTGGGAAAGCCTTGGATGAAATGTATAAATTGGGTTGGGAACCTCTTGATACCCAATTTAACCCAATAATTTAGAACATGACTATTCCTTAATTGAATTAATCAATAGTTTAATTGCATACTTATCCCGAAAGTATCACAACCCTAGTCCTCTAAATTTGATAGTAAAACTCAATTAATTGGTATTGTGTTAGTCGATCATCCTTAATTTAATTACTTGTTACGTCGTCATATAATCATAGTTCGAAACAACCAAACACTTATTTTTGAAATATCGGCTAAACGTTGAGACTTACAATTAAAGTGTACGTTTCTTGTCGTATGCCATATGGAATTCGACCCCAACCTTCATTAGGTTATATATTTTCTAACAACCGCTTTACATCCTTTCCGGAGGTGTAATTTGGGCATATCAAATTTTGGCGTTGTTGCCGGGGAATACGGTTTAGAAATTTTCAAATTAGTGTACACCTTTAGTCTATATTTCTAATATGACTCTTTTTGTTGTTTATTGTTGTGTAGGTGTGATGGCTTCAGACTCCGATTCGTATAATGAACTCGTGGGGGCACGAACTGCCGCTATTCAACCCCTACCACTTCAAGAAAATGCAAGTTTCCACCTCAACACCACTCTATTACACCTTGATGTATATAAGGAGGGGATTGTATGGTTAGGTGGGTCGATGTTGGATTGGGCCCGGGTGGATATGAAAATGGTGGTCAAATGGAGGTTGGCGGGTTTTTTGGGCAGTGTGTGTTTGGTGGGGGTGTGCGGGTGAATTTGGAGGGTGTTTGGCTACGGCGTTTAGAGGGGATGAACGAGACAAGTTGTAAGTTATGTTGGTGGTTGGTATTTGGTGGTTGGGTGGTGGTAAGGTGGCGGAAAATAGTCGGAATAGTAAGGTTGGCGAAATAGGAGTGCGATCGGGACGGTGGGGAATTGGTTGGGGGTTTCGGGTGTTTGTGGAAGGAGTCGGTTGATGACCTTTAGGGTGTGAGTTGGGGAAGTGTTGGAGTGTATTGGGGTACAAGGAATTAGGCAGTTTGGAGCAGTTTGGACAAGGACGGGGCACGAAATTGATAAACAAATTCGTGTGGGGGTAAGGTAATGTAGGCCAAAAAGACCTTCAATGTGTTTGTAACAAGTAATCGGATAGAACCTTGTCTTGGGTTTAGTTAGATCACAAAAGTTCTAACTAGATTTACACCGAGGGTTTGGACCTAGAAAGGACCAAAGGGTGGCCCACAAAAGGACCGGGGTTCGGACCACAAAAGGTCTGACTAAGATAACAACACAAAAGTTGAAAACTTAGCAAGTTTAAGTAAACTCAAATATATTTCATAAAACTTCAATGTCTCCTTACATCAATTACACTCCTATTTATACTAGTTCTAGACCTTCTTGAAGAAGAAACAAGAAAGACACAAACATCTATCTTGGCCGAATAGGGGAAATGCTCGACCAACCCTTCATATTCTCTAGGCCACCCTTTTGTGTCATCCATGCATCTTAGTCGAATGGGGGGGGGGGGAGGGATTCTTGACCAACCCTTCATGTTCTCTAGGCCAACCTTTTGTGTCATCCATGTAGATAAGTGCATGAACTAGCTAGTTCATGAATTACCTCCTTGGTAGACGTTGGAAGCTTCTCTTTCTAGATGGTTCTCGGATTAGTCATCCTATTTTATTACAAGGCCTAGTAATTAAGCTTAAAGGGAAACTAGTAATTAAGCTAGAAATTAAAAGTAAGTTAATAAATTATCTCGGCCAAGACTTACATAAAAGGCAAAAATTAATGGCACTTCTTGGATCTTCAAATATTTTCTTCAACTTCACTCCACACTCCATTCCACATTAAGCATATCAACATAGGACGATTGGCAATATTCGGCACTCCTAGCAAATCATCTTGTGGTTCATGTTGGACACTTAATCTCACAGCCTTCTTTAAATCATACTCCCATTCTTTAACAAAATTTGCCCTCAAATTCTCGTCATCTATGTATGGCCAAACCAAACGATCCAAAATACAGAAAAAGGGTTTTGACTTCAAATAATTTCCCCATCGGACTAAGGATCTCACAATATTCTTTGTCATAAGTAGAATGGTTGAGCCGTGCACCACCCAATTTTTCACTAGAGAAAGCAATGGATCTTTTGTATTGATTCAAGACGGCACCAACACCAATTCCACTAGCATCACACTCAATTTCAAATAGTTTCTCATGGTCTAGAGCAGGTGCTTCACATATCCTTCCCTTCAAGGTTTCCAAAGTTCTTTATGCTCATTGGGACCATTTTAACTCACCATTTCACATTAGTTCAATGATAGGGGCAACAAGGGTACAACAATGTTGAATGAAATGATGAGCCAAACCATGGAAACGTCTTACCTCACTTACATTCATAGGCTCAAGCCAAACTCCGGATAGTTTCCATCTTGGATGGATCCACATTAATGCCCTCGGATGATACTATATACCCCATGAATGGTCGTAGCACCTCGTGTATGAGCCTCATGAAAGATATAGGAGCATTCCACTATCCAAATGGCATCACAAGCCATTCGTACAAGCCATACTTGGTTTTGGAAGCTATCTTCCATTCACCTTCTTCTCGTATCCTCATTTGATGGTAGCCACTCCTCAAATCTATCTTGGAGAACAACTTGGCCTCACTCAATTCATCCCAAAGATCATCCAATATTGGCATAGGAAACCTATACTTCACGGTGATGTTTTTGAACGCTCGGCTATCAATACTCATGCGCCAAGTTCCATCTTTCATTGGTACCAACAAGGCGGGTACCGCACATGGACAAAGGTTCTCTCGGACAAAGACTTTGTCTAGTAATTCTTGTATTTGTTCTTACAACTCCTTAGCCTCTGCCAGATGGTATCTATAGGTTCTAATTGGTGGTAATCCGGGTGCAAGATCATCCGGAATCACATCTTCAAATTTTTTCAAGAGTTCCTTCGAGTCGGCATCTTCAACCATATCTCCCACAAGACTCTTCTTCTACTCGCGCACCAATACACCTATAGAACTCCCCTTCTTCAATTCTTCTTCTATCTCCGATGCATTAAGCAAGAGGGCCTCAGACGTTTCCTTGCATTTTTTGGCATTTTGGATCTTCATTTTCTTCACGTCACTAGGTGACAATGGTATCAACCGGAGCTTCTTATCATCCTTTTGAAAATAATAGATATTCTTTTCTCCATCATGTTGCACTTTCCTATCAAATTGACATGATCGAGCCAATAAAATATGGCAAGCATCCATAGGTAGGATGTCACACAACATCTCATTTTCATACTTACCAACCCGAAAACTAACAAGAGTTTGTTTCATTACCTTTAGCCCTTTGTCTTTGTTCAACCATTGGAGAGCATATGTCTTAGAATGGCTGTGGGTAGGTAGTTTCAATTTGTCCACCATTTCCACGGAGGCCATATTGGCATAGCTTCCTCAATCAATGACCATATTACATACCTTGTCATTTACCTTGCATCGAGTGTAAAATAGTTGCTCTCTTTGTGTCTCCTCATGTTCTTCAAGTTAAACAGTCAACACATATTGGAGTACTAAACTTTCACCCTTCTCCGCAAGATCAACATCCTCCTTAAGGACCTTGTCGACTTCGAGTTCTTCAATAACAAAGTAATCCCCATACTCTTGATATTCTTTAATAGTCATTACCCGAGGTTTAGGACATTCATTTGCAAAGTGTCCTAATCCTTGACATTTAAAACACCTTTTTCTACTTCTATCTACCCCATTTGTAACCTCTACCTTATTTCCTTTATCTTTCTCTACACTTTCTTGGCTATACAATGGGTTAGAAAAAGAGGTACTGCCATTTTCTTTGACATTACTAGGCTTTACATAGGTTTTGGGGTACCTGTCTTTTGTTGTTTTTCAAACTTGAGAGATAAGTGACAGACATCTTTAAATGTGTTGTATGTTGCAACTTTAACCTTTTCTTGAATCACCACGTTTAAGCCTTTAATGAATCGTGCAATCCTTTGAGCCTTCTTTTCTTCTAAGTCACAAAGCATGGTGACTTTCTCGAACTCTCGAACGTATTCCTCAACTTCAAGAACTCCCTGACGAAGTTTGGTAAGCTTGAAGTATAGGTCTTGTTCATACTCCCTTGGCAAGAACTTCTTCTTCAAATGTTTCTTTAGTTTCTCCCAAGATTCAATCTTGGTCTTTCCATTCTTCCTCTGGCTTGTTTTGAGGTTTTCATACCACACAGAAGTGAATTCCTTCAACTTCAATGTAGCAACCTTAAAAAACTTGTGGTCATCATATTGCTTGTATTAAAAAATCCTCTCAATGGCCCATAACCATTCAAGAAACTCTCCCGAGTCCATATTTCCTTCAAAGGTTGGAAGGTCAACACGTAGGCTTCAGTCATCTTCCCTTTCATGTCTCAGGTTCTCTTGGACATCTTTCCTTTCATGCCTTGGGTTGTTTTGTGAAACCTCCTCCCCGGACTCAACATCATTAATCATGGCACGTTCCGCAAAATCTCTTCTCAAGAGTTGAATTTGTTCCGCAATAAGGTCACTTATAGTCCGCCAAATTTATTCATTCATGTTAGCCATAGCGTCAAGGCGTGGGATGGAAAAGCCTTGCTCTGATACCAAATTGATCTATATAAGGAGGGTATTGTATGGTTAGGTGGGTCGGAGTAGGATTGGGACTGGGTGGATACGAAAATAGGGTCAAATGGAGGTTGGCGGGTTTCCGAGCAGTATGTGTTTTGTAGGGGGGTGTGCGGGTGAATTTGGAGGGTGTTGGGCCAAGGAGCTTGGAGGGGATGAACTAGACACATTGTAGGTTATGTTGGTGGTTGGTATTTGGTGGTTGGGTGGTGGTAAGATGGCGGAAACTGGACAGGACAGTAAGGTTGGCGAATAGGGGTGCGGTCAGGACGGTGGGGAATTGGTTGGGGTTTCGGGTGTTTATGGGAGGAGTCGGTTGACGACATTTTAGGTATGAGTTGGGGAATGTTGGAGTGTATTGAGATGCAAGGAATTAGGCAGTTTGGACAAGGACGGGGCACAAATTGATAAACATATTTGTGTGGGGGTAAGGTAATGTAGGCCGAGAATACCTTCAATGTGTTTGTAAAAAGTAACCGAATAGAACCTTGGCTTGGGTGTAGTTAGATCTCAGAATTTCTAACCAGACTTACACTGAGTGTTTGGACGACAAAAAGACCAAGGGATGGCCCACAAAAGGACCGGGGTTTGGACGATAAAAGGACCAAGGGTTGGACCACAAAAGGTCCGACTAAGATAAAAACACATAAGTTGAAAACTTAGCAAGTTCGAGTAAACTCAAATATATTTCATAAAGGTCCGACTAAGATAACAACACAAAAGTGAGATCGGGATGGTGGGGAATTAGTTGGGGTTTCGGGTGTTTGTGTAGGGAGTCAGTTGACGACCTTTGGTGTGTGAGTTGGGGAAGTGTTGGAGTGTATTGTGGTGCAAGGAATTAGGTAGTTTGGACAAGGATGGGGCACAAAATTGATAAACAAATTCGTGTGCAGGTAAGGTAATGTAGGCCGAGAAGACCTTCATTGTGTTTGTAACAAGTAACTAGATAGAACCTTGCTTTGGGTGTAGTTAGATCACAAAAGTTTTAACTAGACTTACACCGAGGGTTTGGACCACAAAAGGACCAAGGGGTGACCTACAAAAGGACTGGGGTTTGTACCACAAAAGGTCCGACTAAGATAACAACACAAAAGTTGAAAACTTAGAAAGTTTGAGTAAACTCAAATATATTTCATAAAACTTAAATGTCCCCTTACATCAATTACATCTCCTATTTATACTAGTTCTAGACCTTCTAGAACAGGAAACAAGGTAGACACAAACATGTATCTTGGTCATTGGGTGAGATTCTCGACCAACCCTTCATGTTCTCTAGGCCACCCTTTTGTGTCATCCATGTATCTCGTCCGAATGGGGGAGATGCTCGACCAACCCTTCATATTCTCTAAGCCAACCTTATATGTCATCCATGTAGATAAGTGCATGAACTAGCTAGTTCATGAATTACCTCCTTGGAAGACGTTGGAAGCTTCTCTTTCTAGATGGTTCTTGGCTTAGTCATCCCTTTTATTACAAGGCCTAGTAATTTAGCTTAAAGGGAAACTAGTAATTAAGCTAGAAATTAAAAGCAAGCTAAAAAATGGTATCGGCAAGACCTACATAAAAGCCGAAAATTAATGGCACTTCTTGGATCTTCAAGTCTTTTCTTCAACTCCAGTCCACACTCCATTCCACATTAAGCATATCACCATAGGACGATTGGCAATCTTCGGCACTTCCAGAAAATCACCTCATGGCTCATGTTGGACACTTAAGCTCACAACCTTCTTTACATCACACCTACTCAGCACCAAGGGCTTATTTGGTGGTCTTGCAACTGATGACCCAAATAGGCACCTTCAGGATTTTCTTGAGGTGTGCGCTACCAACCATCAACCCAATGTCTAAAGTGAGGCTATCAAATTGAGGCTCTTCCCATTCTCTCTCACGGGAGAGGTCACCACTTGGTTTGATGATCTTCCGGTCTGTTCGATCAACACATGGGCGGAATTGACTAATACATTCCTCAAAAAGTATTTCTCTCTATCTCGAATATTGCAACTCCGTGATGAAATCAACAACTTTCGTCAACTTCCTAATAAGACACTTCATGAGGCTTGGATTCAGTTTATAAAAAAGGATAAAAGTTGTCCAAAGCATGGGCTGCCAGATACTGTGCTTCTCCAAACATTCTATAGGTCACTAGAATCGGTCAACAAGTCGGTGGAGAACAATATAACGGAGGGGTCCATCATGGATAATTCATACGACGTGGTGAGTGCTCTACTTGACAAGCTAACTGAAACAAATGAAGCTTGGCATACTAGAGAAACGGAAGTGGTTAGAGGAAGTTCTTCCAAATCTTTGTTGTTTAGAGAGGCGATTAGGAGGGAGGAAGAGAGAGATGAAACAATGGTGAAATTGATCACGCAAATGGATTTTCTTATGAAATATGTCATGGGAGCGGGATCTAAGAAGGTTAATGTGGTTGGGTCTTGTGAAGGGGGCTCACCAGATGAACAATGCTACATAATTTTTTATGAAAAAGCTCATTTTGTGAATAATCAAATAGGAGGAGGGGGGTTCCCGTCCTAACTACCAAGGTCCTAACTAAGGAACTTGGAGGCAAGGCCAAGGGAATCAAGGTTGGAACAATAAGTAAGGAGGCTCGAATTGGGGGAACAAAACCAAGGGGATTACAACAACAATAATTACAACAATCATCGAAGCAACAATATCTATGTTCCATCAAAGAGTAGCCAACAAAATATCGAACCAACCATCCACTAGTGACCCTGCTAGTTCCAAGATCGAAGATATGCTCTCCAAAGTATTATGCAAAGTTGAATCAACCGACACCTTCATCAAAGAGGTGAAAGATTATATGAATAGTATTAGGGATGACATAAGTACTATAGGGCAAGTGGTGAGTTCTCATTCCACTTCTATTAAGAAATTAGAGTCCCAACTTAGCCAAATTTCGGCTACCCTCAACTAAAGGCAAAAAGGTACACTCCCTTGTGACACGGTGGCGAATCCAAGAAATAATGGTGATCATGCATGTAAATCCATTACAACTAGGAGTTGAAAGGTACTTGGCTGAGATAAGTTGGTGAATGAAGAAGAGGTTGTTGATGATGAAGCACCTATTGTTGAACCTATAGTGGTTGATAAAGAGAGTATTACTAAGAAAAATCAGGCTAGTATTGAAAAGTCCATTGTCATTGAAGAAGAACTTGCAGAAGATGAAACCTCGGAAGTGATGACACAAATTCCAAAGCCACTACCTCCGTTTCCTCAAAGGCTATACAAGAGAAAGGATGATGGGAAGTTTATTAAGATTATTTAAAAAATGAATAAACTCTCTATTAACATTCTATTGGTTGAAGCCCTTGAACAAATGTCGGGCTATGCAAAGTTTATGAAAGATCTTGTTAACAAGAAATGGCAATCAAGCTTTGAGATGACGTATGTGACTCATCATTGTAGTGAAATTGTCACCAAGGCACTAGTTCAAAAGAATGAGGAACCTGGAGCATTCACTATTGCATGCACCATTGGGGCTTATAAGTTTGCAAAAGCCTTTTGTGATATTGGTGCAAGCATCAATTTGATACCACTTGCGATTTTCAACAACTTGGGTTTGGGAACTACCCGTCCTACAATTATGAGGTTTTTTTATGACGGATCGTACCGTAAAAAAGTTGGTTGGTATTCTTTTTGGTGTCCTTGTTCGTATGGATATATTTACATTTCCAGCTGACTTTGTCATTTTGGATTGTGAGGTGTATTTTAAAGTTCCCATAATATTTGGATGACCATTCTTAGACACGGGGTGAGATCTTGTTGATGTTGAGAGGGGTGACCTAAAATTATGGATGAACAATAAAGAGATCACATTCCATATTTGCAAGTCATTGAAACAACCGTCAGACATGAGTGTGGTGTCAGTTATTGATACTATAGATGAATCCATAGAGACTACTATCGCAAATGAGTATGTTGGCGATGGTGTTGATGAATTATGATAGGGAGAACTATGAAGAATTTGAGGAGACAGTGAATGCCTTGGTTGGATTGGGGTCATACAACTACAACCCCAAGAAGCTTGATCTTGACGTAGAAAATTGAGCATCTCCTCCCGCTAAACCACCAATCATTGAACTACCTACCATGGAGCTCAAACCTCTTCCTTCACATTTTAGGTACGAGTTTCTTGGTCCAAACAACACCTTGCCCATTATAATTTCAAACAGGTTGATGGAAGAGCAATGTGAAAGATTATTGGCAATTTTAAAGAGGTATAAAAAGGGCATTGGATGGTCAATTGCGGATATTCGAGAAATTCCTCCCGTTATTTGCACCCATAAAATCAAGCTTGAAAAATGTATTCCTAGTATTGAGTATGAAAGGAGGTTGAATCCTTTTATGCATGAGGTTGTGAAAAAAGAGATAATCAAATGGTTGGATGCCGATGTGGTGTACCCTATAGTGGATAGTGAATGGGTGAACCCAGTACGACATGTGCTAAAGAAAGGTGGTATTACCATGGTGCCTAATGAGAAGAATTAATTGATACCAACTTGTACAGTTACCAGTTTGAGATTGTGTATGGACAACAAAAATTGAACCATTAGACAATGAGGGATCACTTTCCAATGCCGTTCATGGATAAAATGCTTGATAGACTCGCGGGGAGGTTCTTCTATTTCTTTCTAGATGGTTATTTGGGTTATAACCAAATCGTTATTGCTCATGAGGATCAAGATAAAACCACCTTCATATGCCCTTATGGTACCTTTGAATTTAAAAGAATGCCCTTTGGTTTATGCAATGCTCCCTCCACTTTCCAAAGGTGCATGATGTCTATCTTTTCCAACATGGTACAGGAATTCATTGAAATCTTCATGAATGACTTTTCCGTGGTTGGAAACTCTTTTGATGCTTGTCTAGAGAATTTAGCTCGGGTGTTGAAAGGTTGTAAAGAGATCAACTTGGTGCTCAATTGGGGAAAAATCATTTTATGGTCAAGGAATGAATTGTTCTTGGGCACAAAATTTTAGAAAAGGGCATAGAGGTTGATCAAGCCAAAGTATAGGTAATTGTTAAGCTTCCTCCACCCATCTCCATCAAAGGCGTCCGACGTTTTCTAGGCCATGTCGGTTTTTATAGAAGGTTTATCAGAGACTTCTCTAAGGTGGAAAATCCCTTGCGAAAATTATTGGAAAAGGAGACCAAGTTCGTGTTTGATGAGGCATGTCTCAAAGTTTTTGAGTGTTTAAAAGAGAAGCTCACTTCGGCACCTATCATTATTGCTCTGGATTAGTCAAAGCCATTTGAACTCATGTGAGATGCTAGTGGTTTTCCATGGGGGATGTTCTTGGCCAAAAGAGAGACACATTTTTTTCTCATTTATTATGCAAGTAAGACTCTCAATGGAGTGCAAATGAACTATATTGTCACTGAGCAAGAGTTACTTGTGATTGTCTATGCTTTTGAGAAATTCTGAGCTTACTTGTTGGGGACTCATGTTATTGTGCACACCGATCATACGGCTCTTCGTTATCTCATGTCTAAGAAAGTTGCAAATCCTAGATTGATACGTTGGGTCATACTTTTGCAAGAGTTCTATTTTGTGGTGAAAGATAGGAAGGGATGTGAAAACCAAGTAGCGGATCACTTGTCAAGACTTGAAGATGGGGGGAAGTCAAGTAATGGGTTTAAGGTGAATGATTTATTTCCGGATGAGTATGTAATGGCAGGACCACATGACATGATTCCATGGTATGCCTATTTTGCTAACTATCATGCGAGTGACATTATGCCAAGTGATCTCACTACCAATTAAAAGAAAAAGTTCTTGGGTGATCTCCGGAAGTTTTATTTAGATGAGCCCTATTTTTTTCAGGTTTGCGCTGACAATATGATAATAAGGTGTATTCCCGAGGTTGACATGATACCCATACTTAAAGCTTGCCATTCATCTCCTGTTGGTGGTCACCATAGTAGTGCAAGGACTACAGTAAAAGTCCTTCAAAGTGGTTACTATTGGCCAACCATCCATCAAGATGCTTATGCTTTTGTGAAAGAGTGCGATCAATGTCAAGGGCATGGGCCATGTCAAGGAAGCATGAGCTACCTTTGACACTGATTCTTAAAGTTGAGTTGTTTGATGTGTGGGGCATTGACTTTATGGGCCCATTTGTGAGTTCCTATAGAAATAAATATATCCTTATGGTGGTTGACTACGTGTCAAAATGGGTGTAGGCCGTAGCGCTTCCAACCAATGAAGGAAAGAGTGTCACTGCATTCTTGAAAAAGTACATCTTCTCGAGGTTTGGTACTCTTAGGGCAATCATGAGAATGGGGGTTCACATTTTTGAAATAGATTGTTCAAAGCTCTTCTTGAGAAGTATGGAGTAAAACACAAGGTTTCTACTCCCTATCATCCTCAAATGAGTGGGCAAGTGGAAGTTCTGAATAGGGAGATTAAAAACATCCTATCCAAGAAGGTCAATGTCACAAGAATCGATTGGTCACGAAAGTTGGATGATGGACTTTACGCATACCAGATTGATTTTAAGACTCCAATTGGCATATTGCCATATAGGTTGGTGTTTGTTAAAACTTGTCATCTCCCCGTTGAGCTTGAGCATAAAGCCATGTGGGTTTGAATAAATTGAATCATGATTGGAGTGATGCCTTAAACTTGAGAGTGGAGTAATTGAATGAGATGAATGAATTCCACATCAAAGCATATGCGAGTTTGACACTTTACAAGGCCTGAATGAAGCATTTCCATGACAAGAAGATCTTAAAGAGAGAGTTTAAATCAAGGGATCGTGTGTTGTTGTTCAACTCAAGACTATGGTTGTTTTCTGGGAAGTTGAAGTCTAAGTGGTCGGGACCTTTTGAGGTCACACAAGTGTTTCCCCATGGTGCCATAGTGATTGCTTGCCTGAGTGGGAATCATATCAAAGTGAACGGGCAAAGAGTGAAGCATTACTTGGGAGAACCAAATAAAGTGAAGATAATTGAGGTGATCTACTTCAATGAGCCTTGAAAGTGTTAACAACGTCATTCCGTGACGTAAAATTAGGCGCTTCTTGGGAGGCAACCCAAGTTTTTTGCTTTCTTTTTATTGTTTGTTTGAGTGTGTAGGATGCAAAGTTACAGGGAAAACAGAAACGGAAGAGTGCTTAGATTAACCAAAACTTGAAAATTTGAGCATGGGAATTGAAAAATGTGTTGAAGCCTAAAATGCGAGGTTTAAGGAATGTATGCGATGCCACATTCTCTAAATGCGGCCGCACAAGGAGTTTGTGATCGCATTCTCCTACCTAGATTTCTCCCCACTCAGTATGCAGCGTGTTTGCGGTACAACATTCTTCAGGATGCAGTCGTATACTTTAAGAGTCACCACATTTCATATTTCTTGGTTTCGTCTAAGCTCTAGGTATGCGATCACATAAGGGTTATGCGATGTCGCATTTGCGTTGCATTTCAGCCCTTTTCATTTAGCTCACTAGTTGATTTCCTCAAGAGTATGCGACCGCATATGAGAGTTTGCAGTGTCTCATACTCATCGCATAGTTCTTGATTTTGTCAACTCTTATGTTCCAAGTTTGCGGTCCCCTTGCCTCCGTATACAAGGTTTGCATCTCCGCATTCAGTGCATTTCTGGGCTTTTTTTACTATTTTGTTCCCCTTTTATTCCTTAAGCTTCAAATACCTTAAAACATACAAAAACAAAATAAATAAAGAGTAAACTCACTTAAAAGACATCTAAAAGTATAAGGAGTGAGTGCTAATAATCCGAAAACTCACGACTTATCAACACCTTTAACTTAACCTTTTTCTTGTCCTCAAACAATGCCACAAACAAAGAGTCAAGACGAAAGACTTGACTTACACAAGACTTGACCACTAACATGATGGATGCATATGACTGTCGTTTGGTACCAATAATGAGAATATAACATGCTTCTTGACTTAGCAAAACCACATCTCATTTTTCACAGAATTGCATTAGATAGAACGATAAGGCAAACACAAGCCTCAAAGTGTGACTAGAGGTTACCACTCTCTTGTTCACATTCAACAGAGAATCTTAAGTGCAACAAGTATCAAACCATAAGTTTTCCCTTACTTTCTTTCAATTCTAACTCAAGGATAATCATTTGGAGATCTCTAAGGACTTTTTCGGTTGTAATGTAGGCTTAGGGTAGGGTAGGATACTCATTTGGATATGAAGTGACTACACCTTCCTTGAAGTATACACATCTATTCATTTTGGGGACATTTGTTTGATTTCTCTTTGCTTCTTTCCCTTTTTCTCACCTTTGCAAGATTATTCCTCCTTATGATGCCACTTTTATTTCCAAACTTCTATTCAACGATTCCCCTCATTATTTTGTCACAAGTAACAC
Source organism: Anisodus tanguticus (assembly GCA_034509755.1). NCBI lineage: Eukaryota > Viridiplantae > Streptophyta > Magnoliopsida > Solanales > Solanaceae > Anisodus > Anisodus tanguticus. Next base: position 15,519,364 of record CM067543.1, on the reverse strand, counting down.
ATAAAAACAAACACCATCTTTTGTTTCTTTTCTACTTTTTTTTAAACAAGGGGTCCTCTGAACAACTACACCACTAACTGTTTCCTTCACACACTTGGCATCTCACCCCCAACTTAGGCTAAAAACCTAAATTGATCTTCTTACCTTATTCACATGAATTATCACCCCCAACATAGGCTAAAAGCCTAAGTTGATACTTCAAGATCAAGGAAGGATGTGTTCAAAATTGGTTAGATGTCAAAAAGGTTACGACTTATAATGTGGTCACAAAGAAATGATCCATGCTCAAAAGGGCTAACTAGGGATAAACTTTATGCTTTGGTAGGTAAGAAGAGTTGCATGTTAAACAAACAAAGAATGCCTAAGTTCATTTCTCCAACAACCATCCTCAAGATGAGATTCGTTAGACTGACCGGGCAAGTTCTAGTAGACACAAGCAAGTACAAAAGCCAATTTGCACAAAGCTCGCCACACATGGAACATGCATTATTGAAAGATGAGCAATTGACTTCAATATAAACTTAATTAGTGCAAACTTATAAATGGTATCCAAAAGTAACACAATGAGCCAAATGTTGTCAATCGATCAATCTTATCCTTTAAACCCCCATTTTTTGAAGTTTTGAAGTTTTTGGAGATGTATCAATCTTACATGCACACATCTCAATGTATTGGTACCACACAAGTCACAATGACATACCAAAAGTATTGATTCCCTTAAGAAATTTCCCAACTATCCATCATTGGGAAAAGCAACTCAATACTACCTAAAAATACCGGGTTCAAAAGACCAATAACATCCTTGGAAAAATAACCACGACTAAGAAAATCAAAGATATAGTTAATACCACGACACATGGGCAAAACACACAAAAATAAAATGAAAATACTAACGAAAAATGTGAGAGAAATGTCAACATACTAATAAAACAAATAAAACATCAAACATCTGAATAGTTAAATATTTACAAACCAAAGTAATCACAAGTATCAGAATCCAACTCCCACCCACGAATATACAAGTAACCCACCCCCAACTAAAAAGATCCTGCATTGTCCTCAATGCACCAAAATATAATAAAAAAGAGGTGAGCAGTCCTGAACGCATCAAGCATCATGTCAAGCCGCATAAGAAAAAGCTAAATCAATCTTGGAGGGTGGAGTAGGAGAAATAGCATCATCTAGTAGAGTGGTTATAGAAGCCTGGGAATGAGAAGAACTAGCACCCTCAGTAGGTGGAAGAGGGGCCTTGATACCATTCTTCCGTTTTATATCTAGGTCAATCAATGAGGGCTTATGAGCCTCTTAGAAGTCTCTCTCCAACTTTTTATTAGTACGAGAACCATGATACTGTGTCTAAAATGACATAACTATCCCTGTTTGAAGTGTCTCATCCAGTATGTCAGGAAGAGGCTCAAAATCATCCAAAGTCACATAGGCCTCCTGATTATCACCCGCGTCACCTCCCAAATTATCTCCATCATCCTCGGGAGCCCCTCTCTTAGGGCTACACTCCATAGTCTCTGTCAGAACACTCTCATCTAGGAGTCCCATCTTAGTACCCATAGTTGTAAATAATAGAGTGTGCAAGGTACGAAACTTAGTCTAAAGTTGGGCAAGGTCCATACACTTTCCATACTCTCAATATTACCAGTCTCCACCTCATTAACTCATTCTCAAGCCCATCTACCCACTCTCTCAACTCTTTGTTAGCCTCAGCAACTGCGGCATTGATCATGTCTGGAATTATCTTGCTGAAGTTTGAAACTATTGAATCCACTGTACCCACGGTGCATGCCATAGTCTAGAAATCTGCTACAGAAGAGGGCTTGACGCCTTGAGGTAGTACTGCAGAAGTGGTAGGATGGGTACCAGTGGAGGTGGGCCCTATATCTATGCTAGAAGAAGCAACACCAGTAGAAGCACCAGATGGTGTAGGCATGATAGTGGTGGTAGGCTGGGCCATCTCTTCAAATCTCGCAATCAAATCAACCGACTACACACTCATTTTTTTCTTTTTTTTCTCCGGATTCTCATCATTCTCTACCTTAAGTATATTTACAAAACCTGTGGGTGTGCAATCTCTATCCACCCACCGAAAAATAAGAACATTGTACTTCCGGCATATAGTTGTGATCAAGTAGGGGAACGGTAAAGATCTCGTCGTCTGCCAAGATCTGTCAATAATGTGATAGTAAATGATCCTACCCATATTAAGATAGACCCCTATCATGATACATCCGAGAAGGACTGCCTTTGGTAGGCCCACTAACATCTCATTTTGTGAAGGCTAGAACTAGCTACTAATGAAAGTCAACCAAAATTTGGCCTCAATGTTGAGGCTCGCCTTCTGAATCGATGTGCGGGGGTGAATCCATGGTGGTGTGGTGCTCGGAGTTGCTATAACGTCAGCCAACCATACCCGTTGGCTCTCAATGTTCTCGAGGCGAATCATTTCTTCATATTCTCTATGCGGGGTACCACTATTTCCAAAATAAATGGAATTTATTCCTTCAGGTAATACCGGCACTGTTACCCCACGAATATGTCAACCACCCAAATATTGTTTCTTCTTCCCCATTGGAACACCCAAGCTCGCATAGAATTCCCTCACTATTATGGGTATAAAGTCTCCAGGAGGTTTTGTGAAGACCATTCAGTTCCTCTTTTTCATTTGCTCGAGGATCTGGGGGAATGAATCTTGCAAGCCTCTGAGGCTCGTTTGCTTCTCAACATTGAAGGTACGCTTATTGTCAAAGTGTTCCTTCACTCCCTCATCCTTGAACCTAATGTCATCTTTCATTCTAATCCAATTCTCCATCTCTTGTCTCAATGCCTAAGGGGTCACATTACTATCCCCTACAACCTGAGATGGAAAATGAAGCTGGGAGGGCGAAGTGGACTGCTTTCCACGTGGGTCCACTCCTCTGGGTCCTTCGAAGGAGTGGGCGCCTTTCTCTTTTTCTCTGCTCTTGGCACATCCTTGCAAGTATTTCTCTTAGCAACAACTTTTCCTAGAATCATTCTGCAAAGAGAGCAATATTAATACCGAAATGTAAAAACAAAAGCATAATATATTTTTATTTTTGTTATATTATCAAAAGCATTTAAAAAGAAACTACAATTCGCAAAGGAATAGGAGAAAATAGAAAAATGTCCAATTTTGGCAGTATGCGACGTGTATGCGGCACCACATAAAGAGTATGCGGCACTGTACTGAGTGAAATGCGGTTGCATTCACTGAGTTCAACACCGCATACATAATATGCAGTGGTTGCATAGCCATCGCAAAGTCTTCCATTTTTGTGACTTTACTATCTAATTGGTAATGGAGTATACGACGTAGAATGCGATGACACGTTTGAATCGCATACTCCTGCAATTAGGTGACTGGACTACCAATCATCCAAGAGGAAAGCAATGCAAATGTGGTCCCATACAGTGTATGCGATGTAGAATTTCCATCGTCTTCCCTAATCATCAATGGTGGTTTTACTTTTTCATGAAAATCAACCCAAACCCACCCCTAACTATTTTTTCCACCCTTAATAGAGATCAAAACACCATTTTAAGTACGATAATCAACATCACCCCCAAATACGCACACCCACGACCAATTCTCCTTAAGAAAGTTGTCAAGCATCCATCATCGGGGAATTCAAATCATCATATACATGCACAAGTTTCACACACCAACTCGGAATCAATCAATTAATTTTAACAATTTCAAATAATCTCCCAATTTCATCTAATCCTAGATACCCATAGCCCCTTTTAGGTATCCCGCAAAATATTAACATTTAAATCGGGCACATTCTTAATCAAAATCAACAATAACACCGAAATACTCCACAGATTATGCTTACCCAGTCAATCATCAAGTGTATATCGAGGAATTAAGGGCAAGAATTGACATACCTTGTAGTTGATTGGAGACTAGGTGATGGTGAAATATATAAAACTTGGAGGATGAAATTGAAGGATCTTGGTGTCAAACTGCTACTTAATGTCGGTCTATGCGAGATTCACACCAAAAACTGTCGATTTAGAGAGATGGGTAGTGTAATGGTTGAGTTCTTGAAAGAAAGTGGGAAATTGAATTTCAAATTGACCTTAAGTACCTTGTCAGGGATGCGTTGAGAATGCGACTGCAAACTAGGAATGCAACATCACATTCTCTTCGTATTTGCCATTTACTTATTTCAATGACAATTAGAAGTATGCGACTACATAGTGCTCCGCATTTGGAATGTGGCATCACAATCAAGCCGCAATCTCATCAATTTTACCATGCTCACTGGAGTTTTGTGGAGGTAATATGCAATGTAAAATGTTGCTGCATTCAGAGAATGCAGCATCGTATACACTCCACAAACCTGACATTTTTTTCTTCAACAATTTTTTCAATTCTCATGCTCAATTTTCATGTTTTGGTTGCTCTAAGCACTCTTCTGCTTCAGTTTTTCCTGTAACTTTGCATTCTACACACTCAAACAAATATTAAAACAACAAAAAGCAAGAACTTGGGTTGCCTCCCAAGAAGTACCTAATTTTATGTTGTGGCACGATGTTGTTACTATTTTTCAAGGCTCATTAAGGTAGATCATCTTAATTATCTTCACTTCATTTGGTTCCCCCAAGTAATACTTTACTATTTTCCCGTTCACTTTGATACGATTCCCACTTGGGCAAGCAATCTCTATGGCACTATAGGGAAATACTTGTGTGACCTCAAAAGGTCCCGACCACTTGGACTTCAACTTTTTGGGAAACAACCGTAGTCTTGAGTTGAACAACAACACATGATCCATTAGGTTGAACTCTTTATTCAAGATCTTCTTGTCATGGAAGTGCTTCATTCGTATCTTGTAATGTGCCGAACTCTCATATGCTTTAAGGCAGAATTCATCAATCTCATTAAATTGCTCTACTCTCAAGTTCGAGGCATCACTCTAATTAAGATTCAATTTTCGGAAGGCCCACATGGCTTTATTCTCAAGCTCAACCGAGAGATGACAAGATTTACCAAACACCAACCTATATGGAAATATGCTAATTGGAGTCTTAAAAGAAATCTGGTATGTCTAACTTCTGTGACCAATCAATTCTTGTGACATTTACCTTCTTGGATAGGATGCTTTTAATCACACTATTCAAAACTTCCACTTGCCCACTCATTTGAGGATGATAGGGAGTAGAAACCTTCTATTTTACTACATACTTCTCAAGAAGAGATTTGAACAATCTATTTCAAAAATGTGAACCCTCATTGCTAATGATAGTCCTAGGAGTACCAAACCTCGAGAAGATGTACTTTTTCAAGAATGCGGTGACACTCTTTCCTTCATTGTTTGAAAGCGCTATGGCCTCCACCCTTTTTGACACGTAGTCAACCACCACAAGGATATATTTATTTCTATAGTAACTCACAAATGGGCCAATAATGTCAAATCCCCACACATCAAATAACTCAACTTCAAAAATCAGTGTCAAAGGTAGCTCTTTCTTTCTTTAGATGCTCCCATGCCTTTGACATTGATTACACTCTTTCACAAAGTCATAAGCATCTTGATGGATGGTTGGCCAATAGTAACCACTTTGAAGGACTTTCGCCGCGGTCCTTGCACTACTATGGTGACCACTAACGGGAGATCAATGGCAAGATTTAAGTATGTGTTTCATGTCAACCTCGGGAATATACCTTATTATCAAGTTGTCGGTGCAAACTCAAAAATGATAGGGCTCATCCCAATAAAACTTTCGGACATCACTCAAGAACTGTCTATTTTGATGGGTAGTGAGATCACTTGGCATAATGTCACTCGCATGATAGTTCTCAAATTCTTCATAGTTCTCCCCATTATAATACATTAACACTACCGCCAATACTTCACCAACATACTCATTTGCAACGGTAGTCTCCACGGATTTATCTATAGTATCAATAACTGACACCACACTCATGTCCATCAGTTGTTTCAGTGACTTGCAAATATGGAATGTGATCTCTTTATTGTTTATCCGGCATTTTAGGTCACCCCTCTCAACATCAACAAGAGCTTTTCCCATGGCTAAGAATGGTTATCCCAAGATTATGAGAACTTCAAAATTCATCTCACAATTCAAAATTACAAAGCCGGTCGAAAATATAAATCCATCCACACGAACAAGGACATAAAAAAAATACCAACCGGCCATTTAACGATATGATCAGCCATAAGTAACCTCATAGTTATGGGATGGGGAGTACCCAAACACAACTTATTGAAAATTGCAAGTGACATCAAATTGATGTTTGCACCAAGATCACACATGGCTTTTGCAAACCTATATGCCCCAATGGTGTATGGAATAGTGAATGCTCTGGGGTCCTCCTTCTTTTGAACTAGTGCTTTGGTGAAAATTACACTACAATGATGCATCACATCCATTGTCTCAAAGATAGATTGCCTTTTCTTGGTAACAAGACATTTCATAAAATTCTCATAGACTGGCATTTGTTCATGTGCTTCAACCAATGGAATGTCAATAGAGAGTTGCTTCAATTTATTAATAAACTTCCCAGCATCCCTTTTTTTGCTAGCCTTTGAGTAAACGGATGTGGTAGATTTAGAATAGGTGTCATTACTTCCAGGATTTCATCTTTTGCAAGTTATTCTTAAATGACAATGGAATTTTCAATACTAGCCTGCTTTTTGTTACTAACAATCTCTTCATCAACCACTATAGGTTCAATAATAGGTGCTTCATCAACAACAATCTCTTCTTCATTCACCAACTTATCTCCCCCAAGTACATTTCCACTCTTAGTAGTAATGGCTTTACAAGCATGATCACCATTTTTATTGGATTTACCATTGTGTCATAGGGAGTGTACCTTTTTTTCTTTTGTTGAGGGTATCCAAAATTTGGCTAAGTTGGGATTGTAATTGCTTGATGGAAGTGGAATCAGAACTCACCACTTGCCCTATAGTACTCATGCCATCCCACAAACTCTTCATATCATCCTTTAATACTAGCCTGTTTTTTGTTAGCAACAATCTTTTCATCAACTATTATAGGTTAAACAATAGGTGCTTCATCATCAACAATCTCTTCTTCATTCACTAACCTACCTCCCCCAAGTATTGTTCCACTCCTAGTAATAATGGTTTTACAAGCATGATCACCATTGTTTCTTAGATTCGTCACCGTGTCACTAGGGAGTGTTTTTTTTTTCGTTAGTTGAGGGTAGCCAAAATTTGGCTAAGTTGGAACTCTAATTGCTTGCTGGAAGTGGAATGATAACTCACCACTTTCCCCACAGTACTCATGCCATCCTGCATACTCTTCATATCATACTTCACCTTTTTGACGCAGGTCTCAACTGATTCAACTTTGCGTAATACATTGGAGAGCATATCTTTTATCTTGGAACTAGTGGGGTCACTAATGGATGGTTGGTTCGATAGTTTTTGGCTATCGTTCTATGAAACATAGGGATTGTTGCTTCGATGATTGTTGTAATTATTGCCATCTTGGTTGTTGTTCCCCCAATTTGAGCCTTTTTGCTCATTATTCTAACCTTGATTCCCTTGGCCTTGCTGCCAAGTCCCTTGGTTAGGACCTTGGTAGTTAGGTCGGAACCCCCCCCCCCCCTTCCCTCTCTTGATTGTTCATGAAATGAGCCTCTTCATCAAGAACTTGGTAGCATTGTTCTTCCGGTGAGCCCCCTTCACATGACCCAGCCGCATTAACCTTCTTAGATCTCACTCACATGACATGTTTCATAAGAAGATCCATTTGCGTGATCAATTTCACCATTGTTTCATCTCTATTTTCTTCCATCCTAATCGCCTCTCTAGACAATAAATATGTGGAAAAACTTCCTCCAACCACTTCCGCTTCTCTAGTACGCCAAGCTTAATTTATTACAGTTAGCTTATCGAGTATAGCACTCATCATATAGTATGAATTGTCCATGATGGACCCCTCTACTATATTGTTCGCCACTGACTTGTTGATCGAGTCAAGTGACCTATAAAATATTTGGAGAAGTACACTATCTGGCAACACATGCTTTGGACAACTTTTAACCTTCTTTTTAAACTGAGTCCAAGCCTCATGAAGTGGCTTATTAGGAAATTGACAAAAGTTGTTGATTTCATCAAGGAGTTTCAACATCCAGGATGGAGGGAAATACTTCTTGAGGAATGCATCGGTCAATTCCGCTCATGTTGTGATCGAACCGGCCATAAGATCATCCTTCCAAGCAGTGGCCTTCCCGTGAGAGAGAACGGAAAGAGCTTTAACTTGATGGCCTCACTTGAGATGTTGGGTTGATGATTGGTAGAGCACACCCCAAGGATATTCCGAAGGTACTTATTTGGGTCATCGGTTGCAAGACCACCAAATAAGCCATTGGTGCTGAGTAGGTGTAATAGAGTGGTGTGGAGGTGGAAACTTGCATTTACTTGAAGTGGTGGGAGTTAAATAGTGGTGGCTCGTTCCCCCACGAGTTCATCATAAGAATCGGAGTCTGAAACCATCACACCTACACAACAATAAACGACAAAAAGAGTAATATGAGAAATATAGACTAAAGGTAAAGAATTACACTAATTTGAAAAAATTTAAACTATATTCCCTGGCAATGGCGCCAAAATTTGATACACCCAAATTACACCTTCGAAAATGATGTAAATAGGTCGTTTGCAAATATAAAACCCAATGAATATTGGGGTCGAATCCCACAGGGAATATGACAAGAAACGTACACTTTAATTGTAAGTCTCAACGTTTAGCCGATATTTCAAAAGGAAAGAAATAATTGTTTGGTTGTTTTGAACTTGATTATATGATGACGTAACAAGTAATTTATTTAACGATGATCAACTAACACAATACCAATTAATTGAGTTTTTAATTTCAAATTTAGAAGACCAGGGTTGTGATATTTCAGGGTTAGTATGCAAGGAATAGTCATGTTCTAACTCATTGGGTTAAATTGGGTATCAAGAGGTTTTCCAACCCAATTGATACATTTCATACAAGGCTTTTCCAAGTCCTATGATGTGTAATTAAGAACACCAAATTAGATTTCAAGTTAACTAGGCTATTCCTAGCCATAGATATTAGATGGGTTAATTCCCTACATCATTTTCAATAACTCTTTTCCTAATCTCTACCCATTTTTCCAAGCTAGATAGAGAATTTAGGCATTATCAATGTTGATATGTTGTGAGTTTTCATATTATTAGCACTCACTCCTTATAATTTTAGATGTATTTTAAGTTAATTTACTCTTTATTTATATTATTTTCGTGTGTTTTCAAGTATTTGAAGCTCGAGAAATAAAAGGGGAACAAATAGTAAAAAAATCCCAGAAATGCACTAAATACGATGGATATGCTACGACGCAAACCTTGTATGTGAAGGCAAGAGGACCGCAAACTTGGAACAAAAGAGTTGACAAAATCAAGCACTATGCGATGAGTATGTGACACCTCGAACTCACATATATGGTCGCATACTCTCGAGGAAATCAACCAGTGAGCTAAACGAAAAGGGTTGAAATGCGATTCAAATGTGACATCGCTTGACAATTATGCGATCGCATACCCAGAGCTCAGACAAAAACAAGAAAGTTGAAATACGGTGACTCCTGAAGTATGCGACCGCATCCTGAAGAATGTTGCACCGCAAACATACTATATACCGAGCCGGGAGAAATTTGGGCAGGAGAATGTGACTATTCCTTGGGTGGTAGATTCTCTATATAACTTTTAAAAGTTGGTAGAGATTATGAAAAGAGTTATTGGCAAGGATTTGAGAATTTAACCCCCATCTAATAGCTAGGACTAGGAATAGCCTAGTTAACTTGAAATATAATTGAGTGTTCTTAATTACACATCCTAGGGCTTGGGAAAGCCTTCGATGAAATGTATCAATTGGGTTGGAAAACCTCTTGATACCCAATTTAGCCTAATGATTTAGAACATGACTATTCCTTAATTGAATTGATCAATAGCTTAATTGCATACTTACCCCGAAAGTGTCACAACGCTAGTCCTCTAAATTTGATAGTAAAAAATCATTAATTGTTATTGTGTTAGTTGATCATCCTTAATTCAATTACTTGTTATGTATTCATATAATCATAGTTATAACAACCAAACAATTATTTCTTTCCTTTTGAAATATCAGGTAAACATTAAGACTTACAATTAAAGTGTATGTTTCTTCTTGTATTCCCAGTGGGATTCGACCCCAGCCTTAGTTGGGTTTTATATTTGCTAATGACCACTTTACATCCTTTTTGGAGGTGTAATTTAGGTACATCAAATCATACGGTAAGAGGAGGTACCAGCACCTACACCTGCAGTGCGCGGTCGCTGTAGAGGACTTATTTAGGGCTGATATAGAGCCTGAAGAGATACACCGGTATAGGGTACGACACAGAGAGCCGATTAGGCTTATGCTAGTTCAGTTTCCCCCAAACTATATATTGAGCCGCAGGATGAGCGGTATGATGAGAAGATGGGGCCAGTCCTAGATCAACTCGAATTTATAGCTACTCTAGTTCTTTATGACACTCTGGTCAGATTATTAAGTGTGCTTGATGGTTTTGCCTAGGCGAGCATTCATTCGACTACTCCAGGTGGGTCACAGAACCGAGAGAGAGAATGGGATAGACTCTCGAGTTCCATACTCCAGGGTTCAACCTGTTGCTATGTCGGCACCCTATATTGATGAGATTCTGGCACTCAAGTTTAGTCCTCAACTGGTTATAGAGACTGATATGACCCACGATGAGCGAAAGATATGGGAACGATTTTCCAATATGAAGCCTCCCATATTCTATGAACAGTCGGAAGAGGATGCCTACGAGTTTATTGTGATTAGCCATGAGAGGTTACATGCCTTGGGTATCGTCGAGTCACACGGAGTTTGTTTTGTTGATGTTCAGCTTATAGGGGATGCAAAGCAATGGTGGAGGGATTATGTTTATTATCGATGAGCAGGGTCACCTCCACTATCTTGGGTCAGTTTTTATCGAATATTTTTCTAGTGAAGTATGTTCCCCTTGGCTTGTGTTTGAGCAAGCGTGATGGATTCTCTAATTTGGAGAAGAGGGGTTCGTCAGTTGCTGATTATGAGACTCCCTTTCATGCCTTATCGCGCTATACATCGCCATTACTACCTACAAAGGCAGAGAGAGTTAGATGTTTTATGAGAGGGTTGAGTATTTTCCTTTAGTTGGCTTCATTACAATTAGTGGCCTTTGGGCTTCTTTCGAGTCAATGGCTAAGCATGCTAGGATGGTGGAGTTTGTGAGGGGCAAGCTACCCAGACAGGAGCCTGACAAGAGGATGCAGTGATATAAGCATTACTGTGGGTATACATCTCATGGGTAGGTGTAGCATGGTAGATTCTAGCATTCACAGTCTAGTAGATCAATTCAGGCAGCCCTACCAATTATAGATGGTGCTTCTACAAGGCAGAGCGGTTATAGTGGGACCCATTCTTCTTGAGGTTCTCAGTCTCGATACTCTAACCATGGTGGTCACTCTAGATTTTCTATTTCAATTCAACAGCCCTCAGCGGCCAGGACTTGTTACAATTGTAGAGAGTTAGGGTATTTTAGGAGAGCTTATTTCATGCTTGTATCAGGTAGATCTCGTACACCCAGTACCCTAGCACAGCCATCTAGAGGTGGCGGATAGTCTAGCATAGAGGGTTTCTAGTTAAGCCATGGTGACTATCAAACTAGTCGGGGTGGTTCTTAAGAGAGTAGAAATGGGGATCGATAAGGCTGAGGTGGCTATCTGGGTGCCCAATCTGATAGAGGATTCACTCATTGTTATGCCTTCCCTGGTAGGCTGGAGGATGAGGCATCAAATGTATTTATTACATATATTATCTCAGTTTGTCATCGGTCTGCTTCAGTGTTATTTGATCTGGGGTCTACTTTTTCTTATGTGTCTACGTACTTTTCTACTAATTTGGATATGTGGTGTGATATGCTAGAGATTCCTATTTGTGTGTCTATACCAGTTGGTGATTTTGTGATTGTAGATAGATTTTATTGACTTTGTCTGGTTACTTTTATAGGGTACGATACCTGGGTAGACTTGGTCATTTTAGACATGGTTGATTTTGATATTATTTTGGGGATGGATTGGTTATAACCATACCACGCAATTTTGGATTGTCAAGCCAAGTAAGTTACTCTAGTGATGCCTGGTATTCTGAGGTTGGAGTGGAAGGGCATTTCCGGTCCTGCTCCTAAGAAGATCATTTCTTTCATTCAGGATAAGAAATTAGTAGACAATGGTTGTCTGGCATACCTTTATCATATTCGGCATACGAGTGCGGAGACTCCTTCCCTTGGGTCAGTTCCAGTTAGGGCTGGCCAGTGGGTCGGGATGGCCCGACCCCGACCCGACCCCGTCCCGAGCCCGCCCCGGTCCCGCCCTCACCCCGCTTAAAAAAAATAAATAAAATAACGGGGGCGGGACTCGAACTCGGGACGGGACGATGTCTCGTCCCGCCAGACCCGAGCCCGCCCAGGCCCGCCTGACCCGAGACCGCCCCGAGCCCGTCCCGAGCCTGACCCCGACCCCACCCTTTTCCCCCCTTTGCAAAAATGGCCATTGCACCAACGATCATTTTAGATTATGGCCGTTGGCCAACGGCCATTTTAGGCCCCCCCTCCCCCAACCCCCCTACCCCTTAATATTTATTTTTAACCCATAAGTTATTATATTTAAACATTAACCCAATTTTTCAACTATAAATAACTCATTTTCTCTTCATCTTTCTCACAAATCTTCCTACAATATCTCTAATTTATCAATATATCTCTCTACAAGTCTACATTGTTTGCTAAATATTCAATTTTATTAATTCATTTGGGAATTGGGAGTGAAGTTGGCAACTAGCTTGAGGATCTTCCATCGAGCAAAGTTTTAATTTTCAACCTCTCGATTACACGTCGACGTTACGTCGGCGTTTGGTACATTCGTTCCTTCATTAAATTATTATTGTCTGTTTATTTTATTTAGCGCACTTAATTTCATTTACTTTAATTATTTGTTAGCATATAATTAAAATGGAAGGAATTAGAGGTATGTTTAAGGGTAAGGGTAAGACTTCTTCTAGTAGGGGCAACCAGGGCAAGGGTACTTCTTCTAGTCATCTTATTCCTACATAGGATGATTTTGTTGATACTCAACATTTTCCTACAATACCATTAGATTTAGACCAGGAGCTATTTTCTGGAACTCAATAAGACTTTAATTTAGACGATGATCTAGATGATATACCCACTAATGTTGATGACAACACACCCACTAGTGCACCTTCAACTGAAATACCTCCTATTCCCCCTAGTATGAGACGAGGTCCAGCAAAACGACCATTAAAATCATATGCATGGACATTTTTTGATAGGGACGTAGAGAATCAAGTAGCCATATGTAAAATTTGTAAAAATGTTTTAAAATTTAAAACTGGAAAAGGTCACGGTGGGACGGGAGGTTTAATTAGACACGTAGTAAGTGCTCAAACGCCCGCTCTATCGGGACAAGGTTCACATACTGATATTGTCCCGGACCAAGTACAGGGCCAAATTAACCCTATGACGGGGGGAATTGTAGGCTCTAAATACAATAAACATAGAGATAGGGAAGCAATATCAAAATTAGTTGCTGTGGAGGGTTTTCCTTTTTCATTTCCTTCATCTCCCGGTTTTATTCATTACATTAGAGATATATATAATCCTGCTTTTAACGGTTTTCCTAGATCAACTGTTAAGAGAGATGTATTTAAATTCGCGCATGAATATCAACAATATTTACGTTTTTCATTATATCATTTTAATGGCAAAGTATGTATCACGTCTGATATAGGTCGTAGTACTAACGGCCATGATTATTTAACTGTAACTTGTCATTGGATAGATTATAAATGGTCTATGCAAAAACGTATTTTAGCGTATAGATAAATAGATGATAGGCACACTGGTACTTTTATTGCAGAAAATATTTATCAAGTGTGCGATTATTACGGAATTACCGATAAAATTATGACTATTACATTAGATAACGCTTCTAATAACAATTACGCAATTACAATGTTAAAAAATAGTTTAACTCCATCTTTTCCAGACCATTTTCATATAAATGCGCGTGCCATATATATAACTTAATTATAAAGGATGGTCTATCACTTTTTGAAGACATTCTTAGTAAAGTACAATTTGCTATAAACTTTATTTTTAAAAGTAATAAAGTACAACGTAGAAAAGAATATAAAAAAACTTGTCACGATTGTGGACTACCTTATAGAAGAATTCCACCAGAAGTATCCACTAGGTGGAATTCTTTATACGAGCAACTACTTGTTGCTTATGACTATAAATTACCTATAACTTTATTTTTTAACTCTCATAATAAAAAGCCAGCTGATATGATTTTAGATAGTGATTGGGTAAAAATTTCCGAACTTATTGTATTTTTAGAGAAATTGTTTCAAGCAACAAAAGAATTTTCCGGTATATATTATCCTACTATTTCAACTATGTTATTTTACATAACTCTAATATTTTTATTACTTAGAGAATATATGGAAAAACCAGCTTATAAGGCAGCTATTAAAAAAATGTTTGTCCAAATAAAAAAATATTTTATTCCTATTCCCTCTATTTATATTATTGGTTCTCAGTATTAAATCCTACTATTAAAATAGACGGTACTAAATCACTAATTGAAACTATTTACGATTGTATAGAAGTACTACCACCTCCAAGTCCCAAAAATCTAAATCACCCACCACCTATTGAACAAACTAAAGAAGAAGCGGTGTCTAGCGTAGAACACCAATGCAAAAATATATATAGATTTTATCAACAAAAAAATGCTAGTAACTTACCGGCTTCCATACCATCTTCTTCATCTTCAACACAACCTCACAAAAGACATCGTTTTCGCGGCTAGTATTGAAAGCCTCGTAAATAGAATGTGCGGCCGTACCTCTACTACTAACCAAATTAGCGAGTTGGATATTTTTGTTTTGCGGGGTTCGTACCGTATCAAGAAGTTATCAATGAAGATGGACATGAAGACTTTGAAATATCGGAGGGGGAATGAGAAGACCTTTCCGACACTTTCATTGATGGCTCGAGATGTTTTGAACATTCAAGCATCATCAACGCGCGTCGAAAGCGCTTTTTCTCGCAGCAGATATCAAATAGGAGACCACAGACACTCATTGGCCGGAGACGGCTTGGAAATTGCAGTATTATTCAGAGATTGGATACGAGCGGAGCGGAGAAGGTGCGGTCAACCGGAGATCAACGAAGAAGATGATGAAAACTACAACGAAATCTTAACCAAAGGTAGTGGAAGCGACGTGGATCAATTTGACCAACAAATACCAATTCCAACCGAAGAACCACAGGAAATCATCAAGCAATTAGAACAGGTTTTTTTGAGAATGTAATTTTTTTAATTGCAATTTTATTATGTAATTTGCAACTTTTGGACAACACCACAAAGTTGCAATTTAGTTTTAGACAATTGTATTTGTATTACCAAAAAATCATATGTCTATTAAATAATATAAGAGGCACAAAAACAGCCTTGGGATGTTTTTATTACACTATCTTGTTTTGTTTATTGAGTTTTTTTTATACATATGTTATTTTTTTTTAAAAAAAAGGAAAACCCGACCCCGCCCCGCCCCGAGCCCGAGCCCGACCCGACCCCGCCCCGCCCCGATACCGACGGGATCGGGATCGGGATGGGACTGGAGCAGGTCCCGCCAGACCCGACCCCGCTAGGCCCCGCTAGACCCGACCCCGACCCCCTGGCTCGTCCCACCCCAACCCCGACCCCGCCAGACCCGAGCCCGGCCCACTGGCCACCCCTAGTTCCAGTAGTGAGTGAGTTCACTAAGGTCTTTCTGATAGACTTATCGGGTATGCCACCAAATAGGGATATTGATTTTTCCATTGCTCTAAAGTCGGGTACTCAACCAATTTCTATCATATGACCCACTCCTACCCACTTCGGGGTACCATAGCATGTCCGGAATAAGGGGGACATACTGGACGTAACCACTCCCTTGGTTGGGGACTGTGCATGGCTCCTACAAAGCTAAGAGATTTGAAGGAAAAGTTTCAAGATTTGTTGAGTAAGGGCTTTATTCGACCTAGTATGTCTCCATGGGGTGCTTTTGTGTTGTTCATGAAGAAGAAGGATGACACAATGCGTATGTGCATTAATTATAGACAATTGAACAAGGTTACCATCAGGAACCAGTATCTGATCCCTCGTATTGATGACTTGTTCGACCAGCTTCAGGGTACTTCTGTGTTTTTAAAGATTTATTTGAGGTCCGAGTATCACCAGTTGAACATTCAGGTCGAGGATGTTCCTAAGATGGTTTTTAGGACTCTCTGTGGTCATTACGAGTTCTTGGTGATATCATTTGGGCTTACTAATGCCCCTGCAATGTTTATGGACTTGATGAATGAGATATTCAAGCCGTACTTGGATTCTTTTGTGATTGTGTTTATTGATGATATTCTTGTCTATTCAGATAGTAAGGAGGAGCACGAGCAACATTTGAAAGTGGTTCTTAGTTTACTAAAATAGAAGAAGTTATATGCTAAGTTTTTAAAGTGTGAGTTTTGGCTCAGTTGAATAGAATTTTTAGGACATGTGGTGTCCAAGGAAGGGATTATAGTTTATTTGAAGAAGATAGAGGTAGTTAGGGACTAGCCTAGACCTACTTCAGTGATAGAGATTCGGAGCTTCATGGGCCTCGCTAGCTATTATCATCGGTTTATCAAGGAATTTTCTTCTATTGCTTCTCATTTGATGGGGTTGACTCAGAAGTAGGTGTTGTTCCAGTTGTCCTATGAGTTTGAGAAGATCTTTCAAAAGCTCAAATCACTTTTGACCACAACCTCTATTTTGGCCCTTCTAGTAGAAGGGAAGGACTTTACCGTATACTCTGATAGTTCGAGGATTGGGTTGGGTTATGTGTTGATGAAGGAGGGTAAGGTGATATCTTATACATCGAGGTAGTTGAAGGTGGATGAGAAGAATTACCCTGTTCATGTCTTAGAGTTGGTTGCTATTGTATTTACTTTGATGATTTGGAGGCATTACCTTTGTGAGTTCATTTTGAGGTGTATATCGATCACTGCAGCCTTTAGCACGTGTTCAATCAGAGAGATTTGAATTCTAGACAGCGTTAGTGGATGGAATTGCTTAAGGACTATGATATGACTATCTTGTATCATCCAAGAAAGGCCAATGTGGTGGTAGATTCTTAGAGCCGAAAGGCTGTGAGTATGGGGAGTTTGGTTCATTTGATAGTTGATGAACATCTCTTGGCATTGGAGGTTCAGTCCTTAGCCTATAGTTTCATGAGGCGTGATATTTCTAATCAGTGTAGGATTTGGCCTATATTGAGGCGATGTCATCTCTTCTAGACCAGGTCAAGACCCACCAGTATCATGATAAAACGTTATGCAAAATCAGAGATAATATGATGAATGGTGAAGCTAAGGATGTTGTGATTTATGGTGAGGGTTTTTTTAGGATCAAAAAGAGAGTGTGTGTTCCTCGTGTTGGTGATTGACGAGATTGATTATGGAGGAGGCTCACGGCTCTAGATATTCAATTCATCCTAGTGCTACAATGATGTGTCGTGACTTGAAGCAGACTATTGGTGGGGCAGGATAAAAAGAGACATTGTTGAGTTTGTGTCTCAGTGTCAAAATTCTCAGTAGGTCAAGTATGAGCACCAATGACCTAGTGGGTTATCTTAGGTGATGCTCATTCCTGAGTGAAAGTGGGAGCGGATTGCCATGGATTTTGTTATGAGGTTGCCCAAGACTATGGTCAAATTTGATGTTATTGGGGTCATTGATGATAGGTTGACCAAGTCCGCATATTTCATTCCAGTCAAGACGACTTACAATTCAGAGACGTTGGCTAAGATTTACATTCGTTAGATTGTTTGTCTGCATAGTATCCCTATTTATATCATCTCAGACCAAGAGACTTAGTTTACTGCTCACTTTTTGTGGACTTTGCAAAAGGAGTTGGATAATCGCTTAGATCTCAGTACAACATTTCACCTTCAGACGGACAGTTAGTCTGAGCAGACCATTAAAGTCCTGGACGATATGTTACGAGCCTGTGTGATTAATATTGGTGGTGATAGGGACCAGTTGTTACCTCTGGCGAAGGTTTCATACAACAATAATTATTACTCCATCATTTATATGGAATTATCTGAGGCTTTGTATAGTAGGAGATATCGTTCTCCAAATGGGTGGTTTGATACATTCGAGGTTAAGCCTTGGAGTACCGATTTGTTGAGAGACTCTTTAGAGAAGGTGAAGGTGATTCAGGACAAGCTTCTAGCAGCACAAGGTAGGCAGAAAGAGTATGTGCACTGGAAGGTTGGGCATATAGAGTTAATGGTTGGTGATAGGGTTCTATTGAAGGTCATACCCATGAAGGGTGTGATAAGATTTAGCAAGAGAGGGAAGTTGAGGTCGAGGTATATCGGACCTTTTGAGATTCTTCAAAGGGTTGGAGAGGTGCATATGAGTTGGCTCTGCCACCCGGTCTTTCGGGCGTCCATCCAGTTTTCCATATTTTTATGATGAAGAAGTACCATACCGATGGTTCAAATATTATTCGGTGGGACTCCGTATTGCTTAATCAGAAATTGGAGTTCGAGGAGGAACATGTGGCTATTTTGGATAGGCAGGTGAGAAAGTTGAGGTCTAAGGAGATAGCTTAAGTGAATGTGCAATGGAAGCATCGTCCTATTAAGGAGGCAACTTGGGAGACATATTCTGATATACAGAGAAAATAACCTCACTTGTTAACTACTTTTAGTACATTTCCCCTTTTTCATTTCTCTCAATTCGAGGATGAACGTTTGGTTAATTGACATCTGATGTAACGATCCATCCGGTTGTTTTTAGCTAAAGACCTTTATTTGACTATATTGCCTTTATCATAGACTCTATGTTGGTTTGTGACGCACGAATATGTGTAGCACAGATCCTGAAGTTCATTTATGTGATTTTCAGAAGAAAACCCCAAAATAGAAGTCTTAGAATTAATAAGTTTGACCCAAAGTTGACTTTTGAGTGTATGTGTTTGTTTCTGGGTTCTATCGCCTCTGGTAGTTCTGGAGTGTCATGTATGACTTAATCGAGTCATTGGTTTGCTTTCTGAGGCATTTGAATGTACTTTACGACCTTATTTGTGAAATTGTGATATTTAGTTGTTTTGGGCTATACTTTAGAAAAGTGTGTCTTATCTTGGTTGAATTAGAAAATTTCTGAAGGTGCGAGCGGGTTTGTAGCACTGTTTACCTTGGGTATTTGGTTTGTATCCAGGGGATTCCGATAATGTTTCAGGTGTTTGGTGGAAATGTTGAGTTGTTTTATTATTGTTGGTGTCTGTTGTCCGCACTAGCGGTTGAAAGGCTGCCTCTGCTGAGGTTAGCTCGCAGATGCGAACCTGAGTATTTGTGAGGTTTCTTCCCCTGCGGAGATTTCTCGCAGAGGCGATGGGAGTTTCTTCTGCTTCTGTATTGAGGCGTCATGTTAATTGATTCCGCCTCTACAGACCATTTTCTCGTTGAACCGAGACCGGCCTGCAGAATCGTTGTTAGTCATATTATTTAATACCCTAAAAAATAATCCCACTTTCCCAAAAACCTTTACCTCAGGATCAGAGCTAGTTTAGGGGAGAAATTCTTGAGGATTGCATTTGGGTTCTTTTTGGAGGTATATTTTCACCCCTTTTTTATTATTGGAACCTTTTAAATCCTAATTTAGACTTTATTCGGGGAAGAAATGTTGTAAGTTCTTCATGATGGAATAAGAGGGTTAAAACCTTGATTTGTGGGTGGAATATGAATTAGATGATCATGATATTGTGAATTATTGTTTGTTAGAGGATCATGTTGTGATGATTAATTTGATATTGGAAACCTTTTATAGATTGGGGGAAAATCTAGGGTTTCGTAATTGGGGCTTTTTACTCTATCTTGCAATTGGGGTTAGTTTTCTAATTAACTTAAGGATATGACTAGTTAGTATGTTATTACATTTTTTTAAGTAATAAAGTTCGGAGTTTGATATAGTGGGCCTGAGGGTTGATTCTGGGTGTCTTTTGGATTATTTAAGGACTAAATTCTTGTATGTGTATTAGCTTAATTATTAACGTAGAGTCTATATATGTTAGACTGAGATTACTATTAGGTGCTCTGAAAGGGCAAGGACATCACTGAAGGTTGATTGTTCGGGGCTCCTGCTCGACTTTGAGATAAGCTGCGTTTTCTCTTTTGTAGACTTCAATAGAAGTGCATATTAGTTATAAATGTTGAGGGGTATTGGGCATGTTTGGGGTTCCCACCTTAGCAGTTGTGATGAACGCTTGGGTGGGTACCGGTGTTGAACTGTAATGATGGGTGATTTAGGAGATCAACCTTAATATGATTCTGACTGCTGTTGTTTGAGTTTGTCGCCATTATTTTGGCTCGTTGCCATTATAGATATTGTTGTGTTTATTCATCACATTGCTTTCGATATAATATCTTGATTCTATGTGGATTACGTGTTTTTGACTTTCTAAAAGCATGTGATATTCATCTCTTATACTTGGTTGTACCTCATACATCTTGATTACTTGTCTTGTATTGTCATTTGCATTCATACACTCATGGTTCTGATGATATTGAAATGAGAGTGGTATGAAAATATTATGGGTCTAAGAGACCGGAAAAGTAAGAATACTTTATGAGATGATTGGCAATACTGAGATGATGATGATATCGCGGAGGGTCGGGTTGCACGCCTATAATGTATGTTATTGCAACCAAGAGCTGGGATCCGTTGAGAAATTTCGGATGAGTAAATGGACTTTGTGGGTCC